>CM060940.1:456946080-458173223 GCA_030765085.1 Allium cepa | reverse complement strand
TATACAACAACTAATCTAACACTTGTTAGAAACTTGTTTTTTGGACGTCTATCACTAACTTATCTATTAGATACCCGTCCCAGGGTCACCTGTCCTAATGGTTTTGCGGGTCCACCAATAACCTACATGTATACAAATATATATTTCCTTTTGTGTGTAATCATCATTTTAGTCTTACTTGTGACAAAGCCCTACACATTGGAATTTTGGACTAAATTAGCTGGGGCTGATAGCTAATGTAGAGGGCGCGA
This sequence comes from Allium cepa, assembly GCA_030765085.1. NCBI lineage: Eukaryota > Viridiplantae > Streptophyta > Magnoliopsida > Asparagales > Amaryllidaceae > Allium > Allium cepa. The sequence continues at coordinate 458,172,972 of CM060940.1, read as the reverse complement.
CCCTATACTAGTCCCATCTAGTATTCTAATATCCATATCATTTTTCTTGGTAAACTTCCCTTAATTTTCATTGAAAACCTTTTCTTCTCAAAATGATTTAAAACCTTTTAAATCAAAATTAAACAAGGAAAATACATACTCTATGCTTTACTCAAAATAACCTTGCCATGTTATATATAAACTTTACACAAATCTTCGTTGATGAAAACATTTAAACCGTTGAAAGTACCCCTTTCGAATCCATTAAAAGTGCCCCTTTCGAAACCAAGTAAAACCCTTCCTTTTAACTTAGGCCGAAAGCCAAAACGTTCCTTTCGAAACCATTCAATCTTCCTTTCGAAACACTTGAAAAACCTTTCCTTCAAAAGCTTTAAAGCCTTAGCCACCTATCTTTAAAACACTTTAAACTGCCCTTCGAAAACATTGGAAAACCATTGCTTTCAAACTTTTCGAAACCATTGCGGAACTACCCCTTCGAATTAAAATCTTTCGAAAGCGTCAAAACTTTGTAACCAACAAACCTTTCGAATCGATTTGAAACATATGGAAACACGTTTTGAAACCATTTAAAATCATCTCTTTTGAAACCATTTGGATTCTACATTCAAAAGAGCAAAATGGGTCATTAAAAATTTTAAGTCGTAAGCCTCCCTTTTGAAGCAACTCCTAAGTAAAGAAGTAATGGTGTCGAAACCATCCTATCGAAAGCATTGGAGAAGTGGCTTGAATTTTAAAACAAAATATACCTTCCAAAAGCATTTGCTTCGAAAAGTAGAAAAACCGTAGCTAGGGGATTTGTCCCCATTCGAAAGCATTTGCTTAAACAAAAGGTGCAATCCATTTGAAACCTTTTCTTTGAAACATTTGACTCGGACAAAAGCCAACCAAGTCGAAAGCATATCCTTCGAAAGCAAAACAGGCACGTTTTCATTTGAAAGCAAAGTAGCGCTTCGACCCCTTCGGAACCTATGGTCTCGACGCGGTACCTTTTGCCTTAGTCTAATTCGCTACGCACCAATTACTTGATACCAAACGCATTGGTTTTGATGGCATTGAAGGCGGAACAACTAGGTCAGAACCCCTGGTGCCGAAAGTAGTGAAACATGGAAAAAAACATGTTTAAACTGATTTTTGGCCTTTAAAAGTAATCTTTTCAACCAACCTGCCTTATTTGTCAAAATTTAATAAGTTTCTAATTTTCTTTTCTAAAAGTGCTGCCAATATTTCAGAAGTAAACCATTTAATTTATTTACAAAATACCCCTTCTCCTTCTATAAATATTTAAAACATTTAAGTTCCATACCCTAAATAATTTTATACATTCATTTAGGAAAATTCTACAAAAATTCTAGCAAATCATTTTTAATATGTTTTCTAACATATATAAATTTTAGACCTAAACCATATATTGTTTAACCATAAATAATTTAAAACCCAAATAATCATTTTCCACACTAGAAATTTAATATAAAATCCATATTAATTCAGAAAATTATGAAAATTTAAACCCATCTTTAAACTATCATTTCTGATCTAAATCTAAAATCGCAAAGCATTTGTATGTCATTAAATAGGGTTTTCACATTAAAACATATCATAAAATCTATATGAACAAACATAAATCATCAACAAGCATATATAAACATTTTATCCTTCAAAATTATGGCATAACATTGCAAATAATTTCGGATTATCATTAAAATCGAAAAAAATTAGAAAACAAGAGATGTAGTCATTATTCACCTTAGCACTTTGATGAAGGATGTGAGATTTTATCTTGATTAAGTGATTTGATTCTTCCTCTTGAAAATCCTAGCTTTTATCTTTTCCTGATCTTGCTAATGATGGTTGGCCTTAACTTTTTTGTGTGAAATGAAATAAACATGTGAAATAAATTCCTAAGGATTTAGGATATTAGAATGCTCTTTTTCCTATTTTATCCCTTATCTACTTCATTTTATTTCATATCAGCTCATTTGTTAACATGGCACGACTACCCCTTATTTAATCACCAATCTTAATCCATTAATTAACTTACATTATTTTATTTTATTTAACTAATTAAATTCCTAAATAATGTTACTAAAAATATGCGGTGTCGCATCTTCTCTACCATTTGACCAAATAAACTATCTATTACTTAATTTTATCTCGATTAAGTTACAATTAATAATAAACTAGTCAAACTCCTCCATAGAACCAGAGTCCCCTGAGCTAGAGGCTCTTTCCCCTAAAAATCTAGCGACATTAATGTTGCCCCCATTACACATGGTTCTGGAAAGAGTGATCTAAATTCTAGGCAACCCTTCTGTAAAACTATACAATCTATCTTCTAGTTCGCCCCATAAACATTTGTAATATTTAAAATTGAATCGTCATTAATATCGGTAAAAATCAAATGCATCAAATTATCTTTAATAATATATTGTAAAAGTCTAATACAATTATCTTTCCAACCTGTCATAAGTCCACCCACATTACCCCTAGTTGGAAGATAAGACCAATGACTGATATAAAGAGCCCTTAAACATCTATAAAAGCTATAATCAGGGGGTTGTATTTTAGTTTCCGGTAATGAAAAAATGTCCACGTTACAACTAATGTATCTCGGGGTCAAAAACGATCTGATCTACTCTGATTCCTTACTTCTAATATTCCCGGTGTCTAACTGAATATCATCGAAATAAAACAAGAATTACTAGCTAAATACTACATATCGCTAGTGGATAAACTACTCAAAGAAAATGTACTATATGTACTACCCAAAAGTGGATCCATACCTGAGTTGGAGCTATCGGAAGCTTCAGTGGCTGCTCGACGAAGACGAGCACTACTCTTTGTTGATCTACATGCCTTCGAACGAGATGAGTCCACACGTACTGCACGAAGACACAAACTTCTCCTTCTTAATCTACTTGGATAAGCAATTAAATCTATCTCCTCTCCGCACAATGTAGAATTAGCATCAACTATCAGATCTTCCATACGCCTAAGCGTAATTGCATTCTCAACACCCATATTTTCTACAGCCTAAACGCAAACAACATCCTGCTCAAAACACTTACTGTATTTACTGATTCCAACCAGATTAGTACTCGTCTTATTGAACAAATCCATCTCTATAGAAAAACTGCACCTTTGATCAATTAGTCTATCACTTGCTTTCCTTTTCAAATAATTTAACAGAGATTTTAACCATTGCTTTAAGTTATTGTATACTATTAACGGCAAGTTTGTTTCTTCTTCCAATGCAATTGAAGAACCTACACTTAGTATATGCTAAATAAAAAATATATTTTATGCCTTTATCCCAACAAACTCAATTCTATCCTTAAGTACACACATCGTGTTGCCTTTGAACTTCTACAACATCTTATCATCATGAATATTTAATGAGCAACTACCAATTGCAATATCGAATCCCATACATAGGACGATCACATTATCACCTACTGCCTTAGTCACATAATCCACATTTGAAGCACTAACCATGCTATCTCCATTCTCCCTATTGTCACCAATAGTATATACAACTAAGGCATTAGACGCAATATAACCTATTTCCTTAACCACATAATCACCAACATCATCCTTTGCATTATAGCCCACTGCCTTAACCCCATAAACCACATTTGGAGCACTAACCACATTATCACCGTTCACCCTATTGTCACCAACATTATCCACATCTGTAGCATTAGTCGCATTATATCCTACCGCCTCAACCACATAATCACCAGCGTTATCCACTATAGCAACATTGATCACATTAGCAACATTTTCCACCTTGGTTCATGTAACAACCCGCATATTTTAAGATTGTATATTTAAATATTCTATTTAAATATAGCATCATTAGTCGGATTTTGGTCCGAAATGCTACTTTCTGCAAACGATCAAATTAGGACTTGGGACCACTTCCATTGAGTTCAAAATGACGTTTGCGATCTTTTTGAGTATAAACATTGATATATTTGGAGTTAGTAGAATTTTGCTACTTTTTCACTTTGGGTTTGGGTTTTAGCCCAACAACCTAACAAATAACCCTAACTCCTCTACTCTTCATCCATTTATTCATTATATTTCCTAACATTCAAGCTTTAGCAAAAATGTTGGAGGTGATTGGAAATTAAAATCCTAATCCTTAGTTCCGTTGCAAAATCCAAGTTCTAGCTCCAATACAAAGAGAGGCTATTGGTAAGCATCCTCTTCTTCTTGTCCAACTCATTCTCTCTTCAATTTCAAAAAATTCCTAAACCTGACTTAGGAAATGTTATTCTTTTGAGCTTAAATTCAATCTCCTTAGGTTGTGTTGAAGAGTGGTTGATCCTTCTTTACTTTCAAGCTTCTTCTTGCGTGTTTTTGTGTAAAAGGTGAGATTTTTATCTCACATCTAAATCTATAACTATCTTGATTGTTAGGTATGAATTCCTAACATCTTTACGTGTTCATTTGATTTTTATTTGGAGTGATTAGGTGAATATTCCAATTTTTGGTGCTTTGAAAACAAAATCTATGAAAATCCTTATATGGATGATGGACATGTTGATCAGAATGTATTGGAGAGTCTTTAAGGTTGGGTAGTCATTTGGCGTAAACCCCTCGTAATCATCACTCATCCGATTGCTTCCGATATAATTTGGCCATCATTGGCCAAGGAGAGAATACACTACACCATAGGTAGGATTTTGGCGCGGCCTTAGGCGGCACATTTGATACGGCTATAAGCCGTATCAAATTTTAATACGGCTTATAGCCGTATCTATATCATTTAATACGGCTGTAAGCCGTATTAACATTTGATACGGCTGTTAGCCGTATTAAAATCCGTGCCTCTTTTCGTGGGAAAATTTTCCCCAAAACGCACACCCTCCCTCCTTTTTTTTTTTATTTCCAGCGCTTTCATTTTCACTGTTCTATTTCACCCTTCAATGAATTCCACTGCACGCAACCTCCAAAACAAGAATTCATGAATATATTTAGGGGATTTTAGCTTCGTCTGCGGTTGGTTCAAAGGATTGGAGGAAACGAATTTTGGGCGTGGATGTTCAATTTGGATTTGGGTGGGTTCGCGTGAATTGGTTCGCGGTTTAAGGGTGTCGAGGTAAACATCAAAGTCTTTCAGTTTATACTTGTCATAATTTCACCTTTTTTTGTTTTGTTGTATAATTATCGTTGGTGGGTATCCGTATTCTTAGGTTTTTCATACTCATTTGATGAATTAAAGAATATTATCTTGTTATCGCAAATCTTTCGAAGTGTTTTCGAGAGAAGTTGGGTGCCCATCTTGTGCACTGAACTGATTTGGTTATATTTGTTTACAAGTTTTTATGCTGTAACCATAATTTCTATTAACGAATGCCTCGAAGCTCGGTTAATGTTGTTATTTGTAAGATTGAGTTGCTGTATTTACAATCTATTTGGGAACAAATTTTACTACAACTACCTAAAATAGTTTAAAGTTACCATCTTTGGGATGAAAGAAACAGAAGAATTGCTAATACCAAACATATAAATAAACCAGAAAGAGCAAAATTGATTTAATCAGAAATTACTTTTGTGATGAGTAAATCTAACGCCAGCACACAAAGAACTTATCAAAATAAACAGATCTTAAGATGATGGAGAATTCAACTAAATGATAATGGGTGAGGACTTTGCAAGAAAAAGAGTACTGCCGCTAATTTGGCAACGAAGATTTAGGATTCTTTATTTTGGAGAGATAAGGCGGGCTAAATACGTGGATACTGGAATGAATTTTGTTGTATTTTTGTTTCGGTCTAATTTGTAAATTAGTGTTGTGAGATGAGAAATGATATATCCTTGCCAGTATGTGTATATACATACACACACACATTAGTATGAAGCCCGTGCCGATGGCGCGGATGCGAATTTTAATTTGTATATAAACTTGGATGTTGTTTGTTTTATGGATCAAAAGTTTTGTGTGTGTATATGCATATAAGTATGGAGTAGTTATATATTTTGTAATGCTTTTTGTATCCTTGCATAATTTACAGCTTGGTGCTAATATTGTATATGGTTCTGACATTGTATATGGTTCTGACATTGTATATGGTTTTGACATTGTTGTATAAGTGGATAAAATTATTGTTAATGGCGCAAGCCAAGTATCAGGAGAGGGGTAATGCATAGACATTACTCCGGTGCTACAAAATAGCGCCGTTGTAATGGCAAATTTTTTGGAAACAGTTTGGTGCTAATGTTGTATATTGTTCTTACATTGTTGTATAAGTTAATATCTAATACTGTCGTAAATTTATTGTTCTATCTACGTCGTGTAAAAATATATCGGTTGGGCCTGGCCCTTCTTGGTTTCTAGCCATCACTGCAGCCGAGTAAATGGCAGCCATTCTTCCCTTAACCGAGCTGAATATTAAACATATAAAAACAATTTGAAATAAAATCCTTACTTTACAAACAAAATATATTTCCCTTTTTTTCACCCCTCTTTTAATTTCCTTCCCTTTTCAAAATAATCCCATGACAAAAGAAATTGCATCTACTGACCTTCAAGCTGACATTTATGAAAAACTAGCCAAGTGTTATATTCGATTTTTCAAATTTATAAAATGTCGACTTTAAGGAAAATTTCCAAATTTTGAACATTTTTCAAATTAACGAGTTTTTCACTTAAAAGGCTTCTCAAACAAAATTAATTAGTTTAATGAACAACACTCAATTTAGTTAGTTTTAAGAACAAAAGATAAAATAAAGTATCATTTTCAACGACAGATTTTTTTAATTTATCATTTTTTGGTTTCAAAGACGTTATATTATTTTAGTGACAATAAAAAATAAAGTAGGAAATTTGTCTGGGCAAATGGAGCTTCTGATCAACATGGTGGGAAACATAGAACAAGGAGAACGCAACACACAACTCAATGCTTCTAAATTCGTTGTTTCTCAATCCCAGGATACGACCAATGTGGTGAACAATCAAAAATGTGAAATCCTCAACTCTGATCTAGACATAATAGCAACAGGTATTTATTAGTTGCATTTTATTCTTACTTGTTTTCGATGCATTTATTTTGTTGGATAGATCTAGACAATAAATTTTATTGCAATAGGTACTGTATGTCGAGATTATACATCGTCCAAAATCCATGGGAAATCTGTACCATCCACACATGAAAAAATGGTTTTGGACAATATACTACTACCATATGAGAGAACCAACAAAATAAATCATCAATTTGCAGAGACCTTTGTTGATGTTGGAGTGGGTGGGTATGTGTGTCATCCGAAGATTATGATTCGATATCTTTAGCAGGTATGTGAGCTCATCCAAAAATTATTTATCTGGTTTTTGATTATATACCATCCAAAAATTATTTATCTTTAACATGCCATTCCTTAGTAGCAAAGTGTATGTCCATATCAGATATATCTTTCTTACAAGTATGGTGCAAGGATACATATGTGCACTATATACTATTTAACATTTGAAAGCTAAAAGTTTGCAAGGATACAAATTGCTGTTGTTTGGAGTAAGATGACAGGCAGAGTTTGATAGGGTTTGCGTTGTATGAGGTGAATGAGAATGTTGTTGTTTTGTGAATGAATGTTGACAAAGGAGTGTGATGAATTGGAAGTGAGGGGATTGATGTACTGGTGGCAGTGGCAGATGTCAGGTGACTAGACAGAGGAGTTATAGGCAGTAGAAGTGGTTATGGGAAGGACTGCAGTTTTGTATTGAGGTGCAGTTTTGTATTGCAGAAGTGGTATTGTAGAAGTGCGACAATGGTTTGAACTGGGTAGTTGAATGAAGTAATGCTAGTGATGGACTGATTGATTGGAAATTTGTGACTGCAAGTTGTTTTTGAATTTCTGTGCAGGTGAGTCAATGTTTGCAGTGTTGGCTGTATTTGCAATTTGAGGTTGTATATGCAGTGGCAATTTGAGTTGTATATGCAGTGTTGATTGTAACTGCAGCAATTTGAGGTGAATCAATTTTTGCGATTTGAGTTGTATGGAATTTGGAGTGGTATGTGAGATGAATGGTAGTGAATGGGTATGAGGAGAGGTCAGATGATGGATGTGACAGGGGAATGTCAGATGCACAGAAGGCAGATATGTCCAGTGTTGTATGCAAATATGTGAAATGCAATGAAATGGGATGTAGCGAAATGTTTGTGAGTTTATAAATTTGATGTGCAGTAGAGGGAAAGAAGTTTTGATGTGCAGTAGGCATAATAGACAGAAAGAAGTTTTGTAAGTTTAGAAATTTGTTGTGCAGTAAGGGGAAATGAATGTTTGTGAGTGTTAACAGAAGTGGGGGAAGTAGTGATCGCTAGCAGTGGATTTATAATGTTGATGCAGTGCAACAGAGGAGGAATGGTTCGGGGCAGTGGGTGGTGATTGGTTGAAAGCAGTAAGAACTGTTGCTTTCTTCTGCTCTATGCATGTTACACTCCAGCTATAGTCGAACTAGATTGATGTTATATAGGTTTTTACCTGAGCTGTTGATACCTTGTATTCTGTTAGTTTAAACTTATATTACTGATTCAATAATATTAAAAAAACCAAGGCTCATTTTAGATGCCTTTTTACAGATAGTTGAAAGAGTCCGAGTCTGGGGGTAAGCTTGGTGATCTGGATGCATATGAGATTGAAGGAGGCGAAACAAAATCTGAAATACTTCAAAATTTTGCAGAGTTCCAGTTTTCTTGTGTATGCAACATGGAAGTTCATATTATATTTATTTTTGCTGAGAAAGTGCTGTTGTATAAAACTTCAAAATCTTGCAGAGTTCCAGTTTTCTTGTTGTATATTATAACATATATGAGCAACATCTTTTCCAGTTATTTTGTATAATACTGCTCTTGTATAATATTGACCATATTTTGTATAATACTCCTTCTATTGTAATCCAACTATTGCCGTATCTATTTCTGCTTTAAATACTGCTTCTATTGTATAATACTGCATCTATGCTGTTGTAATTCACGGCTATGAGCTGTGTGAATTAGATACTGCTTTTATTGTATTATACTGCATCTACGGTATTGCAATTTATGATCATGAGCTTTGTGAATTAGATATGGCTTATTGCTGTATCTATTACATCAATTAGATACGGTCAAAAGCCGTATCTAATTCATGTGCTTAGTATACGAAATAAATATGGCCATGGACCGTATCTAATTGGAGAATTAGATACGGCCATAGGCTGTATCTAATTAGAGAATTAGATACGGTCGATGGCCGTATCTAACTCGAGAATTAGATACGGTCGATGGCCGTATCTAATTATTAAACACGCTTTCTTTTGATACGGCTAACGGCCGTGCCTAATTGTTTTAGATACGGCCCTAAGCACTGCCCAATTCGCCTTTCTGGTGTAGTGATATACCCAAAGCTTCAGTTTCAAACTTCTGAAACTAATGGTTCAGACGTCTGAATACTGTTCTGGGCAAAAAATTATTTCCCAGATCAGACGTCTGAATTATCAATTTTAGACGTCTGAAATTGCTCAAGTCCAACCTGAGAGGAAATAGGCTAAAATTAGCCATTTTCAGACGTTTGAAATAATGATTCAGACGTCCGAATAGTGTTCTGGAAAACATTTATTTTCCAGATTCAGACATCTGAATCATTTATTTTAGACGTTTGAATCTACTTATCTTTGCCTAATTTGCCTAAGTTGTGTGGGTTTTCAATTTTAATCAATTCGTGTTGATCCGAATTATTGTTATAATTTATTATCGACTTTGATGACTTCTTTTCGGAATTTTTGAGAATATCCATTAGATGGATTCGATATCAACTTTTATGGCTTTGATTCACGCCTTCGAATGAGAATCTCTGGCGATTGATTGTTTCTACAATCATTTCTGTGATTTGTCACTTTAAAAATATAAAGGTTTTCTATACTAGTAGTAAATATCAAAACCCGTTCATCAAAATGATTTCAACACTATTTTATTGCAAAGCTCGTTATTTAAAACTATTTTCCTACCTATTATTATATACAAACCTTTACCTGACTCGTATGAGAAATCTAATTAAACAGCTTAGTAAAACAAGTGGTATGAAATGCTTGCGTTTACTTCGTCGGTTAATCCTTGGACTTGTTCGATTGAAACTCTTGTGACAACTTTCGAGTGGAGATCTACAATTTGTTCGTAAATATTTAAGTTAAGCCAGTGGTTGTGGGACATGAAGCTAAACTCATATATTTACTAGCTTAGTGTAATTGACACTTCTTGATGATCGATGATGATCATTTTGCGATTTAGACTAGCAATGTGCGATGTCTCTTTGTCTACGAGGGAGACTAAACCCCGTTCTGTGGAGCTTCGGCTCAAAATTGATGGGGTAGCGACCCATGGTCTTCGGGCCGTTTTGTGGAGCTTCAGCTCAAAAATAAATGGTTAGCAACCATGGAATAGCGTTCCGTTTTGTGATACACGTGTTGGTGGGCTTTCATGCTCCCGTTTTGTGATAGGGCTCCCCCTTTTTGTGATTTCTGGATTTCTATTGATGATTTCTGGAATTTGTGTTTCACCAATTTTTGTGATTTACTTTGAAAAGTTTTATCAATATTTGTGCATTGGTGAATTCGTGTTCCACTAACTTTTCCGATTCGCTTTGACATATTAGTCAACATTTGTGGTATGGAGAAAGTGATGAAGAATATGACATTCTTTTTAGTGTCTTGAGATTTCTTGAGACATAGTTGTTAAATATGCGCTTATATGATTTTTGTTTGATGATAATAAACATATATACATTCGTTTAAATGTATTTGTTAATGTACAATTTTATTTTTCATAGAATAAATAAATATTTGCTGAATAAAATTAAATGACACAGAATTTGAATTCAAACGAATATTTTATTCAAACTAATATTTATTACAATTTTAAATAGTACAATTTCATGCTCTCACTATACATATACATTTTTGATTACAATCACATCACATTTCACATTTACAGTTAACCTCACTACATATCACTCATACTCGTGTTTTTGTCTTCAACTGCATTCCGGTTTGAATCCAGCATCTGAGTAATCTGCAAAAATATTCTCAAACGCAGTAAAATTGAAAGAGAAATATTTTTGAAATTTGAAAGAAACGACGATTTTGAAAACATTGTTTGCCTCAGTTATTTGGGTTGTTCGTCATCATTTTTGACTGTGCAATATCTGTGCATATCAGTATTTTTATCAGGGACAGGCAATTATAAGTGGCTGCAGTACACACGTGTACATTCGTATACGTGTGCACTGCCCCGCCAACTCGTGTTCACAAATCAAACAAAAGCACTACTAACAATTCAACACAAGGTCAAATCCAAATAACACATGAATTTAACTCAGCATGCAAACATGATCTCAACATCCAAGCATAAAGATCAATATGCAGTGACACATGCAGTGGATACACAAAACCAAATACACAACCGAGTTCCCAACATTGTCCAGACTGAATTCAAGTGCAGACCAAGTGCGGGATCGAAGTCAACAACTCAAGTGCTACCAGTGAAACACAAATGAACAAATATCACAATGAACCAACAATACATGCAGGTGAACAGAAGTGTTGAATCAAAACATAATCAAGTCCAGCAGCATGAACAAGTACGGCAGCATGTGAATGCATCAAAGCAAGTAAACAACAATGTCGAGCTCGAGACAGTACAGCTACAACATGGTGCAGAACCAAAGCCAAGTATAATGTACAGGGAAGCCAAAGTAGTACACAAACAACATAGAAGTATGGATGTACTCAATGCAACCCAGATAAACATGCACGACTTATGGCAGTGAAACTCAAACAAAGTGCAGGGGAAAACAAATGCAACAATTCAAATTCAAGACAGCTACTACCACAATGAACCAGTGACAACAAAGGTCAAACACAAATGAACACACATGGACAACATGTCATGAATGAACTAGCAAAGGCTAGCCATCAACATAACAGACTCACCAACCAGACTATGATGCAAGAAATAACTCAAAGGACAGCAGACATAACAGATCAAAAGCAACTGTTCTTAACTGCAAGTTCAATTCAAATGGATGGAAGCTATAGGTCCAGTTACAACTAGACCAAGTGCAGCATCAATGCAGACAGCATAATGATCCAAACATCAACAAAGGAGCAAACCAAATATGCAGTGCATTCTCAAGTACACAGTGAAATTGCCACAGTCTCAAACTCGAATGACAAACCGAACCAAGATATCAGCAAGCAAGAACAACAGAGTTTCAAAAATCCAATGCTCAACATCATATGAATCCAAATCAACTGTACTGGACAATACAAGGAAATGAAGACTGCAGCAATATACAGAAATACAAAATGACCAGAGTCGAACCAACACTGTGGCAAGTTGTTAAAACATGCAAAACAAGAATGGAAAGTTTACAAAGTATTAAAGCCGTGTTTTTTACCAAGTCAATAATCAACACCGTGGTCATCACGAAATAAATCACCGAAAGCATATTCATATTGAACAAGTCAGAATCAATCTCAATCGTTCAAGAATAATAAAGTGGCCGAGATGAAGAATTTGACAAATTCAAATCAACATATGCGAACGCAATTCTAGGAAATCAAATCCTATATAAGCCCAATCATCATCGGCAGATTAAGCATCGAGTTCAAGTACGAAAGATTAGAAAAAGCAAAAAGCACAAATTACATACCGAAGCAATCGAACTCGATCAAGGAGGAGAAGCCGCAAACAATTGAAGCAAATCAGAGAAACAGTGATTGCAATCAACCAACAAAGGAAGTGACTTCAATTTGAAACCCTAATTTAAGAGCACGGCAACCAAAGGGACGAAGCCCTAAATCTGCAAGAGGAGCGGCCATTTTTTCTCAAACGAAAAAATAAAAGGAACGGGTTGAAGAAGTGAATAAGGGGCCGGCCTTTTAATTTGGGCTTAGTTTTTTTTATTAAATAGGGTTTTGTTATTTAAATTGTTTTTAAATTGTATTTTTCTTTTAAACCGTTTTTAATTTTCTAGTCGTGTGACTAGGGGACAAACTACGGTGTGTAGTTTGGGAATTCGCAACTCGGTGGTTGAGTTGTGGTCAGGGTTTTGAGCGTAGAGTTAGATTAGTCAATAGCGGGTATAGCGAGTTTACGTGTGTAAGCGAGGGACTATTTAATTTCTAGTAGAAACCTTGGGGGCAGCACGTAGGCAGGGTTTTGCCGAAGCTGGGTAAATTCTGTGTTGTTCTGTTATTTATATTCTGCAATATCTGTGCTGCTATTCTGTGATCTGAATTGAAATTAATTCATAAGCTTCTGCGATTAATTTTTATAATTTACACTATCACCCTATTCACCCCCCCCCTCTAGGGTGAAATCGATCCTACAAGTGGTATCAGAGCTAGGAACAAAAGCCATTTTTGTTTTAAAATTTTGATTTTACAAAAACCAATTTTTGTTTAAAAATTCGTGTTTCAAAAATCAATTTTTGTTTAAAAATTCGTGTTTCAAAAATCAATTTTTGTTTTAAAAATTGTGTTTCAAAAAAATCGGTTTTTGTTTTAAAAATTTGAATTTTTAAAATGGCTTCTTTTAATAATGCTTTTGCAGAGGGTCAGTCGATAGTTAGACCACCAATGTTCAATGGTGAATATGCTTACTGGAAAAATAGAATGCAAATTTTTTTGAAAACCATTGACGCTTGGAATATTGTTGAGACAGGTTATAGAATACCAACTATAACTGTAGATAATCAGGAAATGGAGAAACCAAAGGAACAATGGACAGAACTAGAAAATAAATTACAAAATACTAATGCCAAAGCTATGAACTCTATTATCTGTTCATTAGATCAATTTGAATTTAATCGTGTCTCACATTGTCTAACTGCGCAGGAAATATGACACATACTAGAAGTGACTCACGAAGGAACATCTCAAGTCAAAGAATCTCGCCTTGCAATGCTAAGCAGCGAATACGAGAACTTCAAAATGGCGAAGGAAGAAAATGTCAAAGAGATGTACGGACGACTCTCCAATATCGTATACAAATCAAAAGCTCTCGGAAAAACATACACCGAATTAGAAATAGTCCAGAAAATCCTCAGAGTCCTTCCACGAAGCTTTGAAGCAAAAGTAACTGCCATACAAGAATCGAAAGATTTAAAACAACTTAAAGTTGAGGAACTCATCGGAAATCTCACCACTTATGAGCTAGAAATGAAATTCAAAGAAGAGCGTGAAGGAGGTGACACTCAAAAGAAATCAATAGATCTCAAAGGAACAACCGAAAGTGATGATGATAACGATGAAGTTGATGGAGCAGCAGAATTGGAGCTGTTAATAAGGAAACTCAAAAAATGGAATCAAAAACATGGAAATTCAGCTCGAAATCAAAAAGCAAAAAGCAGAATAGCCAAAGCACTAGACTACTCAGAAGAACAAAAGTTTATTTGTTATAATTGCAACAAACCCGCTCATATCAAGCCCGATTGTCCACAAATTAAATCCAGCCATGGAAAGAAATAGAAAAAGAAAAGTTTTGCAGTCACTTGGGATGAAATAGACGAGAATGATCAAAGCACTGGCAGTGAAAGCGAAAAGGCAGAATTGTGTCTTCGAGGTGATACAACTGACAGTGACGATGACGAGCCAAGTGAGGTATCAAAACTTACCCATTCTGAGTTGCTTATATATTTTCATGAAGTAAACGGTTGTTTTGAACGACTTAGGGAAAAATACGCCAAACTTGAATCTCAAAAAGATACTTTGATAGAATGTAATAAACAACTTGATCAATTAGTTAAAACCTATCAAAGTAGGATCCCTAAGTGTGATAAGTGTCCAACATTTGATGAAGAAATTAAAAAATCAGAAATTAAAATAAAATCGCTTGAAAATGAAATTCTGATTTTAAAGGAGAATGAAAATACTAGGAGAGAGAATTCTATTAAAAAGTGCACACAGTTGTTAAACGAAAATGAATCTCTCAAATCACAAGTCCAACAATTGTCAACGACTTTAGATAAATTTTCAAAAAGTGAAAAATCGTTGAATATGCTATTAGGAAAGCAAACTGTTAATACGGTTAAACAAGGACTTGGATATAATAGTTCGAAAATTGTTGAAAGCAATATTAGTCAAGCTAAATCCATGTGCACAATTTGTAGAAAATATGGACACAATCACAATAATTGTTGGTATAGACCCAAACATGTGAAAACTATACCGATTTGGATTCCAAAAGGCACAAATATAAAATCTCTCAAAGTTAAACAAATTTGGGTGCCAAAAGGAACAATTATAAATAATTTTGGGTCTTTACAAAAAAAAATTTCGAAATATTCTGCCACTAACAATCATGGACCTATAAAAACAAATAGGTCACATAAATCTTTTCTCGTGTAGGTGTGGTGGCAGGCTAAGGAACAACAATAGTGTTCTCTGGATTTTGGCTGTTCCAGAAACGCAACGGGCGACAAAACAAAGTTCCTTAGCCTAGTATAAAGGTGACAGAATCACAATGGACAACGACGAAAAATATCGTAAAGGTAAAACAGGTAATGGTATGTTTTAAACGATATATTAAATGTGATAATCTGCACCATATTCTGAATTAAAATCAGCCAATATTGAGATTGATGAAAAGATGATGATTTCTGATTCTAATTTATTCAACATAGTTGGCCAATTATATTCTTATGCCAAAAACACTATAATAATCTTTAGATTTTTTGAATTACTTCATATATATCATTTGGAATTAAAAATAGTGTTTTGTTGGATAATCATACATTTGGTTATAATTCGGCTAACTCTATATTCACGATTTTTGAGTATTTACACGGCTTCATTTCAAATTCAAGAGAATGTTATTTAAAATGCTGTTAAAATTGAATTTGAAATTTTTGGTGCACACTTCATGTTGTTGGTCTATAAAATTCAATTGATGATAATTTTTGGGTGAAAGAGAAATTCAGATGCAGATTACACTGGTAATCTAGTTGATAGAAAAATTACTAGTGAAATGTGATTTTTTTTTTAGACATTTAGTAACCGCATCGTTTTTCAAATAAAATATCTGCATATTCTTCATTTCAAATAATTTTCAAATAGCAGAAAATTCTCTTTTAAAACCCCTGGAGAAAATCATGTTTGACCATAGGTTCAGATTAGTCATTTTTGAAAAATTAATTTCATAATTATTTTTGAATTTGATTTTAAATGACTATTTTGACTAATCTGACTCCCTAATGTTTATCGAAAAGAAAAATAGTGATTGAAAAAGTGATGAGTGTTAATGTTGATCAAATATTATGACTCGAGACGGTATAATTAATGAATTTCTTTAGAAATTTAAACAAGAGTTATAAAACTTTTTGTTGGTAAAAATTCCATGACCATCTCTATATCTATCATATTTCTAACGACCATCACTCATCAAAAATTCTATATAGTTTGTCGATATGTGGTAGTTTAAACAGGAATCGTTCGTTTTTCATTTTTCGCATTTTTTTATAAAAAAAAAACGGTAATAATAATTGTTGAATATGCGCTTATATGATTTTTGTTTGATGATAATAAACATATATACATTCGTTTAAATGTATTTGATAATATACTATTTTATTTTTTCACAGATTAAATAAATATTTGCAGAATAAAATAAATAACACGAAATTTGAATTCAAACGAATATTTTATTCAAACAAATAAAATAAATAACACGAAATTTGAATTCAAACGAATATTTTATTCAAACAAATATTTATTACATCTTTGAATAGTACAATTTCAAGCTCTCACTATAACTATACAACTTTGATTACAATTACATCACATTTCACATTTACAATTCACCTCACTACATATCACTCACACTCGTATTTATCTTCAACTTCATTCCAGTTTGAATCCAGCATCTGAGAAATCTGCAAAAATATTCACTAACGCAGTAAAATTGAAAAAGAAATATTTTTGCAGTATAAAATAAAACGTGAATTTTAAAAATATAATTTGCCTCAGTTATTTGGGTTGTTCGTCATCATTTAAATTTGAATTCATCATACACGAACAACTTGTGACATACACAGTGTATCACTGTATATGCCACAAGGCCGTGCACACCGACATATACACTTGATAATGCTACAGGGACAGGTGAGCACAGGTCAAACCCAAATGCAAAGCCGGGTTCAACGCACGTGCAATATATTTAAAATCACGACACAAGCACAAGGTCAAATCCTATTTTTGAAACTGGATTCAACACAAGGCGACATGATATGAATGCAACGAAGACCAACATCAAAATGGACTGCAACATGGATATCACAATCAAACTGCAACAAGGCAACTAGGAATGAACAGAACATAACAGCACCAATGCATGTAAGTCAGTGGCAAAACACAAACTGTAGTGGCTAACCAGAAGTGAAGATTGCAGCAAC
Source organism: Allium cepa (assembly GCA_030765085.1). Taxonomy (NCBI): domain Eukaryota; kingdom Viridiplantae; phylum Streptophyta; class Magnoliopsida; order Asparagales; family Amaryllidaceae; genus Allium; species Allium cepa. The sequence continues at coordinate 458,155,545 of CM060940.1, read as the reverse complement.
ATCAAGTGACAATGCAAGCAAAAACTCAAGTGCAACAGTGAATTTCAGTATGGTAGTGAAACAGACAACTACTGAAGCTCAAGAGGTGGTGTAAATACAACTCGAAGAATGCAAGTTCATATGTACAGCAACCCAACTGCAATACTGCGACAACAAGGCATTGCAACCAGCAGATTACTGCAAACCAGTTTGGAAATTACTCAAGAAAATTACAACCAAAAGGCTACCACTTCAACAACATATATACATATATGCACATATATGTATACATGTATATGATACAGGGACAGTAACAAATATGCAAATGTCAAGACCAACCAGAGTACAACTACTGAAGCTCAAGTATACCACAATATCAACAAACCCAAATGACCAGACCAACAACAACAAATACAACTTTAATGCAAACAGTCAAGTTAATGCACAATGATGAACAAGGCAACAGTGAAGTACAATATCAATTCCAATGAATTGAAACTCAACTGTATGAAAAGTGTTTCAGTAATGAACAAAGACCAGGCTACACAATATCAAGGTGAAACCAAATATACACAAGTGCAGATGAACAGATATGGCTGAAGTCAATGAAGCCAAGGCAAACTGAAATATCCAAAGCCACAGGAGAACAAGACACAGTACACAAATGCAAGTGCACAACTAAACTCGAGTGGAACAGAGAAGCTATGGTACTAAGATAAAAATGCAAGTGATAGTGAATATGTACAAGTGCAGTGACCAGAAACTCAAGCTTCAAAAAGCTACAGCAACAATGCAAACTACAGGAATAAATATCAAGCGATACCAACTACAAGTACAGTGCTATCAAATGAACCAGTGACAATGCAACAATCAACTCGACCAAGTATCATGATACAACAAAGCAATGCCACCAGAATTTCATATCAAGTTCGGCATCAGGATGAGAAGAACCAACAGAACAACCATGTATCAATAACAATGCAACATAGTGACAATCACAAGCATCACAACATATTCAAGTTGAAGCCGTGAATGACACAAATACAGGCAGTGAAGAATACTGAAGTGAATGAAGATTAGTTAGCAGGTGAAAGTGCAACAGGAATGCAGACAGTGGCCGAAGCCAATTTACAAAATATCGAAGTCAAAGAAGAATAATAAACATCAAAGACATAATGACCAAGTCACGTGTCAAAACATTGGTTATCAAAAATCAAGTTATACGAAATTTATCAAGTCAGAGAAAATCACGGAGCCATAGTCAATTATCACAAATTCAAAGCCGAAGATTTGTAAACCAAGTCAACCGAGCAATATCAAGAATATTCACATGTGAAGTAGTCAGAATCAATCTCAAACATTCAAGCATTATCAAGTGGCCGAGATGAATATTTGACAAATTCAAATAAATATATACGATCGAAGATTCAGGAAATCGAACACATATATAACCCAATCATCATCGGCAATCAATGCATCGAATTCCAGAAAGCATAAATCAGTAAAGAAAAAAAGCACATAATTACATACCGGAATTCGATCAACGAAGCAGCCGCGGTGAGCAAATCAAAGAGTCTCGAAGTAGCCAGAGAGAGCAACAACAAATCGATCGAGCAACGCAACTCTCGAACAAACATATATTCGATCGAACAAAAGTCGGCTCTTCGAAAGCCCTAATTTGCATCAAGGAGGAAACCCTAATTTCGCAAGGAGGAACGAACAATTGAGACAGAGGAACGGCCGCGTACGAACAAGAAATAAAAAGAGACGGTCAAGATAAATTAAAAAGGGGGCCGACCTTACTATTTTTATAAAAGGGGTTTATATTAAAATTAGTTTTATTTTAAATTTGCTTTTAATTTGTATTTTCTTTTTTAACCGTTTATATTTTCTAGTCGTGTGACTAGGGTACAAGCTGCGGTGTGTAGCTTGAGAATTCGCAACTCGGTAGTTGAGTTGTGGCAGGGTTTTGAGCATAGAGTTAGATTAGTCAATAGCGGTGTATAGAGAGTTTACGTGTGTAAGCGAGGGACTATCTAATTTCTAGTAGAAACCTTGGGGGCAGCACGTAGGCAGGGTTTTGCCGAAGCTGGGTAAATTCTGTGTTGTTCTGTTTTATTCTGTTATTTATATTCTGTGATATCTGTGCTGCTATTCTGTGATCTGAATTGAAATTAATTTATAAGCTTCCGCGATTAATTTTTAATAATTTACACTATCACCCTATTCACCCCCCCTCTAGGGTGAAATCGATCCTACAAGTGGTATCGGAGCTAGGAACAAAAGCCATTTTCGTTTTAAAATTTTGATTTTACAAAAACCAATTTTTAATTTAAAAATTCGTGTTTCAAAAATCAATTTTTGTTTAAAAATTCGTGTTTCAAAAAATCAATTTTTGTTTTAAAAATTCGTGTTTCAAAAATCGGTTTTTTGTTTTAAAAATTTGATTTTTTTTTAAAATGGCTTCTTTTAATAATGCTTTTGCAGAAGGACAATCCATAGTTAGACCACCAATGTTCAATGGTGAATATGCTTACTGGAAAAATAGAATGCAAATTTTTCTGAAAACCATTGACGCTTGGAATATTGTTGAGACAGCTTATAGTATACCAACTATAACTGTAGATAATCAGGAAATAGAGAAACCAAAGGAACAATGGACAGAACTAGAAAATAAATTACAGAATACTAATGCCAAAGCTATGAATTCTATTATCTGTTCATTGGATCAATTTGAATTTAATCGTGTCTCACATTGTCTAACTGCGCAGGAAATATGGCACATACTAGAAGTGACTCACGAAGGAACATCTCAAGTCAAAGAATCTCGCCTTGCAATGCTAAGCAGCGAATACGAGAACTTCAAAATGGCGAAGGAAGAAAATGTCAAAGAGATGTACGGACGACTCTCCAATATCGTATACAAATCAAACGCTCTCGGAAAAACATACACCGAATTAGAAATAGTCCGGAAAATCCTCAGAGTCCTTCCACGAAGCTTTGAAGCAAAAGTAACTGCCATACAAGAATCGAAAGATTTAAAACAACTTAAAGTTGAGGAACTCATCGGAAATCTCACCACTTATGAGCTTGAAATGAAATTCAAAGAAGAGCGTGAAGGAGGTGACACTCAAAAGAAATCAATAGCTCTCAAAGGAACAACCGAAAGTGATGATGATAACGATGAAGATGATGGAGCAGCAGAATTGGAGCTGTTAATAAGGAAATTCAAAAAATGGAATCAAAAACATGGAAATTCAGCTCGAATTCAAAAAGCAAAAAGCAGAATAGCCAAAGCACTAGACTACTCAGAAGAACAAAAGTTTATTTGTTATAATTGCAACAAACCCGGCCATATCAAGCCCGATTGTCCACAAATTAAATCCAGCCACGGAAAGAAACAGAAAAAGAAAAGTTTTGCAGCCACTTGGGATGAAATAGACGAGAATGATCAAAGCACTGGCAGTGAAAGCGAAAAGGCAGAATTGTGTCTTCGAGGTGATACAACTGACAGTGACGATGACGAGCCAAGTGAGGTATCAAAACTTACCCATTCTGAGTTGCTTATATATTTTCATGAAGTAAACGGTTGTTTTGAACGACTTAGGGAAAAATACGCCAAACTTGAATCTCAAAAAGATACTTTGATAGAATGTAATAAACAACTTGATCAATTAGTTAAAACCTATCAAAGTAGGATCCCTAAGTGTGATAAGTGTCCAACATTTGATGAGGAAATTAAAAAATCAGAAATTAAAATAAAATCGCTTGAAAATGAAATTCTGATTTTAAAGGAGAATGAAAATACTAGGAGAGAGAATTCTATTAAAAAGTGCACACAGTTGTTAAACGAAAATGAATCTCTCAAATCACAAGTCCAACAATTGTCTACGACTTTAGATAAATTTTCAAAAAGTGAAAAATCGTTGAATATGCTATTAGGAAAGCAAACTGTTAATACGGTTAGACAAGGACTTGGATTTAATAATTCGAAAATTGTTGAAAACAAGATTAATCAAGTTAATTCTATGTGCACAATTTGTAGAAAATTTGGACACGATCACAATAATTGTTGGTATAGACCCAAACATGTGAAAACTATACCGATTTGGGTTCCAAAAGGCACAAATATAAAATCTCTCAAAGTTAAACAAATTTGGGTGCCAAAGGGAACAATTATAAATAGTTTTGGGTCTACACAAAATTATTTTTCAAAATTTTCTGCCACTAACAACCATGGACCTATAAAAACAAATAGGTCACACAAAATTTTCATCGTGTAGGTGTGGTGGCGGGCTAAGGAACAACAATAGTGTTACCTGGATTTTTGGCTGTTCCAGAAACACAACGGACGACAAAGCTAAGTTCCTTAGCCTAGTATAAGGGTGACAGAATCACAATGAACAACGACGAGAAATATCGTAAAGGTAAAGACAGGTAAAAGTATATTTATTTGTACGATATATTAAATGTGATAATCTGTACCATTTTCTGAATAAAACCAGCCAATTATGCGATGATGATATGATGATGATTTAATGATGATTTTGATTCTGACTTTATTCAAAATTGTTAGCCATTTATATTCTTATGCCAAAAACACTATAAAATTCTCTAGAATTACTTGATATATAAGTTTGAGAGAAAAATAGTGTTTTGATTGGATAATAATATTGTTGTTATAATATTTTTGGCTAAAACTATATTCATGTTTTGACACGGCCTCGATTTAAAATCCTAATGAATTCTATTTTAAAAATTGTAAAAAGGATTTTAAATTTTTTTGAAAGTGTTGAAACTTTTAAGAAATTGCTTTGAAATAAAAATAATGTTTGATGGCTTCTAAAATTGACACTTTAATATATGTTTGATTGTTGACATGGTTTTCATTTCAAATCCAAGAGAATTTCATTTAAAATTTGTTGATAATAATCATGAGAAAATTTGTTGAAATTTCTTAATCTGGTCTTTTACATTCAACGAGTGAATTTTGAGTGAAATTTAAATTCAGATGCAGATTACACTGGTAATATGGTTGATAGAAAAATTATTAGTGTAACGTGATTAATTTTTGAAACATTCATTTGCTGCATCGTTTTTTCAAAGAAAATATCTGCATATTCTTCATTTCAAATAATTTTCAAATAGCAGAAAATTTTCTTTTAAAACCCCCTGGAGAAAATCATTTTTGACCATATTTTCAGATTATTCATTTTTGAAAAATTAATTTCATAATTATTTTTGAATTTGATTTTAAATGACTATTATGACTAATCTGACTCCCAAATGATTATCGAAAAGAAAAACAGTGATTGAAAAAGTGATGAGTGTTGATATTGATCATATATTATAACTCGAGAAAGTATAAATAGAAAATTTCTTTAGAAATTTAAACAAGAGTTATAAAACTTTTTGTTGGTACAAATTCCATGACCATCTCTATGTCTATCATATTTCTATCAACCATCATTCATCAAAATTCTATATAGTTTGTCGATATGTGGTACTTTAAACAGAAATCGTTCGTTTTTCATTTTCGCATTTTTAAAAAATAATAATAATAATAATAATAAATAAATAAATACCAAAGTATTCACTCTCATTTAAAAGTCCTCACGGTTATGCATGGGTGAATTACTTGGAATTTGTTATGTGCTTCCATGCTCATTTAAAAGTCCTCACGGTTATGCATGTATGGAACGCATATCAAAAGTTGATTTTTAAAATAAACAAGTTGATTCTAATCCCATTTAAAAGTCCTCACGGTTATGCGTGGTTAGAAGATACTTGAATTCAATTTTTAAAAATAAAATTGGAATACTACTAATCTCATTTAAAAGTCCTAACGGTTATGCATGGTTAGTAGATATTCAAATTCCTGATATAAATATACCACAAATAGACACAACTGTATGGTTTTATATGATGACATCATTTCCATCATTCTAAAAGTGGAATATGCGCCTAACAAAATATTTATGATTTTTGTTTTATTTTTTATCGAAATTTAATATTTATATTCAATTGAGTTTTAAAGTTGAATTAATATCAATCACTTTATTTCTATTTTCTCTAACACTATAATTCTTTTGCTGATAACAAAAGGGGGAGAGAAAAGTTAAGATTTTGTCAAATAAAATCAAGCAAAGGTCAAATAATTTTCCATTTGCATCTAGGCTCATTTTTATTTGTATGCATATATGTAGGGGGAGTATTGTGTAGAGAGGAGCATTTAAATAGGGGGAGCAATTAGGATATAACTATGATCAAATACATTTAATATATTCAAAATCTTAAATATATGTTTGTTATCATCAAAAGGGGGAGATTGTTGAATATGCGCTTATATGATTTTTGTTTGATGATAATAAACATATATACATTCGTTTAAATGTATTTGATAATATACTATTTTATTTTTTCACAGATTAAATAAATATTTGCAGAATAAAATAAATAACACGAAATTTGAATTCAAACGAATATTTTATTCAAACAAATAAAATAAATAACACGAAATTTGAATTCAAACGAATATTTTATTCAAACAAATATTTATTACATCTTTGAATAGTACAATTTCAAGCTCTCACTATAACTATACAACTTTGATTACAATTACATCACATTTCACATTTACAATTCACCTCACTACATATCACTCACACTCGTATTTATCTTCAACTTCATTCCAGTTTGAATCCAGCATCTGAGAAATCTGCAAAAATATTCACTAACGCAGTAAAATTGAAAAAGAAATATTTTTGCAGTATAAAATAAAATGTGAATTTTAAAAATATAATTTGCCTCAGTTATTTGGGTTGTTCGTCATCATTTAAATTTGAATTCATCATACACGAACAACTTGTGACATACACAGTGTATCACTGTATATGCCACAAGGCCGTGCACACCGACATATACACTTGATAATGCTACAGGGACAGGTGAGCACAGGTCAAACCCAAATGCAAAGCCGGGTTCAACGCACGTGCAATATATTTAAAATCACGACACAAGCACAAGGTCAAATCCTATTTTTGAAACTGGATTCAACACAAGGCGACATGATATGAATGCAACGAAGACCAACATCAAAATGGACTGCAACATGGATATCACAATCAAACTGCAACAAGGCAACTAGGAATGAACAGAACATAACAGCACCAATGCATGTAAGTCAGTGGCAAAACACAAACTGTAGTGGCTAACCAGAAGTGAAGATTGCAGCAACATCAAGTGACAATGCAAGCAAAAACTCAAGTGCAACAGTGAATTTCAGTATGGTAGTGAAACAGACAACTACTGAAGCTCAAGAGGTGGTGTAAATACAACTCGAAGAATGCAAGTTCATATGTACAGCAACCCAACTGCAATACTGCGACAACAAGGCATTGCAACCAGCAGATTACTGCAAACCAGTTTGGAAATTACTCAAGAAAATTACAACCAAAAGGCTACCACTTCAACAACATATATACATATATGCACATATATGTATACATGTATATGATACAGGGACAGTAACAAATATGCAAATGTCAAGACCAACCAGAGTACAACTACTGAAGCTCAAGTATACCACAATATCAACAAACCCAAATGACCAGACCAACAACAACAAATACAACTTTAATGCAAACAGTCAAGTTAATGCACAATGATGAACAAGGCAACAGTGAAGTACAATATCAATTCCAATGAATTGAAACTCAACTGTATGAAAAGTGTTTCAGTAATGAACAAAGACCAGGCTACACAATATCAAGGTGAAACCAAATATACACAAGTGCAGATGAACAGATATGGCTGAAGTCAATGAAGCCAAGGCAAACTGAAATATCCAAAGCCACAGGAGAACAAGACACAGTACACAAATGCAAGTGCACAACTAAACTCGAGTGGAACAGAGAAGCTATGGTACTAAGATAAAAATGCAAGTGATAGTGAATATGTACAAGTGCAGTGACCAGAAACTCAAGCTTCAAAAAGCTACAGCAACAATGCAAACTACAGGAATAAATATCAAGCGATACCAACTACAAGTACAGTGCTATCAAATGAACCAGTGACAATGCAACAATCAACTCGACCAAGTATCATGATACAACAAAGCAATGCCACCAGAATTTCATATCAAGTTCGGCATCAGGATGAGAAGAACCAACAGAACAACCATGTATCAATAACAATGCAACATAGTGACAATCACAAGCATCACAACATATTCAAGTTGAAGCCGTGAATGACACAAATACAGGCAGTGAAGAATACTGAAGTGAATGAAGATTAGTTAGCAGGTGAAAGTGCAACAGGAATGCAGACAGTGGCCGAAGCCAATTTACAAAATATCGAAGTCAAAGAAGAATAATAAACATCAAAGACATAATGACCAAGTCACGTGTCAAAACATTGGTTATCAAAAATCAAGTTATACGAAATTTATCAAGTCAGAGAAAATCACGGAGCCATAGTCAATTATCACAAATTCAAAGCCGAAGATTTGTAAACCAAGTCAACCGAGCAATATCAAGAATATTCACATGTGAAGTAGTCAGAATCAATCTCAAACATTCAAGCATTATCAAGTGGCCGAGATGAATATTTGACAAATTCAAATAAATATATACGATCGAAGATTCAGGAAATCGAACACATATATAACCCAATCATCATCGGCAATCAATGCATCGAATTCCAGAAAGCATAAATCAGTAAAGAAAAAAAGCACATAATTACATACCGGAATTCGATCAACGAAGCAGCCGCGGTGAGCAAATCAAAGAGTCTCGAAGTAGCCAGAGAGAGCAACAACAAATCGATCGAGCAACGCAACTCTCGAACAAACATATATTCGATCGAACAAAAGTCGGCTCTTCGAAAGCCCTAATTTGCATCAAGGAGGAAACCCTAATTTCGCAAGGAGGAACGAACAATTGAGACAGAGGAACGGCCGCGTACGAACAAGAAATAAAAAGAGACGGTCAAGATAAATTAAAAAGGGGGCCGGCCTTACTATTTTTATAAAAGGGGTTTATATTAAAATTAGTTTTATTTTAAATTTGCTTTTAATTTGTATTTTCTTTTTTAACTGTTTATATTTTCTAGTCGTGTGACTAGGGTACAAGCTGCGGTGTGTAGCTTGAGAATTCGCAACTCGGTAGTTGAGTTGTGGCAGGGTTTTGAGCATAGAGTTAGATTAGTCAATAGCGGTGTATAGCGAGTTTACGTGTGTAAGCGAGGGACTATCTAATTTCTAGTAGAAACCTTGGGGCAGCACGTAGGCAGGGTTTTGCCGAAGCTGGGTAAATTCTGTGTTGTTCTGTTTTATTCTGTTATTTATATTCTGCGATATCTGTGCTGCTATTCTGTGATCTGAATTGAAATTAATTTATAAGCTTCCGCGATTAATTTTTAATAATTTACACTATCACCCTATTCACCCCCCCCTCTAGGGTGAAATCGATCCTACAATAATAATAATAAATACCAAAGTATTCACTCTCATTTAAAAGTCCTCACGGTTATGCATGGGTGAATTACTTGGAATTTGTTATGTGCTTCCATGCTCATTTAAAAGTCCTCGCGGTTATGCATGTATGGAACGCATATCAAAAGTTGATTTGTAAAATAAACAAGTTGATTCTAATCCCATTTAAAAGTCCTCACGGTTATGCGTGGTTAGAAGATACTTGAATTCATTTTTTTTAAAAATAAAATTGGAATACTACTAATCTCATTTAAAAGTCCTAACGGTTATGCATGGTTAGTAGATATTCAAATTCCTGATATAAATATACCATAAATAGACATAACCATATGGTTTTATATGATGACATCATTTCCATCATTTTAAAAGTGGAATATGCGCCTAACAAAATATTTATGATTTTTGTTTGATTTTTTATTGAAATTTAATATTTATATTCAATTGAGTTTTAATGTTGGATTAATATCGATAACTTTATCTCTATTTTCTCTAACACTATTATTCTTTTGCTGATAACAAAAGGGGGAGAGAAAAGTTAAGATTTTGTCAAATAGAATCAAGCAAAGGTCAAATAATTTTCAATTTGCATATAGGCTCATTTACATATTTTTATTTGTATGCATATATGTAGGGGGAGTATTGTGTAGAGAGGAGCATTTAAATAGGGGGAGCAATTAGGATATATCTATGATCAAATACATTTAACATATTCAAAATCTTAAATATATGTTTGTTATCATCAAAAGGGGGAGATTGTTAAATATGCGCTTATATGATTTTTGTTTGATGATAATAAACATATATACATTCGTTTAAATGTATTTGTTAATGTACAATTTTATTTTTCATAGAATAAATAAATATTTGCTGAATAAAATTAAATGACACAGAATTTGAATTCAAACGAATATTTTATTCAAACTAATATTTATTACAATTTTAAATAGTACAATTTCATGCTCTCACTATACATATACATTTTTGATTACAATCACATCACATTTCACATTTGCAGTTAACCTCACTACATATCACTCACACTCGTGTTTTTGTCTTCAACTGCATTCCGGTTTGAATCCAGCATCTGAGTAATCTGCAAAAATATTCTCAAACGCAGTAAAATTGAAAGAGAAATATTTTTGAAATTTGAAAGAAACGATGATTTTGAAAACATTGTTTGCCTCAGTTATTTGGGTTGTTCATCATCATTTTTGACTGTGCAATATCTGTGCATATCAGTATTTTTATCAGGGACAGGCAATTATAAGTGGCTGCAGTACACACGTGTACATTCGTATACGTGTGCACTGCCCCGCCAACTCGTGTTCACAAATCAAACAAAAGCACTACTAACAATTCAACACAAGGTCAAATCCAAATAACACATGAATTCAACTCAGCATGCAAACATGATCGCAACATCCAAGCATAAAGATCAATATGCAGTGACACATGCAGTGGATACACAAAACCAAATACACAACCGAGTTCCCAACATTGTCCAGACTGAATTCAAGTGCAGACCAAGTGCGGGATCGAAGTCAACAACTCAAGTGCTACCAGTGAAACACAAATGAACAAATATCACAATGAACCAACAATACATGCAGGTGAACAGAAGTGTTGAATCAAAACATAATCAAGTCCAGCAGCATGAATAAGTACGGCAGCATGTGAATGCATCAAAGCAAGTAAACAACAATGTCGAGCTCGAGACAGTACAGCTACAACATGGTGCAGAACCAAAGCCAAGTATAATGTACAGGGAAGCCAAAGTAGTACACAAACAACATAGAAGTATGGATGTACTCAATGCAACCCAGATAAACATGCACGACTTATGGCAGTGAAACTCAAACAAAGTGCAGGGGAAAACAAATGCAACAATTCAAATTCAAGACAGCTACTACCACAATGAACCAGTGACAACAAAGGTCAAACACAAATGAACACACATGGACAACATGTCATGAATAAACTAGCAAAGGCTAGCCATCAACATAACAGACTCACCAAACAGACTATGATGCAAGAAATAACTCAAAGGACAGCAGACATAACAGATCAAAAGCAACTATTCTTAACTGCAAGTTCAATTCAAATGGATGGAAGCTATAGGTCCATTTACAACTAGACCAAGTGCAGCATCAATGCAGACAGCATAATGATCCAAACATCAACAAAGGAGCAAACCAAATATGCAGTGCATTCTCAAGTACACAGTGAAATCGCCACAGTCTCAAACTCGAATGACAAACCGAACCAAGATATCAGCAAGCAAGAACAACAGAGTTTCAAAAATCCAATGCTCAACATCATATGAATCCAAATCAACTGTACTGGACAATACAAGGAAATGAAGACTGCAGCAATATACAGAAATACAAAATGACCAGAGTCGAACCAACACTGCGGCAAGTTGTTAAAACATGCAAAACAAGAATGGAAAGTTTACAAAGTATCAAAGCCGTGTTTTTTACCAAGCCAATAATCAACACCGTGGTCATCACGAAATAAATCACCGAAAGCATATTCATATTGAACAAGTCAGAATCAATCTCAATCGTTCAAGAATAATAAAGTGGCCGAGATGAAGAATTTGACAAATTCAAATCAACATATACGAACGCAATTCTAGGAAATCAAATCCTATATAAGCCCAATCATCATCGGCAGATTAAGCATCGAGTTCAAGTACGAAAGATTAGAAAAAGCAAAAAGCACAAATTACATACCGAAGCAATCGAACTCGATCAAGGAGGAGAAGCCGCAAACAATTGAAGCAAATCAGAGAAACAGTGATTGCAATCAACCAACAAAGGCAGCGACTTCAATTTGAAACCCTAATTTAAGAGCACGGCAACCAAAGGGACGAAGCCCTAAATCTGCAAGAGGAGCGGCCATTTTTTCTCAAACGAAAAAATAAAAGGAACGGGTTGAAGAAGTGAATAAGGGGCCGGCCTTTTAATTTGGGCTTAGTTTTTTTTATTAAATAGGGTTTTGTTATTTAAATTGTTTTTAAATTGTATTTTTCTTTTAAACCGTTTTTAATTTTCTAGTCGTGTGACTAGGGGACAAACTACGGTGTGTAGTTTGGGAATTCGCAACTCGGTGGTTGAGTTGTGGTCAGGGTTTTGAGCGTAGAGTTAGATTAGTCAATAGCGGGTATAGCGAGTTTACGTGTGTAAGCGAGGGACTATTTAATTTCTAGTAGAAACCTTGGGGGCAGCACGTAGGCAGGGTTTTGCCGAAGCTGGGTAAATTCTGTGTTGTTCTGTTATTTATATTCTGCAATATCTGTGCTGCTATTCTGTGATCTGAATTGAAATTAATTCATAAGCTTCTGCGATTAATTTTTATAATTTACACTATCACCCTATTCACCCCCCCCCCTCTAGGGTGAAATCGATCCTACAATAGTATGATTTTAGTTATTGTTAAATGTATACTTTTCGTAGTATGACATTATTGTTATCATACGTTTTTATCATATCTCTTATTCTATCTCATTTTATTTGATATTTATAGTTAGACTGATCCATTTATTATTTTCTTATTAAATAATACTCGGATCAGACCGAGATGTTATAGGTGCTTCTGCTTGACTCCTTATCTGGGATCATCATTATCTGACTATTGTCTAGCTACATTAGATTGATAGTTTTTGTTGTTATACATTCGAGATAGAGACTCCTTAAGTATACATATTCTTTTGTCTAGCACTTGTATCCATTCTTTTGTCTTATTGTGGATTTTTTTGACCACTACTCTGATGTACACTTTCATGTGTTATATTCATATCTATTTCCGCCTTTGTGATATGGATATCTGTGACTGATTTATGTTATGTTTATTTCTATATTTGTTTCCGAAGATATTATAGCCACCGTGTAGTAGTTTTGAGTTTGTATCAGTACGTCGGATTTGCTCTTGAAATGAAATGCATGTTATTCTATCTGACATATTGATCCTCGCATAAAGCAATTACACGGATGGTCGCTCCTCTACAGCCTTATTCTTCATGCTAGTTGACGGCATTACTATGTAATGTCCTTGGCTAGCGTGAGTATAGAGGTGGGGCGTCACAACTTGGTATCGGAGCCAGGTTTCGGAACAATATGAAATATTATAACAAAGATCATCGTCCTAAGTCCATCTTAGGAGTCGTGCCTTAGGATTTTATTCGAGTCATTGGACTATCCTATTTCTTTTGTGATGCCTTGTTTTACCAATTATTATTGTTTAATATTCATTTTGAGAATAACTTTTTCTTCTTCTTTCTTTCTTTCTTAAAGAAGAGAAATGGTTAGATCAAATCGTCCCAGTGCCAGACAATCCAGTGCTACTCCCCAGGATGGAGTATTTTTGTCTGCCCAACAGCTTCTTGATCTTGTAAAGAATGCTCAAGCTACCGGACCCATTCAAGAGCCTACTCACCCTAAATCTGGGTTTGCACGCTTGTGCAGTGACTATACTAATTTGGGTGGGAAGCCATTCAGGGGTTCCGAGGGTGTTATTGAAGTCCAAGCTTGGCTTAGAACATGCGATCACATCTTTCCTCACATGAACCTTATTGATCTTCACTGAGTCCAAGTGGCTTCTAGTATGCTCCATGAAAGAGCATTAGATTGATATGAGCTTCTTATTTCTGAAATCATTGAAGCAGATCTTACTTGGGAACAATTCCGGGAAAGATTCGAATCAAAGTTTGTGCCGGAAGCTGAAAAAGTGACTTTGGCCTGGCGTTTTATTGACCTTGTTCAAGGTGAATCTTCTGTGACGGAATCCGTCGCATCTTTCGAATCTCTTTCTAAATACGGGGTTGAATACATTAATACCCCATTGAAGAAAAATCAAAGATTTGTTTATGGCTTGAATAAAAATCTCAAGAAGCCATTATTTTTGAAATTGAAAGTTTCTTTTGACCAACTTATTGATATCGCTCTTCGACTTGAAGAGGCAGATAAGGAAAGTGATGTTGAAGTTGTGGGTGTCAAACCAAACTTCAACAACAACAAGAAAAGGCCTAATAAGTTCAAAGGCCCTTATGCCAATAAGAAGGGGAAGCAAGCAACTCTTATGGCAAAGACTTCTACCTCTATTGGTGGGCAATGCTACAATTGTGGTTCTAAGGACCATTATGCAAATAAATGTTCAAAGCCCCTTGCTTGCCGCTATTGCAAAAGTTCGGATCATTATATATCCGCATGTCCCAAACTTCAAGGCAAGAAGGAGGGAAATCTAAATGCGGTGCAAACTCCTAGTAACACTTCTCATGGTCAAGGTATTTCTCATTCTATCCTTGATGGCATTATTATGTTTCTTGATCAACCAATTCGAGTTCTTTTTGATACGAGTGCATCCCATTCTTTTATATCAAAAGAACTTGTTGATACTTTTTTTTAAGTGTTGTTGCTTTAATGACTTCTTTGAGAATTGCGAATCCGGTCGGTGGATCCGCAGCACTCAGTTTGCTTTGTAGTGATGTCGAGATTATTTTATGTGATTTTTATTTCCGAGCCGATTTGCATGTCATGCATTACTTAGGCTTCGTAATGATTTTGGGAGTGGATAGGCTTAACCATTATGAAGCTCAAATCCTATGTTCTGAGCGGACTATTCATCTCCGACATCCTCAGTCTGTTAAACATGTTTCTATTGTTCTTAAAGATTCGGATTCCAACTTGACAGCATCTTTATATTCTTTAAATCCTCATGATGACGATAATGATGATGAAGAAGATGTCATTTCTCATATTCACGTTGTTCGTGAATTTTCCGACATATTTGAGTCCGTTTTAGGATTACCACCTAAGCGAGCAATTGAGTTCAGAATTAATCTAATTCCTGGAGCTTTACCTATTACTCGTCCTCCTTATCGCATGTCTAATAAATAAAATGAGGAGACGCGCAAACAATTATCCGAATTGGAAGAGATAGTTCCTCTCTTTGGGGAGCTTTTGATATTTTTGTGAAGAAATCTGATGGTACACGTAGGCTTTGCATTGACTACCGCAAGCTTAATGATCTTATATCAAGAATAAATATCCCTTGCCTCGGATTGATGATTTATTTGATCAGGTTAGTGGTGCTAGAGTCTTTTCACAATTAGACTTAGCAACCGATTTTCATCAGCTTCGTATTGCAGACGATAGCATTCCTTTGACATTATTCCGTACTCGTTATGGATCGTATGAATGGCTTGTTATTCCATTTGGTTTAACGAATGCTCCGGCTTATTTCGTTGACCTTATGAATCGAGCTTTCAAAGACTTCCTCGACCGGTTTGTTCTCATCTTTATAGATGATATTCTTGTTTATTCTAAAACCGAGGAAGAGCATGAAAAACTTCTTCGGATTGTGTTGGAAACTCTTAGGAGCAATCAATCGAAAGCAAAATTTTCTAAATGCCATTTTTGGCAATCTCGTGTGAAATTTCTTGGTCGCATCATTTCCGAATCTGGAATTTTCATGGATCCTTCAAAGATTGAAGCAATTCAAAATTGGAAGAGACCGGAGAGTGTGACGGAAATTCGTTGCTTTCTTGGATTGGCGGGTTATTACCCTCGGTTCATAAAGGACTTTTTTAAAATTTTCGTACCTCTTACTAGTTTGACAAAGAAGGGAGTTAAATACATTTGGTCGGACAAATGTGAAGCTTCTTTTCAGAAATTAAAAGAACTCCTTTCTGATGCTCCTATTCTTGTGATTCCCAAAGGGAACCAAGATTTTATTTTTTACACCGATTCCAGTCGTGTTGGTTTGAGAGCCGTTCTTATGCAAAGGTATCATGTTATTGCTTATGCTTCTAGGCATTTAAAGCCAGCCGAGACTAGGTATGCCACTCATAATTTAGAGCTCGCGGCTATTGTTTTCTTCCATCGAATTTGGCATCATTATTTTTTAGGAGAGAAATTTATTCTTTATACCGATCATAAATCTTTGGAGTATTTATTGTCTCAAAAGGAACTTAATTTGCGTCAACAACGTTGGCTCGAATTCCTTGCATCTTATGATCTTGATATTCTTTACACTCCCAGAAAGGGAAATCGCGTTGCTGATGCACTTAGTCGCAAGCAACAAGTGGTTGTTTCTATGATGATATCCAAAAGTAATGATCTCGAGACTTTATCCACTTGTGAGATTCGAGATTCTGAATCCGATTTATGTTCATCTTTTGTTCTATGTAGCCTTGAGGCTCATCCTTCTCTTTTAGACTGCATTCTTGAAGCTAAAAAGCTAGATCCCGAATTGGCTCTTCTTAGCCAAAATTTTAGGGATAAAATTGATATTGAAGGTTTGAAAGACTTTGATATTGATTCCCGTGGCGGTATTCGAAAATTTGGTAGACTTATCTTGCCAAATATTAGTGATCTGCATAAAGACATTTTAGAAGATTCCCATCGTTCTAAATTTACCATTCATCCCGGTAGTAGTAAAATGTACGGGGATATGAAGCGAATTTATTATTGGGATGGAATGAAATCCGATATTGTTAACTTTGTTAAGCGTTGCATGACTTGCCAACTCGTTAAGGCCGAGCATCAAAAGGCCCGGTGGGTTATTGCAACCTTTGGACATTCTGATTTGGAAGTGGGATCAAATTTCCATGGACTTTACTGACGGCCTTCCCCGTTCTCGTTCGGGTCATGATAGCCTATGGGTGATAGTTGATAGACTTACTAAATCCGTCCATTTTACTCCCGTTCGGTCCAACCAAACCGTACTACTTTTGGCTAAACTCTTTATTAAAGAAATTATTAAATTACATGGAGTTCCTACTTCTATTGTTAGTGCCCATGATCCATTGTTTACTAGTGGATTTTGGAAGAGTCTTCAAAAAGTTTTGGGAACGAAGCTTAATTTTAGCACCGCTTATCAACCTCAGTCCGATGGACAAACCGAGTGTGTGAATCAAACTCTTGAAGATCTTCTTCGTGCTTGTGTTCTTGATTTTGCTGGAAGTTGGGAAGATCATATTTCTCTTGTTGAGTTTTCCTATAATAATAGCTTCCAATCTAGTATTGGTATGGCACCTTTCGAAGCATTCTATGGAAGGCCATGCCGATCTCCTTCTTGTTGGCTTGAGGCCGTTGAGAAGCTTGTTTTAGGTCCATACTTTATTCGTGATTCCATAGAAAAGATTGACCTTATCCGCCATAGGATGAAAGAAGCTCAAAGTAGGCAAAAATCCTATGCCGTTAACTGAAGGAGGAAATTAGAACTTTCTATGGGAGATTTTGTGTTTATTCGTGTCTCACCTATGAAGGGTGTTGTGCATTTCAGTCGACCGGAAAATTAGCACCTCGATATATTGGTCCATTTCTCATCACCGAACGTATTGGTTTCGTGGCTTATTGCCATTTATTGCCGACTCAATTTTCTGTTATTCATGACGTGTTTCACGTTTCTCAACTATGGAAATGCCTTCGAGATTCTGATTCTATTCTTGAGTCCGATATTGTTGAAGAAATTAAAGTTTCACCTAATTTGACTTATGAGAAATATCCTATTCGAATCATTGCTACGGAGGTTAAACGCCTTCGAAATAAAGATGTTCCTCTTGTGAAAGTTCAATGGTCCTCAAATCCTAAGGATTGTTCTTGGGAATCTAGAGAATTCATCGAACGAACACATCCGGACTTACTCTCTCGTGCTCTGTGAGGTGAACTTCTTATTTCAAATTTCTTTTGTGTTGATATGCATTTAGGGTTGTTACGTTTTATTTTCTTCTTAAATATTGCGAGGACGCAATTTCTTTAAGGAGGGGAGTTTGTAACGACCCGCATATTTTACGATTGTATATTTAAATATTTTATTTAAATATAGCATCATTAGTCGGATTTTGGTCCGAAATACTACTTTTTGCAAACGATCAAATTAGGACTTGGGACCACTTCCATTGAGTTCAAAATGACGTTTGCGATCTTTTTGAGTATAAACATCGATATGTTTGGAGTTTGTAGAATTTTGCTACTTTTTCACTTTGGGGTTGGATTTTTGCCCAACAACCTAACAAATAACCCTAACTCCTCTACTCTTCATCCATTCATTCATTCTATTTTCTAACATTCAAGCTTTAGCAAAATTGGTGAAGGAGATTGGAAATTAAAATCCTAGGCCCTAGTTCCATTGTAAAATCCAAGTTCTAGCTCAAAATTCAAAGAGAGACTATTGGTAAGCATCATCTTCTTCTTATCCAACTCAATCTCTCTTCAATTTCAGAAAATTCCTAAACCTAACTTAGGAAATTTTCTTCTTTTGATCTTAGATTCAAGCTCCTTGGGTTGTGCTGAAGAGCGGTTGATCCTCCTTTACTTTCTAGCTTCTTCTTTCGTGTTTTTGTGTAAAAGGTGATATTTTTATTTCACATCTAAATCTATAACTATCTTGATTGTTAGGATGAATTCCTAACATCTTTACGTGTTCATTTGATTTTGATTTGGATTGATTTGGTGAATATTCTAATTTTTGGTGTTTTGAAAACAAAATCTATGAAAATCCTTAAATGGATGATGGACATGTTGATCGGAATGTATTGGAGAGTCTTTAAGGTTGGGTAGTCGGTTGGCGTAAACCCCTCGTAATCGTCACTCATCCGATTGCTTCCGATATAATTTGTCCATCACTGGCCAAGGGGAGAATATACCCAAAGTTTCAGTTTCAAACTTCTGAAATTAATGGTTCAGACGTCTGAATACTGTTCTGGGAAAAAATTTATTTCCCAGATCAGACGTCCGAATTATCAATTTCAGACGTCTGAAATTGCTCAAGTCCAACCCGAGAGGAAGTAGGCTAAAATTAGCCATTTTTAGACGTCTGAAATAATGATTCAGACGTCTGAATAGTGTTCTGGAAAACATTTATTTTCCAGATTCAGACATCTGAATCATTTATTTCAGACGTCTGAATCTGCTTATCTTTGCCTAATTTGCCTAAGTTGTGTGGGTTTCCAATTTTAATCAATTCGTGTTGATCCGAATTATTGTTATAATTTATTATCGACTTTGATGACTTCTTTTCGGAATTTTTGAGAATATCATTCGATGGATTCGATATCGATTTTTATGGCTTTGATTCACGCCTTCGAATGAGAATCTCTGGCGATTGATTGTTTCTGCAATCGTTTCTGTGATTTGTCACTTTAAAAATATAAAGGTTTTCTATACTAGTAGTAAATATCAAAACCCTTTCATCAAAATGATTTCAACACTATTTTATTGCAAAACTCGTTATTTAAAACCATTTCCCTACCTATTAGTATATACAAACCTTTACCTCACTCATATGAGAAATCTAATTAAACGGGTTAGTAAAACAAGTGGTATGAAACGCTTGCGTTTACTTCGTCGGTTAATCCTTGGACTTGTTCGATTGAAATTCTTGTGACAACTTTCGAGTGGAGATCTACAATTTTTTCGTAAATATTTAAGTTAAGCCAGTGGTTGTGGGACATGAAGCTAAACTCATCTATTTACTAGCTTAGTGTAATTGACACTTCTTGATGATCGATGATGATCATTTTGTGATTTAGACTAGCAATGTGCGATGTCTCTTTGTCTGCGAGGGAGACTAAACCCCGTTTCTGTGGAGCTTCGGCTCAAAATTGGTGGGGTGGCGACCCATGGTCTTTGGGCCGTTTTGTGTAGCTTTGGCTCAAAAATTAATGGTTAGCAACCATGGAATAGCGTTCTGTTTTGTGATACACGTGTTGGTGGGCTTTCATGCTCCCGTTTTGTGATAGGCCTTCCCCTTTTTGTGATTTCTGGATTTCTATTGATGATTTCTGGAATTTATGTTCCACCAATTTTTGTGGTTTACATTGATAAGTTTTATCAATATTTGTGCATTGGTTAATTTGTGTTCCACTAACTTTTTCGATTGGCTTTGACATATTAGTCAACATTTGTGGTACGGAGAAAGTGATGAAGAATATGACATTCTTTTTAGTGTCTTGAGATTTCTTGAGATATAGTATGATTTTAGTTGTTTTCAAATGTATACTTTTCATAGTATAGCATTGTTGTTATCATACGTTTTTCTCATATCTCTTATTCTATCTCGTTTTATTTGATATTTATAGTTAGACTGATTCGTTTATTATTTTCTTACTAAATAATACTCGGGTCAGACCGAGATGTTACAGGTGCTTCTGGTTGACTCCTTATCTAGGATCATCATTATATGACTTTTGTCTAACTATATTAGATTGGTAGTTTTTGTTGTTATATATTCGAGATAGAGACTCCTTAATGTATACATATTCTTTTGTCTAGCACTTGTATCCATTCTTTTGTGTTATTGTGGATATTTTTGACCACTACTCTGATGTACACTTTCATTTTTTATATTCATATCTATTTCCGCCTTTGTGATATGGATATCTATGACGGATTTATGTTATGCTTATTTCTATATTTGTTTTCGAAGATATTATAGCCACTGTGTAGTAGTTTTTAGTTTGTATCGGTATGTCGGATTTCCTCTTGAAATGAAATGCATGTTATTCTATCTGGCATATTGGTCCTCGCATAAAGCAATTACACGGATGGTCGCTCCTCTACAGCCTTATTCTTCGTGCTAGTTGACGACATTATTCTGTAGTGTCCTTGGCTAGCGTGAGTGTAGAGGTAGGGCGTCACAGTAAAAGTAACAATAATGGGAGGTTTGGCCCCAAACGCCTCTCTGACCACCTCAGAATCATAAACAGTGCTGGTAATGACCACTTCCCTATTGATACCACCACCGGCATAATCAATGTAACGACCCGTATTTTACATGTCGATGATATCGTAGAATTATTAGGTCGTTGGTATTGTTTATGTCGTCCAAAACTTAAGTCGTCCGGAGTTAGCTCGTGAGCGATTTAGTGGGGTAGAACGACCTAGGAGTTAGGTCGTGTAAAAGTTATGTCGTGTGAAAGATAGGTCGGGTGGAGCGACCTATAGGGTAACGACCTAAGTATATTGAGCGACCTATAGGATTGGGCCGACCTAGGCGAGTTAACGACCTAAGAGTGTGGGCGACTTATAGGATTAGCGACCTATAGGATGGGAACGACCTAAGGTATATATCCAACCTATAGAAATGAGTGACTTAGGGTTAGCGACCTAGCAGTTAGGCGAGTTAACGGGTTGAAGGCAGTTAACGACCTAAGAGCTATCGGGTTAGGGGTCCCAACGACCTAGTAGTGAGCGACCTAAAGCAGAGTGTTGCGTAGAGTTAGGTCAAGTGTAGCGACCTAAGAAGGGTAGCGACCTAAGGAGGCTAGTTACGATTGGTTAGGTCGTAAACGACCTAAGTTAGAATGATGTGTTTGTTAGGTCGCAGGAATGATAGGTCGCGTGAGTGATAGATCGTGGGGTTGCTTAACCCAGTTAGGTCGATCGGTCGCATGGATCGTTAGGTCGCGTGAGTACACCAGTTAGGTCGGGGAAGTGGCTAGGTTGTTAGGTCGTGATGTTTTAGGTCGTGGATGACCTAATAGTGAGCGACCTAAAACCGAGCGACCTAAAAACTGCCTATAAATACACGGCCATTTCCTCATTTTTTGGCACCGGATTTTGAAGCGACGAAGTGCTGCCATTTTGAGAGCTCGACTACAACATTTCTTCACTTCTTTTCTCTACTCTAATCTTGTGCTAACATCCATCCAAGATCGAAGATCAAGATCGAAGATCCAAGAGCCAAAGTTGAAGATCTTCATCCAACAAAGTGAGATTTCATCGTTTCAAGCGGGATTTCGACAAATCAAGCTTGAATCCTTGCTGTCCAGATCTGAAGTTGATAATTTTTGAAGTGTTTGGGTGATTCGGTGAGTGGTGGTTATCTCTCACGCGGACCCAAAGGAGTATATTGGATTGGTGGTTTGTTGAAGTGTTGTAGATAGTGATTTTATGCATATTTCTTTAGATCCAAGTGTAGATCCATTACTTATGAAGATGTTTACTTATGCAAGTTCATTCACCAAGTTATAGAGATAAAAACCCATGATTTATATTTGTTAGATCTATGCTAAAAACCCATGATTCATGTATGTTAGACTTATGCTCACTTATTTACGAAATTGCCATTTTAGTTACAAATGCCTATTTAGATCTTGATTGACTACTTATTTGTTTGGATTAATGTTTGCCTTGTTTGATTGTTGTGAATGAGTTATCTAGTTGATAGATTTGGACAAGTATGGTCAAAGACGATTCAAAAGCTACGAAAGAGGCTCTTGAATGGTGAAAGTTGCTTAAGGCATATGTAGTGGATGTTGACGCTCATATGTATGGATTGGATGATGTTGAGATGGAATTTTGCCATGATGTGATGAGGCAAACCATGATGTTAAGATAAGCCTTTGCTATGATGAAGATGAGACGAGGCATGAGGTGATGTAACCTTGGTATAATCAAGAAGGATTGCTCCAAGCATGTTGATAACTTGAAGGGTAGTTCAAGTTGATTGATAATGGATGGCTCAAGAGGTAGTTTGGGCTAGGATGAGAATAGTCGTCAAGGAGGATGACTAGAAGGCTTGGATTTCATCGTTGTTGAAGGTTCTAGCAGACTCAAAGCAAGAGTACAAGGGTTGCCCTAAAGACTACAGGTAGGTGGTCTGGACACCCTAAAGACTACAGGTAGGTGGTCGAGTACTCTGGGTAGTTGCGAAAATTCCTAGGCACGGGTCATGATGACGTGTGGAGTTATGTCTAGAACCGGGGTTACCATTAGCCCTTGATAGATGGCTCAGGAAGGGGTCGGTCATTCAATTAACGGTGATTTCGAAGCAACGTTAACAGTGATAGCCAGAGTCATGGATGTTTGGACGTTTGGTTGTATCATCATTCGGTCTCAAGAGCAGTGTTTTCTGGGTGCTTATCTGATCTTGGTTTAGGCCTTGGGGGTTTGTATTTGGAAAACATTGACCTTGACTCGAGTGATTATTGCTTTACTTTAATTGCCTGCTATGTTATGCTTGCTTCTCCTTAATGTGTGTCTGGGAGCTATCACTGTAGAAAGAGGTGGAGTGGGATGGGTTGGTTCCTATTCCTTTTATCCCTTATACTCTTTTGGTATGTTTGATAGTTGATTTACTGCTCACTAAGACTTTGTCTGACGCAAGGTTTTATGTCTCCTCTTATTACCTTGGGCTGTTCATCCATGTTGGGATGAGCAGACTAGGTAGCAGGTGACAGGTGCTGTTCATGGAGGTTTACGCTGATGACAACGAAGACGAGCAGGAGGCTTTTGCATATTATTTCTTATTATATGTACTGGATATTCCGCTGATTGTTGATTACTCTGAGTGCTATGTAGTGAGGCTTCTTGTATTCATGATTCAGACCTTGTTTAAAGCTATTATGATTAGATGATGATATTCTGTTCTATGGGAGCTTCACTATATTATATTTCTCTATTGTATTTTATCCATGCGCTGTGAGTTTTACGATAGAGTCTGCGATGTTTTTACCTTACCCTGACAATCGTCCATGGCTGCCTGGCACACTTTCAGCGACTATTTCCTTATTCGGTGCAGGAGTCATGGGCGGTCGTCACAATCAACCCCAGGTTCATTAACCACATTAACCCTTACAAAATGGAGAGAATTGAAGCACAACCATGTTTCATTCTCTTAGGCGATATCTTAAAAATCCTCATTAAAAAAACATCACTCTCACCATCACAGCATGAAGCATTTCCCATATTCATCTTCCATGCATCATTTTTCTTCTTTGAAATATAACCACGCTGCTTACTTTGAGTAACAATTATGTGTCTTCAGCACCCCCTAATTCGGTAGTCAGACCTTCTTCATCATCTAAGACTCCAATATCCACTACCAAATCAGAGGCCATGTCCCAACACTATCTTTTAAACCTCAAGAGATTGACCCAAACATTCCTAAACCTACCCAAACTGAGTTGACCACAACTCTTTACCATATTCTGCCTCTTTAGTGTCGTGGTTGAAATCGCTTAAAGCATCAAACATATTGTTTGTATGTATTTCAAAACATTTTTTAAATTTCAACTTGGCCTTAAACTTGCTAGTAGGAACAAAGATAGAACTTGAATAATTACCTATGCTATCAAGAGCAGGTGGAGCACGAGCATCAGATTGTAGGTTGTCGTGTGAATCAGGTTCCAAATATGTATCAATAATCCTCGACGATACTATAACAACCCAATTTTTTTAATAAATACTATAATTTATTTTATTTAAAACTTTGGTGTTTAATTATTTAAAATTTGAATTTTGAAATTTTTTCCCGAATGATGTTGGAATTGGTCATCAATTAATTGCCCAAATATAATAAATACAAACAATTTCTAGAATTTTAGATTTTGGGACAAACTTTGACTTTAATTGAAATTTTTAAAAATAAAATTTTAATTTCTAATCTTCTATTTAAAACTGTATATATTTATAACATTTGTTCGGCTTTTTGTTTCATTTAACTCTGATCTATACGTTGTAAATTGGGTAATATACAACGTTGTAAAAAGCAATTAATTTATACGTTTTATTTTATAGGTTTCTATGTCCATCTTCTTATTTATTTCCTATGGTGTTTATATAAACTTTACGTTATTTATTGAATTGTTTCTTTTACATATATCTTTATTAAATGGATATGAAACAAATCAATTAAGATACGTTACTTTGTTTTTAATTCTGGACATACGTTTCATTTTTATTTCCTGCCTTTATGTTGCCCACTCTTTTGATCTACTACCATAGACGTTCCTTGATTGTAGTTGTGTACTCTAAACCCTAGCCGCCTCTAACACTATCATTCACATGAAAAAAAAATCACATCTTCATTTATCTCCAGGGAGAAACACTGTAAGTCCATGGCTTCTTTGTTTTACATTTTCTTTTATTTTTTTGTGTTTTCGTCATGGAATTCTTGGCCACCACCCCTATTCCGACCACCATCTCCTCTCCTCCTCCACCATGACCTACCATCACTTCTCCACTCACGGCCATGAAAGCCTAGACCCCAATATCCATCACTAAGTTAAGTTAAAACCCTAGCCGAGCCCAAAACTCCTCAAAATTGCTTGCCTTGTTCATTTCCATGTGTAGCCTACCCTTTTCCACCTTCCTTAAGCCATGACCGTGAGTACTTGACCCATACCTAAGCCTACATCACTCAAACCCACCATGGCCGAGCCTATGGGTGATGAGGCGGAGCCTATAAGGGTGGTAGCGAAGCCCACTTGATGATTTATTCCATTTGTTTCACTTTAATGCATTTTATCCTTTGATTTAAAAAAATTGTGTTGAATTTTGTTCTCATGGTTTAATCCATGTTGGTTTATGGAAAATCATATATTTATAATTGTTTAATTATTTGAATTACAAGATCTAAATTTGGTTGTTACCCCTTCTCAAATCTTGTCGTGCCTTCTCGTGCTTTTCGGTGTGTGGATCTTTCTGTTTTAATTGATCTCTAGCGTCTATAAGGTGAGTTATTCACTCTAGACAGTATATGCTTATATTATTGTGAAATGATGACAAGTGAATCTGTATAAGCTGATATATTATTCATATATATGCCTGTGATGTGATTTTATGATGTTTAATCCTGTTTATAAATTTTTTGTATCATCTAATATGAGAAGTTATATTTAACTATTCATTTTATTTCTGCATCTCACACTGCAAGTTCCCTTATCACTATGGGTTGAAATGACACATACCCGAATGGACTTTAGAATAAGGAAATACATTATGGGCTGAAATGATAGGCTCGAGTGATTTTTATTGCATTTATTTTCCTTGGGATTGCGGGTTTGAAATGATAGAACCCGGATTTTTTCTTTTTAATTTACGGATTAAAATGATATATTATCCGTATCACTTGACCTAAGTTAGAAAATATTATACAGACCCATGGTAATTTTTTAAAAAGCATTATTTTGAGGTATTAAGTATTTTAAAATGTTAAATATGAAATTTTAGTAAAAATTGGATTAAATGATTTAAAGAAATTATGTAGTTATTTTCTATAAGTTAAGTGTGTAAATAAATTATTGAAAAAGTGTATTTTGAATATGCCTTAATTTGGAATTTGGAAATTTGGTTTGAATGGAAATTTAAGTTCGATAAATAAATGGAAATTAAATTTATTTAGGAGATAGGCATGATAAATAAAATATTAAGATATTGGTTGAAATAAAAGTTAAGAAATTTATAAAGTATTGACTCAACAAATGGATTTTATTCTAAAATGGATATTTATTAAAATGTTATTTTATTAAAATTTGTATGTTAAATAATATCCAAATAAAAATTTGTGAAAACTGGAATAAGTTGAATAAGTTAAAAATGAGAATATTTTTTGGAAAAGGGTATAACAGAAATTATAGTGGTTAAGAAATGCTATAGAAATATGAACTATGGCTGGAAATACACTAAAAAAACCTATAACAGCATTTCTGAAGTGCTGTAATTCTGGAAATTTGCATTACGGCTGGAAATACACTAAAAAGACCTATAACAGCATTTCTGAAGTGCTGTAATTCTGCAAATTCGAACAATGGCGAGAAATACACTAAAAAGACCTATAACAGCATTTCTGAAGTGATGTACTTTCTAGAAATTGAATTATATGCTGAAATTACTAAGTTATCCTATAACAATATTTCTGAAATGCTGTAAAATTTTGAATTAAACTATGTTTTGATATATACTAATATACCTACCGCAGCACTTTATAAATGCTGTAATTGCCGTGTTTTGAAATTTGCAATGTTTGAAATGTTGAAATTGAACGAATGGACTTAGAAATTGCTGAAATTTTGGAATTTGAATAATTGGGTTGGAAGGACAATTACTTCATATTAAAATGGTTTAAATGAATTATTTTGACATGAAATATAAACCGCCTTTGAAATTTATAACCACGGGTAATAATAACGTTGGTTGTTAAAGAGACCGGGATCGGATATGGACATACTCTCTATCGATACCGAAAACCACTTTAACAACCGTGTACGCGGTGGGGATTCCAGAATGAAGTAGAATGGTGGGGATGTTCTATTGAGGTATGTACGTCGACCCGACTCCCGTGAGTTGGCATAAGGTGGCTAAAACAGGAGCGATTCTTGGGCTAAGGAGGTTGCACCTCTTATCGGGCGCACTTCTTCGTTTGTCATTCTATTACTTTGTGATTGTTTGTTGCACATCTTTGACTTTGGGAATGTGTTTCGAGGTGGGTGATAGTAGTTGCTACGTGTGACCACTGATCTGGATGCGTAATTGGTATATCTCACATGGCATTGCCTAGATGTGTCGTGTCACCTACCCTAGCGCGCCTTGTATGATTTTGATTTGTGTCGTACCTATGGAGTATCCTCTGGTAGCCTCCCGATCAGGAGGTATTACGGTACTGTGTAAACTACCGGCACTATTTATGTGTTAAGGGGAATATTGGATCACTCCTCAATGCTATTTTAAAGTAAGTTTATTTTACAAATAGACATTATTTTAATAGCGAATATTACTACATGGTAAATAGTTTAATAGATCCTTAGAGGATAGGCGGTCCCAAGCATCCTTTAAGTTACTTGTACCTTTATATTACAATTCACTTGAGTTGGTTTACATTATATAAGTATGTATGTCCTGACTCGAGTGTTTGTGTTTATTTCTCACGCTCGGGTCAGCCTGAGTACCACAGCTTAGATCTATCTTCTGGAAGCTAGAGATTTCCGGTGTTACCTGCTTATCAAATTATTGTCTATTTCAGTTTCAGTATTTCCATTTCAGCTCATGTATTAGAGACATATGTATTTGGGATTTCTACTATATTTGTTTCAGAACTGTATTTAATTTTCAGACTATGTATTTTGGTACTTGTTTTGCGACTGAGTTATAGTGGCTCCATGAACCACTATGTTTATTTTTATTTCCGCTGCGACTTATTCTGATTTCATCTGTGATTGGTTTTATTTGCTCCAAATTATATTATAATCTACTGTTTTGAAGTATTAAGTCATACATGTGTGGATTTACCATCGATTTGAATGGTCCAAAATAGTGGTCCGTTACATTTGGTATTAGAGCTTTGATTTAGGCAAAGCCTGCGGAGCAAAAACTCATTAGAGATAGGGTAGAAATACCCTAGAATGAGTAAAATCAATCTTAGACTCCTTTCTTTGTGAGAGAACGTATTTTAAAGTATAAAATGATTTTTCAAAGGATTTAAGAAAGGGTATTTTGATATAATTTTTTTTAAAGCCAAATTTTCTTACCTGTCTTCTTTCTCTTATCCACCATTATAAGTAATGTCTTTGTTTAGGACCTTCGTCAAGTTGAATCTTATCTTATTTAATCTTGTCTTGTTCCTAGTCACCTTTGTCATAGAATTCATTCTTAATTTCTCAGGATGGATCGTAGGAATGCAAGAGGTAGGGGCCGTGATGTTGCCCCAGTCGGGTTCATTAAGCTTTGTAAGGAGTACACTGAGCTTGGTGGCACCAAGTTCATAGGATCTGAGAGCATTATAGAAGCTCAACAGTGGTTGAGAGACTTGGAGAGAATCTTCTCCGGTCTTGATATCACTAATGCCCAATAACGCCAGTTGGCGGCTTGGCAATTAAAAGGAGCAGCTTTGGATTGGTGGCAATCGGTCACCGCTGTCACCGCAGAGGCTGACATTTCTTGGGAACAATTTAGGTATCCTCTTCTGTTTGTCTCGAATTTGGTCCAACTCCTCCTTTTGAAATCTGTCTTATATCTCTTATCGTGCTTTAGGGATGCTTTTCTGGTGAAGTGGATGCCCGAGGCAGGGAAATCTCAGCTGTATCGGGAATTCATGGATCTGAAGCAAGGTGATATGTCTTTTGCTGAATATGAGAGGAAGTTCAATGAACTTTCTAAGTTTGGCCTTAATCTGATTGACACTCCTCTCAAGAAGAATGAGAAGTTCATTGCTGGTGCACGCCCGGAGTACTATAATCGCCTCATAGCCTACGTGCATAGTTCTTTCACCACTCTGATGGACATGGCCAATAGATATGAGAATCCTACGTCTAAGGATCCTCCAGTTGCTCAGTCTGCTTCATCTTAGTCTTCCTCTGGAAATCCCAAGAAGAGAAAGCCCCACTTTCACCATCGACAGAGGAATCAGAACAGGGCTCCAGGGTTGGGATCATCTTCTTCATCTCAGAGACAGTCGACCAATCTATCTTCCATTACTTGCTATAGATGTGATTAGAAGGGACATTATGCTAATAATTGTCCTACTTTGGGTGCTGCTATTCCTCCAGCTCAGTTGACCAGGCGTGACCTCTACCACATTTGTCTGCAGCCTGGCCATTTCAAGAAGGACTGCCCTACTCAGAAGAAGGGCAAGTCATCAGGTATTTGTGCTATGACTTCTGCACCTTCTCCGACTCCACCTCCCGCACCTGTTCCTGCTCCTGCTCCTAGTGATAACCAAGGTACACTTCAGGGTACTTTTACTTTTTTTAAAATCTCCTGTTTGTGTTTTATTCGATACCGGAGCTTCCCATAGCTTTATTTCTTTGGATCTCTGTAACAAATTCGAGCATCGTCTTTTGCCCGAATTTGCTTCTGTGACTTTGTGTGTTTCGAATCCCATTGGTGGTCCTACGAATCTTAGTAGGATTTGTAAGCAAATGAAGCTTCTATATATTGATCACCGTTTCACTGGTGATTTCTATGTTCTGGGTTTTGATGCTTTTGATCTATTGCTTGGGGGTGATTGGCTATTGAGGCATGATGCCCTTATCTCTTGTAGTTCTCGAACTGTTTCCCTTGAGGATGATTTTGGTAATTCTTTGTGCTTCATTGTAGTTTTCCCTAGGATTTTGCTGGCAGTTTATTTATTCTCTTGATGCTTCTCCTGGTGATATTCATTCGACTCCTGTAGTCAAATTATTCCCCAACGTATTTGGTGAAGTCACTTCTTTACCTCCTAACCGGAAAATTGATTTCCGTATTGATCTTATTCCTGGAGCTCGACCTGTAGTTCTTCCACCTAGAAGAATGGCACCCCGTCCAATTAAGGAAGCAAATTAAGGAATTGTCCTCCAAGAGTCTAATCAGACCTAGCTACTCAGAATGGGGAGCACCAGTGGTTTTTTTCACTAAATTCGATGGTTCTTTAAGGATGTGTGTTGATTATAGGGAGCTGAACAAGCTCACTATGAAAAGCAGATATCATATGTCTCGCATTAACGATATGTTTGACCAGCTCTATGGAGCTACTGTTTTCTCTCAGCTTGATCTTGCCACAGGTTTCCACCAGCTCAGAGTTGCGAAGGAAAGCATTCCTAAGACTGCTTTTCGTACTGAGAATGGTTTTTCTAAATGGTTAGTTATGCCTTTTGGTTTGACTAACGCTTATGCTTTCTTCGTTGACTTCATGAATCGGGTTTTTCATGAGGTGCTCAATAAGTTTGTTCTAGTCTTCGTTAATGATATCCTTGTTTTCTTCAAGTCCGAGGAAGAGCATAAATCCCATTTGAAATATGTTCTAGAGACTCTTCGAAATCACCAGTTGAAGGCTAAATTCTCTAAATTCCATTTCTGAAGAGATGAAGTCCGATTTCTCGGGCATATAGTTTCTAGTGATGGAGTTTTTGTTGATCCAGTCAAGATCGCTGCGATTAATGTAAGTCTTTTCCCTTCTTATCCTTCCTTAATTTGATCTTTCTATCTCTTCTGTGGTCCTTATTTCTTCCTATTCTGTTACAGGATTGGGAAACTCCTAGAACTCCAACTGATATTCGCAGTTTTTTGGGCCTTGCCGGTTATTATCGGAGATTCATTGAGAATTTTGCTCGGATTTCTACACCTCTCACTGCCTTAACTCGAAAGAATGCCAAGTTTATATGGGACGATAAGTGTGAAGCCGCATTCATTGAGTTGAAGAGTAAGCTTAGTTCCACACCAGTGCTTACCGTTCCGAATAGAAATGAGGGATTAACGGTATACACTAATGCTTGTCGTAAGGGTTTGGGAGCTGCACTAATGCAAGATGGGAAGGTGATTGCTTATGCTAGTCGCCAGCTGAAGACCCATGAGGCCAATTATGCAACTCATGATCTTGATTTGCTTGTTGTTGTCTTTGTGTTGAAGCTTTGGAGGTATCATCTTTTGGGTGCTAAGTTTGAGCTCTTTACTGAACATTAGTCTTTGAAGTATATCTTCACCCAGAAGGATTTAAATCAAAGGCAAGTTAGGTGGCTTGAGTTCCTTGCTTCTTATAATCTTGACATTAGCTATACCCCTGGAAAAGCTAAGGTTGTAGCTGATGCTTTGAGTAGGAAGAAGGCTATGTTGTGTCAGCTTGTTGTCTCTTCTTCTCCTCTAGTGAATCGTATCATGCCTAAGCAGGATGAGGATGTGATGCTTAGGAGTATGAAGGAGAATGTTCGTAGCAGAGTTGGTGGTAGTAGTTTGGATGATAGTGGAGCTCAGATCGATGATAGAGGGATTTTTAGGATTAATAATAGGATTTATGTCCCGAATATTGATGGATTGAGGCAGGAGTTACTTCGGGAACATCATCGATCCAGACTTTCTATTCATCCTGGTGTGTCAAAGATGTATTAGGACATGAAGAAGCTTTATTGGTGGGGAGGTATGAGGCAAGATATCTCTATCTTTGTTAGTAGATGTGCGACTTGTCAACAAGTCAAGGCAGATCATCAGAAGATCCCTGGTTTATTGCAGCCCCTTGAGATTCCCAATGGGAAATGGGAACAAGTTTTCATGGATTTTATTGATGGATTGCCTAGGTCTAGGAGGAGTAATGAGTGCATTTGGGTTATTGTGGATAGATTGACCAAATTAGCTCATTTTATTCCAGTCAAATCTACCCGTTCTGCTTCCAGACTGGATGAGATCTATATGAAGGAGATTGACCGTCTTCACGGTGTCCCCCTCAGCATTGTTTGTGATCGAGACCCTATCTTTACCCGTCAGTTTTGGAAGGCCTTCCAAGAATCTTTGGGTACCCGTCTGAATCTGAGCACTGCTTAACGGTCAAACGGAAAGAGTGAACTAGATTATAAAGGATCTCCTTCGAGCTTGTGTTATGGACTATGGAGGATCTTGGAAAGATCATCTCCATCTTGTTGAATTCACCTATAACAATAGTTATCAGGTATAATTTCAGTCTTCTATTTTGATCTAATCCTAATCTTTTCTATCTCATCCCATCTTTGAACTCAGGCTAGTATTGAGATGTCTCCGTTTGCGGCTCTCCATGGAAGACCTTGTAGATTTCCTTCTTGCTGGATTGAATCCAGTAATCGTTTGGTTTTTGGTCTTGATATGATTTTGGAAGCTTCAGAGAAGGTTGAGATGATTAAGAGGAAGATGAGGATTACTTAGGATAGGCAAAAGAAGTATGTTGACCGACGTAGGAGGAGTTTGCTGTTGGTGATTTGGTTTTTCTTAAGGTCTCTCCCTTAAGGAATGTGATTCGGTTTGGTCGTAGAGGGAAGCTTGCTCGTAGGTTTGTTGGTCCCTTCCGTATCTTGGAAAGGATTGGTTATCTTGCTTATCATCTGGACTTGCCTGAGAAACTTTCTGAAGCACACAATGTATTCCACGTATCGCATCTTCGTCGTTATCTGCATGACCCATCTTTGGTTATCCAGCCTTCTGCTCTTGATAGTTTGTATATTGAGCCCAATCTGACTATTAAGAGGAAGCCACTTCGTATCGTCGATCGAGGTGAGAAACAGCTAAGAAGGAAATCTGTCAACCTGGTCAAAGTACAGTGGAGCACTGATGATCGGAATTGTACCTGGAAGACGGAGGAGAGCATGCGTGCTTTGAATCCGGAATTGTTTATTTCAGGTATTTTTACTTTGCTATCTTATCTTCCTTTGTTTTCCCTCTTTCGTTCCTTTTCTAGGACGAAAAGTTTTGAGGCGGGGAGAGTGTAACAACCCAAATTTTTTAATAAGTATTTTAATTCATTTTATTTAAAACTTTGGTGTTTAATTATTTAAAATATGAATTTTGGAAATTTTTCCCGAATGATGTTGGAATTGGTTATAAATTATTTGCCCAAATATAGTAAATATAAACAATTTCTAGAATTTTAGATTTTGGGTCAAACTTTGACTTTAATTGAAATTTTTAAAAATAAAATTTTAATTTCTAATCTTTTATTTAAAACCGTATATATTTATAACATTTGTTCTGCTTTTTGTTTCATTTAACTCCAATCTATACTTTGTAAATTGGGTAATATACAACTACGTTTTATTTTATATGTTTCTATATCCATCTTCTTATTTATTTCCTATGGTATTTATATAAACTTTATGTTATTTATTGAATTGTTTCTTTTACATATATCTTTATTAAATGGATAGGAAACAAATCAATTAAGAAACGTTACTTTGTTTTTAAATCTGGACATACGTTTCATTTTTATTTCCTGCTTTTATATTGCCCAACCTTTTGATCTCCTACTATAGGCGTTCCTTGATTGTAGCCGTGTACTCTAAACCCTAGCCGCCTCCAACACTATCATTCACATGAAGAAAAAAAAATCTCATCTTCATTTGTCTCCAGGCAGAAACACTGTAAGTCCATGGCTTCTATCTTTTAATTTTTCTTTTATTTTTCTTGTGTTTTCTTCATGGAATTCTCTGCCTCCACCCCTATTCCGACCACCATCTCCTCTCCTCCTCCACCATGACCTACCATCACTTCTCCACTCACGGCCATGAAACCCTAGACCCCAATATCCATCACCAAGTCAAGTTAAAACCCTAGCCGAGCCCAAAACTTCTCAAAATTGCTTGCCTTGTTCATTTCCATGTGTAGCCTACCCTTTTCCACCTTCCTCAAGCCATGGCCGTGAGTATTTGACCCATACTCAAGCCTACATGACTCAAACCCACCATGGCTGAGCCTATGGGTGATGAGGCCGTGCCTATAAGGGTGGTAGCCAAGCCCACTTGATGATTTATTCCATTTGTTTCACTTTAATGCATTTTATCCTTTGATTTAATAAAAAAAATTGTGTTGAATTTTGTTCTCATGGTTTAATCCATATTGGTTTGTGGAAAATCATATATTTGTAATTGTTTATTTATTTGAATTACAAGATCTGAATTTGGTTGTTACCCTTTCCCAAATCTTGTTGTGCCTTCTCGTGCTTTTCGGTGTGTGGATCTTTCTGTTTTAATTGATCTCTTGCGTCTATAAGTTGAGTTATTCACTCTAGACAGTATATGCTTATATTATTGTAAAATGATGACAAGTGAATCTGTATAAACTGATATATTATTCATATATATGCCTGTGATGTGATTTTATGATGTTTAATCCTGTTTATAAATTGTTGTATCATCTAATATGAGAAGTTATATTTAACTGTTCATTTTATTTCTGCATCTCACACTGCAAGTTCCCTTATCATTATGGGTTGAAATGATACATACCCAAACGGACTTTAGAATAAGGAAAAATCATTATAGGCTGAAATGATAAGCTCGAGTGATTTTATTGCATTTATTTTTTTTGGGATTGCGGGTTTGAAATGATAGAACCCGGGTTTTTCTTTTTTAATTTACGGATTGAAATGATATATTATCCGTATCACTTGACCTAAGTTAGAAAATATTATACAGACCTGTGGTTATTTTTAAAAAAGTATTATTTTGAGGTACTAAGTATTTTGAAATATTAAATATGAAATTTTATTAAAAATTGGATTAAATGACTTAAAGAAACTGCATAGTTATTTTCTATAAGTTAAGTGTGTAAATAAATAATGGAAAAAGTGTATTTTGAATATGCCTCAATTTGGAATTTGGAAATTTGGTTTAAATGGAAATTTAAGTTAGATAAATAAATGGAAATTAAATTTATTTAGGAGATAGGCATGTTAAATAAAATATTAAGATATTGGTTGAAATAAAAGTTAAGAAATTTATAAAGTATTGACTCAACAAATGGATTTTATTCTAAATTGGATATTTATTAATAAAATGTTATTTTATTAAAATTTAAAAGTTAAATAATATCCAAATAACAATTTATGAAAAGTGGAATACGTTGGATAAGTTAAAATGAGAATATTGTTTTAAAAAGGGTATAACAGAAATTATAGCGGTTTAGAAATGCTATAGAAATATGAACTATGGCTGGAAATACACTAAAAAGACCTATAACAATATTTTTGAAGTGCTGTAATTCTGGAAATTTGCAGTATGGCTGGAAATACACTAAAAAGACCTATAACAGCATTTCTAAAGTGCTGTAATTTCTAGAAATTGAATTATATGCTGAAATTACTAAGTTAACCTATAACAGCATTTTTGAAATGCTGTAAATTTCTTAATTGAACTATGTTTTGATACATACTAAATATACCTACCGCAGCACTTTATAAATGCTGTAGTTGCCGCTGTTTTGAAATTTGCAAGGTTTGAAATGTTTAAATTGAACGAATGGACTTAGAAATTGCTAAAATTTTGGAATTTGAATAATTGGGTTGGAAGGACAATTACTTCATATTTAAATGGTTTAAATGAATTATTTTGACATGGAATATAAACCACCTTTGAAATTTATAACCATAGGTAATAATAACGTTGTTTGTTAAAGAGACCGGGATCGGATATGGACATACTCTCTGTCCATACCGAAAACCACTTTAACAACCGTGCACGTGATGGAGATTGCAGAATGAAGTAGGATGGTGGGGACGTTCTATTGAGGTATGTACGTGGACCCGACTCCCGTGATTTGGCATAAGGTGGCTAAAACAGGAGCGATTCTCGGGCTAAGTTGGTAGCACCTCTTATCGGACGCACTTCTTCGTTTGCCATTCTATTACTTTGTGATTGTTTGGTGCGCACCTTTGATTTTGGGAGTGTGGTTCGAGGTGGGAGGTAGTAGCTGCTACGCGTTACCACCTGTCCGGATGCGTAAGTGATATATCTACCCTGGCATTGCCTAGTTGTGCTGTGTCACCTACCCTTGCGAGCATTGTACGATTTTGATTTGTGTCGTACCTATGAAGTATCCTCTGGTAGCCTCCCGATCAAGAGGTATTACGGCACTGTATAGACTACTGGCACTATTTATGTGTTAAGGGGAATATTGGGTTACTTCTTAACGCTATTTTAAAGTAAGTTTATTTTACAAATAGACCTTATTATAATAGCGAATATTACTACATAGTAAATAGTTTAACGGATCCTTAGAGGATGGGCAGTCCCAAGCATCCTTTAAGTTACTTGTACTTTTATATTACAGTTCACTTGAGTTGGTTTACATTGTATAAGTATGTATGTCCTGACTCGAGTGTTTGTGTTTATTTCTTACGCTCGGGTCAGCCTGAGTACCACAGCTTGGATCTATCTTCTGGAAGCTAGAGATTTCTGGAGTTACCTGCTTATTAAGTTGTCGTCTATTTCAGTTTCAGTATTTCCATTTCAGCTCATGTATTAGAGACATATGTATTTGGGATTTCTACTATATTTGTTCCAGAACTGTATTTAATTTTCAGACTATGTATTTTGGTACTTGTTTTGAGACTGAGTTATAGTGGCTCCATGAACCACTATGGTTATTTTTATTTCCGCTGTGAGTTATTCTGATTTCATCTGTGTCTGTGATTGGTTTTATTTGCTCCAAATTATATTACAATCTACTGTCTTGAAGTATTCAAGCCAGACATGTGTGGATTTATTGTCGATTTGAATGGTCCAAAATAGTGGTCCGCTACAGACACAACAACCGAGTGATAGGCATGACATCCGAGTCCAAGAACAATGCATCTAGATTGAATGGTAATGCCATGTCTAAAGTCGATCTAAATCATAGGCTCTCATCGAAGGGTTGTTTCCTAACTTGAAGACAAACTGATGACTCTTTTTTGCAGCCTGCTATTATGTCAGTTCGAAGTTGACTAGAGGCTGTTGCAAAGGAATTGGATGTTGTCAGCAGAGCTTCTAGTTTAGGGAGATAAGGGTGAGTTATTGAAAGGGGCAACGATGAACGGATATTAGTTTGCAGTTTAAGAAACTCAATAAGGAAGTTTAACTGAAGGTCTTTAAAGGTCTAAATGCAGCAGTCGGAGGAGATCTTATGCTCGATGATGAAGTGCTGTCGTTGACATCAATCGATGATGAAGACCGCTGAATGTTCCATGAGGAACAAAAGATTTGTTTGTGGTCTAGCTTGCCACAATAAAAACATCTAATCGGGTCTCGGCAAGTTGCTGCGAGGTGCCCTATTGCACCACATCCAAAACATAGAGAGCGACGATATCGGGGCCGGATCCAATAAAGATTCAATTTTTGTAATGATTTCAGGTTACCGTAGTGTTTGATTTGGTGTAGACTTGGCTTTAGGGCTTTAGCAAATGTTCAAGGAGGAGGGGGGTTTAAAGGATCGAAGGAAAAATTAGGGAGGTCTTCGGTGGGGAGAGGATTATAAGGGAAAGAAGGTGAAGAAAGTGGCTAATGGTAAAAAATGGCTGCTATATATATATATATATGCATGTATAGTTTATGTATTGTGTATTGTAATGGCGGAGGGTGAAAATATGACTAAGCTATAGGGATGTGGGGTTTGTTAAAAGAACATGAAAGTCTATCTAGTTAATTTTACTGTCAAAAGTGTGATTTTGTGACAGACACATCGCCTATAATAAATACCTACGGTACACGCGAGGTTAGTCTAATTTTGTAGGGTAAGTCTGCCCAGCTAATTCACTTACCAGCACCTACGAATAGTCAGACTAATGTGAGAAATCACAGTTTGGTTTATGATTATAAGACAGCTATCGCAGTACGGGTCTGCTTCTGAGTTGGGGAAATTAAGTGGTTGTTGTAGGGTCTACCATCTTCCTATTGAAGAAGTATTAAATGGTCGTGATTATTTTTAGGTGCCGTAATGGAAATCCCTATAGGGGTCCGCTTTGGGGTTGAGGTATTAAATGGCTATGGTGAATTTCACCTCTTTATCATAAAAGAAGTATTAAGTAGCCTTATGAGATTTTTTACGGTGTCGTCTAGGGAGTGTCGAAGAGGGGTCTGTCCTGGGTTTAGGTATTAAATGATGGGTATCTACCTAGGGCATGTGTATTAAATGATTGGAGTTTGCTTATTTCCCATTAAAGTGGTATTAAGAGACTTAGGTGCTTTCTCTCGCATCGTTAGGCATGATTGACAGAGATGGGTCGTTAGACCCCATAGTTGCGTTGCACCCACATTAGAGTTATAAAGCTGGACTAGAAAAGGTCCTAGACCTACAATTAGAGATATGTAATTGAGTTGGACTAGAAGAGCCTTTGGCTTACAGTTGGAGGTATAGTTGACATGTTAAGTATAAGATGCATAACATATAATACTTATCTAAATAATACTGCCTAAATACTATTATGGTAAGACTAGAGATTTTCATCCATCAGACATTATTGTTCTGACTTCCTCCTCGTTACAACCCACAAGTTAGAGGGAACAATGCTAATGAAAAAGATGAAGGCGACATTGAAGATTTATGGCAATTTAGTTATTTATCTATGTTTTTGATCTATTCGGATGTACCCATATTTCAGACATGTCGATGTTTTATCTGAGCTATTATATTATGGATATTTTAGGGATGTTGTGTTTTTGAGATGTGCTTTTGATGAAATGGGTACATATTTTTGCTGTTAAATTTTGTCCCTTTCAATGTGACATTCTGAAAGCATAGATACATAGTTATGTATATTATTTATTGTATCGATTTTACCAACCAACAACCAACTTTAGCCTAAGATTTGTTGGGCTTTTATTAGGTCGAAAATAGGCCCGTTCTACAGAGGTTTGTTATAGTTTCCGTCCTTCTTTGAAAATTCTTATCAAAGGATATTTTTTGTAATCTTGGTAGTGCTATGTTGTCCCAATTTTATGCACCGTTCATGGCATGCCAAAGTTTCAGCCAATTTACAATAGGTTTGTTTTGAAGTTTCACGACCTTTAGGAGAACTTGAAGACCCGTAGTACATACTTCTTTCCATCATTTTTAGAATTTTGTTACATTTTTATAAAAATATATGCTATGAGCATCTTCAGTTTGAATGAGCGGTGGAAGAACGACGAACTGAAGAAGTACTATCCATATCAATATTAAGATAGACATTGAGGTCTGATTGAGCAAATTCATCCGGCAGAGAAAGTAGAAAGGACTAGAAGGGCTGGAAGCCCAAGAATCATTCCATTGTGAATGTATGAGCTCATCTTCCTTAACGTTCTTTGGAGTGAGACTTGAAGCAGTGGTGTGAAAATTGGTTTGCACTTCATCCTCGGTTTCAGCAATAGGCAATTCAACCTCTCAAATATTTTTGATGTGGTGTAGGTGCATCTCTCCATTTAGAACTATACTACAAACGTCCTAAAAAATAAACAAATTTTTAAACAAGTGGTAGCAAAAATTATTTAATGAAGAAGGTGAAACACCTTCGCTCGATCCGACTAGTAGTTGTTGTCACCTACAACAGTGTTTCTCTGATAATCGTAGCCCGCTTTAGTTTTGTTTCGTAACTTCTTCCACTTTACGAAGTCCTTGTGATTGCTATAATGTTTGTTTTTGACAGTCGTTGCATTTAGCAGTTAAGAAGTCTTTTTACATGAGTTAACTTTATCAGAAATTTTGTGACTTGTGTTTTAAACTTTTTTTGATTTGTGGAAAATTGTTTTGAATTGTTCAACATTCCGTCTAAACATCTTTTTTTTGTTTTGACGGCCGGTGCATCTACCAATTAAGAACTCTTCTTACATGAGTGAAATTTATCAAAAATCTTTTGATAGGCTTATGTTTTAGCCTTTTTCTAATTTGGGGAAAATTCTTTCAAATGTTCGGCATTTCAGTAAAACATTTATTTTTTGCTAGGGCTAGCAGCAATGGAAGCCGTCGTTAGAAAATTACCAAGAAGAGAAGAATAAAATAAAAACGATAAAGATAGTGTATAATTGGAGTCGGGATTTATCCAGGAAAATAGGACGTAAGAAATCGCGTCCAACGTATCATTGATTACAGTATCATTGATTACAGCCGAGGTCACATATACGTCCTGCTCTGTCGCTCCATTTTACAGCGGGAAAACTCTTACCGTATAAATCCAGACAAAACCGAATGTACTCCTGCCGAACATTTGTTCTTTAGGATTTTGAATTCCATGAACATACCCTTAGCGCTTAGTTCTTTTTAGGTCTGTCAATGAATACCCGAAAAATTTGAAATTCTTGTTCATCCACTTCCGAAAAACGGATATATATCCGATATCGAAAAAACGGATGCGGAGGCAGATACAAAGACATCCGCATTCGAAAATTATCCGTCCGCTTTTTGTCAAGATTATAATTAAAATTATGCGTATTTTAGTGCATGAAAGATATTTGTTTATATTTTATAAAGTTAGTGTTTATATTATATGCACTTAATGCTTTTTAACTGCTTGAAAGTATTTATTATCACCATATTTGTTAATTACACTTTTATAATTAATGAGACTGAAACATATTTATGTTAAACTAATTTTTTTTGTATAATTTATTATTTATCGGTCGTTAGCGGATAAGAAAATCATCCGATATTCGTTCGTGTCCGCGGATGTAGATATTTCATATCTCAAAATGATTTCGAATGCGGATGTAGATATGACACTATCCGCATCCGATGACAGGGCTATTTCTTCCATCGTCTTTTCAAAATGACTAGCAATCGGAATTTAATGTGTCAAATTTTACGTTCAAGGTGCCGCTCGCTTTTGTATAACAATAAATGAATAAAAAACCAATAATCGATCACTTGGTACGTTTCATTGGAATATTCAGAATCCGGTCCACATAATAATGTTTTATATTCACCGTCTGTCGCCTTGAAGCATCGTGCATTTGCACACTATTCGTGCTGACGCAAGTGTGATTGCATGGGCATTGTGAATTGTGATAGCGTACGAACAGCCAGTTTATATAAATTATAATGACATTTCAGCTTTGGTTAGTCATATTGTTCGTTGCTAGTGGTTGTTATATACTTGTTAGGTGATTGTTTACATGTTTGCTAATTCTTAATTACTTTATCTTGCTATCGGCATACTTTTATAATCCTATTTTCATTTGTCAAGTTAAATATCGAGAAATCGATTAGATTCCTTATAATAAGTTGCTTGTGAATAATTGTATTTTGCTTTTTAGTCTTTACAGATAGTCAGAGCCGGCCCTACACCTTCCGTTGACCTAGGCAAACATAGAATGGAGGAGGAGGAAAAAAATAAAATTGCAGGAAGACATACTCAAACTCTGGTCGTTCAATTAGAAAGGATGCAAACAAACCACTGGACCAAATAACCTTATTGAAACTTATACCCTTTTACTTATATCAACCAGACAATTTGTAAACACGGATACTGAAAATGTTGCCCTCCTTCACCGTGTTGCCCTAGGCGACCGTCTTGGTCGCCTTGCCCTGGGGCCGGCCCTGCAGATAGTACAAGTCTTTTTATATTTTTGTTTTATACATACGAATGATTTGTCAAAGTTGGCTTGTTGATTTTTTTTATTTTTTTATTTTCCCGTTTCTAAAATAAAAATGATTGATTGGGAATTAAATCCTTTTTGCTTGACAAAAATGCTTCTGGTACCTTCTTGTTGCTCTAGTTTGTTCCGAGTAAATTTGTTTTGTTTTGACCAATTCTTGTCTCAATTCAAATCCAAAACTAAACAAATACAAATCCAGATATTTGTACAATATTTCACCCTACAAACTTTGAGTAGTCATAGAGTACGCTTGTAACGAACAAAAGCAGAAAATCTGAACCGAACATTTTAACGGACCATTTGAACGGCAAATTTGAATTAACGAGGATATGTTTAGGGCTATGAACGAGATATTTGACGGAGAATTTAAGTTGTAATTTTTAATTTAATTGATTTATAACTTATTAACTATTAGTTTATCGTGTGATATAAGTTTAATAATTGCAAATAATAAAAACTAAATTACTCGATTTTTCAAATACATGAACAAAAACAAAACAAATAACTACAGACGACTACTATGGAACACAATCAACCGGTACATCATAAATCTTTGTATCTCTTCATCAAGTAATGTTTCCACCATATTCAAGTTGGTGGAATTTCATGAAAATTCCGAATAGTCTCTTACCGCTGAACGGATAAAGTAATAGAAGTATAGAATGATAACGTTGCCCAACGTTGGTGAAATTTTCTGTAACAACCCGCATATTTAACGATTTGATATTTAAATGTTTAATTTAAATATAACGTCGTAAGTCGGATTTTTGGTCCGAAAAGCTACTTTCTGCAAATGGCCGAATTGGAACTCGAAACTACCTCCATTGGTTCCAAAATGGCGTTTGCGATATTTTTGAGTATAATCTTTGATATGTTTGGAGTTTGTGAAATTTTGACCCTTTTTCTATTGGGTTTTGGGTTTGGGTTCAGCCCACTAGTTAACTAATATCCTAACCCAACCCCTTCTCTTCATTCATCCTCATTTCATTTCATTTCTTAAGCTAGAACTGAAAATGGTGGAAGGGAAAGAGAAATAGAAATTTGCAAGCCCTATTTTCCTCCTACAACTTGATTTCTTGCTCCAAATTCATAGAGAAGACATAGGTAAGCTACTCTTCATCTTCTCTATCTCTTTCTCTCTTCAATTTCAGAAAGTTTTCCTAAACCTAACTTAGGAAAATGCTTGCTTGATCTTAGATTGAAGCTTGTCGGGTTGTAGTAGTGATTGTTGGTCTTCTTCTTGGGTTTTAGCTCCTTCATCTTCTTTGTTTCGGGTTAAAGGTGAGTTTTGAACTCACGTCTACTTCTCTTGATTTCATTGAGGTTGGGTATGAATTCCTAGCACTTGTTCATATGCACTTGCTTTTATTTGGATTGAATTAGTGAATACCCAAATTTTTAGTGTTTTGGGTTCAATTCTTTAGAGATCCTAACTTTGATGTTTTGATCATGTTTTGGTGATGCATTGAAGTGCTTATAGGGCCGGGTAGCCGTTAGGCGTAAACCCCTAGCGTCCGTGCTCGTCCGGTTGAAAGTTGGGAGAGTTTGCACTTCATTTGTTATAAGTAGGAAATGCAGGAAATTGGGTTCAGTCGACTGGATTCTCTGTTCAGTCGACTGAGCTGAAGCCCGAAATTTTTCTGGACAATTTTCAGTCGACTGAACAGGGATTTTAGTCGACTGACCTGATCCTGTTTTCCTGTTTTGCCTATTTATGTTCGTTTTGATTGGTTTTCCGGATTTTATCGATTCATGTTGGTTCTTAGTGGTTGTTATTGCCTCTTTGACTTTGATAACTTATTTTTGACTTCATCCATGGGTTTTTATAAAATAATCTCTCGAATCACATTTAAAAGCTCGTTTCTCCAATTTATAAATTCTATTTAAAACACGCACAATTTCGCACTTCGAGCGAAGTGGAAGGGTGATTAAATGGTTGGGCAAAACACGGACCATGAATCTGTGCGTTTATTTTTCCGATTAATCCCCGACCTATTCAATTGATCGTTTTGACCTTCGAGTTTGGTTTACTGGGGATATGAGGTGAACTTTGTACCGCTTTGAGTGTGAAATTAACTAACGGATAGTAAACCGTTTAGTGCGAACGAGTGCTTATGGGACTCACGTTACCACTTTTCGGATTCCTTTTTGAGAGTTATGACACATTCCGCCAGTTAGTGGTGTCCAGTACTGGGTCTCTGACCTTCACCACTACAGTCTGTTGCCTTCGGGTATGTGCCTTCGGGTTTGTGCCTTCGGGTTTGTTGCCCTTTAGTATCGCTT
The DNA here is from genome assembly GCA_030765085.1 of Allium cepa. NCBI lineage: Eukaryota > Viridiplantae > Streptophyta > Magnoliopsida > Asparagales > Amaryllidaceae > Allium > Allium cepa. The sequence goes on along the minus strand of CM060940.1, from coordinate 458,111,254 downwards.
TCGATGTTGGTCGTTATGAGCCGCATGGGTGATATTGGGTTGCCCTTTAGTATCGCTTCCGATGTTGGTCGTTATGAGCCGCATGAGTGATATTGGGTTTGGAGTTTTCGGGCTCATGGATCCTTGTTTGTACAGTACTGAGCTCGAGCAAATTTTCTGATGTTTCATTCATATGTATATTCCCTAGGTATCGCCCTTGGATGTTGGTCATTATGAGCCACATGATGCGTAGCGTTTACCTTGTGCAACTTGTATACCTTGTTGGTATTTGTTATTGCCTTTTGGCTTGCTTTGGGATATTCTTATCCTTTGTTTCTATATGTCGCCGATGATATGAGGCTTGTTCTATATGATTCATCTTTTGTTGATGATTGTGTTATCTCTTTTAGAGATATTCGATATACTTTGTGACCTTGCAGGTTTATTGTTGTTCAGTTTATCTAACTGATTTTTTTAGCTAGACTGATCCGTGTATTTTATACTCGGGTCAGACCGAATTGTTTCAGGCTAGGTGCTTTTGGACTTAGCCTATTTTGATTCCGCATGGACTACTCCGCTAGCTTCTTTTTGTCATAGCTTTTTGTATAGTCCTATTATGTTGTAACTCTGATATGTATTCTTTTGATTCGTCTGTATATTGTGATTTGCTATACCACTTGGCATGTATTAGTTAGTATACTCTGTTATGTATCATATATGTGTATATGATGATCTGATGTTCTGTGATGTATATTACATTTGAATTGTTATATTCTGTTCTGATAGATCCAACCACCTATGCTTTTGTTTTAAATATTCATTGGGTATGTTGACCTACTTGGTATGACTCTTGTCGATGTATTCGATAGATAATTAGAGCAAGGCTATAGATGGTCGCTCCCAACCAGCCTTATTCTCCGTGTTAGCAGACGACATTACCCTGTAGTGTCCTTGGCTAGCGTGGGTATAGAGGTGGGGCGTCACAGCGGTGGTATCATAGATGAGTTCAGAACAAAGTATGACAAACACAGAATAGAGCACATATTACAGTACATCAAAGTATACAAGTGATCCAAACCTTTGAGTCATCGTGTCTCTTTATTCCATCAAGGTTAGATAGAATTTGGGGAATACGTCTAGGAATGCATTTTATTCCGTAGTATTCCGTAATGAAGTATCTACCTTGTGAATAATCTTGTTCTTATCTTACTTTCAGCGTATGGCTGGAAGAGGCAGGGGACGACGTTCGGATGCGGGGCAATCCAGTGGCACACATCCGGATGGCGTTTATATGTCTGCTGATCAGTTTTTGGAATTGCTTAGGAGCACTCAACCTCCAGTTCCTCCTCGAGTATCTCCACCTCGCAAATCTGCCTTTGCACGCCAGTGCAGTGATTTTGCTCATCTTGGAGGGAAGCCGTTTAAAGGCTTTGAATCCGTTCTTGAAGTCCAAGCTTGGCTTCGCACGTGCGAGCGTATCTTTTCTTGCATGGACCTTTCTGACCATGATAGAGTTCTTGTAACTTCTAGCTTATTACAAGATCGTGCTCTTGATTGGTATGAGCTTCTTGTAGCCGAGATTGATGAATCTACTCTTTCTTGGACTCAGTTTCGGGGACGATTCGAACTCAAGTTCATTCCTGAATCTGAAAAAGTTTTATTGACCCGTCGCTTCCTTGAGTTGAAGCAAGGGAAATCTTCTGTTTCTGAGTATGTTGCATCATTCGAGGCTTTATCTCAGTATGGTCTTGAATTCATCAGCACTTCTTATAAGAAGAATTTGAAGTTTGTTTCTGGTCTTAAGAAATATCTTAAGAAGTCTTTGTTGCTCCAGCTTAAACTTTCTTTTGAGGAGTTGGTTGATTCGGCACTTCATCTCGAGACCGTCGAGAAGGAGTGTGATAGTGATGTTGATGTTGAGGTTTCCAAGAACCCCAACAAGAGGCCGTTTCCACTTCAGAAGTCCAGGCCTTTTCCTTCTAAGAAGAAGAAGACTGGTGGTTCTAGTTCTCAGCCTCAGTCTCCCGGAACACCTTTCGTCGAAAGTGTTTCAATTGTGGTTCTCCTGATCATATTATTCGAGCTTGTCCTAAGCCTCTCTTCTGCCGTTATTGCAAGAAGGAAGGTCATCATGTTTCAGCTTGCCCTATTGTTCCGGCTGGTGCTAAGTCTAGCAATCTTTATGCTACCAAGGCTTCTATAGGTCCCTCTCAGCCCAAAGGTATATCTCCATCCATTTTGGAAGGTTCTATTTTATTTTATGACCATAGTATTCGAGTTCTTTTCGATACGGGTGCATCACATTCTTTCGTATCGAAAAAGCTCGTTGATGATTTATCTTTGGATGTTTCTTGTATGGTTACTTCTTTAAGGATTGCGAATCCTATTGGGGGATCCGCGACCCTTAGTTTGCTTTGTGATGATGTTGAGATTGTTTTATGTGGTTTTTCTTTTCGTGCGAATTTGCACGTTATTTCTTGTCTGGGATTTGATATGACTTTGGGAATGGACTGGCTAGTGAGATATGATGCCAGGATTATTTGTTCGGAGAGGATTTTGTATCTTCGACATCCGGATTCGCCTACTCAGTTATCTCTTGTTCTTCGGGATATGGATAATTCCGAAATGGCTTTATATTCTCTTGACTTGCGAGATGATGATGATATGTCTCGTATTCCTGTTGCTTGTGACTTTTCTGATGTTTTTGAGCCTGTATCGGGTTTGCCACCCAAACGGGCAATTGAGTTCCGTATTGATCTCATTCCAGGCGCGCAGCCAGTTAGTCGTCCTCCCACGAGGATGTCTACAAAGGAAAATGAGGAACTCAAGAAGCAGCTTTTGGAGCTTGAGTCCAAGCAGTTGATTCAGTCCAGTTTTTCTCCGTGGGGATCCGCGGTCGTCTTCGTGAAGAAGTCCGATGGAACTCTTAGGCTTTGCATTGACTATCGCAAGCTTAACGAGTTAACCATTAGGAATAGGTATCCATTGCCTAGGATCGGTGATATGTTCGATCTATTGAGTGGTGCTAAGGTCTTTTCTCAGCTTGACCTTGCCACGGGTTTTCATCAGTTACGAGTCGCGGAGGATAACATACCTCTTACAGCTTTCCGCACTCGATATGGTTCTTTTGAGTGGCTCGTTATGCCGTTCGGTTTGACGAACGCTCCTGCTTTCTTTGTTGATCTCATGAATCGGGTATTCCGGGGATATCTCGACAAGTTCGTCCTTGTGTTCATTGATGATATCCTTATTTATTCTAAGTCTGAAGCCAAGCATGCTAATCACTTGAGAATTGTCTTGAGTACCCTCCGTCATCATCAGCTTAGAGCCAAATTCTCCAAGTGCCATTTTTGGGAGAATAAGGTTAATTTCTTAGGCCATGTTGTATCTTCCGATGGCATTTCTGTCAATCCCTCAAAGATCGAAGCCATCCAGAATTGGAAGAGGCCCGAGAATGTGCATGAGAATCGTAGTTTCCTTGGATTGGCGGGTTATTACCGTCGGTTCATTAAGGATTTTTCCCGTGTTGTGCTTCCTGTCACCACCCTTACTCGGAAAGGCATTCGTTTTATTTGGTCCGACAAGTGTGAAGCTTCCTTTAAGACATTGAAGGAACTTCTCACTAATGCTCATATTCTTGTGGTTCCCGAGGGGAATCATGATCTTGTTGTCTACACCGATGCTTGTGGTAGTGGTCTCGGTGATGTTCTTATGCAGAAGGATCGGGTAGTTGCTTATGCTTCTAGGCAACTGCGTCCGAATGAAGTTCGCTATGCCACTCATGATCTTGAGTAAGCCGTCATTGTCTTCGCCTTGAAGATTTGGCGACACTATTTATTGGGCGAGCGCTTCATTCTCTATACCGATCATAAATCCTTGAAGTATTTATTCACTCAGAAGGAACTCAATATGAGACAACAACGTTGGCTCGAGTTTCTTGCTTCCTATGACTTTGATATCCAGTATACCCCTGGTAAGGGTAATCGTGTTGCAGATGCGCTTAGTCGCAAACATTCGGCTGTTATTTCTATGATGCTTGCCGAATGGAATATTCTTGAGACTCTATCTTTTTGTGAAATTCGGGATCGAGGTTCATCTTCTGATTCTCCTATTCTATTACTTAGTTTGGGAGCTCGACCTATTTTGTTGGATCGTATTGCCGATGCTCAGCGGCGTGATCCTGATTTGTTGCATCTTATTCAGCTTTGTGAGTCTGGATCCTGTGATGAGGCGTTGCGGGATTTCAGCACTGATTCTCATGGGTGTCTTCGCAAGAAGAACCGTCTTTTTGTGCCTTCTGATCTTGCACTTAGGCATGACATTCTTGATGACTGTCACCGCTCTAAGTATACCATTCATCCCGGTAGTAGCAAGATGTATGCCGGTATGCATCGTCTTTATTATTAGGAAGGCATGAAACGCGATGTGGCGAGTTATGTGAGCAATTGCATAACTTGTCAGCGTTTTAAGGCCGAGCATCAGCGTCCTTCTGGTCTTTTTCAGCCTCTTGAGATTCCATTGTGGAAATGAGATCAGATTTCTATGGATTTCATTGACGGCCTATCTCGTTCGAGATCGGGTCATTCTAGTATTTGGGTTATTGTTGATCGCCTCACTAAGTCTGCTCATTTTGTCCCTATTAAGTCTAATAGGACTGCTTCGCATTTGGCTAAGTTATATGTCAAGGAAATCGTGAGACTTCACGGTGTTCCTAGTTCTATTGTGAGTGACTGTGATCCTTTATTCACGAGTCATTTTTGGAAGAGTCTTCAGCAAGCTTTAGGAACAAAGCTTAATTTTAGCACAGCTTATCATCCGCAGTCTGACGGACGGACTGAACGGGTGAATCGTATCTTGGAAGATCTTCTTCGTATTTGTATTTTTGATTTTGGTGGAAGTTGGGAGGATCACCTATCTCTTGTAGAATTCTCCTACAACAATAGTTTTCAATCTAGTATCGGTATGGCTCCTTTCGAAGCCTTATATGGAAGGCCATGTCGATCTCCTTCTTGTTGGTTGGAATCTGGAGAGAAGCTTATTCTTGGCCCGGATTTCGTGCGGGATTCTTCCGAGAAGATTGATCTTATTCGGTTGAGAATGAAAGAGGCAAAGAGTCGCCAGAAGTCCTACGCGGACAACCGTAGGAAGCCTCTCGAGTTCTCGATCGGCGATCTTGTTTTTATTCGTGTTTCTCCTTTGAAAGGTGTTATGCGCTTCAGTACGACTGGAAAATTGGCTCCTTGTTATATAGGACCATTTTCTATTACTGAATGTATTGGCCCTGTGGCTTATAGAGTTTCACTTCCTGCTCATTTATCGGGTATTCATGACGTGTTTCACGTCTCGCCACTTCGGAAGTGTCTTCGGGAGTCGGATTTTGTTATTGATTCTCTTGATTTGCTAGAGCTTGAGGTCTCACCGGACTTATCTATTGTGCAGCAGCCTATTCACGTGCTTGACACGGAGGTGCGACACCTTCGGAACAAGGACGTGCCGCTCGTTAAAGTTCAATGGCCCGCTAATCCCAATGATTGTACTTGAGAAACCAGAGAATTCATCGAGCGATCTTATCCGGGGTTTCTATCTTAGCTTGTGAACGGTGAGTATGTCTTTTCATCTCAAGCTTATTCCCTTTTTCTTTTGAATGTTGTATGTATGTAGTTGTTACAAGTACCGTCTCTAGGAATTGCGGGGATGCAATTCTGTAAGGAGGGGAGATCTGTAACAACCCGCATATTTAACGATTTGATATTTAAATGTTTAATTTAAATATAATGTCGTTAGTCAGATTTTTGGTCCGAAAAGCTACTTTCTGCAAATGGCCTAATTGGAACTCAAAACTACCTCCATTGGTTCCAAAATGGCGTTTGCGATATTTTTGAGTATAATCTTTGATATGTTTGGAGTTTGTGAAATTTTGACCCTTTTTCTATTGGGTTTTGGGTTTGGGTTCAGCCCACTAGTTAACTAATACCCTAACCCAACCCCTTCTCTTCATTCATCCTCATTTCATTTCATTTCTTAAGCTAGAACTGAAAATGGTGGAAGGGAAAGAGAAATAGAAATTTGCAAGCCCTAGTTTCCTCCTACAACTTGATTTCTTGCTCCAAATTCATAGAGAAGACATAGGTAAGCTACTCTTCATCTCCTCTATCTCTTTCTCTCTTCAATTTCAGAAAGTTTTCCTAAACCTAACTTAGGAAAATGCTTGTTTGATCTTAGATTGAAGCTTGTCGGGTTGTAGTAGTGATTGTTGGTCTTCTTCTTGGGTTTTAGCTCCTTCATCTTCTTTGTTTCGGGTTAAAGGTGAGTTTTGAACTCACATCTACTTCTCTTGATTTCATTGAGGTTGGGTATGAATTCCTAGCACTTGTTCATATGCACTAGCTTTTAGTTGGATTGAATTAGTGAATACCCAAATTTTTAGTGTTTTGGGTTCAATTCTTTAGAGATCCTAACTTTGATGTTTTGATCATGTCTTGGTGATGCATTGAAGTGCTTATAGGGCCGGGTAGCCGTTAGGCGTAAACCCCTAGCGTCCGTGCTCGTCCGGTTGAAAGTTGGGAGAGTTTGCACTTCATTTGTTATAAGTAGGAAATGCAGGAAATTGGGTTCAGTCGACTGGATTCTCTGTTCAGTCGACTGAGCTGAAGCCCGAAATTTTTCTGGACAATTTTCAGTCGACCGACCTGCTCCTGTTTTCCTGTTTTGCCTATTTATGTTCGTTTTGATTGGTTTTCCGGATTATATCGATTCATGTTGGTTCTTAGTGGTTGTTATTGCCTCTTTGACTTTGATAACTTATTTTTCACTTCATCCACGGGTTTTTACAAAATAATCTCTCGAATCACATTTAAAATCTTGTTTCTCCAATTTATAAATTCTATTTAAAACACGCACAATTTCGCACTTCGAGCGAAGTGGAAGGGTGATTAAATGGTTGGGCAAAACACGGACCATGAATCTGTGCGTTTATCTTTCCGATTAATCCCCGACCTATTCAATTGATCGTTTTGACCTTCGGGTTTGGTTTACTGAGGATATGAGGTGAACTTTGTACCGCTTTGAGTGTGAAATTAACTAACGGATAGTAAACCGTTTAGTGCGAACGAGTGGTTATGAGACTCACGTTACCACTTTTCGGATTCCTTTTTGAGAGTTATGACACATTCCGCCAGTTAGTGGTGTCCAGTACTGGGTCTCTGACCTTCACCACTACGGTCTGTTGCCTTCGGGTATGTGCCTTCAGGTTTGTGCCTTTGGGTTTGTTGCCCTTTAGTATCGCTTCCGATGTTGGTCGTTATGAGCTGCATGGGTGATATTGGGTTTCCCTTTAGTATCGCTTCCGATGTTGGTCGTTATGAGCCGCATGGGTGATATTGGGTTTGGAGTCTTCGGGCTCATGGATCCTTGTTTGTACAGTACTGAGCTCGAGCAAATTTTCTGATGTTTCATTCATATGTATATTCCCTAGGTATCGCCCTTCGATGTTGGTCATTATGAGCCACATGATGCATAGCGTTTACCTTGTGGAACTTGTATACCTTATTGGTATTTGTTATTGCCTTTTGGCTTGCTTTGGGATATTCTTATCCTTTGTTTCTATATGTTGCCGATGATATGAGGCTTGTTCTATATGATTCATCTTTTGTTGATGATTGTGTTATCTCTTTTAGAGATATTCGATATACTTTGTGACCTTGCAGGTTTATTGTTGTTCAGTTTATCTAACTGATTTGTTTAGCTAGACTGATCCGTGTATTTTATACTCGGGTCAGACCGAGTTGTTTCAGGTTAGGTGCTTTTGGACTTAGCCTATTTTGCTTCCGCATGGACTACTCCGCTAGCTTCATTTTGTCATAGCTTTTCGTGTAGTCCTATTTTGTTGTAACTTTGATATGTATTCTTTTGACTCGTCTGTATATTGTGGTTTGCTATGCCACTTGGCATGTATTATTTAGTATACTCTGTTATGTATCATATATGTGTATATGATGATCTGCTGTTCTGTGATGTATATTACATTTGAATTGTTATATTCTGTTCTGATAGATCCAACCACCTATGGTTTTGTTTTAAATATTCATTGGGTATGTCGACCTGCTTGGCATGACTCTTGTCGATGTATTCGATAGATAATTAGAGCAAGGCTATAGATGGTCGCTCCCAACCAGCCTTATTCTCCGTGTTAGCAGACGGCATTACCCTGTAGTGTCCTTGGCTAGCGTGGGTATAGAGGTGGGGCGTCACAGTCTGAACGAATGAGCATCCAATGACAGACCTCTTGGAGCTGCCATGCTCGATGTGTCTATATTACGTCTGGGTTGAACGAGTATAGTGTCACGGACCACCCAATTGGAGTACAAATCTGCATCAGCAGCAGTGAAAGGTTGAGCTAGGGGAGCAGAAGGTATTGAAAATTTGCAAGTACCATTTGTTATGCAACATCCAAAAAGCTTATCCAATTCTATGAATTTGAAGGGGGAATTTTTCCGAATCTCTTATATCTTATTGCAATGTTGTTCCACCACTCCTCGGAACCATCCAACTGATCGTTCTCTTCATTCCACGTCTCTTCTTTTATCTGCATAAGTTCGTCTCAATTAGTCCAAAAACGCTTCAGGTTGTTCCGTTTGTTCTTCATCTGTATGTCGTTCCACTGAGTAAGCTTCTTCTATCGTCCAGAAAGTCAAAGCACAAGTTTAAGAAAAGTTCATCCCTTTTGAGTGTTAATGCAATGGTTGGAGAAAGTAGAAGCAGTGGCATAACCAGAAGAGTGTGCTATACTGAAAAAGGAAAACTGCAATATCTAAGAAAAAAAATTTGAAAAAATATATGTTATAGATATGAAAAATTAAATGTAATAGCGGAAAAAATAACCTGAATGTATACTTGAATGGTTCGGTAGAAATTAAGAAAAAGGGAGGGTTGGGGCTATTTGATGTTGGTATGGAAAATGCAGGGAGATGATGGTTAAATAGAAGGGGAGGGAGCCGAAATAATGCAACCATTGGAGTGAAACAATCCGACGCGTCCGACGCAAATGTATCTCTTCACTTCAACCGGTTCAACCTTTCATTTGTTGAAGTTGGAACGTTGAGGCGAACGACATTGGACTCGTCGTCAAAGCAAACGTGGTATATTTTGGATGTGGTCCCTTAATTTGAGGTTGGTAACCCTCTATCATTTGCTGCTTCATGTTACCAAGTGAGAGAGTGCAGAATAAAGAATTCATGTCGCAATCTGGCTGTACGTACAAACAATAGTGCGTAATTAGCAACATTTCGCGAAATAGAAACTACAATGCAAATCTGAGCATACGCAAAAAAAATCAAAACAGTGAAATAAAGTTATAACTGCTGCAGATTTTATCTGCATGTCAGTTCAATCCCAAATGATGCTTAAAAGCATCTCCAGAAACACATTACCCCGAATGTACATTTTATTTACAATTCAAGTGGATTTAAACGTTGGTTAATAAACATAGATGATCTCTATAACATAAAGATCAAGTGTTCGAGGTCTATTTACTAGGGTACCATTCACGGTCAAAATTAACTGTGTAACCATTTCTGACAAGTCCCACGCGTCGGACGACCCAGCGTTTCAAATTCAAAAATGGAAAGTCGGACTCGTTGGGGTATACGTTCGCGTCAGACACGTCGTGTCTTTTCACTACAACGACCGACTCTTTTCAACTCCAACCCCCCGATCTGTACTCCCATTGGGTGACCGATGACACTACACCCGTTCAGCCTAGACGTGTTAGAGAGACCGAGCATGACAGCTCGGGCAGGTCTATCAGTGGACGATCGTTTGTTCGAACGGACTATTTCAACAACGCCGTACAACGTTGTTTTTCTATACCGTCTGTTGTTACACATGCTCAGCGGTAGGAGGTTACTCAAAATTTTCGCCAAGATTCCACAAATTTGGATGTGGTGGAAACGTTGACGGATAAGGAAGTGCATTTATGATGTACCACTTGACTTTATTTCGTAGTCATTATAACATATTGTTTTATGTTTGTTTACATATATTTGAGTTTAAAATGTAGTAATTTATTTTAATGAAAAATCGCGTAATGTATTTTTTAATATTTGCACTTACTAAACTCATATTACAGAATAAAAATAATAATTAATAAATTAAAATAATAACAAAACAAATAATTAATTAACTGCAAATCAATTAAATTACGAATCACAACTTAAATACTCCTTTCAAACAACTCGTCCGTAGCCTCAAACGTATTCCCCATTCACTCGAATGTCTCGCTCAAATGCCCCATTTCCTTTCGTCGCAAACACATCTTGGATGTTTAACTTTTAAATGCCTATAAAATAACCGTCAAATTTCAATGGTTTTATGACAGTTAGGTACCGTTCGCAGTCAAAATTTGGCACGTTAAAGTTAGAGACGTGTTGGACTCCCCATTGTTCCAAATCCCCTAAATGGAACGTTGAGCCAGTTTGAGCCAAAGGATATGTTCATGTTCGACGTGTTGGACGTGTCGTGACTTTTCCCCATAACGACCGAACCTTTTTGGCTCCATCCTCCTCTATAAATCAAGCTGCTCCACCCTATCTCCCCAATCAGCAGCAAAAATAGCCCACATTGAAGACCATGTAGCCAAAATTTCACTTATAAATACAGCAGACATGGCTTCGGAAAGGGGGCTTTTCGGTCTATTTCTCTTCATCTCCTACTTAGGCAACACTCTGCATTTTTATTTTAGAATTTTGGATTGTAACTATAATCAAACTTCAGTATAACAAAAAGGATTGTTCTGGAGTGAACGTAGGTCGGAATTAGCCGAACCACTATAAATCTTATCTCTCTTTACTTGCTTTCTTTTTAGTATTATTTATCTTCATATTAAATTCTCTACATTGAATACTATCTATGATATGAGATTGGATATTGCTGCGTTCACACAACTGGGTGTTGGTGGTCAGTTTTGACTCCAACAGGAATCATATGATGTAGATCTAATAATGATAATACGAATAAGTAAGCAATCAAAAAATATCTTAAAACAGATCCAAATCAAAATAACATGGTAAACATATATAACTAATTAAGATGGAGCAAGAGAGAATCTAATCTATCTGATCAAATAAACAAATACTCAAATCAGATAAAATATGTGATGGAACCAAATTATAAACAAGGTGAATGATGAATAAATAAAATTAAAATTATTACCTTAAGATGTTGCCAAGAGAATGCATCTTGAATAGTGATATCTCCTTAGATCTACAATATCCTCATCATATCCTTGCAAGAGATAGATGAACCATTCTTTTTTTATTTGAAGTTGAAAGATTTTAGGAAATTTGACTATGTTTTTGGTTATGGAAAGTTATGAGAGCAGAAAGAAAAAAAAGAATAAGAAAGAATGAATTGTATATACAGAATGAATTAAAGAATATATTTTATTTGAAAGAATGAAACTTTCCCATTCTTTCATTAAAATTTTCCTAATTAATTCCCTTGATTGTTTCTCCTTTTCTAATCCTTTCTTTACACGTGATATGTCATCAAATGACATAAAATTTCCACAAATCATATCATAAAATGACATAAAATTTCCATAAATCATGTCGTCATATGACTTTAAATTTCTATAAATTATTTCATGCAATTATCTTTAAATCACATTGCTATCGTACATTAATGTGCACTAATACAACTTTTATAAATGCATTAAAATTATTACGAACAACTTCCAAACATCAAATAAATAATAATTAATATTTATCAAATATCAATTAATTTAATAAATTTACAACATTTTATAAATTAAATAAATCATACGGTTTTTTTAGAGAATTCATCATTACGGTTGAGCAATTTAAATGTGTAAATTTAGGTAGCAATTAATATCAAATTATTCGAATATTAATATTCATATGTCATTTAGCAGGTGTGCAAAATTTTGGCTGAATTTATCGCTTACACATCTTTTGATGAAATCTAATTTTACTTATTATAAGCGATACTCGATAGTGATAATTATTTACAGCAGTTCTCTTTGTCAAAACTATATCACGTTGGAATTTATGAAATTTGATAATCGTCAAAATTCCAATGTTGTCCACATTCAACTTTAAAATCTAAACACAAAGTCCCTGGTTCAGTAATAACGGTAATTATTAACCAAAGTGCTCTGGCCAGAGACTATGAGTTTGAGTTGACATCGGTTTACCATGATGCTAGCCTCATATAACCGAGAAGACGAATCCTCTCTTAAACAATGTTTCACTTCCAATCGACCCAATTATAATCGCTCGATGGACTTCGTACCACGATTTAATTATAATTAAAGCGGAGCTTCCACATTGAAGATTAACAGTATTCTCAAGTCAAGAGAATTGTGTCAATTAGTCACATCAATATTTTCTATTTCACCTTAGTAATATTAACCAATAGAAAACTATCGAGTGATTCATTTCATAGTTATCCAAAAACTATCAGTATGTTACCCATTGGTGCCTCCAATAACCATGAGTAGTACGCCACTTAATATTTGAAGAGTGTTACGTACTCAAGTCTCAACGGATACATCGGTATTCAATCTCGATGCATCTTGACTTGGAACATTTAAATGGTATATTTAGTTTTTATCGTGATAAATTACTTATGGTTACAATACTTTGTAACTTCTATCACAATACATGCCATTTATGTATTTTTTATAAATATACTTTTAATTAAATTAATTAATTAAAATAACCACATTATATCAAGTATATAATAGAAAGAAAACACATTTATTTCAAACAAGATAGGTTAATGAGTTAGATGTATGCAACAAATTGTATAATTACCTCTAGAGCATACCCCTAACTCTATCAGTAGACTACCATTTCCCATGCATATGGATTGATTACCTGTGTACTTCTTGTTGCCAAGATTCAGAGTGCTCAAGTTGCTTATTATGCGATTAGTTGCTCCTAATTCAGGATACCGACTTTCATCCAGTATATCCTCTGGTTTGGTGATCTCAGCTGTATTTTGGTGATAATTTCTCGTACTTTCTGATTGATTCTTTGAATCTTGTTGCGTATTGTCCATATTTGCACTTGGATTGTAGTTTGGATTATAGTTTCTTTGGATGTTGTAGTTTTGTTGTGATGGTATAGTTTGCATCGAATCTGAAATAACATCTATTAGCTCTTTCTTCATATTTCTTATAGATTTGACATTTGATTCTATTGCTATTGTTCCATCTTCTCCCTCTTCCTCTGGACCAATTTGATTGATCACGCTTTTGATTACCGACTGCCTCATTCCTGTTGTCATAACTTCTCTCTTGATTCTTATTTTTGCTACTTGTCGTATAATTTACTGAGAAATTGAAATTGTTGCTTTCTTTTGTTCATGAGAGAAGAAGTGTAGAATGATCATACTGTAGGTTAGGACTGGATTTTTTGGATGATATTACCGCCACAGCTACTTTATAGTCATCATCCAATCCGCTCATTATTGATAAAATCTACTCTGTTTTAGAAACTCGATGACCTGCAACAGCTAATTGGTCACAGAGAGTCTTGGTCAAATACCCCCTCATAAATAAGTTTTCTTTCCTTAAGTTTGTCATTGTCTTTTATAATGCATAACTCTTGCAGCAGATTGTGAGTCGAAAACTTGTTCAATGGTTGACCATATTTCATGTGATGTCTTGCATCCTATTAGTTGTGGCAATATATTTTCACTTATTGTTGATAATAACCATGCACCGATTAGACTATCTTGCTTCTAATGGGTTATTGCTTCTAATGGGTTATGTAATCTTTGTTATTTACTAATTTTCTCTCATTGTCTGCATTGTATTTAGTTAACCTAATATTAGCACGGTTAAAGGATGAGAATCTTGATTTTTTGATGACAGTCAGGGCGTAGTCAAACTTCAAATAATGAAATTGATTCTGACGAAGTTTTCGGAAGCCGTTTATTGCGTTTACTGCTGTTAGGCGGTCTTGGATTTTGATGGCATCGATACCATGTTCGAAACTGAAATAAAGCTTTGCAATAATATTGATATATGACTTGTGATTACATCACTTGCACATGCTTGTATCCGTATTTACAGAGTACAATTGGAAATAAATGAAACTTGGGCTATTTGATGCGTTCTGTATTATCTATCCGAATCCTTTATCTTTGCATCTATTCCAGTAATGTAGCCGCATGTTTCACATTATAATTTTTTTTTTTTTTTTCATTTGTTTTATTTGGTATTGAAGAAAAACAGCAAATGAGGATTTTTAAGTTATTTGCAAGGGAGAAGACAAAAAGAAAACCTCACTGTTACCGGTTTGAAAAATGATCTGCATCAAGCAAATGGAATTTTGACTACACAGAGAACTTGAGAGATTGCAAATCCAGAACGATAGGGAAGAAAATCGTTAAAATCGAAATTGGAGGGGAATGAACCAACAATAATCATCAAATCTTGATTCTTCAACAAGCATAACTTGCAAAATACAAGGAATGCATCCCCTTCCAAAAAAAGCAAAGCTAAATAAAGCGAAGGAAAAAAGGAGAAGCTTTTCTGGATTATTTAACACATACATGGACTATATATTATAACGGAAGATTCAAATCGAGAGTGAATTTGCAATTGTCTTCAAGTCGGGCTTCCTTCCCACTCGTATTTACCACATCTGCAATTGCTGCTTTGGCAAAATCATCGGGTTCGAAGCTTGGTTTCCAGATTGATACTGCTGTTTCTGCTGTTTTGGCCTTCTTATTGCTTCTTTTCGGTTTCCATATCTCCTTCATTGCTTTTACTCTGTCCACCAGCTCGTAGAACATCTCCACTTCCTTTTCTTCTTCGTTCATCTCTGCTACGTCAGTCGATCGCTTTGCACTACATCTTCTATCGTCCGCCATTGATGTCGGTTGCTCTTATAGAGCTGGGATCTGTATATATAGAAAATATAAAAGAGTTGGTTTAAGTTCCAGTCTTTTTTTTAATGCTTTTTCTTTTTGAATGGAACAATTAGCAAGTGGGAGCTTTAGGTTGATCGACTTAAGATTACAACTTCAAGGTCAGTTATTCAATCAACGCATGTGACTGTGAGGTGGGAATAAAATGGTCAGCCCTTAACACATATATTTGACGAGGACGGTTTTTTCTTTCATTCGCTCCAGCACTAACTTTCAATGTCGGATTTCGGTGTCCAATTTAATTCTCAAAGCTGATATTTCCACGTTACTTTCAACCTAAAGATGTCTTCTCAAGAAAAATAAATCGACAAATAAAAAAGTGGAAAAAAAGAAAAAAAATAAAAAAGGAAACACCACATAAATTGGAGGTGAAAAAAAAATTCAACCGAGGAACATTCGATTGAAGAATCACAATGTTGCATTAAATTTACTCCGTTTTTAGAGAAAAGGTACATGTACATCAATAGTATTGAAAAATATGTACTCTTTTTGTCAGATGCAATATCTGATAATAAATCTTAATATCTAAGACGTTATAAACTAAATAAAATATTAACAAAAGAATTACGATACGATAATATTTTAGGTATGTTATATCAAGATTTTCTTTAGAAATTTTACAATTGAAAGAAATGCCACACCACTATTTAATACTTTATAGTTGTACTATCAACAAGCGAAAACTGCCCATTCCATACAACATCTTGTCTCTCATCCGTTAGCCCAATCACCAAAGTTGCTTGTACTCACTCGCCAAACTTAGGTCCAATGCCCACAATGCCCACATGCTACCACCTTCATAACAACTATATAGATGATATCTCACCCTACACGCTCCGTAACCATAACCCATAACTACGGTTTAGTAACCCATCATTGCTACATCAATCTTCGGTTAACATCAAAACCTATAACATCAGTTAACATCAAAACCTATAACATCGTAGTAACAAGTCCCCATACAGACCATTAGAGTTCTTTAATTACTTGATCTACCGTCCGTATCAACAACTTGCCACCGGCGTTACGATCGACACCATTGAATCCACTTGATCGAGATTATATAAAGTCATCACCTGCAACACATCAATGAAGGAAAATTTGATAAACATAAAAAAGATAAACTGTACTCTAAAATTAATCGTAACCATTTCCATTGGGCAATAAAATATCAAACCCTTATCTGGACATCGGTTCACCATGAACCGAGCAAGTTTAAATCTCCATATCTTTGTTATTTTACAGCATTTATCATTATATTGTCTACCCACTTATTATCTCAATTAAGTCTCGGTGATACAATAGTCACTTTTGATCTTCATAAACGGTGGTATCTCCAAGGTTGCGAAAAATACATTTACCATTTCGATGTTAGAAGAAATGTCATGTAATAACCCTGTTTTGTGCAGTAACTAATTAAAGTTAATTAAATAAATTCGATTTTTAAAAATTAAATAAGAACAATTTTGGAATTAACTATAAATAATGGAATTTGGTAATATTTTTTTTACTAATGGAGTTAAATTGTTTTGAGAATGAGTATATGGTTAAAGGATTATGAAATGGATTATATTAGAATCAAGTATTTTAAAAGTCCTGATTTATTACCAAAAGATGAATTTAAATTATTTTGAAGTAATATTAATATTAGAATTTAAAATGATTTTAATACATTGAAAATGTTTAAATGGTTCTATTAAGTTTTACAATGGTTAGTGAATATTCAATTAATATAATATAAATTTATTTAAAATTTTATGTTAGTTTTAGTGGTGTAGAAATTAGTTTTGGAAAATAGAAAATAATTTAGTTAATATACTCAAGCCCAAGTTTAAGCTCTAAATCCAAATTGAAGTTTGCAGCCCAAACCCATTTCATTATTCGGATATTTCTAATTTAAGTTTTTTCCTTCCGTTCGGTAAATAATTCGCGTATACTTCCTCATGATCTTTCTTCTAATTCCTAACCTTTGAAATCTTATCTTCTCTTCATTTTTAAATTCAAAAATAAAGTGAAATAAAATTCCGTAAATTTCTAAGTTCAATTCTATAATTCTTAACCCCCAATCTACACTACCGCTTTAGAAGAAATTATGATATTTGTCCTAGTTTGGATATCATGGGTGCGCGAACAAAGAGGAAAGATGGAGCACAAAATCAGTCGAGTTATTTAAATCATGAGTATATGTTTAGAGCATGTTATACTTCATTTATGTATTGTTTAGTTGAATACTCTAATATGCATTGAATTGAGGAAGCAAATGGCGAGAAGGAGATGGATGGAGGTTGGAAATCGATCGAACAACTAGGATTGTACAACCGGTAGGTCTACCTGTCGACCTCCAACTGGTCGACCGTTACCTGTCGAATGGTGGTGCAATTGGTTACACAAACGCATGTGTGGTTTAGTGGTAAGAGCTTGTGCTCTTCTACCAACCCACCTGAGTTTGAGTATTGCGTTACCTATTTTGTATGTGTATATTTTAATAATATATAAATTATATTTGCGTTGTAAATAAATATGAGAATTCTAATAATGTAAATATATAATTTTATAAGAAAAGTTCTATTTAAAAAAAATCAGTATTTAGATATATTTACAATTATTGATTCATTGAAAGAAGATCTAATCTGGGTTTAAAATAATTATTCAAATATTTATATAAGTTGAAATATTTTCTAATTGATAACTTGATTATTTTAAAGTGAATTTTGCGATTAATAAGTGTTGACACCAAAAATGGACATCAGCATCCAATAGAATCTAGTAAAGATTAATGAAGAATGAGATTAAAACAGAGTAAAAATCATAAATGAACACATAGATTTTTATAGTGATTCGGTAATCTTGGCCTACGTCCACACCATATTTTTATTGATCTTGCACTTGATTATGATTATAAGAATGTTTGGATCAACTGGGATTCATTAGTATAAGAATAAAAATAAAAATGGAAGCACCTTGGTAGTAGAAAGAAGGATCCTTTTCTAATGCCATGTTTGTAGTATTTATAGGGGAAGATGCACATGGATCGGGATGAAATTTTGGCAGAAGAACCTCCATGCCAAGATGAGGCTACACAATAATTTTGAGACCCACTGGGGCCCGCAATAGGGATCGGTACTGATCCATTTTTTTTCTCCAAATGGGGTACGATCCCTTTGGTGGGTCCCTTATGATGTTGGCTACTTTCCCTCCAAATTTTATGTCATTCTGTCTTATCGTTTGTGAGATAACGTGTTTTCCGTGAAGTTGTATTGGATGCATTCTTATTTCAGCCGATTGCTCTAGAGGGATAGGTATCGATCACTACGATCTCCTCTGATTGGAGCGGGATCCCTAGGGGGTGTTTCCTATGTTGTAGTATGCTTATACTCCAAGTTCATATTATATAGTATCTGTAGATTTTGAGTTATTGACCGATCATTGTCGCAATATGCAGTGAAAGCTGAATATGGATGATCTCTTGCCTCATTCTCTTAAGTTTCTTATTAATAAATCACACTTATAATTTCATTAGTTAAGAAATGACCCTAATTAGTTTTCAAATCTCAATTCTCTTATCACCATAACCGCGACATTATTCTATTTAATTTATCTAATTAAACCTCTTGAATAATGTTATTTAAAATTAGGAACATTACAATGCAGAAACAGGTTCAGAACTTAACTCAGCTTCGGGATTGCTAAGTTATGAAGGTTATCCAGAAGGCATTGTAGCTAAATGCTCTGAACGTTTGGATCCCATATCAACTAAAATCAGTAGATGGTCGGGATTAGGAAAATTTACCTGTCCCCCCACCCCCCCCCCCCCCCCCCGTGCTAAGTTTAAACTAGTGTGGTGCATTGTTATGCAGTGCAGGGATGAACAATTCAAAATTAAAAGAAAACGTAAATGACGATATTTTGGATTCCGATCAAAGTGACCGTCATCATTAACCATCTCAACTAGTATTTAGATTGATCGATTGTGTAAGCTTTGGGATCGACCATCCTCATTCAAAGTGTGAAGTCCATTATTAAAGTCTATATGTTAAGTTTTAGTTCATGTTATGAGTTCCAGGAGTTTGCGTTCAATTTCAAGTTCGATATTGGATATGCAAGTCTTGATGTTCTTTATCGTCATATGTTCAAGTTTGCTAAGATGTGATTGGTTTTAGTCATTCATATAAGTGAGTTTGGATTGGTTTGTTAAAGTGATTAAGTTCAGTTCAAAGCTTAGAATCAGCTAAAAGAATGACGATCCCCTATTATAAAAAAGAAGAGGAGGGAGGGATCAACTATAAGGATGTCGATACTTATGAATAAAAAAAGAGAAAAGAAGAGAAGGTGAGAAAGGAGGGGGATCGGCTAATAGAAGAATGTCGATCCCTACATACATAAAAAAGGAAAAAGAAAAAAGAAAAAGAAAAGAAGGGGTCGGTTACGAACCCCATGTGCATGCAATCATATACATACAAATTATGAATTGCAATGGAATTGCATATAACTCAACGAAAATTGGCGATGACCCATGAGCATGCTAATGCATTCAAGAGCCAATGACAAAAACATGTACCTAAACATGCATGTGTATATTCTGAAAGTTCAATTAATTAAATCGACAGAAATTGAATTCAAACCTGAAGCTTTCCAGGTCGAGATTGGATCAGATAACCAAAGCTTACTAGTCCCACAGAACCGGACATGGATATCAGCCGATGGAATATAATCCTGAATTTGTATTAATGAAAGTCGACCAAGCGTAACGACGATCAAAAAGAGATACAACATTTTGGGGAAATAATTCGACCGAAGGATATCAACTACTCAGAAATCTAGATGGATTTCTTTTCGGCGACTCTAACCTACTTTGATTCAAAGCAACTCATGTTTAGCACAAGATACTTTGAGGGAAGTGTTCTCCGACATTTTGACCCACCTATATTCGAACTGATTGGATAAGTCAGATTCGACTATCATCAAGGCTAGTAAGTCCAGCGTGATAATTATGAGATCTAGAAGTCAAGTACAGATGGTAATATGAAGCCGTGGTTAAACGGAATTAAGAGATATGTAATGCAAAATATTTAAAGTGTGGACGTTTAACATAGAGCAAGGATCGACTATAATCATCCTCCAACATAGGGACCAACATATTTGAGGAAGCAAGTGCAATTCAATAGAAAACAACCAATATCTCAAGATCCATAAGTCCAATGCATATGAAACTTTGTGAGTAAGATGTGGGGACCCTACGGAGCCTACCCTAGGGATAACACCTCAAAAAGACGAGAAAGAGGTTTCGGCCAACTTCCCTCAATATGATTGGTTAGAATCAGGAAACAAGTAACCTTGTAGTAAAGATCGAACAATAACTCAAGTTCTACTAATTCAATTGGCATGAAACTTAGAGGCTAAGCATACTACAACATGGGAAACCTATCATAGGGATCGCACCACCAAATTCCTCCAAAATAGGGGTTGGTATCATTCCCTATTCCTTGAGGTTTAGATCATGGGATACCTCTTATGGATCTATATGGTTTTGGAGATCCTTCTGCCAAATTTTCAGAGAGATATTTCACCATCTTCGTCTATAAATACAGGCTTGGCTGTTCATTTTTTGGATTTTTAAACTGTTAATTGCTTTGTGCTCTATTGTAAGCAAGGATTTTCATCTGATCCCTATTGTACCCGATTTAAGAAGTGATTAATAAAACAACCTATTCAAAGTGAATGTAGGCAAACAATGCCGAACCACTATAAATCGTTGTGTCTCTGTTACTTGCTGTTTTCTCTTTTACTTGCTTGGTTCATCTGTTTTCATTTTATATTCTTCATTATTTTCTCTACAAATCTTCCATTTGGTGTTTATTGCAATTTTTGGTGCAAACATATACGCTTAATACATATATTCTCTAATTCCCTCTTATATCGCATAAGTGTCGATTGCCCATAATAAATGGCCATTATTATTCAAATTGAACAATCACTAAAGACTTTTATTTATTCCTTCTAATTCAACCTATTATGCCCACTTTAATTTTATATAAATGTCATATTAAATCCTTTAGCTAGTCCCATCAAGAGCATTTATATCCACATTAAATTCCAGTAACTCCCTACTTACTGCACATTTGTTTCACTGCTAATTTGAAGTTACTATCTCTTTTCCATTTCAACCTCTTAGTCCTACGGTTTACTACGCTATTATTAACCACTCATCCTAACTATAACTAATTAGACTATTGGCATATATTACGATATATATATATATATATATATATATATATATATATATATATATATTGTGTGTGTGCGTGTGTATTTAACCAGTTTGTGCGGTTGTACATATTTGTGTATGTGTGTATTCCTAACTCTAACTCATTAACTCGATCATATGCTTAGGAATTCCAGAATATACACTATTTGTGCATTTTGTAAGGAATAGTTATTTCTACATTAAATATATTAGAGCCATTCTTCCCAAAAAGGATTGCCATTATAATCTTCCATAAACTTCTCAAAGGTGAGGCTTTTGCTCCATTTGAAATTACAAGGAACTATCTCTTTTCTTTTATTGAATAGATAGTGAAATTATGAAGAATAGCATCCGTACTTTATATATCTCTTCTATTTTGGATACATTCCTTATTATTTCAAATGTACATGGTTGTGGAATTAGATAATTTATGAAAATTACACGGAAATAGATACAATTAAACATTACCCACGATGCCCCCAATAAATTAAAACGTCGAAATTAACATTCCTAGTCAAATTAGGACAATCTAAATTAATACTAAAAATTCACAACCCAATTAGTATAAATCTAGAATAAATCTTGCAATCTTATCGACATGCTACTTTAGCAAATTTATGGACCGATTTTCAAATTTCCATATTAGGGTGTAAATATTATTAATATTCCAATTACCTAACTTAAAAAATATGCAGGTGAGGTTTCAATTGAATAAGTTTTTCCTAAGCCTACAACTCCGTAGATCTTGCATAGGCATAATAACTAAATAATATTCAATGAGATAAATTTCAACGTTACTTAAATCATATAATCTCCCATCGCCAATCTAACTTCCCAAATCCCTATATCTGAGTTCACCACTTTAACTCGACTCTTTTTCCTTTCCAATCCAAAAGATTATGTATAACATGATATATGCATATTATTAGAATTACACATTTGAGAAGAAATTTGGGTTTGGGTTTAAGAGAAATATAGATTTATAATTAAGAAATTTACTTTTTCCTACGGTATTGATTCGCTCCTGCTCTTCTTCTCGTTTATTTTCTGCCCTTCTTCGATATATATACACATATCATATAATATTTTATAATTGATAAAAATAGTGGAGAAGGGAAAACGACAGTGCTCCACTGCTTTGGTAAGAAAATATGAGAAAAAAGCAAGGGACTATGCCAGTACTTATAGGTGCTCGAATCAATCGTATCTGTTAGATTTAAAACAATTATATCTGGGTCGTTCGACCAAGTTTTAAACCTAGCCGCCACGCTCATGATCGGACAACTAGTCATAGGCAATGATCAACTGCTAGTGGTCAATTGGTCATGCTTATAGTGTCGACCGGTAGGGTCCACGTAATTATATAATTTATTTCTTTTTATTTTTTAATTATTTTCGTTCTGAAAACTTCAAACATTGATAACTTATTCGTTTGAAATCTGTCTTAAAACTTTATTTACGAAAGTTTCTCAAAAATTCACCATAAACACAATGGTTCAAGTATCATGGCCAAATTCTAATGTTTGTTCAAATTCTTTTTTAAAGCCTTATTATCTATTAATTATCATTAATGTTACATGGTGTTACATTCTTCCTCCTATAAGAATTTCATCTCCGAAATTCCTCAAAGGGTAGATCATGTAACATAGTGCACAACCATTCTAAACTATCTAAACAATTAGTGTACAATCAATTTTGTAGTAAATGTGTATGTGCATGGTGCATCATAACATATATGATATGCATGCTGTATAATTCTAAATTGGCGTCTCCCATATGAATAAATTATTTTTCAAGTAGATACTTTATTGATAAAAAATGAAAGATAGAAAGGATACGGCTAGTAGATGCACCCAAAAAAAAAAAAAAACACAACAGCTATTACAACCAAAATTAGGCTATCTTATCCATATGCATCTAATTATACCCGACCCAGTGCGGGCTAAAAAATAAAACAGGTTACTTAAGTTAAAATAAATGCCCGAATGCTAATTCTGTGTCAATCGAATGGCCAAAGTAATCGAAGCTCAGCTTGGAACATATAGCAGTACATCAGCTCCGTTCGCTAAACCTTTGTCAATCGCTGTTGTTAGATGAATTTGCTCAAGGATTTGCTCTTGCATGAATTTTGATTTTGCCAGTAGTTGCTTAATGTGCATTAAAATCAACTTGCATTTGACCTCCTCTGGCCAATTTCTGGACTAAAAAACTTTCTGATTTCGTTCTTTCCACAAGTGTCATACCTTTGTTGTGAGAGTGTTGTCCTTCAAATCATTTTTCAAATTTCTTTGTTGATTTGTGTTGGCGTGACCCTCAATTATATAAAGAAGATCATGGTTGTTTGTAGTTGTCGATGGTAGAGGTAAATTGAATTGTAACTTGTCTCATATGGATTATGAGTATGCGCAATTAGAAAACAAATGTTTATATTCTGTGCAAAACAAACTACATGTAAAATTATCTATGTTTGCGACTGTTATAGTCAATCCTTGGTAAAGAGTCTATTTCGAATTGCTAAGTATGTTGTCCGCGGGATTTTTAGGGCACAAGAGCAATTCCATACCTTATTACTCCATTTAATTTGTTCACATTTTATTATGGATAGATCGCATGATGATCTAACTGAAAATTTACCTCCATTATATATCCATTCCCATTCATCATTGCATGTGTTGCTATGTATTTTGATCTGCTGTATTGAGTTGCAGATATTAGCTGGTGAATTAGAGTTTGGGAAATCCCACTCACTCCCCTTGGTTGATAATGCTGCTAACTTCTCTGTTTTGAGAACTGAAGAGAGCTATATATGACTATCCAATAATGCTTGATAGGGATTTTCCCTTTAACTAAGTGTCGGACCACAAGCTTGTATTCCTACCATTAGCAATCTTCTTATTGATCAATTTACTTCAAATTTCTCTAATTTTTAGCATTAGCTTCCATGTAAAATGCACTGTCGTTAAAGTTGGCTGTCCAGAAATATTTTACAGATAATATCTATTGTGGATCCACTTTGCCATAAAGAACTCTGATTTAGGTAATTTCAAACCAATTTAATAGCATGTACTTATTCTAATTCTTTGCACTTTCGCTAACCTAGACCACCTTCAATTTTTGGTGTGCAAACTATGGTCCAATTTATTTTATGTTATTTTTCTTCCCAAAATGAAGTTAGAGCATCGCTACTCTGTTATTTTGAGAATTGATTTTGGAATTTGGCAAATTTGCATCCAAGCTAGATGATAGGGTAAATTGTACCTAATAAGCTTCAATCGACCACCGGTGTTTAAAAATTACATATCCAAGTGTCAAGTCTACCATTAGAATTATCTAGTAATGCCACAAAGTCTGAAATATTAAGTTTATATATTGAAAGAGAAATTACTAGATATTTGATAGATTGACTTCCAATGGGGACCCCGAGAGTCTAACTGATCTAATTCTTAACTATTACACCTTTCCCAAAAATAACTTTGTTTTGAAAGTGTTAATAGTTAGACCAGCAAACTTATCCATGTCGTCAAGAACTTTTTTGTTTGAATTTGAACTTTCCATGTTTGCTTTGGAAAAAATTAGCATATCATCAACATAGATCAAGTGCGTTAACATTGGGTCTATGATGTATGACATGCAAAATTACCTTATAAAATTCACTATCTAAGTTAATGTTAAAATTTCCATAGCTATTGCAGAATGATATGAGGAAAGAGGTTCACCTTGTTTGAGCCCTCGATTGCTTGAAATAAAGCCCTAAGGAGTGTCACTGATGATGATAAAGAAAGCTGTTATAGGAATGCACCAATAAATGACGAGGTGACTTAAGTAGGAAAGCCCATTTTTTCTGTAATAAAAATAGTGAACTCCCTTATTATTTTGTCATATGCTATTTGCAAGTCCACTTTGACATTTTAGATTTTTATTTCTTTCAATTAAAGCTTCTGACGGTTTCATATGCTAGCAATGAGCATTCAGAGATGTTTCGACCTGGAATAAAGGCATTTTAATTAAGCGAAATAAGATCATTCATTAGGACTTTCATCCTGCTACAAATTATATTTGTTAAAATTTTGTATAAAACATTGCAGTAACATATAGGCTTACAATCACTTATGCTATTAACATTTTGTGATTTTGGGATAAGTGTAATAAAAGTATGATTTAATTGTTCAGTAAACTTCCCTTTAACAAAGATGTAATTCATGGTAGCCACGAGTTCCTACTTAATTTTATCCCAATGAAATTTAAAAAACTTATCATTAAACCAATCGCTTTCCGCGCTACTATTATCATTTATCAAAAATATAGAGCTCCTCACCTCCTCCATAGTAATTCGTAAAAGAAGCTTCTTCCGAGCCTTTTTTTGATATAATTCATTTACATATCAAGTTAGGATTATCATATAGGTTGTCACTATTTTCGGCATTGAAAAGTTCGGTATAATAGTTAATGGCATCTTTCCTTAATTTATGGGGTTTTGAAATTGGTCGACCATTATCATCAATGAGTCTATTCAAAGATAGTTTTTTCCTTGAAGTCATCTTGGAGTGAAAATTTTTGATTGATTGGTCCCCACATAATAGCGAACCTATTTAGGTGTGCTTGGATTGGAAGCTCCATGATTATAGGCAATAAGGCATGTGGAGAGTATATGCTTGCATATAGCTGAAGGGATACCCTCAGGTTAGGTGTGCTCGGATTGGAATCTCCATAATTGCAGACACCAGGTGGACCTTTAATGGATGGTGAGACTGTACAAGCACTAGTGGTCTTTTCAAATTTTACTTAGGAAAGTATTGCTTTGATTGCACTAGACAGTCTAAATGGATAATGGATGAGATCAGACTTATGCAACAGGGAGTGCAAAAGGCTGGCATGCATAGGTACTAAATAAGTTGCAATAGGGTGTGCAAAAGGCTGGCATATATTGGTACCAAAACTAGGGATAGGAGTTGCACATTTAGCGAACTCATCATCGGTCCTTTGCGGTCAACGGGAAGGACAGGGTTACACCTAACTGGTATATATCGCCTACTAGGATTGATTCAGTTTGGTTAAGCCTTGCTACAGTTAGTTGTTAGTTTATTTGATAGGGCAAGGCTAGTTAACCCATACAAAGGTTCCTTCAAAACATGAAAGGGGTGGCGGTGCGTGGGGCCGGAAATCCATGATATGAAGCAAACAAAGGTGCGCAGAAGGCAAGCATACATTGTAAAAAGTCCTAAAAAAAACATGGCCTCATGGACTAGAGGTCATCAGTGCACACGATAGATTTCCTCAGGTGCTACGATGATAACAATGTAGCAAGATGATGGGTCCTTACGAGGTTTCAAGCGGTAGATACTAGTGGGGATAGTATGCTGGTCCGCCAATGGGCGATGGACTATACACACACACACACACACACACACACACACACACACACGGTATAGATCGGTGTGGTTCTTACGAGCGATGAAGTCATAACGACCAAGGATAATGTTTAACATAACATAAAATGATGAACAATCGGCATAAGCTAGTGTTATGTATAAGATGTATAATTTACCAATCACCAAAACGTTGTTCCGACCCCCTCCTCATTCCAAACCTATAGGATTAAAAAGCGCATGTATTGGTGTTGATTGGGAGTAGTTGTATGGCTTAGGCTCTTAACATTAGAGATGTCAATTTTTCGTCTATAATTATATTGATCTATTATATTTACTTATTTCCACCATGAGTTATTATCATTAGTACTCTGATATGATTTTTCTTTGCAGGATACCAAACCAATGATCTGTATTTTGGTGGACATAGGTTTTTGGGTTAGCGAAAAATTTGGGCCCGTAGTAGAGCGGAATATTACATTTGGTATCGAAGCTTTGGTTGATCGATCTTGAAAATTAGGAAATATTGAGTGAACATATTTGTATTTTACCTGTAAGTATAATATACGTTAAATCCTGATACTTCAAACTAAAAAATAGTTACATATGGAAATTCCCTAAAGTTGGATGGTATGTGACTCCTTAGTCGGGTCTCAGTATCCCAATGAATGTAATTCCCCATATGATTATCAATTGTTGATGCACAATAGATCCAGATAAAGGAAAAATAGGGTTACATATGTTATAGATAATGGATGGTATGGAAGTTCCTAAAGAAAGGATGTCTTGAGAAAATAGTTAGAAGTCCCTTGAGTCCAACCCAAATTTTTTCGAAGATGAGTAAATGTATAAATTCTATACTTTAAAAGGACTTTTAATGAAAAAGTAATTGAGTGTTGAATTTTGGTAAAATAGGTATATAATAAATAAAGGCTTTATAAGAAAATATATATATTTCGCTAATTTGATTTCGGTAAAGAAAATTTTATAAGAGGCCGTTTTCTTTTGAAAACAAATCATAGAGCAATATAGCTCTTGATTTTTTTTATGTAATGTAAGTTTTTATATAAAATTATTTATATGGGTGGACAATATGAGTGGTACAGGTCTGGAATAGGGTAAACAGTATGGGAACGAAGACTTAGGGACTTAAAAATTAAACTATAAGTGGATCCACTATAAAAGTTTGGGGATGAAGGATTAGTGTAGTAGGAAGTTAAAAAAGAATAAATGAAAGAGTGGTTTGACTTATTGTAATTAGGTTAGGATTTGATATATTTTCATTCATTGGAATGAAAAGAGATAACAAAATAAGTTAATATGAATCAATCAAGCTACAAATAAAGGTATTTGTTTGAAATAATAATAAGGAATGTAAATACAAATGAGGAGATGTATAAAATATTGGAAAATTTCATATTTTGTATTGTCGATTTCAATAAGGAAATAAAATATAATTCCTTGTAATTTCACATAAAACACGAATCCTCTTTTAGGTGATTCATAGAGAAATATAACATTAACGACTCCTCTTGGAGGGAAAAGCGGTTCCAATGCATTAATGTAAGATGCTTAAGTATAATAAAAAGTGTTTGTAAATTATATTGAAACAGTGCTAGTAACCTAAATAGAGAATCAGAACAAAGGAAAATGGACGTTCATTGTTATGCACATTTATTTATAGTTTCTTAGGATACCCTCTTTCATGATGTTAGAAACTCTTCCAAATATTGAATGTAGAGAGAGTACGAGATGTAAGAAAAGTGATTGAGTACGAGATGTAAGAAAAGTGATTGTTGTTCTTATCTACTCTAGTTTTTATAATTTCAAAGTTGTGAAAGATGTTTTAGAAATAGTGTAAATTCTATTTTTGAAAGGAATGTTTTGGTGAAAATAAATAAGTTTTTTTTTTGAAATGGTACTTTATATACAACAAATCATTGGGACAGCATATCCCATGTCAATAAACGTTCGAAAGCAAGTTTCGAACTTGTGACCTCTTGCACCAAAGCCGAATCAATTAACCACTTGGACGATGGTGCTTGTCAAAATAAATGGTTGAATTAAAAATCCTAAATTTTTAACAAGAGTTAGAGGGGTCTTTAAAAGAAAAGGCTGATTTGGTTTTAAACATAGAATTGCTAATTAATTTAATAGAAGTTTCTAAGTAGCACGTTTAAAGACAAGAGTTTTGGGATTAATATTTCAAGAATTTTTTATGTTTTAATTTTCGAAAGAAATAACGATAAAACCAAACCAGGATTTTAAATATATAGTAGATTGGAACTGGTGTCTAGGTAAGACAAGGAAAAGAATAAGGTGATGAAGGAGATAACAATGATTACTTTTGGAATAGTAAGAAGAAATCATTGTAGAGTGTAAGTACACTAGAAAGGGCCTAGGAATGTCATTTTGATATGTATTTTAACCATAAAAAGGATACTAATGTAAACCGTTATAAGTTTAAGAGGCTTATGGATAAAGAAAATATCAAGGATTGAGAATATTATCAAAAGAATGAGATTGATAAAAAATAGTAACATAAGGTAAACACACATGAAGGATATTAGTAGACTTAACTTGGGGAAACAAGAGAGAGATTTGAAGGTTATTTCCCCAAGCTTAGTTTCCATTTGAAATGAAGATTTCATAGGTTATATTTCTTATCCACTGTATTGAGAAGTGGCAAGGTTATTCCATAATTCAGTATGGAATGGAAGAGATGAATAGGGCCTATTCATCGAAAGTAATAAAAGAAGGATAAGTTATGAAGGTTGTTTTAGAAGAATGACATGTGAGGAAGGTCCATTCTAGTATGTAGTAGTAGTTAGTGCTGTTGTATTTCCTTTTAGTGTTAATTTTTCATTTCATGGGTTGTAAGCATTAGTTGTTGCTATGGACTTCGAACATTTAGAGAAATGTTCCTTTTATTGTGTTTTCTAGGTGGATCACAATGATTGAGAAAGAAATAGAAAGGAAATTTCAGATAAAGCCACATAAATATTATGAGGGAAAAGAGGGTAGTTGGAACTGGAAGTTAAGTAATATATTATGAAAATTTATTTAACAAACTACTAAATAAAAGAAAAAAATGTAGGTTTTAAAAAGAACGAGAATTTTTCGAAGGATAAATTTCAGTAGATGATGGACAGGGGTCTGGAGAGGTGAGCCACGGGTCAACGTTCTTGTTCCTTGAAGGCTGAAATATAGAATTCAACATGTCTGCTGGTTGTTATTAATAAGAAAGAAAAGTTTTAAGAACTTAAAATTTTACTGTGCAATTGAGTGGAGTCCATTACGGACGATGAACTGTTGGCTAAACCTTGATATCAGAAATGCGGAAAATTATTTACAAAATACAATTATATATTTTGGAAAAGAAAAGTTTTATGAAAAATTTATTTATTTACAGTTTTCATTATAGA
Source organism: Allium cepa (assembly GCA_030765085.1). Taxonomy (NCBI): domain Eukaryota; kingdom Viridiplantae; phylum Streptophyta; class Magnoliopsida; order Asparagales; family Amaryllidaceae; genus Allium; species Allium cepa. Next base: position 458,081,282 of record CM060940.1, on the reverse strand, counting down.
AATACACATCATTGAATTTTTCAAAAAAGTTCAAGACTTTAAGTATTAGAAATTTTAAAGTACTGCATCCTGACATTGGGAAATAGTTGGTAAGTTTATTGTAGAATTTATTGTGAAGCAGTAGTTGCAGTAAAATGGATACGATGGGCGACAAGGAAGCTAGTTGTTGATGGAGCACTTACTCTGTAGACCTTATCGATGAGTGAAAAGTTGAAAAGATGATTTTGGAAATACAAATGTTTTTTTAACTTTAAAATAAAAGTTACTTATGCCAGTAGTACTTGGGAAAGTGGGAGAATCATTGGGGGAAAAAGAGTAGTTCCCAAAGAACATGAGAGAAAGGGAATATAAGAGAAGGGTCGGATTATGGGATTTTCTATCTAGACCCTTTCCAAGCATAAGAAAATAAGTTTATAAAACTGAATTTTTCTAAATATGGATGTTAGCCATGGTGTGCTAGGAATTTGCATGGTAAGGATTGGATGAAAAATTGGACGAACTATGCTTCTATCTATAAAGGTGTGGGAAAATTTGGATGAAAAACAGTTTCTGTTATTTCAAAAAGTTGCATTCTATAGAGCTACCAGTATATTTAGGATGATAGTATCATAAACTGATTTAAAAGAAATCATTCATATAGGAGGCACCAATTAGAAATTATTGTTCATGCGTATCATATGTATTGTGATGCACTATGCACATGTACACGGATTGTTGCAAAATTGATTGTACACTAATTAGTTGTTAGTGCAGAATGGATGTGTGATGATTTGCATGGACGAAACCTTGCAGAATTTCGAGGAAGAAATTCTTTTAAGGGGGAGAATGTGACGCCCCACATTTTTACGGTAATTAATTCAAATAGAAATTAACTAATAAATAGTGAAATTGGAATTTTTACAAATTTTGAAATTTGGCTATGGAATATATACTATTGGATTCGTGGCAATTTTCTGATCAATTTTCATAAATAAACTTTTCCAATCGGAGTTCAAACGAAAAAGTTATCAGCCTTTGAATTTTCATAGTTGGAAATAATTATACATGTGATTAACAAAATAGTTTGTAATTGATTAACATTAATTAAACACTATTAAAGTTAACCATTACTTAAACATTAAGTAATCAAAAATTGGGTAAGAGGTAACATGATTAAGTTAACAAAGGAAGCGCCAGTATCAAAAAAATAATCTAAAATCGCCATTGGAACAAGGCACGGGTCGAACTAAGGGGGTCCCAAGTCGACAGTTGGCGGTCGACCTAGACTATGGGACGGTCGACCTGAAGGGTTTGTGGGCATCAGTTAAAAATTGGTCGTCTGGCTTAAATTGAATCTAGTTCCACCCGACAGTTAGTCCTGATTTGAATCTCTACAAATTAGGACCTATGGCGTCACTTCCAACTCATTGTTTTTATAATTAGCATGGGAGCTCCGTCACTTTCTTTTCTTCTCTAAAATTTTTAAATACACAGAAATAAACCTAGATTGCACAAATACACTTTGGAGAAGAAGAGAAAAGATCAGAGGATAAGAAATAGGTTCAAATCTGGTTGCTAGATCAAGGGTAAAGTTTTGGATCTGGTTCTAATAAATAAACTTGAATCTAAATCTAAATCTCTTCTCGCTAATTGAATTTTTAATGAGATCTATATAAATATTATATGTGGATCCGTATAGGGAGTCAAAAATGGAGAATACAGATAACATGGTTAGATCTAGATTAGATCTAGATATTTGGAAGCGCTAACTAAATGTGGATGGGAATGTTATAAATTTTTATACAATATTAGATTATATCATTTCAGATCTATTCCTATACATCAGAGAATTGAATTAAAATTGCAGTAAAACCATGTGTATGAAATGTTAAAGACGGTAAACATAGCTCAAAATTTGTTCGATAATTATAGAAGCGTAATGATTAGATTTAATTATGTAATTGTGAAATGGTTTTTAATTATAAGTTATACGTTGTATTAGTTAAATGAAACATAATGAGTTGAAATTCCATTTATTTGATGTTGATGAATGAGAATGAAAATAAAGTTAATTAGACTTTGGAATTTTAGTGATATTTTAATTTATTGGAATGTATATTATTGCAAATGGATTTTTATATATTGTTAGGTTTAAATTTAGTAAGAGTGTGATGTTTGAAATAACAAGGAGCAAATATATGCCTTTAAAAGAAAGAGATGCACAAAATAAAGATAGTTGCTATATTTTGTGTTGTGTATTTTAATAAATAAGAAATAGATTTCTTGTAATTACAAACATCACACAAACCACCTCTTTTGGACAAGATATGGAAATTTACCTCGTAACAGTTAACTGTTAAAGTTTAAATCCCAGTTTATTAAAATGTAGTAAATTCTAAAAGTGGAATACCGAGACAATACTGAACTCAAATGGTAGATAAAATGTAAACTAATGAAAAAGGTGGTTCAAGTGATATGCAAGAAAAAGAAGCTGGGAAATGAAATTGTTGTCTGGATCAAGTCTGATAATCGAATGAAATGGATTAATTTGCTTAAAACAAGTAAATTGAATGATGTCTGGATAAAGTTTGATAATTAAATGACTTGAATAGAAATCCAAGGCTGAAATAATGAATGTAGTAATAGCGATATTGATGACCAAAAATGAGAGGCAATAAATAAATTTAATGAAGTAGAAGATAAACGCATAATAAGAACGACTAAGAATCGGACATAAAATATGCGAAGCAATAAAGAAAATGAAAGAAGAATTAATATACATGCGTTTGAAATATGTATATACGTAGCTTCGGATATGCGTTTATGATGGGTGTGAATTATATTGTCTCTTACAATTATAAATTGTTTGTCATAATTATAAATTGTCTCATATAATTATAAGTTGTCTGTTATTATTATAGATTGTCTCTTATAATTATAAATTGCCTGTTATAATTATAAAGAATAAATAACTTAAGGTCATTAGACTGTGTTGGGACGCTAAAAACTATCTAATCAATAGGACATGTGGAAAGTATACACTTACATATAGCTGAAGGATTTCCCTCAGGTTATGTGTGCTTGGATACGAACCTCCATAATTACAGGCACCGACCAGACCTTTTACGGGTGGCGAGACTCTACAAGCACTAATGGTATGTTTCAAATTTGTCCGAGGAGGGTATTGCCTTGATTCACTAAGCAATCTAAATGGATGACGGGTGACATCAGACTTATGCAACAGAGCGCGCAAAAGGCTGGTGTGCATAGGTATCAAATGAGTTGCAACAGGGCGTGCAAAAGGCTGGTGTACGTGCATACCAAAAATAGAAGTGGAAATTGCATATTTAGCGAGCTCATCACCCATCTTACGTAGTCAACGTGAAGTACAAGTTACACCTAATTGGTCTCTGCCGCCTACCAAGATTGATTCAGTTTGGTTGTGCATCACTATAGTTATTTGTAAGTTTGTTTGATGGGGAAGGCTAGTTAACCCACACAGAGGATCTTTCAAAACATGGTTGGGGTGGAGGTGCGTGGGGCCGGAGTTCATGATAAGAAGTGGACAATGGTGCACGGAAGGTTGGCGTACGTGGTGAAAAGTCCCCGAAGATTACATGGCTTCATGGACTAGAGGTCGTCGGTGCACACGATAGGATTTCCTCAGGTGATACGATGTAGCGAGACGATGGATCCTTACAAGGTGCTGAGCGATAGATACTAGTAAGGATAGTATCTAAGTCCATTATTGGGCTATATATATATATATATATATATATATATATATATATATATATCTACATGGTGTAGATGTGTATGGATCATACGTAGAGATGTAGTCGTAATGACTAAGGATAAAGTCTAACATAACATAAATGGTGAACATTTGACATATACTTCTGTTATGTATAAGATATAAGATGTATAATTTACCAGTCACTAGAACGTTATTCTGGCCACCTCCTCATTGCAACCCATAGGATTTAGAAGGGTAGATACTGGTGTTGATTGGGAGCAGTTGTCTGCCTGAGGCTCTTTACATTTGAGATGTCGATTTTTGGTCAGTAGTTATATTGATCTATTATATTATACTAGCTTATTTCCACTGTGATTTATTACCATTAGTGCTCTGATATGATTTCTCTTTGTAGGATACAAACCAACAATCCGTATTTTGATAGACTTGGGTTTTTAGGTTAGCGAAAAATCTAAGCCCACTGGAGTGCAGGTTATCACATCTATGCTCTATTGGCTGCTATTCCATTCTTGAAGTCTCTTAATGATACTGTAAAGTAGCCGCTCTTGAAAACGACAATTAAAACAACTATCTATAATGAGATTGTATCCTCCTAAGGTGTTCCATGCATTATTAAATCTAAAAGGTTCACTCATACTACGATGAAAGTTGTTTGCAAAACTAATAAGCAGAGGAAAGTGATCATTAGTTGAATAATTAAACATAACAAATGTTTATGAGGGAAAATTTATTTAATAAATCAAGGTTGCCAAGAACCCTATCTAATCTACTATGAGTAGAAAAATTATCACCTCCTTTTGAAATGTAGAACTTACCAATATGTTTCACCTTGCATAACCCCATATTTTAGGCGAAGTCTTGAAAATCCATATCTGCATTTAATAGATTATTTGTTGTCACCCTCTCAATATTATTAAGAATGCAGTTGAAGTCGTCTGCAAGAACGCAAGACAAGGAGATATTTGCTGCAACATCAGATAAGATTCTTCACACTTGGGTTCTTTCAATAACCGAATGTTTTGGATAGATTATAGATAGAATGCTTTTGAATCCGCCCTTATTGGACAACATGCGACTAATATGTTGATCTGACATAAACACATTGTTAACATCCCTAGTTGATTTATCCCAAAGCAGCATATTTTTGCCTCTATTGTCGATCTCATTGTTGTGAGTTACCTCCCATTCATCACAAACAAATTTACAAAATTTCATGGTATTCTCATTTGACAATTAGTGTTCGAAAATACCTAAAATATTAATGTTGTAGAAAATAAGATGTTACTAGACATCTTGTTTCCTTGTGGGGGAATTGAGTCCCCCAATGTTCCACACTAATTATGACATTAATCGGTTTTTTTCTCTAAACTCCAAAATAGTTTGGAGCAATATAACTCTTTTTTTGTCTTTTTGAGTGTTTCCGCCTTAACACTTAGTTAAGAAACATAGTTGTCCCAATCAGGATTCCTGTTACGTCTTTATTAGCTGTACATTAAAAGTGAACGGAGGTTTGTATGTTCTTGTTTTACGGGATTGCCTTGTTCTAGTTCTGCTACTGTCACCCTCTATTACTGTATGTGGTTCTGACTGATGTGCACAAGAAGTTTCTATTGAAGCTGTAGTAGAGTGAATTCTTGAAGTGCACACTACCGTAACTTGGTGCATCTCACTTGTTGGTGGAATAGCTTGTGACATAGTATTTTTCTCCAAAGTGTCATTGTCGATATCCATTGCTAGTGCAGTTTGAATCTAAGGACGGTCGTCCAACAATTCATCTACAAGTGGGGTGTTAGCAGAATCATGGTCAGTTCTACTTTTGGAAAGAGCCTTCGGGTCAGCATTGGGATTGGAAGCACTGGGTTTGGCACTAATTCCTTCCTTATCTGCTTTGTCCTGAGAAGAATGTAAATTATCAATGTGCTCATCTTGAATAAGAGAAGTCTGGGCTAGAATATTATTATAATGAGAAACATGCATTTGCTGAATTGTTTCTGGTGACTAAGCTTGATTATTATTATAATGTGGACTGTGAATTTGCTGAGTTGTTTCTGGTGTCACTAAAATGTTGTGCTGTTTCTGTGTATACTCTTTTGGATTTTGGTTGTTCATTAACATTAGATTATATATTCATATTTTGTTATTAATATCATTCACTTACACCTTTTCTTTGGGAATCTACTTTGTTTAATTGTGCAAAATTTCTCTACATGGCCAAAGCAATGATATGACATATATTGGATTGGTTTCCATACCTAAATTACCTCTTACGACATAGTAGTATATCCCCCATTAATTATAGTAACAACGTCTAGGAAATTCGAACTAGAATCCACTTCTATTAGAACTCTAACATATAAAATCCGCATTATGCCTTTAGTAACTTTGTCGAGTATTATCGGTTTACCATTCAGTGAAGCTATGCTACCGATGCCTTCTTCGAACCAGAATTCAATGTCAAGTTCGGGAAATATAACCCAAATAGGGATAGACTAATGGAAGCCACTAGTTATTTTCATTTTTTAACACTACTTCTTCATCATAATTAAATGCCTATCATAGAAATAAGGGTCATTGGATAAATGTTGTCACAATCCTCTGCATTGTCAAATTTAATGATATAAAGTCCACTTTCTCTCCAAAACTACTTTAGGTTTCCAAACACTAATGTTGTAGGTTCTAAAATAATGATAATACAGTAGAACCTGCTATGTATAGCACAATTGAGTTAATCCAATTATCTCTGGCTCTGCTTTTTAAGTGCATGTTTATTTAGTACCTTTGAGGTCATTAACAACATGAGTAGGAAGTATAGGATTGGCGTGAATGAAGAGATCTCATTTTCAACGACCACTGCACTCCAAGACTGGTATCTCTACGTGTGTTTAAGAGAAATTCTTATTCAAACCAAATCCTCTAGCTCCTGCTAACCTAGCCAGGTAAGGAAAGTCATGATCGATATAAAGGTTGAAATGCTGTTTTTTTATTCGAATAGGTTTTGTTCATCTACGAGTTACTATTTTACTGAGAGGAAGGATGCTCTAATCGCGATAATCTTTTAGAAGTCACTAAAGTGTATCCGTCGGAGTCAACTATTCTAGGAGACCATAGATGTTAGCCAATGTCTTGCTAGTCCGGGGGAGAGGTAGCGTTTAGATCTGAATCTAGTGAGGAGGATGAAGCGCCAGCCGCCATAGGAAAGGTGGTTATAGGAAACCATAATATGAATGATTTTTTTAAAAACATTATGAAACTATGATGCAAACAACTTAAATATACTGCAGTTCTATACGTATTGCAAGTGTTTAAAGATCAAAAATCCTTATTTTTCACACAATAGTTCCAACACTCGTACGAACATGAGTATGATTCAACCAATTTTACATCTAATCCCTACCATCGAATACCTAGCACACAATTTCTAACATCCAAAAATTTGAAAATCAAGTTTTCCTAAATCCATACTCCAATGTTGGGATAGGAATTTAGTGGGAAAATTTCACATTTCCACTCTTCCTTTGGTTACCTATTCCGTTGTATTTTAGAACCTTCTCTTCTGCCTCCAAATCTATTCTAACATTTCCTAAGTACATTTTGCATAAGGAAGCTTAGTTTTCATTTCCAAAACAAAATTATTCTAAACACATGTTTTGTTCCTTATCAAGAAGGTATGGAAATAGTAATTCCAAATCTAAACAACATTTTCCCTTCTTGTTAATCTGCTTTTGAGCCAAAGCAGACTTCAATTGGACTTAGAAGATTAAAACAAAAATGAAAGGACTTGAAACTTGGCAAGCACACTTAGATGAAGGAAGGAAATAACTCAGCAAAACTTTAACCAAAAATTCACTAAGAAAACAAATGGGCATCGATATGTTTTATACCAAACAGCTTTGGACAACTTATTTTTATCCCATATTCCTCCATTACAACTTCACACGAGTCATAATTTACTTTACCCATATGTGTCAAGTAATTTTCATGGATTTGAAGAGCTATTTCATGGATTGAAGAGAGGACATTGAAGAAAGCATGATAACTCAAGTGGTGAAGGAATGATTGCCGAAATAAGTCAATCATAGAAGAAAACAACATGGAATGTAAGAAAATAACATTAGAAAAATTATGCAAGAAAGTGCGAACTGATTTGAATTAAAGAACATGTCAGCACCGACATGTTTAAGTCAGTATCGAAATGTTTGGTTATCTCGGGAAGCTTTACAACTTGGTGCTTGACTTTGAGCCGATGTCAAGATTCTGCTCCAGGTGGACATCTGACCCAACAAGACCATTTCCTCTATGAATACAAGCCTAGTCGTAACCAAAAGAGAAGCCAACCTCCCGACCATTGGAGATTTCTTCACATCTTACTTCTCCTCCACTAGAGTCACCTACAAAGCTACTATCTGTTGTTCTAGGATTTAGATAAGAAAATCTTTAGTACCGGTGACTCTTAAACTCTTTAAAAGCATCATTGTTAAACCTAAGATCCACTAGATTGTGGTCAGATCCGATATAATTAGTTGTAATCCAAAGAGAGAATAACAAATAAAAAGATTGAAGAGGACGTAGGCCGAAGATTACACCAAACCACTTTAAAAGTGTGTTTCTTTACTACTTTTCCCTTTACTTTACTAAAATTGTTTCATCTAATTTCTGGGTATTGATCTCACTAAGAACCAAGAGCTAGATCTAAATATTTAAAGCTTGAATCTTAGATTTGAAGAAGATGAAGAGGCCTAACACCAGATCTAAGGTTGGGGGAAGCCAACAAGAGCAAGGGAATAGCTAGGAGGAGTCCTCAAATTCTCATCAATCTATCTATGTGACCATAGAAGAGTTGGATAAAATGATGAAAGAGATGCATAATAGACTAGTGACTATACAGTTGGAAATGCTAGAAGGATTCTTCTAAGGGATGGGACAATAAGGAACTGGTTTTGTTGTAGGGATTTAGAACCAAGGACAAGGAGCTAACGTATGAACATCTGGAGTTAAAGTGAAATAAACTAGAAAAATGGCCCCACAGGAAGAACAACTTGGTACCAACCTAAAGCCACTGGTACCAAGAGAACTATACTAGGGGGCAATGTTGGTGTGACCACTGGGATGCTGGAAATGGATAATGCTAGGGCTAGAAAGACAAATCAGATTGTCAATGGGAAATGACCGTAAGAGTATGTGCCAGAACCTCTCCTTAGGAATAGAGGACATAACGAAAATAGAGGAGCAGTTCAAAATGCTAATGTCCAATAGGTGTGTTAGAGTGTATGTAGTAGTTCCTCCACATGACTAGTGGGAAGAATATCGCTTCTGGTCGAAGACCATCTTTGGACTACGAAAACCGAATTGCGAATATAGTAAGGAGGATAATTAGGGGTGGACCCTCAGATCTAAACTTAAAGGATGCAAACAGGAAACCATTCACTTCTAATATCCAGAATGCAAGGAATCCTTCCCATTTCAAGCTTTTGACACTGAAAATGTATGACGAAAAGTCAAATGTGACAGTTCATCTAATGAGATACATCCGACACATGGAGGAGTTGGGTGCTTCTGAGGAGGTAATTGGCCGGTGCTTCCTATTATTCTTAATGTACTTGGTGGTAATGTGGTTCAGCCCGCTGGAGAATGGGTCCATTCACACGTGGAACAACTTTGTGAGTAAGTTATTGAGCTAGTCCAGAGTTCATGTCTCACAACCAAAGAATGTGATGACTTATCAGGCATGAAACAAAGGCCTGGAGAGACCTTGAGAAACTATTTGATAAGATTCAATGCCCCAGCAGCAGCGGTCGATAAGTCGGTTTCATCAATAATCTTAATGGCGGCAGTATCTAGAGTTGCGAATAAGGCCGACTTCAAAGTCGCACTGGAAAGGGATCCACCAGTGAATCTTGCGAAATTCTACAATGAAGCAGAGAGATATTTGCATTAGGAAGATGCTAAAGCTAAGGATGTCGAAATAAATTTCGTGAATCACAAAGGGCTTTCTGGAGTAGGAAATAGAAAAGGCAAAGGGAGAAGAAGAGTTAATGACGACTTTGGAGAACCGAAATGACAAATGAGGAGCCAAAATTCTCTTCCTACGTCGATCTGACTGAGATCCAAAGAGGATATATCTCAATACTAGGAGGAAAATCCCATATTGAAAATCCATAAGGAGAGAACCTAATAATTAGGAGAAGATATCTAGAAATTTTTGCACCTTCGATGAGCTGGATGGACATGAAAGGAATGAGTGCCGACACATTCATGATCTGATAGAATAACTGGATTACAACAACTAGCTGCAACAGTACGTGAGGAACTGAAGTACAATGGTTCGTCCGAAGCAACCACCATCTACAACAAATGCATCAAGCAACAGCCAAGGACCTGGTTCAAGACTCAAAATACCATAATTGGGATGGTTATGTGTCAAATTCGATTCCTTCACTCTACTCTTTCTTACTTTGAACAATTAAGATAAAAATAACTTCAGACCGTTAACACTTGTATGAGGCGTAGATTGGTCTCCAGGCATGCTCTGAGTCGGATGTCTAGAATGACTATTTAGGATAATAATGACCTCGGACCACTTACACTTGTATGGGACTAAATTGGTCCCTAGGCATACTCTGAGTCAGAGGTCCGGATGGATAATTAGGATTTCTACCTGTTTGCTTTGATTCGATTGACTAAATTTTGAAAAATCCAAATTGAACGTGATGACTGGTATTAATCACTTTAAGTCCCATATGGAGTGATGTGACAAGAATGCAGGATGCAAGTCCCCTCGTCGAAGAGTGAGCGGATGGACTTGTATGATATAGATCGCTTTAAGTCCCATCTGGAGAGATGGAATCAGAGTGTAGGGTGTAAGCCCTCTTGTCGGAGAGCGAGTGGATGGGCTTGTACGAAAAGTAAGTTCCATCATCAAAGTGTAAATGGATGTGATTGCTTGGACATTGAGTTCCTTTTTCAGAGATCAAGCAGACTCAGCACGGATTCGAAGAGATCAAAATCCTAGATTAAGCGATAAACGATCCAAAGAGAACGAACTTTGAAATGAATAAAGGATTGATAAAAGCATTTGAATGCCTTGCACTTAGAATAAAATAGATAAATCCTGAATGAACACGAGATGATTTTGATACGTGATGTAATAGCTCCAAATGAAATGGGATATATGGTGATGTATAGACTACACTTAAGTAGAGGCTAGAGTCTTAGGCTATAACAGGTTTCGAACAACCTCTGATTTGCTAGAGAATCCGAGGAACTAGGCGATTCACTAACCTCGAAACAGCCGAAGGCTCAATTATCAAAGACAAATAACCTAAACTTGTTCTTGAGAAAAGCACATCTTACATTCGAAAGGCGTGCTTTGCGGGGGAAGTGTTAACCCGCTTTTAAGCAAAAGCAAACTTCAATTGGACTTAGAAAATTAAAGCGAGTATAAAACAACTTGAAAATTGGCAAGTGCACTTAGATGAAGTAAGGAAATAGCTCGGGAAAATTTCAACCAAAGATATGCTAAGGAAACAAGTAGGCATCGACATGTTTTGTACCGACTTATTTTGGACGACTTGGTTTGAGCCCATATTCCTCCACTCTAACTTCACATGAGTTCTGATCTACCTTTCCCATACATGTCTATGTGATTTTCAAGGATTTGACAAGCTATTTCATAGATTGAAGAGAATGCATTGAAGAAAGTAAGATAACTCAAGTGATGAAGGAAAGATCATCAAAACCAACCAACCATCAAAGAAAACAACATGGAATGCAACAAAATTAAGTTGCAAAAAGAATGCAAGAAAGTTCGAAGTGATTCACACTAAGGAAACATGTCGGCACCGACATGTTTAAGTGGTATCGACATGTTTGGTTAACTCGGGAAGCTCTACAACTTGGCGCGTGAATTTGCACCGATGCCTAGTCTCTGTTCCAAGTGGACTTCTGAACCACACGACTGTTTTCTCGATAAATACAAGCCTAGTTACAACAAAAAGAGGATCTGATCTCTCGACCATTCGAGACTTCTCTTCTTCTTCACGTCTTACTTCTTCTCCATTAGAGTCACTTACGAAGCTACTATTTGTTGTTCTTGGACTAAGATCAGCAAATATCAACTATTAGTGACTCTTAAACTCTTTAGAAATATCATTATAAGTTTAAGATCCACTAGATTATGGTTAGATCTGATATATTTAGTTGAAATCTAGAGAGAAAACAACTAAAAAATAATTGAAGTCGACGTAGGTCGAAGACTATGCCGAACCACTATAAAATATGTCTTCGTTAATGCTTTTCTATTTACTTTACTTGAATTGGTGCTTTTATCTGATTTACAAGTGTTGATTCATTTTTTAGTCCATGCTTATTATTTTCTATGTTTTGTATAATGTCACCCTTGTCAAATAGTAAAATACATATTCACTATCAGGTCGAGCCTGGCTACATTAAGCACGTGGATTTTAAAACCAGGAATTCTCCCATTTCCCAATAAAACCCTTTTTCCCCTTCCAAACAGACTTGCGAAATAGTTTGAAAAATTAAATTTAGAAAAACATTTGAACACTGTTTTCTTTTCAAAAGCACTTGAACAAAAATATTTAAAAGCATTTTAATCCCACTTCTTTTAAAACAAATCAAGCCACTTCATAACGTAATCGAGATTCGATCAATGAGTTAATGCACATGATTGACCCTAGCTTGCATGGCAAATTTTTGATTTTATAAACCCTTCCTTTTATTCAAAACAACGACACACAAGGCTATTTATAAATTTTACCTTTTACAATATAGAGACAGTGACCTGTGATTCGCAACAACTTTTCCCCATTCTCCACTACCTAAAATTTATTTTTTTCAAAATTCTAAAGTTTTTCAGATTCAAGCATTCTTTATTTTTAGTTACTAACTTAATTTCCTAGCCCATTTTATAAACTTTCGACTTTAACCACATTCATCGCTAGTCAAATGTCCTTATGATATTTCCTTATTTACTATGTAAGCTAATATATATAGTGGCCAAAGCACACTTAGAAAATCAACACTGTAATATAATATGAACACATCTCATATCATTTCTATGCTTTTCCAATACCCAAAGGGAGACAAATAGCGATTACAACTCAATAACCTAAAATAAATAGCTGTTGGAAGCCACTCTTCATCATCAACTAGTGTTAGTGATGTTATGACCCTATCACTCCTTACTCAATTAAAATGGATATTACTGGTATGCCATTCTACTATGATCCATATGTCTTAACTCACCTTCTTGGCTTCTAATAAATAAGGTCCATCCATTACTTCGATTGTTGCAAACGACTATGGGACTAGTCGTGCATTCCCACGCTATAGTGGGTAAGAAATATAAACTATGCACATTTAGACTTACTCATAGGAAAATTGGATCAATGGAATAACTTTCCTACCCACTATCTTGCCATTTTAAACCTTGAGTCAACCAACATTCTTTATGTGTGTTTGTCATCTCATTACCCTTTTCTCCAATTATATTACTATCTTCTTTCATACAAAATCTCTTGATAGCATTCCCAAACTTGGGTATTTACCTTTTCTATCCTAGATCTTTTATGTGTTTATATCCTAAGACAGGCATAAGTATACTTTAATACCATTACCCATTTTTTGAGGGTCATTATTATGGCTTTCACACATGTTTAATCAAACATTATTAGGTTCATTCCAATATTCTTTATAATCAATGGGGATCCCTTGCTGCTACCCTACAAGCATTCATAGCTACTTTATTCATATCCTTAACGTTTAACCCATCGTACCTAGACAGTCGTCCCTACTACTCCTTATTAAAATTGGTTTGTTTTTCACTTACTCTTTAAAAGTTAAAACTTCACATTCATCTGGTTGTCAATTCAAAACTTTTATCTTTGAAAATATAAACTTAGAAACTTTTTCAAATGTTGTTTGGTTTCCAAAAGAAGCCATGAAAAATTTCCTAATCTAATAAACATTCTCTTTTTAAAGACTTTCTAGAACAAGGATTTAATTCTTTTATAAGTAGGATTTTTAAACTCAAAACATTTATCACATTTGCATCCAAAAACTCAATTGCCATGCCAAACCATTTTGCAAAAACATCTTCTATAACTTGAAACAATGAAAACTGGAGTTGACAAGCATAACTTCCATCCTATTATTTTCATACTGCTCGTGATCTTTCTGCTTTCAACCTTAGCAGAGATTTTAATAGCACATGTGGTGGACTTTTAAAAGATATGCACAATTGTTATACATATTCATGGAAATCATCGATTCTTCCTACGCTTTGCCTCTAACTTCCAACATCGTTCCTAACTAGAATGCTAACATAAATTCCTAATGTCATTCCTAACTAAATTTCCTAATATTAGTACTGTTGAAATTTCTCATATCTAATTTTCTTTCAAGTGGTTCTCGTTACATAGATCTTTTCCCGTTTTATTGTTTTCCACATCGACTCATTGCAGTGTGTCTGCTTACTGCTTTAGTTATTAGCTTTTCTTCATTAACATGAAAAGATATATCTATGGATCTATTTCAGTTGTTTTTCTCCTTAATTACTTTATATGGGAATATTCTTCCTATCTTCACTATCGGGAATTATTACCCTTATACTCTCTCTTTCCCATTTTAATAAAATACCATTTCCATTTATCCCTTCCTTAGAGAAGGGATTTTAAAATCTTTCGATCTTAAAAAATAGGGAAAGATCATCGAGCCAAACGTACGCTCTCATTTTCATTCATTTCAAAAATGAAAAATCCATATATAAATTTTTTTAGCTCAATAAATTTAAATCAAGAATTTCACAACTTCCTTGCTTTTCAAAACAGCAACTGTCCAATAAATTCTTTAAAAAACCATTTAAAACATTTCAAGAAACTTTCAAAATCTATTTTTATTAAATTCTTTAGCATGGAGTTGGGCTCAGAATTGGACTCTTATTCATCTTTTCTTCTGGACTTTCCATCTTTTCTACTCATTCTAAAGCCATCTTCATCAAAAATTCGACTATCATCTTGTGGTGATTAATGCACACTTTTCATGGGAACTTGCTCAACCCTTCGTCATGCCTTGGTTCTAGAAACTTGCAACATGTAGGTTCTTACTCATCATCTATCTGGATGAAATGTATGTCTTCAGTCAGCAATCCATCAAAAGCCACATTCATAAGGTTGTTTAGCCCCAGTAAAGAATTCAAGTCCATTCAGTGTCCAAGGTCCTTCTATATGCCATGCTCATGCTCTTCTTGGTCAATCCCTTGCAGTATGGCCCACAATCTGTGTAGTAATCGAGGTAGGTGTTTAATTTTAACTCCATTAATTGTTCCAACCCATAGTTGCCTCTTCTATCTTTTAAGAATATGTTCGCAACTACTTTCATAGTAGATATTCATAGAGTGGTGGATAATATATATATATATATTTAAAAATACAATTATGTTCTCTTAATTCCTATAAACGGCTAGCCTATGCTTGTATACCAAATGTAACAACCGATACCTTAATGGTTTCAAATTTCAACTAAATCGAAAAACAAGTCCATTAGGATACGGACCGTTGGTTTTGATAACATATAATGAACATAAGTATATTAGAGAGCTATCTACATGAATTGGAAGACTTACCATCTATAGTTCCCGTCTAGCACTGGTAGCATATCCCTCAAAATCATTCATGTGTGTTGCAATAAGAAGGGGATCAGAACAATGTTCCGGTGTATGGAAAATTATGTACTTTATCTAAAACACTAATGTATGCCTATTGGTTTCTATTTAAGAGTTATGTCAATTATTTACAGCAATTCCGTGTAATTCCATCTTCGCGTATGACATGTCTAACCATCTTTGAGATATAACTATACACACACATACACACACACCTACACACTTATATTGCTAACATTTTGTTACCCAAAAGAAAACCCCCGACTACTTAGTACTTCTTAAATAGGGAAGAGACAGGTCCAATGACCATTTAATACCTCAACCCCAAAGCGGGCCCTTCATTACGTAATCGCTGGTCAACCGGCTCTAGATACAGTGACCGATGACCCTAGACACGGCTTAATAATTCAATTAACATATTACTAACGCATATCAAAGACTTATCTAAGGGTTAATAAGCCCGCCTCTGACAAACAAACAACTAATTAAATAATAAGGTCTTTGTGTATCGTAAACAAATTCTACACTAGTAGGAAGTGAAATCCATCGGAGCATAACCCAAGTCTTTTCTAACGATAGCTCGTAACCACTGGTAGTTACAGTCTATAGGCCAACATTACTATTAAAACCAATATAGCAATATTGACATAGATCGTGACCTCCCACGGCCGAAATCCCGTTTAAACTTACCTAATTAAGTCAAGAAAAATATCCATTCTAGTTACTTAATACCACTTGCTCAAAATGAAGCAGAACTTATTTTGCTATTAGTTACCAACGTAGGTGACATATGACTTCTTAGGAGGCAGGCCCAACGGTCGTTTAATCCCTTCCATCCTGAAGTAATTCCCTTGACATCCCTAAAGGTACTGGAATGACCCTAATGTTGAATAACATTATTTAGAATATTTAGTTGGGTAAATTAAATATAATAATGTAGATAGTTAAGGGGTTGAGATTTGTTAATTTAAAAAGGGGTTGTGCCTTAATGAATGTATAAACAAAGGAAATTGAAAATAAGTAAGTAGGAGAAATATGGCATGGGTAAAATAGGAACATCGTTCATCCTAATACCCTAAAACCTTCCATTCTCCACTTCTTGTTCATTATAACATTCGCAAACAAAACTAAAAGAACCTAAGTGAAGCTTGACCAGCCACCATTAAGAAGAACCAAAAGAAGATAAGCTAGGAATCAAGTAGAAAGCTTGAAAATATTAATCAAAGAGCAAATCTAACCATCTTAACACCAATTCAAGGTGAATAATTCGATTTACATCTCACTTTCGATAATGATTTTGGTTAAGGTTTGATCCAAATTATTTTGCAAATAACATGCCATGTTATGTTTGCTTATATGGATATATAAATGCTCGTTGATTTATATTGTTTTATATAATTTTATGATAAGTTTAGATTGGAAATCCCCATTAAATGACACCCAAATGACTTGCGTTTTTGATATATGGTTGAAAACATCATTTTAGGAGTGGGTTTCATGTTTCTTAATTTTCTAAGTTATTGTGGATTTATTATAAAATTTCTATGAAATAAAATAGTTAAAATTGGGTTTAAATTATTTACAATAATTATGTACTAATTTTGGGTCTAAAATTTAAAAATGTTGGGAAACATATTAAAAGTGAATTATGGTGTTTTTTGGGGAATTTTGTTAAGTATTTTACTATGGTGACAAAATTATTTAAGTCAAGAGACATAAATGTTTTATCAAGGGGAAAGGCTAATTATTAAACATTTTTAATTAATAATTTTGAATTCGGTAGCTTTCTACGAAAAGGATTTTGATAAAGTAATCGAAACCAGTTATGTTTTGACAAATAAGGCAAGTTAGGGGAAAATAAATTACTTTTAAATGCTAAAAGTTAATTTTACTTGGATTTACTACATCGCCACTTCCATCTGTTAGCTTTTGACACCATACCTCCACTAAAGAAGCCATTCAAAACCAACGCACATGGTATCAAGCAATTGATATGTAGTATATTAGAGAAATGTAGAAGGGATAATGTCGAAACCTTTCTTTTGAAGGGGTAGGAGCTACTCTTATTAACCTTGAATTACATCTGTTCATAAAGGATGCTTTTGAAGGGATTGTATTAGCTTTCGAATCAATCAACTTGCCTTTTTTAGAAAAGAACTTTCGAAAGAGTTGTTGCCTTTTTGTTTTAAAAGGGGCTTTCTAAAGGATAACTGCTTGGAACCTATTTGAAACCCATGCTTCCGCATCCATACCTTTCGAACTAGTAAAGACCGCTTTTTATAGCCTTAAAACAATGTATTCGAAAGGGTGCTTTCGCCTTTGCACTTTAAAGCCGCCTTCTCAATGCTTTCGAAGGAGTATTGAAGCTACTTTCAAAACGGTTTTGGAGACATTGGTTTCGAAAGGGTAGGTTTCAAAACTATCCTTTTTAATGCTTTTGAAAGTGTTGCTTTCACCTCTGTTCTTTTATGACCCTTAGCTAAATTAAATATTTAACCCAACGGTTTTGAAAGGGATAATTTTAAATGATTTCAAAGCAATGTTTCCACAAGCCTTTACTTGAACTCAATACTTTCGAAAGGTATATTAAAAGTGTTTCGAAAGATATGCTTTAAGTGTTTCAAAAGGAAAGTTCTTATGATTTCGAAAGATAAGTTTAAATGGTTTAGAAAAAGGATGTCTAAGGTTTTAAGTTATGCTTTCAAAAGGGTTATTTACAATGATTTCAAAAGGTATTGGTTAAGATTTTAAACAAGGGTTTCGAAGGTGATGTCTTGGTTTTAAAGCCTAATGTTTTCTAAGTTAAAAAGGGCTTTAACTTTTTTAAAGGGATAGATAACCATATTGAATTAGGTTTTCATCAACATTGTTTTGTGTAAAGCACATATCATAGCAAAGGTATTTTTAATAAAGAAAAGGGTATATTTTCCTTGTCTAAGTATGATTTAAAAGAGTTAAATCAATTTGAAAGAATTGTTTTCAAGAAAAAGTAGATGGGGTAGTTAACCCTAAGTTTATGACTCAAATATTAGTAGACCTATGAGACTGGTACGGGGTTCCACCCTATACTTTAGCTGTTAGCCCCCAGCTAAAATAACTCCAAAATTCCAGTGCGTAGGCTTTGTCATAGGTAAGACTAAAATGATGTTATACACTAAAAGGAATATACAGAGAAAAGATAGGTTACTAGTGAGCCCACAAAACCATTAGGATCAGTAGACCCTAGGAGAAGTAAGTTAAGGACATACCGTCCAGTATTATGTCTAACAGAAGTTAGATTATTTATTATGTCTAGTAGGCCCGAGTCAGCCAATGGTTAATAATTAGCCAAATAAAACTATAATGTTGGATAAGCAGTCCATTGATTACCTAATTTATAAGCATATATGTTTTTGCTCTTGCTACTATAATCAATTTGTTTGTAGGATTTTGATTTACAAAAGATATGCTTTTTAAAGGATATTAGTGAGGGGAAACCCGTTCCGCTAGGCGGCATGTTCTAGCATAGTATCAGAAAATCGAGATGTAATAGTATTATTCACACTAGGCTCTATGTCTGACTCGAAGTTTATGTTTACCTCTTAAACTCCCGGGGGCTAAAAATTTAATTTGAGTAGATTGAGAGTAAAGGTCTTTCAGGTTTAGCAGTTTGGACGAACAAGCTTACGAAAATGTGCAGGAGGAAAAAATAGCCATGTAGATGCTACTTAGTATTATTTTCCCTATAATTTATTTATTTACTGGATCATCTAGGGGGCATCTTCATATTTCGCTCTTGGAGTAATTTGTAATAATATATTTGATCAAAACCTAGGAATAGTTTTGGAATTATGTAATTGAATATGGAAAGTTGCTTTGCAATGTAATCAGAAAAGTTGTTTTTGAAATCTATGATTTTATTTCATATTCATGTGCTTTTGATATTATTGATACCATTAACATTACCGTATTTTATCACCGGAAGTTAATACTATGGATGATGGTGGTATCTGTAGCATTTAGCTTTAGGCCTCAAGATATGGGATGTTACAGGTACCAAGTCATTTAATACTTCAAATCCAAGGTGAACCCTAGGTAAATTTTCCATACCTGTATGCAAATGTATATCCCTTCCCTATGGGTCATATGGTTGGAGATGTCCCACATCACTAGTATGTATACACCACTACTGGCAGCCTCTATGTGAAGGGCATACATCTATTATGTAAAACGACCTCGCATCCTATCCTATACTAACCAAAAAAATCATACTAAGCCTAAATGTTGGACTAGGCCCATAAATCATGCTCATCCTAAATGTATAATTAATGCTATATAATTTCTTTATGAAAATTATACTGCCTCCTTATATTTAATTCATATCTTATACACTTACTATGCATATTCTCTAATTCCCTCTTACGTCTCATAAATGTCAATTGTCCATGAAGTTCCATTATTATTCGAGTTGGACAATCAATAATGTTAGTTATTTATTCGTTCTAATTCAGCCTATTATATCTATTCTAATTTTCATAAATGTCATATTAAATTCTTTAACCAGTCTCATTAAATGCATTAATGTCTCAATTTAATTCCTATAACTCCTTATTAACTGCACATTTATTTCACTACTAATTTTGGAGTTACTATCTCTTTTCCATTTCAACCTCTTTGTCCTTTGTTTTACTACATTATTAATAACTAGACGTCCTAATTATAACTAGCACAAATATTGACGTATATTATGCTATATATAATCCATAGGCAAGGTTATAAATATTTATGTGTGTATGTCATTAACTCCTAAGCTTATGAATTCTAGGACATACACTATTTGTGCATTCTGTAAGGAACAATTATTTCTACAATTTACTATATTAGAGTCATCCTTCGCAAAAAGGATTACCATTATAACTTTCCACAAATAACTCAAAGGTGTGGCTTTTTCTCCGTTAAAAACTACAAGGAATTATCCCTTTCCTTTTATCTAAAAAGACAGTGCAAACTACAGAGAAGAACATCCATACTTTACACATCTCTTCCATTTTGGTTATATTCCTTATTATTTCAAACTAATCACTTTTCATATATAGTAGTGGATTTAGGTAATTTATGGAAATTATGCGGTAACAGATACAACTAAATTATACCCACAATGCTCCCAATAAATTAAAATGTAGAAATTCACATTGCAAGTCAAATTAGGGCAATCTAAATTAATACTAACAATTTACAATCCAATTATCATAAATCTAAAATAAATCTTTCAATTTTATCAACATACTACTACCGCAAATTTAGTGATTGATTTCCAAATTTCCAGATTATGGTGCAAATATCATTACGATTCCAATTACCGAACTTGCAAAAAATGTAGGCGAGATTTCTATCGAATAAGTTATTACTAAGCCTTCAATTTCGCTAATCTTGTATAGGCATAATAATTAAATAAAATCCAACGCAATAAATTTCAATGTTATACATAAATCTTATAATTTCCCATTCACCTTCCTAGCTTTCCAAATCTCCAAATCGAAATTCAACCCTTTAACCTGACTCCTTTTCCTTTTTAATCCAAAAGAATATGTATAACAAGATATATACAAACTATTAAAATTTCAGAACTGAGAAGAGATTTGGCATTATGGGAATATAGATTTATAAATATAAAATTTACCTTTTTCCACAGTACTAATTCTCTCCTTCTCTTCATTTGTTTTATTTACTGCCCTTCTTTGATTTATATACATATAATATAATATTTTTCATTTAATAGAAATAGTAAAGAAGCAAAAATGGCAGAGCTCCGCTGCTTTGATCAGAAAATGTGAGAAGAAAAGTAAGGGAATATGCCTGTATTTATAGGCATTCGAATCAGTCGTATTCGTTAGATTAAAAACAATTAAATCTGGGCCGTTTGACCAAGGTTCAACCATAGCAGTCACGCTAATGACTGGTCGACTGATCTTAGGCAATGGTCAACTACTACGGTCAACCGGTTGTGTCCATTGTATCGACCACTAAGGTCCATGCAATTATATAATTTACTCATTTTTAATCATTTTAAATTATTTTCGTTTCTAAAACTTCAAATGCCGATAACTTCTTCGTTTGAACTTCGATCGCATAAATTTATATATGAAAATTGCTCAAAACATCTCCAGGAGCATAATTTAAGTTTTGTGACCTAATTCTGACATTTGCACAAATTCTATTTTTGAGCCTTATTAGTTGTTTATTAATTACTGTATAGGGTGTTATATTCTACCCCATTAAAAGAATTTTGTCCTCGAAATTCAGCAAGGGATGAATCAAGTAACATAGCATGCAACCATTCCAAACCATCCAACCAATTAATGTACAACCAATTTCGCAGCCAAACATGTGCAAGTGCACGGTGTATCAGAACGTATATGATATGCATTCTGAATAATTCTAAATCGGTGCCTCCTATATGAATGCATTCTTTTATAAACATTTTGAAAATATGATGTACATAACTAATATATGCTGGTAGTTCTGTATGTGTGTAAGTCCTCAAAAATGAAAAAAAAACCTTATTTTCCACACCACAATTTCCACACTCCTATGAGTTGGAATATGGTTCAATCGATTTTGCATCCAATCCCTACTATTCAATATTTACCTAACAATTTCTAACATCCAAAATTTAGACATCCAATTTTCCAAAATCAATGCTCCTGTGTCCCAAGAGGAATTCAGATGGAAAATTTCACATTTCCACCCTTCGTTTTGATACAATTCCAGTGTACTTTGGATCCTTCTGTTTTTCTCTCGAATCTTTTTCGACTTTTCCTAAGTACAATTTGCAAAAGGAAGCCTACTTTTGGATTTTCAAAACAAAATTATTCTAAACGCAAGTTTGGTTCCCTATAAACAGGGTATGGAAATGGAAATTCCAAAGCTAAAACAGCTTTCTTCCATGTTATTCTCTATGTTATGTATACCGTCAACCTTGTTGGAAAGTAAAATTCATATTCACTAACACGTCGACCCTCCCTACGCTATACATGTGGCATTTGAAAATAAGAAAATCTTTTTTTCCCATTAATAACCTTTTTCCCCTTTCAAAAAGACTTGCAAAGTAGTTTGAAAAATCAAATTTCCAAAAGCATTTAAACACCATTTTCTTTTCAAAAGAACTTAAACCAAAATTTCCAAAATAATTTGAACAAATTTTTTTAAAAGCATTTGAATCCTACTTTTTCAAAAAAATCAAGCCACATCTCAATGTAGTTGAGATTTGGTCAATGAGTTAATGCATATGGTTGACCTAAGATTGCTCGGAAAATCCTAGATTTTATAAACCCTTCCTTTTATTCGAAACAATAATACACAAGCTTATTTATAAATTTAGCTTTAAGGTAAAGGAATAATGATCCATAATTTTGCAACAACCTTTCCTTATCCTTCAATTGCTAAAATTTATTTTTTCCAACATTCTAAAGTTTTTGGGATTCAAGCATTCTTTATTTCTAGTTGCTAAATTAATTTCCCAATTCATTTTATGAACATCAAGCTTTAATTACTTTCATTTCTAGTTAAGTGTGCTCATGGGATGTCCTTCTTTATTATATTTCCTAATATACATAGCGGCCAACGCTCATCCATAAAATCAATAGAGTAATAAAATAGGAACACATCTCATATCATTTTGTATGCTTTTCCAATATGCGAAGGAAGACAACTAGCGATAACAACTAAATAAACTAAAAGAAATATTTGTTGGAAGCTGCCCTTTATCATCAACCGGTGTTAATGGTGTTGTGGCACTATCACTCCTTACTCAATTAAAATGGACATTTATAGTATGCTATTATACTATGACCGACGTGTCTTAACTCGCCTTCTTGGCTTCTAATAAATAAGGCCCATCCATTACTTTAATTATTATAAACTATGCATTCTCACACTGTTGCAGATAAGAAATATAAACTATGCACATTTAGGATAACTCATTGAAAAATTGGCTTGGTGGAACAATTTTCCTACCTCCTATCTTGCCTTTTTAAAGCTTGAGTAAACCAACAACTTTTATGTGTGTTGGTCATTTGATTGCCCTCTACTCCAATCATACCACTATCTTCTTTCAATCTGTTTGCGTTGAAATTGGTCACAAACACCCAAATGCCGATGAAAGCACCCGTTTACAATCACAGATAGCAAGTATGTGAAGAATATAAATGTGAAGAACAACAAAAATTAAGAAGGAAAGCAGTAGAAACACACGATTTATAGTGGTTCGACGTTGTAGCTTACTCCACTTTGAAGAGCTATTATTTTATTGATTATCACTACTGGTTATAAGAGTATAGATGATAGTAATCGAGTTACAATAGAGCTCTGCAGAGTAACGGCGTAGAAGAACCCAAAAGTCCCCTTTTCTGAAGGTCTAGGGATGCTATTTATCGGTGTTGGCTGAGAATATCTGTCTCAAACTTTGAAAGACTCATTCTCTAACATGGGTGGGCCCACGTGATCGATCCCTGGTCATTTCGACTCGATCCATAATCGATACGAATGAGATTCATATCGATCCAAGTCTTGGCAATCTACCTGAGATCGATCATGAACATTCCTGAGGTTGTACACAAGCTTCTGTGAAAATTTAGTAGCATTTGGACTTGTAGATCTTGAGTTATGATCGATGCAAATTTGGATTTGCAAGGCATTGCCGAGCTCGTACCGACGCCGCTCTCATCGATATCTTCGTATCCATGCTAGCACGTGTCGATTTCATGACATGACGCTATCTTCTAGGATGAACCCTCTTTTTGTTCCGAGTGACTGAGTCCAACTTTCTTCTAGGCTTCATTCGTATCCATTAGTGTCACCTCGTTCGTATCCTCTAATGTGCATTATTTCGTATCGATCTTATGGTGCCGGCTTCATATCGATGGAAAGTGATAGTTTTGTATTAATCATCTAGTCGATCGATATGAAGCATACGTCAACATGATTGATACGAAGTAGATAAATGTGGGCTAATTTCTATCAATGAAAAAGGTTGGGTTTTGCATCGATCTTGTGTCCTTGCTTTCGTATCGATCGAGTGGTCGTTGGTTCATATCGATCGCTTGGCCGATCGATACAAAACATACAAAAAAAGGAACGATAAGAAAGCAAACAGTCGTGGAGGAAATAAATGCTCCCCTTGCACTTTGCATCGATGCTCGGCTTGTAGCTTCGTATCGATCCATGGTTCATAGCCTAGTATCGATCATTTGACCGATCAATACGAAACGTATGAGAGGTTGATTGATATGAAGCTGGCAAATGTGGAGATAAATAGGTCTATACAAAGTGCGCAACGGTGATGGATCCGAAGCACATGGATACGAACTAGATGAACATGATGTTGAAAGATACGAAGAGAATGGTCTTTGATCGAACTATGGCTTTGACTCGAAGCAATCATCTCCTTAACCCGAAGCAAATCTATTGGCGACTTGAAGCAGCTGCTGTGGTGACTCGAAGTGGTTTGTTTCTCAAAGACCCAAAGTAGCCCTTTTGAAAACTCGGAGTAATATGCTTGGAAACCCGAAGCAAACCCAGGGATGACGCGAAGAAAACTCCAAGCAACTTGAAGCGACTCAATCTTTGTTGAAACCATATTTTAAACATCTCGTGCAGTTTGTTTGTCAACTATGCTGTCTCTTGCGTGGTTGATTGGGTTAAATCTGCCGATATATTGCCTAGCCAAAAGGCGGGTTAACACTTTGCCCCACAAATCATGCCTTGCGATAGGAATGTGTGTTTTGTAGTGCCATAAGCTAGATGTTCATATCCTGTTAATGACATGTAAAGAGATTGATAATCTTACCAGACCGCGAATGGCGATCATTCAAGATCATATGCTGTTTGGTGTGGTATGTGACCATTCACGATCGGGTGCCGTTCGAGGCGAATTGTGACTGTTTACGGTCGGATGCCGTTCGAGGCGAATTGTGACCATTTATGGTCGGGTGCCATTTGAGGCGAATTGTGTGTGTGCCCGGGAGGGACTTAAGATAATTAATGTCAGATTTCATGTTCGACTGAGTTTCTGAATAATTTATTATAATGGTTTGTCTCCATCTCAGAGCATGCCTAGGGATCGTTCCTATCCCATACATGTGTGAGTGACTTGGCCGTTATAGAATTATTAAAACCAAATATCCATTCAAATCAGTCTTTTAAAAAAAATGTCCAACAAAATCAAATCCAGATGCAAAAATAGAAAACAATACTGATGCTGTTGATAATTGTCTCGGAGCACTCCTGAGGATCGTTCGTGATCCTATACATGTGTAAGCGAGTTAAAAGCACTAGTGTGGAGTTTGCGACTTATTCGTCATTATTACAATTAGTGGATGACAATATGATGCCTTGATCCTGAGCCATCCTCAGTTGTTGTAGATGGTAGTCGTTCTTGTTCCGCCGTTGCTGCAGGCCTTCTCACATATTGCAACGGCGTGCCATTTCAGATGTGCCCTTCTATCTCATCCTTCAAGTGTCCGCAATCATTCATATCATGGCTGCTTAACTCATGGAATAAATAGTACTAGTCTGATTTACTCTCATTGCCGATCGGATCCCTCCTCATTGGCCTCCGGTAGGGAACATGCCTCCTCATGTCTTGGTAGGTTCGCTCCAAAGTTTTCGCTCAACTCTGAATAAGAGGTGAATCTCATCTCTTTTTGTGGCCGCTTTGGCTCGTAACCACTATTATCTGCCTTTCGTCTCCCATTATCTTTGCCTGAATCCTTTTCAGGTGGATCTCTGCTTTTGACTGCATAAACATTAACCCCATCTCCTTCCTCTCTCTCAACATTTTTCATCCTCTTATCACAGAATCCTTTCTACCTCGTGGTAGAATTCTCCAAGATCCATAGGTGGGTCCCTTTTCAATGAATTATTGAAGTCTGTGCCTTCAGTTATGCCAGATACAACTTCCATCAAAACCATGGATGGATCGGCTCGATCCACCGATGTCTCCACTGCGTTGAAACATGTTAAGAAGTTCCTCAAAGACTCTCTGGTCTTCTGCTTCAGTGTCGTCAGACTCATCACATTCTTAGGCCTCGAGATGTGAACCCTGAACTACCTCATAAACTTTTCAGTCAACTCGGTCCACGTTCCAATCGAGCTGCTCTCCAATAGTCTAAACCATAATGCATCTATATTCGTGAGATACAGTGGAAAACATTTGGCCGTGATCTCCTCTGATGCCCCCAGTACTTCAATATGCCGCATATATCTCATCAGATGAACAACAAGGTCTGTCCTTCCATCATATATCTCCAAAGTCAGCAGCTTGACTTAAGGTGGATTCCTGGCCTACCTAATTGTGGGAGCGAAGGGGCTCCTGTTAACTTCATCCAGATCTCTATTCACTAATCGGCCTCTTATGGCTCATCTGACCATCTCTGCCATTCTATCACCGTCGTCAATCTGTAGTCCTTGTCTATTGCCTCCGATCTGCCCCCCCAAAGTTTGCATGGGAATCCTGAAATCTCTTCTCTTGGAGGGGCGTTCATTCCTCTATCAATTCCGTGCTGAACAGCTCCACCTGGTATCCTACCCGAGGTTGGATCAACATGCTCTTGGGGAGTGCCCCCAGCTCATGGGCTGCTCCTGATGGTCCTGCTCCATTCTGAATCCTGGCTGTTCCATGTTCCTGATCCGTATATCCAGCACCCCTTGCAGCGACGTTCTCTTGATTCTGCACTCTAGGTTGCCCAATTTGCTGGAGTAGGTTCTGCATCATCTCTTCTTGCCTTTTCAGCATTCCATCCTGCATAGCTTCCATCATCATCTCCATCTCGTCTCAGGTGATGAAGACTGAGGCTTGATTTTCTCCTGAGGAAGCCTCTTGACTTCCTTCCTGCTGGCTCCTTTCTGCTCTTTGTCTCCTTACTGACTATTTCACCATTGCTTTCCAGATCTAAGTCCTTAAGCCTTTAGATCCAAAATCCAAGCTGTAGAATCCCTGAATGCTAGCCCTATCAGTGAAAGCACCAAAATGTTTGCGCCAAAGTTGGTCACAAACACCCAAATGTCGATGCAAGCACTCGTTTAAAGTCACAGATCACAAATACCAAGCACCTAAAGAATATAAATGTGAAGAACAATAAAAAAGAAAAGCGGTAGAAACACACGATTTATAGTGATTTGGCGTTGTAGCCCACGTCCACTTTGAAGAGCTACTATTTTATTGATTATCACTCGTTGGTAATAAGAGTGTAGATGATAGTAATCGAGTTACAATGGAGTTCTACAGAGTAACGGCATAGAAAAACCCAAAAATCCCTCTTCTGAAGGCCCAGGAGTGCTATTTATAGGTGTTGGCTAAGAATATCTATCTCAAACTTCGAAGGACTCCTTCCCTATCATGGGTGGGCCAACATGATCGTTCCCTAGTCGTTACGACTCGATCCATGATCAATGCAAATGAGATTTGTATCGATCCAAATCTTGCCCAATCGAGCCGGGATCGATCATGAACATTCCTGAGATTATACGCAATCTCCTGTGAAAATTTTGTAGCATTTGGACTTGTAGATCTTGAGTGTGGATTTGCAAGGCATTGTCGAGCTCGTATCGATGCCATTCGCATCGATATCTTCGTATCCATGCTAGCACGTGTTGATCACATAACGTGGCATGATCTTCTAGGATTGACCCTCTTTTTATGTCGAGTGACCGAGTCCAACTCTCTTCTAGGCTTTATTCGTATCCATTGGTGTCACCTTGTTCGTACCCATCAAATGTGCATCATTTCGTATCGATCTTCTGGTGCTGGCTTCGTATCGATGGGAAGTGATGGTTTCGTATCGATCATCTGGTCGATCGATACGAAATATACATCAACATGATCGACACGAAGTTGATAAATGTGGGTTACTTCGTATCAATGCAAAAGGTTGGGTTTCGCATCAATCATGTGTCCTTGCTTTTGTATCGATCGAAAGGTCGTTGGTTCTTGTCGATCGCTTGGTCAATCGGTACGAATAAACAGATTGATACGAAAGCAAGCAGTTATGGAAGAAATAAATGGTCCCCTTTCACTTTGCATCGGTACTCCGCTTATAGCTTCGTATCGATCCATGGTTCATAGCCTCGTATCGATCATTTGACCGATCGATACATAACGTATGGGAGGTTGACCGATAAGAAGCTGGTGAGTGTGGAAGTAAATAGGTCGATACAAAGTGCACAACGGTGATGGATCCAAAGCACATGGATACGAACTAAATGAACATGATGTTGATGGATATGAAGCGAATGGTCTTTGATCGATCAGTGGCTTTGACTCAAAGCAATCATCTCCTTAACCCGAAGCAAACCAATTAGTGACTCAAAGCAACCGCTGTAGGTACTCGAAGTGGCTTGTTTCTCAAAGACCCGAAGCAGCCCTTTTGAAAACTCGAAGTAACATGCTCGGAAACCTGAAACAAACTCAGGGACGACCCGAAGCAAACTCCAAGCAACTTGAAGCGACTCAATCTTTTTTGAAACCATAATTTAATTGTCTCGTGCTGTTTGTTTTCGACTATGCTATGTCTTGCATAGTTGATTGGGTTAAATCCGCCAATGTAATGCCTTGCCAAAAGGCAGGTTAACACAATCAATATCTTTTGATTATATTCCCAAACTCAGTTATTTACCTTTTTTATCCTTGATCTTTCATGCGTTTATATCTTAGGACCCACAAAAGTTTACTTTAATACATTCCCCATTCCTTTGAGGGTTATTCTTATTTAACACATGTCTAAACAAATATTCCTAGGTTAATTCCAATATTCCTTATAATCGACAAGGATCCCTCGTTGCTACTCTATGAGAATTCATAGCTATTTTATTCATATCCTCAATCTTTAACCCAACTTACTTAGGCAGTCATCCGTATCTATTCCATATCAAATTGGTTTCTTTAAAAAAATAAAACTTAACTTTCATGAAGTACTTAATCTAAAGCATAAATCTTTGAAAATATAAACTTAGAAATCTTTTTTAAAAGTTGCTTAGTTTGCCAAAGCAGGCATGAAAAATTACCCAATCTAGCAAACTTTCCCTTTTCAAAGAATTTTTGCAATAAGTATTTACTTCTTTTAAAAGTAGGACTTTTAAACTCAAAATATTTATCACATTTTCTTCCAAAATTTCAGTTGTCATACCAAACCATATTTCAAAAACGTCTTCTATAAATTTATACGTTGAAAACAGGAGTAGATAAGTGTTGTCCGGTCTTTTGATCTTGCTATATTCAGAACGACTGGACTCGACGATAGATAAGGCAAGCTACCCAGAGAGGTGATCATGGAGAAAAGAGATCAAGCACAGATAATAATATGAAACAATGATCAAGAGAGATCAAGCCATAGACTCTATGGAATATTTTAAGTATGGATCAGTACCTCCCCTAGGTAGGAGATTGGTACCTATCCCTTCCCTTAGGCAGGGGATCAGATAACATCACAATGGTCATGAACAACATCAACCGACAGTTCAATTCAACTGGAATCGATCGAACTAAAAACATAAATGCAACTATACAAACAACATTAGAAACATGAAGCTAGCATGGAGTGGGACCCATACGACTGATCGCAGCGCACCACATGCTAGGAAGACCTGATCGGTGCTGATCCCTCATTGTTGGGAATTGGGCCTTGAAATTTTCTTGGTGACCTCTTCTATATTTGGAAATTCTACTGGCGAAATTTCAGGAAGACATACAGTCATTTACCCTTATAAATACAGAGTTCTTAGTTCATTTAAGGAATCTTTGCATGGTTGTTTCCCTTATAGTCCATTGCAATCAAGGATACTAATCTGATCCCTTCTGTACTCAGAATTCAAAGTGGTTAATAAAGCAATTTTATGTAGGCAATCAATGCGAAACCACTATAAGTCTGCATGTTATTTTCGCTTACTTGTTTTCCAATTGTTTCCTCTATTTTAATTTTGACTTCTTAATTTAATTCTTTACATGTGCTCAACTAGGTGTCTATGCTAACTTTTTGTGCAAACATTTTTGACCTTTCACTAAGAGCGAATTCTCAGCTTGATTGGATCTCATCATCTACCCATGGATTCTACCTTCGGATTTCTACCAACAAATTTACATTTCTACTCAGATTTAGAAGATCTAAAGGAAGCTATTCGCCATGGCTAGAGGAAATCCTACTACTTCCTGTGTTGTTAAAGGCAATGAAAATACCAACGTTCAACAGGTTGACCATAATATACAACCAACGACTACCGATGTCCTAAATCGTCCCGATTATATCACAAAAGCTGACTTCGAAGTCCCGATGAAGGAACTGTTAGATAGCCTTTAGTAGCTCAATCAACAAATCCAGGACAATATTGAATTGATGAACCAGTTAAAAGACCAGCGTGGGAAGATAAGGTAGGATCCTACTTCATACTCAGGATCATAGAGCTTCTCATCATATGACGACTATCATAGAAGGTGTAATAATCCAGAATTTGCCACTTTAAAATATAATATTTAGAGTGATTTTAAATATAAAACATGCAAGGTTATATGATTCAAACAATATTAGATGGGATTTGGAAAGAGAAGTATACATAAAAATTGTAACATTTTCCTATAATGACAAAAGTGACAAAATGCTAATTTCAGAAAAGTATGTTTCAATGGTTAAATAAATTATCTTAATTAATTTAGAGTGTTTATATTTTTAAATAGAATTATAAAAAATTATTTTTAAATTTGGTTTACATAAATAAATAGTTTAA
The DNA here is from genome assembly GCA_030765085.1 of Allium cepa. Lineage (NCBI taxonomy): Eukaryota > Viridiplantae > Streptophyta > Magnoliopsida > Asparagales > Amaryllidaceae > Allium > Allium cepa. The sequence continues at coordinate 458,050,113 of CM060940.1, read as the reverse complement.
CTAAAACATCAAAATGTGACCGTAAAATATTTTGTCGAAAAACGACGTTTTGTCGATTAAAAGTTGTCGCAACGTTGTCGCACCTTTATTTTCTTATATAGGAAAATATATTCAAATAGTCTAAGTATCAATTAATTCACTAAATATACTTGCTTTTACAAAGTAAGATTAAAAAACTTCTAGAATTCATTAGTAAAAGTAAGTAAGAATTAACAAAAATAAGAAAAAAGAAAACATCAAATCACATCAAATCAAAGCCAACATAATTATGATATTCTTTACTTAATCTTTAAGTGACTAAGACATAAAGTAAGGAAGTGAAAGATGATGTTAAGTATTGAAAAGGTAGATTTTGCTTTAGGTTGAAGGTTAGTTTGGTAATTTGGTACGAGGTTATTTTGGTAAATTTACCACTTCTTTCTTTTTCTATAAATACCCACCTCCTTCTTCACTTTCATTCACATTTCTTCTTCTTCTTTTCTCAAGCTTCTTCATTATCTTCCTCTTCTCTTTAATGGCTTTCAAGCCATAGAAAAAAATTAGAAATAAATAATGTCAAAATATTTTCAAAATATTCAAAAGAAATCAATTACACTCTCTTCAAATCAAACTCATTTTTTCTCCATATTTTACCTCTTCTTCTTTCGGCCATAACTTCTTTAAATCATGACCAAAATGATTTTTTTTTAAATCATGTTTTTTTCCAGTGGCTAAAATTTAATGTTGACCACTTTTCCTCATTTTAAACTTATATATGTCAAAATTATACTTCTTTCTAGTACATTTTCTGGCCCAGTTTTTAAGCCAAAGAATATGCCATTTTGTTTTGATCATAACTTGATCATAACTGATCAAAATTAAAAAAAAAAATCTTTTATTAGAAACATATGAAATTCTAGTGGCTACAACTTTTATGTTGATAACTTTTTCCAGTTTTGAGGTTTGCTATACTAGAAACTCAATTCTTTGAAGTGCATTTTCGGGCTTCATTTTTGTCAATTCGAAAATACCTCTTCTTCATTCTATCATATCTCCCTCAAACCAACTTGGATTCAAATGATTGTTTTTTTATAAATTTAAGAGAAAAGAATTTTTAACAACTTTTTAGTTAACAAGTTTTTTAAATTTGAGAGTAAGAGAGTCAAAAACAAGAGAGAAGATGACCTATTTTTCGGGTCTAATTTTGAGAATTCAAGTTCAAAGCTCTACAGCTTCTTCTCTATATTTTTGGCCAACCTCCATCTTAAGCCTCGGCCAAGCTATTGGTAGGAGAGGGTGTTGTTTTCTAGTGTTTAATGGATTATGAATTAATTAATGAAGTGTTGGTTGATGAGAATGTAGGTAGGAAGTTAATCGCTTTGGTTTATGGTGAGAAATTCTATTTAGCATCTCTATTTATATATTTACATGTTTGATGTTGTGTTATGATTGTTATGGATGCTTATATACGCTTTGATCATCAAGTATTGATTGTTTGATATGATTGTTAAATTGTTTACCAAGTCACGTTAATACACGTCGATAAGCCCAAAGGAAATTACTTTCCTTTTGAAAATGAAATGGTGTATATGGAATGCTTAAGACTTTTGAAAATAGTTTTAAAATGAGTTATAAATGTTTTATAAACATTTAAATATGTTTAAAGAAATAAAGGAAGAAAATCAAGATTTTATCTTGTATATTTTAAATATGTCCAAATCAATTTTCTAGAAAAAATCGCGCATTTGCAGTAAAGTGACCAAAGTTCAAAATTGATATTTTAAATGTTTTAAAAATATGAAATAAATCCTAAAAATCTTTTAAAATGTATTAAAAGAGACTAAGTTGGAAATTTGGATTTCTAAATGATATAAAAGTCATTTTGAAGAACATAGCTTTTAAAACACTATTTGCAGCACTTTCCGCAAGGCTTTTCGCAGCATTTTGAAATGCAGTTTTTAAACTTAACAATTCTTTCCTATATAATTTATGAATGATTTTAAAAGAATAATTAAGTCATTTGAAGATGATCTGGAAGTTTTAATTAGAGTTTGAATAAATGGGAAAAAGAAATTGTTTATACCGCTTAAACAATAAGTGAAGAAGATTGAATATAATAACAAACTGAGTAATGCGGAAACGACTAGTACATTTGTCCCGTCTGTGAGATTTAGGAAGACAAAATAAGGTGTTTAACTAAGGTTAGGAATGCAGCAACCAGTGCCCTGGACTTACCTGGCCTATATTTTCTCTTCTTAGGCGAAGGGTGGAACATATCGAAAGGAAAGCCCGGATGCTCTAAAAGATCATAATTAAGTTTTTCTAAGATAAAAGAAAAGAAATAAATTCTTTGAATTTATTATAAATGGTCTATATATAAGATTTATAAAATTGATATTTATAAATAAAAGTTATGGAATTATAAAAGTGTTTTATAAATATTAAATGGGATTGTAATCAAATTTATATATGGGTTTGCAATTGAAATTTAGAAAAGAATTTATAATGGATTTTATAAATAATTAGATTTGAAAGGAAAGAATTTGTAAATAAGAGTTTTCTAAGTAATTAAATTATAATTGGATTTTGACTTATAAGAGAGATATAAATGGAATTTGTTAGTAAAGAAATTTTGTATATGGAAGTTTATAAAATATAAATGGAATTTATAAACACTATTTTGTAAATCTGAAATCAATTTAAATTGATAAGTTAAATGTGAAAGTTTATTAAAGGAATTATATTCTCTATTTTGGATAGTGAATAATCCTTTAAATTAAATGGATGTTTTGGAAAGTGATATTATAAAAATGGAATATTTTCCCTAAGTTAAAAATTAAGAAAGAAAATCTTTGATTAAGACTTAATGAATGATTTGGAAAGGTTTTCCTAAGTAAAAGATAAAATGATTTAGAATTATTCCAGGATGTAAGAAAGGTTTATATAAACCAAATGATGTGATAAATGAGGCTTAATGATTTCTTATACTCTTGAAAAGAAAATGGAATAAATCGAAAAGAATATATCTAACAAAGATATTTTGTAAAAGATGAAGTAATTGATTGATGATTGGTATCCACATATGAACTTAACATCTTTTAAATCGATAATTGGCTCCGAAGGAACTAGGATTGGATTTGGGAAATTCCTATCCGAAAACTACTTCGAACCAATGTATACGTTCGAACGTGAAGACAGGTTGAAGACGATGATTATTGAAGACCGTGGATCTTCATAGCATGAGGACTGCTTGTTGATTTGCTCGGGGTCGCACCCATTATAGAGTTATGCATAGCAGTGGTCTCCTCGTTGTGGAGATTTTTTGGATTGCAAGGACTACTCGCTACTAGTGGTAATAGGAGAGTGCCTTCGGTTTGTCCTATTCCTGGACAACTTGTATGGACGTTTGTCTGACATTGCATTTCTAAAGATTATGTATATTGGCTTTTACAAACGTACATCAGTGGTGGCGGAGAAGACAACTTCTCTTAGCTTAACACCCTCCTTGAGACGTACGGCTCAAGGGTTGTATTTTTGTGGAGGCAATTAGTAGTTAATGGAAATGACAACGTGGCATTCAAAGATGTGATATGTGCTGTATGAAAAGGTAATCATTTGCCTCAAGCCTCATCAAACCGGAAATGACCGAAACATGGTTAGATGCAGCAGGGCTAAGTGGATCACTCCCAATTAGGATATGGTCATCCTCTTCTAGATATATCTTTGCACACTATGACGTCATGTTTCTGATTATTGTGGTTTGTATGCTATGAGGGCCCGTGGATAAAGGTCGGTAACTACCGGGGGATGACATATTCGGTACTATCTAATTACAGAGGTAGGCCGGTCTTGTGTTGGTAAAGGATCCTTTGTTATGGTCCTCGGGACATCCATCTAGAGGTGTACCCCTTCGGAAGATAGTCCCTTCACCTGGTCATTTGTAAGGAAATCCATTCTCCAATAAGAACCTTCGGACTTGATTGTAAACTTATTATGCTGGAATTTAATCAATGTAACAATTTTTGCTAAGATTAATAAATTTATTTGCAAAGGTTTTCAAAGAATATCATTAGAAATAATATCAAAGGTTTTGATATAAAAGTGTTTTAGTTATCATAAGGTAAAAACCGGTCCGTGTTTATGTGTGGGCGTGGTCTTATATGATACTCTTTCTTTTCAAAGGACTTTTATTCAAAGGCAGATATATGACACTGTCATCTATTATTGAATTTTTCTCACGCTGGTTTATCAAGCCTGATCCGGGTATTTTCAATACTCGTGTCAGATTCGAGTAGTTTCAGGATAATCGAAGACGGTTGGAGTTTCCAGATGAGAGCTGGAGATATTCATCGACGTATTAGAACATTCTATGATCCGCTGTACTTAGTGTAGTTTGTTCAATGTTTGTTAGCAATTGTAAGGACAGATGTTTATAACTGTCCAAACTTAATTCAGATTAGACTCTGATATATGTATTTAAAAGTTTTCCGCTATAAAAATATTTGTTCAATATTATGTTATTCCATTCGAGTGAGATTCTGTTCTGTCTACTTTTCTTTTTTATCCTTAAAGATCCGTCTTTTCATGCAATTTGAGTTAGACATGTGTGTTCATTGTCTATTCAAAGAGTACGAGAAAATGGGTCTTTACATTTGGTATCAGAGCTTTTGGTTAAGCGAACACCGAAGCCTGATATGGGTAAGTCTCATCAGAGATAGGATTAGTAATATCCTAGGATGAGTAACTCATTAGAGATAGGGTTAGTAACACCCTAGAATGAGTTACGAGAGTGTTATATATATGAGCGCGTAATTGTTAATTTTATAAAATGGTTTTGTTTTATAAAATGGTTTTATTTTAGAAAATGGTAAATGAAATAATTTAACCTAGGATTATATTTTGTATATAAAGTATGTATTTGGAAAAGTTGTATAGTTAGAAATCAAGATCAATGAAATTTAAATATGAACATCTTGTGATTAGAATTTCACGATTTGACTATAAAATGTTTCATAATGATCGATACATAAGAAATCTAATAAGGTAATTAAGATCTTTAATACTTGTTCCAAAATAATAAATTAAGAAATGATAATGTTAAATTACTATCATAAATTAATCAATTGTTTAATTTAAAAGTTAGAGTACAAATATCTTGTGAATTAGGTTTCATGATTTGACTATAAGATGTTTGACAATAAGATTGGTTTAAGGAATGAACATATAAGATAAAAAAGTATTTAAATAATAGAAAATGATTGTGTAAAAAGGAAAATATAAAAGGAACGAAGGTTTAAAATTCGAGTAATTTAAAAGAATTGTTGTAATTTAAATAAAGTTAATGAATATAATATAAATTTATAAAATGAATCTATAAAATAGGTTTTAGAAAGTAATCTCTAAACGATTTTGAAAATGTTATTATTTCAAATAAAAAGAGGTATTTTATGATAACTAATTCGATTGGCTCTAAAATAAACAAAAAATGGACAAGAGATGTGTTCGGATGGTAGACTTCACTTAATTATTATTGTTCTTGTTAAGAGGATATATGATACTATTGGTAGTACTTCACTTAAGCATTGCTCTTCTTCTTTCGGCCATAAATTCTTCAAAACAGAACCAAAATGAAAAATTCTTTTTTTTTAAATCATGTAATTTTCCAGTGGCTAAAAATTTAATATTGACCACTTTGTCTCATTTTAAAGTTATCTATGTAAAAATTATACTTCTTTCCAGTGCATTTTCTGGCCCAGTTTTTAAGTTAGAGAATATGCCATTTTGTTTTGATCATAACTTGATCATAACAGATCAAAATTAAGAAATTATATTTTTGGAAACATATGAAATTATAGTGGCTACAACTTTAATGTTGATATCTTTTTCCTTTTTTGAGTTTGCTACACCTGAAATTCAATTCTTTGAAGTGCATTTTCGGGCTTCATTTTCGTTAATGTGACAATACCTCTTCCTCATTCTATCATATCTCCGACAAACCTACTTGGATTCAAATGATACTTATTTTTTAAAATCAAGAGAAAAGAATTTTAAACAACTTTTTAGTTAACAAGTTTTTTAAATTTTGAGAGTAAGAGAGTCAAAAACAAGAGAGAAAATGACCCATTTTTGGGTCTAATTTTGAGAATTCAAGTTCAAAGCTCTACCGCTTCTTCTCTATATTTTCGGCCAACCTCCATCTTAAGCCTCGGCCAAGCTATTGGAAGGGAGAGGGTGTTGTTTTCTAGTGTTTAATGGATTAGGAAAAAATTAATGAAGTGTTGGTTGATTAAATTGTTGGTAGGAAGTTAATCGCTTTGGTTTATGGTGAGAAACTCTATTTATCATCTCTATTTATATATATACATGTTTGATGTTGTGTTATGATTGTTATGGATGCTTATATATGCTTTGATTAGCAAGTATTTATTGTTTGATATGATTGTTAAATTGTTTTACCAAGTTACGTTAATACACGTCGATAAGCACAAAAGAAATTACTTTCCTTTTGAAAATGAAATGGTGTATATGGAATGCTTAAACCTTTTGGACATATTTTTAAAATGAGTTAGAAATGTTTTATAAACATTTAAATATGTTTAAATAAATAACGGAAGAAAATCAAGATTTTATCTTGTATATTTTAAATATATCCAAAACAATTTTCTAGAAAAAATGGCACTTTTGCAGTAAAGTGACCAAAATTTAAAATTGATATTTTAAATGTTTTAAGAATATGAAATAAATCCTAAAAATCTTTTAAAATGTATTAAAAGATATTTAAGTTGAAAATTTGGATTTCTAAATGACATAAAAGTCATTTTGAAGAATATAGCTTTTAGAACGCTATTTGTGACACTTTTCGCAAGGCTTTTCACAGCAGTTTGAAATAACTTTTGAAATGCAGTTTTAAACTTAACAATTCTTTCCTATATAATGTGTGAATGATTTTAAAAGAATAATCAAGTCCTTTAAATATGATTTGGATGTTTTAATGAGAGTTTGAAGAAATATGAAAGAGGAATTGTTTATACCGCTTAAACAATAAGTGATGAAGATTGAATATAATAACAAACTAAGTAATGCGGAAATGACTGGTACATTTGTCCCGCCTGTGAGATCTGAGAAGATAAAACAAGGTGTTTAACTAAGGTTAGGAATGGAGCAACCAGTGCCCTGAACTTACCTGGCCTATATTTTCTCTTCTTAGGCGAGGGGTGGAACATATCGAGAGGAAAGCCCGGATGCTCTAAAAGATCATAATTAAGTTTTTCTAAGATAAAAGAAAAGAAATAAATTCTTTGAATTTATTATAAACGGTCTATATATAAGATTTATAAAATTGATATTTTATAAATAAAAGTTGTGGTATTATTAAAGAGTTTTATAAATATTAAATGGGAATGTAATCAAATTTATGTATAGGTTTGCAATTGAAATTTAGAAAAGAATTTATAATGGATTTTATAAATAATCAGATTTGAAAGGAAAGAATTTGTAAATAAGAGTTTTATAATTAATTAAATTATAACTGGATTTTGACTTATAAGTGAGATATAATGGAATTTGTTAGTAAAGAAATTTTGTATATGGAAGTTTATAAAATATAAATGGAATTTATAAACACCGTTTTGTAAATATGAAATCAATTTAAATTGATAAGTTAAATGTGAAAGTTTATTAAAGGAATTATATTCGTGATTTTGGACAGTGAATAATTCTTTAAATTAAATGGACGTTTTGGAAAGTGATACATAAAAAGGGAATATTTTTCCTAAGTTAAAAGTTAAGAAAGAAAATCTCTGATTAAGATTTAATGAATTATTTGGAAAGGTTTTCCTAAGTAAAAGGTAAAATGATTTAGAATTATTCCAGGATGTAAGAAAGGTTTAAATAAACCAAATGATTTGATAAATGAGGCTTAATGATTTCTTATACCCTTTAAAAGAAAATGGAATAAATCGAAAGGAATATATCTAACAAGGATATTTTATAAAAGATGAAGTAATTGATTGATGATTGGTATCCACATATGAACTTAACATCTTTTAATTCGATAATTGGCTTTGAAGGAACCGGGGTCGGAATTGGGAAATTCCTATCCGTAAACCACTTCGAACCATTGTATACGTTCGAACGTAAAGGCATGTTGAAGACGATGATTATTGAAGACCGTGGATCTTCAAAGCGTGAGGACTGCTTGTTGATTTGCTCGGGGTCGCACCCATTATAGAGTTATATATAGCAGTGGTCTCCTCGTTGTGGAGATTTTTGGATTGCAAGGACTACTCACTACTAGTGGTAGTAGAAGAGTGCCTTCGTTTTGTCCTGTTCCTGGACAACTTCTATGGACGTTTGTCTGACATTGCATTTCTAAAGATTATGTACGTCGGTTTTTACAAACGTACATCAGTGGTGGTGGAGAAGGCAACTTCTCTTAGCTTAATACCCTCCTTGAGACGTACGAGCTCAAGGGTTGTATTTTTCTGGAAGGCAATTAGTAGTTAACGGAAATGACAATGTGGCATTCAAAGATGTGATATGTGCTGTGTGAAAAGGTAATCGTTTACCTCAAACCTCATCAAACCGGAAATGATCGAAACAGGATTAGATGCAGCAGGGCTAAGTGGGTCATTCCCAATTAGGATATGATCATCTTCTTCTAGATATATCTTTGCACGCTATGACGTCGTGTATCTGATTATTGTGGTTTGTATGCTATGAGGGACCTCGGATAAAGGTCGGTAACTACCGGGGGATGACATATTCGGTATTATCTAGTGACAGAGGTAGCTGGTCGTATGTTGGTAGAGGATCCTTTGTGATGGTCTTCGGGACATCCATCTAGAGGTGTATCCCTTCGGAAGGTAGTCCATTCACTTGGTCATTTGTATGGAAATCGATTCTCCAATAAGAGCCTTCGGACTTGATTGTAAACCTATTATGCTGGAATTTAATCAATGTAATAATTTCGCTAAGATTAATAAGTTTATTTGCAAAGGTTTTCAAAGAATGAAAATAGAAATAATATCAAAGGTTTTGATATAAAAGTGTTTCAGTTATCATAAGGTAAAAACCCGTCCGTGTTTATGTGTGTGCGTGGTCTTATGAGATACTCTTTCTTTTCAAAGGATTTTTATTCAAAGGCAGATATATGACACAGTCATCTATTATTGAGTTTTTCTCACGCTGGTTTATCAAGCCTGATCCGGGTATTTTCAATACTCGGGTCAGATCCGGGCAGTTTCAGGATAGTCGAAGGCGGTTGGAGTTTCCAAAGGAGAGCTGGAGGTATTCATCGACGTATGAGCATATTCTATTATCCGTTGTACTTAGTGTATTTTGTTTAATGTTTGTCAACAATTGTAAGGACAGATTGTTTATAACTATCCAAGCTGAATTTAGTTTAGACTCTGGTATATGTATTTAAAAGTTTTCCGCTATACAAATATTTGCTCAATATTATATGTTATTCCATTCGAGTGAGATTCTGTTTTGTCTACTTTTCTTTTTTACACTAAAAGATCCGTCTTTTCGTGCAATTTGAGTTAGGCATGTATGGTTTATTGTCGACTCAAAGAGTATGGGAAAACGGGTCTTTACAGAAGGAGACGGCACAAGATGGGTGCATATGATGCTAGAATGTCATGGTCAAACAACGCGATCGACTATCGCCAGAACGCACTGATCGGTACCAAATCCCTCAAGGGCATTAGCAATGAACCCTCAGCCAAGGGGGAAATTCACCTAATGATGGAAGAATTAACACCGATGCGCCATGACCAATCAAGACGCTAGCGCTCATGCGAATGTGAATGAAACTATGATGAGAGACAATGATAGGATTGCTGCCCAAAGGGAACATCGAGAGCATACTGAGCTAAGGCGACGTAGTGCAGCCCGAAGGTGTGAATCAGGCCTTTCACATGAGGTGGAACACCGCCGCTACTAGGCATCGATTCTCTAGACCCTAGACCCGACGGCTTTGTTAAGACAGCTGGTGAAAGAAAGTCATGGCCTGACCAACGATGATTGGGATTCTCTAGGAGTCATACTCCATTCACTGACAGCATCCTACACACAGAATATTCGTGGAGGTTTAATATGCCTACGATGCCTACATATCCGGGAAAAACCAACCCTAAGCAGCATCTCATGAAGTACGAATGGCACGTGGACTCCGCTCGAGCTACCGATTGCAGTCAAGTGTAGGTTTTTTCCTATTTTCATAGGAGGGGTTGCATCCATGTGGTTCACCAAGCTGCCGCCATTGTTAATTTCTTCACTTAATAAGTTAGCAAGAAAGTTCGTCCAGTAATTCCGCATGCACGCGGCCTGCACCAAAGATGTCATGTTCCACTCCAGCTAGATCCAGGCTTTAAAGGAGTCACTGAACAATTTCTAGAAAGGTTTAATACAGCTATTACGGAAGTTAGTAATCCAAAATATGATGCAATATCGATGACACTAACTAACGGAGTTGAGCCTGATTCTAATTCTGGCGATTGATTGGCAAGAAGCCTCCTTCAACGTTGGATCATTTTTATGTGAAGACATCTCAATACCTTAGGAAGGAGGAGGCGAAGCGGTCCAGGAAGAGAAATATTGCAAGCCCAAGCACCGAGAGAGTACAAACTAATATGGCAGTGAAATAGTCCGAAGAGAGTTTCAAGAACGTTGAAATTAATGTTCAAAACAAAGAAAAGGAGAGACGGTGATAGGAACCACGACCGAAGACGGGATTCTAGGAGGGATAAGCCAAGGTTCCCGAGATTCGGAACCTATACATCGTTGAACACATCATTAGGGAACATCTACCAATCGACTTGTAATACTATGCAGTACAGAAAACCACCTCTAAAAGAACCGATGGACAAGTAAAAACAAACAGGGAAGTACTATCGATTCCATGAAAGTTATGGCCATACCATGGACGAAAATCATCACTTCTGTGATGTCATTGAAAATTTAATCCATGAAAGAAAGTTGTAGTAGTTTGTTAGAACCCTATAGGATGCTGGGTAGGGGATGTTCGACCCCAACAGAGGACAAGCTCTACTTAGTGCTAAGGAACCTAGACAGATGAGGGGAAGATTGGTCATTAACACTATTGCCGAAGGACCACTTCCAGTTGAAAAAAGCTAGAGCAAGGTGGAGTATTACATGAACACTAGAAGACGTGTTGATATTGAGTGCTACTCAAACACGGAGGATGGTGCTTTGGCAAAGCAGTAGAGAACCATGATTGATGATATCGTGTTTTGAAGTAGAAATGCAGATAAGGTAGAGGCCCTTACTATAGACCCAATGGTGACCTCAGCCATGATTGGCCCCACCTTGGTGAGAAGGATTCAAATTGATTGATGAAGTTCTACTAATATCATTTTCATGAAGGCATATGACTAAATTTACTAGACGCCAAAGACATGAAATCATGGAAGGCCCGTATCCATGGCTGTAATGATATTCCTATAGAAACGTAGGCTATGTTGAGCTATTGGTGGAATTAGGAGATGGCAATCGTAGGAGAGTGTGGATGCTACCATTTTTCGTGTTGGATGTTTACTCTCCATACAATGCTTTTTTGGACCAACCGACCCTTGCTGATTTCTAGGCAGCCATCGCTCCTTGGTGCTTGACACTCGAACCCCCGCTAGAGAATGGCGCTGGAATTATTCATGGAGATTAGACGAATGGTCATGCCTGCTATGTTGCTGAGTTGAGGAATGCTCAGCGAACGGAAAAAGGAAAGGATGCAGAGATATTTTTCTGCATCAAAACTAATGAAGCTTAGTAATCATCATTTGATCCTTGGCAAGGGCACCACATTCCGTTCTATAAAGATATATACCCAAGAAATGTGGAAGAGGGACCCAAAAAACCCAAGTCTACACTTGTTGGGCTTACAATTAATATCACGGTTAGCCAAACGACCCATTATGGGTCCTGAAGATTAGATCTCAACTCAGCGCAACATTAAAGAAAAAATTAGCTGGCTCACTCTAGGTGAATCTTGATGTGTTCGTTTCAACCCATTATGACATCATGGGATCTCGCCAACCATCATGACCCATGCATTGAATATTGACTCAAGGCATGTCCTGTTGAAATAGAAATGGCGCAGCATGGATCCAGAGAGATCTGCTATGCTTAAGGAGGAGGTGGATAAACTCAAGAATAATCAGTTTATCCACGATGCCCTCTACCCAATAATGAAACCCAATCCTGTTCTCATGAGAAAGGCTAATGGAAAATGGAGGACAAGCATTGCATACTCAGACCTGAATAAAGCATGCCCAGAGAATAGCTTTCCACTTCCAAGGTCAACCAGCTAGTAGACTGTGATGACCCAGAATTTCCAGATATTTGAAATTGAAATATTAATTTGATTTTAAATATTTGAAAATTAGTTTAATTTGGATTTCAAATATCACTGTTTATTTGGGTAATTAATTTTTTGAATTTAATAAGTGGAAATTGGATAAAATATTGAATCTTGATTTTTAAGTTGGTTAAAAATATTTCAAAGGCTTGAAAAATTTATATTTATAATACAAGAGATAATAGAAGTTTTAAATTTGAGTTTGAAAATGTTTTGCTTGGTTTTAAAAGTATATCGTTTAAATCGATATTTAAAAATAGCCCTACGAGGCATAGTCTCGGAATTCGACGAAACTAGTTCCATTGGATCCGTAGTAGTATATTATTATCGAATTTCAATTTTCGTAGCATTCGGGGTTGTCTTGTGATCGTACGGTAGATAAATGCGCTAAAATCTATATCGAAATTTTAATATAACAACTGGGTCCAAAAAGCGATCTTCTCCATACGACCAAATTAGGACTCGAAACCTTTTCCATTTCGTTCGAAATAGGGGTTTAACATTATAGGCGCCTGGCGGCATGCCTTGATCGGAGATCGAGATTGTGAGTTGCGGAATCGAGACGATTTGAATTTAAATTTAAACATAAGTAATATAATTTCATTTGAAACACTATTACAAGTCCATGTAAACACGTAGAGGAAATTTTTTGCACGTGTCCTACCTAATTAACACGCGTCACCTCTTGTCCCTTCGTTTCTTTTTTTTTTCACATGCCTTCTCAAAAAAGAAATTAAGCAGCCGAGCCCTTTCATTTTTAAAATTGAATCTTATTTCATCGAATGAAAATCAAGCACTTCGAAGAAAAAAAGGACAGATTAATCCAGTTCGCATTTTTTTATTTTCTCCTTTAATTGTCGAGCCCTTTAAAATCCCTAAATCCTTCATTTTCTAAAGCAAATCAACCGTTGCATTTTGCTCTACCAATCGATTCGCGCTAATGATCGAAGAATCGGGGCATCGCGTTCACTCAATGACCGCGAATCGATTTCGATTTAAAAGCTTTAGGGCCGAGGCTTTGGAAGAGATTTCGAACCAATATCAAATCAATTGAAAGATTAGCGGGAGAGAGAGCGTCACATGGGGGGAGTGACCATGGTGGTGCAACCGAGGGAGGCGTCGTCGATTACAGTAACGAGAGGGTTAGGTCACAGGTTCATAATGGTGGACAAAGGCGAGGTGGGCTACTGCATTTGGGTTCATCGATGTTGAATGGATGCCGCAGGCTGGGTTGAGTTCGAGGTGAAGCATTGCAATCTATTTTCTCGCTGTTTAAATTGGTTTAATAACACATATATGAATGAATATATTATAGGAAGAAATTTACAGTAAGGTTTAAAACCTGTCCGGTTTATTTCGGTAATATATATATATATATATATGTATGTATGTATGTATATGTTAGAATATATATATATATATATATATATATATAAAATACATCATCTTGTTGTTAAATTTAAAATATAGGCAGAGGAGAATATATGTGTGTGTGTGTGTGCGCGCGCGTGCGTTTGCGTGTGTATGCATGTTACAGTGAGATGTATAAGAGCCATTCTATTTTTTTTAATATATGTATCATGGTGACTAGCTTGTTAAATTAACTTATTCGATTATTTTAGTTACTAAAAATATTTTATTAAAAAAATTAGTTTAAAATAAAATCATTGGTTAATTAAATTTATCAAATGGGAATTTAATTGTTTCGATTTATTCCAATAGTAATAAATCATATAATGTTATACAAGGTCTGAAATCTTGAAGATAACAAGCCAGTGTGGAAATGGGTTGCAAATTATAGTCAAAGGTGAGTTAATCTCACTCATCTGGATTTTTATTTAAAATTTAAATAGATATATTTAAATATTGGTTGAATGATTGAATTGATTGGATATGGTATATATTATATAATATATATATATATATATATATATATATTGGAGTGATTGATTTTCCACATTATATAGCGGATGAGACACTATGCGTCCTGCATAATAGTGGATGACCCTTTACACCGCGATATTCCACCTCGAAGTGGAATTGGTATTTTATTTGATGACTAACATCTATGGATATAAGGAAATAGGTTGAAGGATCCAACTGGATTCCTCAACGTAGTAGAATTTATTTTTATAGTCTATGTTTTATTTGATAATCTGTGATGGATTATATTGATTATATATTAGGAATTGAAATTATTGAATGCTATGGTTTGACTGAATATTTTTTGGGTATATTGAGATATCAAAAATAAAGATTGAGTTTTTAATGGAAAATAAAATAGGAATTTTAAGAAAATAATTATAGCAAATTTGGATTAATTAAAGAATGAATTGGAAAAGAATAAAAGTTGATTTTGAAATTCTAATAAGTATATTTGGAGTATGGGAAAGGAGATTTTTGAATAATTAGGAATAAATGAATTTTTAAACTTAAGTGATATTATTTAAAGTAATGAAGAATTTATTTTCAAATTCAAAGTTTAAATTTGTTTGGAAAAGAAAAAGAAGAAATTTGGAAAAGTATGAAATTGGTATTTTAGTTTAAATAAGTTTTTAAATCATAATAAGAAAGTTAAATCTAAAATTTACGAGTTGAAATAAATTGGGTAAATAAAGGAATTTATTTTTAAAGGGAATAGATTTGGAAATCAATTTAAAAATTGATTTAATGTTGAAACTAGGTTTTAAAAGGAGGATGAGACTATGGAATTTATAAACTGAGTTTATAAAATGAAATAAGATATCAATGGATATTTGGAAGTATAAATTCACGGTGGGTATTTATAAAGGAATGGGTAATTTGTTTTAAAAATAAATAATGGTTTATTTTTAAAGGCGTGGAAAGGAAAGTGTACTTCCCTGGAAAGCCAAGTACATTTTCAAAGAAAGATTTTCAAGTATAAGTTAGAAGTTTTAAAATGGTTTTAAAAGAATGTTGCAAAAAGAAATTATTATTTAGTGGTTTTAATTTTTTTTAAAAGTAAATATTTATTAAATTAATTATAATAGTAATCATTTTAAAGGTTTCATTAGTATTATGTTTTAAAAGATAATTATTTAATATTTATACCTTATAGAATAACTTTTATTTTAAATTAGTTTAGGCTTAAGTTGTGCGTAAGAAATTAGTATAAATTTCCATAACTAGTATTTTAAATAAAGTGTTTTAAGTAGTTTTGATTTTAAATATTTTTAAAGTATATATTTTTGAATAAAGTGTTTTAAGTAGTTTTTATTTTAAATGTTTTGAAGTATATATATTTTTGGATAAAGTGATTTAAATTATTTTAAAATATCAAGTATTAAGACTTGGTGGTTTCCAGTGGAAATAAAACAATTGGGTGGAAATTAATTTCCCCGAGAGAAAAAGCGATTTGAAAAATATTTTCAAAGGTAAAGTGAAGAAAATATCTTGCGAAGGTATTTTGAAATAAATAATTTGGGAAATTATTAATGCCTGATGGTTGTTTGTGAATGTTATTTGATAGTTAAATACCGACTATCAATATTGGACAATGCGCTGATCGTTTCGAAGAGACCGGGATTGAGATTAATTTTTCAAAAACCACTTCGATCGGATTTGAATGTTTTCATGAGGAAGACAAGAGCTTGAAGTCGAAGATGGAGCAGTGAAGTGCAAGTGCTAATCACTACTAACCCTGAGGGTGATTTCAAAATGGATGTAGTAGGAGTAGTGCCTTCGGTTCTGTTTGGACCCAGAACGGACTTGTATGGATGAATTCTTTTAAAACATTGCCAGGAGGACGATGAGCATTCTAAGTGAATTGTGCTAAAAGGGTAACGCGTAGCCTCGAGCCTCATCAACCGAGAATGGCTAAAACAGGGGACATGCAAACAAGGCTAAGTGACTAGCAATCAATTAGGGTAAGGTAACCCCTGTCTAGATGTCCCTTTATTTCGGCTGTGTGGGCAGATGTTGATCCCAACCGTGGGGTGAACTTATTCGGACTATCCAGTAAGGGATAGCTCCAGTCTTGTGATGCAGGAGATCAGGGTGGATCCTCTGTGCAGTGATCTAGACCACGTACCGTGACGGGCGCTACCCCGGAAGCCCTGCCGTTGATGGAAATCCATTCTCCCTATGTGCCTTTACGGTTTTGTTTGTATACCTATTAGCTGGAATTTAATGAAAGTAAAAATTTAAGCTATTTGAATAAGTATTTGTATATAGACACTACTATAATATCAGAGGATTTTATAAGAAATGTTTTGGTTATCATAAGGTAAAAACCCGACATGTTTATTTGTGACGTGGCCTTACGAGATACCTTTGATTTCAAAGGATTTTGAAAACTTAATAATCCAATCGAGTGTGTTTTCTCACGCTGGTTTTCCAGACTGACTCGGGTGTTATTTAACTATAATCCTCAGATTAGACCGAGTATTATAGAGTACAGATTCTGAATGGACTGCTGTCGAGTTCAGGAGACGATCTGGATGGCGAGACGTATCACACATATTTGATGAATATTCCACTGTATTTGATTAACTGCATAGTCATTTTTGTGAGGACAGGTTATGATAACTTCTAGTTGTGTGCTATAAATTTTGTTGTATTCTGATAATGTAATGTATAAACAGATATAGTTCTTTGTTTAAAGATTAGTCATTTATCTATTATATATTGTTCTGCTTGGATTGTGAGATTCTGATATTGTTTTCTATTTCTTCTTCTACCTCTTTCTTCTATAATCCTAATGATTCGGTTTTCCGGCATTCGACGCGTTTGATACTGTGGACGTATTGATGTGGATTTTCGGGCGTCGAAAAATCGAGTCGTTGCACTTGGTATCAGAGCCAGATTGAGCGAGAACCCTTGCTCTGGTGGGGATTACTCATTGGAATAAAGTTCGTAGTACTCTAGAATGAGATTAGGTGTATTAATAGGTATGAGAGCGTCTTTGCTAAAGAACATATAAACTGTTTTTATATTGTGTTGGCTTATCGGTTGAGTGTTTATAAATTCTGGTCGGTGCAGTCTGGCCAACTGAATCGATAGGGATTTCTAAACTCTTAAACAAGATAAATCGACACGATATTATTTTTTAAAAAGTAGGTAGATGAAATAATTTTGCCCAAATTATTTTTTATATAAAAGAAATAATTTTTCGTAAATTATTATAGTATATGGTTTCTTGGTTGTTAGGAAATGATAATATTAAGTTATTATCATTGTTGTTATGGTAATTGAAATAAGGAAATAATGCTATAACCAAAGATTTGGATATAAATTCATTTAACAAATGAAATTTATAAATGTGAATTATAATGTGATTTATAATTAAAATGAGATAAAATTCCAGTGTAATGTTTGAATATGAGTTGAAAGGATTTGAATTTGAAAATTTTATTCCTTTTGAGTTTGAAAATGATTTTCAAATGTTTTGGAGAAATAATAGTAGTAATATTTTGGAAATTAATTTGAATTGAATTTGAAATCTGGTGGGATTTGGAATTTAAAATATTTTAAAGGGTTTTAAAGAGATAAAGCATTAAATTCTTTTCGGTCGATGGAAAATAACGTCGATGATGACTACAACACCATCGATGTTCATTTTTGAGTTTCCAGGAGTGGAATTTCTGCTAAATTGTTTTAAATTGGAGTATTTGCAAAACTAAGTTTGGTTTTAAAATTCAAGAGATAATTTGATACCAAAGGATTTTGGATATAATTGATTTCAAAAATGATTTTGAAATTAAAATACTTTGGTGTTGGTTTAAAATATTTACAAAATATAACTATGTTTGATAATTTATAAAAATTTGAAATTTGTGGAATAAGATTCAACTTGAAAGGGTTAAATAAAAGGAAGTATGACTAGAGAATAAAGTTCGAAAGGTAAGACAACTAAATGAAGTAAACTAAAGAAGGTTAGTAAATGGAATGGAAATAAATTGAAAAACTTGTAGAAATTTAAAATTTAAAGAAAGTCTAAGGAAACTAAGAAAAATAGTTACTTAAATAAAAAGATATAAGTTGAAGTAAAATTATGAATAGACAAATGAATTTGCATTTGTCAGTAAATAGGATTGAAACTGAATATTGGGAATTAATTTGAATTATGTGTAATGGAAGTTAGCCAAGATTTGACTAGATAAAATAAAGGACTGAAATAGAATTAGTGAATAAACTAATTGATTCAAGTAGGTAAGCAAATGAACTGGAATTGTATTTTGGATGATATTTAAATTCAAATGTGTAAAATAAAGTGAGGTTATAGAATTAATTTAAAGTGAACCAAAATAATAAAAGTTTGGAAATAATTTTTTTTGAGATTTAAAATAAATTAGTAAGTGGAACTAATTTAAAATAATGATATGAACCAATTGTTAATGGAAGATAGTTGATAAAATTCAATATTCGAAGTTTGAACATGAATTGAATTCATGTAGAATTGAAAATGAAAATCTGAATGAAAATTGGGAAAAAGTATTAAGATTTGAAATTAATTAGTAAATCTAAGCAAATTGAATCTATATGGAATTGGAATCCAAATTGATTAAATGTAGATAAAAACCAAGTGGTAAAGTGAAAGTAATAATACAAGAGTATAAAAAATGCTTATATTAAACTTAAGAAAAGTTAAGGGTGAAAGTTCTTAAGTAAATTTGGAATTGAAATATACTAAGCTAATAATTGGATAATAATTAAAGTGGAAACTATAAAATGGGAAAATTGTGAAAAAGTGGATAGAAATCATAATGAATGTGAATAAGGAGAAAAATTAATTTAGTTAATAATCAAATGAGATAAATACATAGGATATACGTATATCATTTTATTCGCATAGCGATTTGATCAAGATTTGAGCACAGAATCTCGAGGTAGTTATACCGTTCCGAGTTGGGGTTTTTCACTTGATTTTCGACGATGAACCCTGGATATGGATTGTTGGTTGATTCTGTAAATTCTCTATCATAGTCATTACTATGCAAGGAGACTAACGGTTTCTGATCAAGAAACCAGATCTGAGTCCGCACTAGAAAGTCGGGTGAACGATACTTGTTCGAAAATGAAATTGTGTGATCAAGCGAGCAATCAGATTTGGTATTGCATACGGATGATATATGTGCATCGTATGGGCTTAAGTGAAGCAAATTTGAAAATTTTGAAAAGAAATGAATAAAATGAATTTGGATTCTATGATTTGGAATGATTGCTAAGTAGGATATATAGGTGTTTTAAAGGCAAGTGATGAATTGGAATTTGTGATTTCGGAAGATAAATTGAATTGTTCGATAGAAGGTATGTGTTTAAATTTTTGTATGAAATTTGATGATTTTTTGGTCTATCCACTTGGCTTTTTGTTTTCTTTTGAAATTTGGGGGCCCGTAGAGGCATTTTGTAGTTGTACCGAGCTAGCCGCGCAAGAAGATGCTGACGAAATTTTTCAAAAATTTAGAGAGTTAAAAATTTTGATAATTTAAAATTTGGTTTTGAATTAAAATTTGAATGGTTGTGTAAGTAATATTGTTTGGAATTTATGGATGAGTTTAGGAAGTTAGTTAAATTGATCGTGTATTTAATAAAAATTGTTTTGGAAAGTTGAAACTGTTGGGTTTGGGAAGCCGTTAAAAACTATTTGATTTTATAAAAAATAGTTAACGGGTTGTGGACTATTCCTCTTAACTAGTAATTTCGGGGACGAAATTCTTTTAAGGGGAGAGGAATGTGACGACCTGGAATTTCTGGATATTTAATATTGAAATATTTATTTTGATTTTAAATACTTGAAAGTTAGTTTGATTTGAATTTCAAATACCACTGTTTATTTAGGTAATTAAAATTTTGAATTTAATAAGTGAAAACTAGATAAAATATTGAATTTTGATTTTTAAGCTAGTCAAAAATATTTCAAAGGATTAGAAAATTTATATTTGTAATACAGGAGATAATAGAAGTTTTAAAATTGAGTTTGAAAATGTTTTGCTCAGTTTTAAAAGTATGTCGTTTAAATCGATATTTAAAAATAGCCCTCCGAGGCACAGCCTTAGAATTTGACGAAACTAGTTCCTTTGGATCCATAATAGTGTATTATTATCGGATTTCAATTTTCATAGCATTTAGAGTTGTCATGTATTACGGCAGATAAACGCGCTGAAATCTATATCGATATTTTAATATAATAACCGGGTCAAAAAACTATCTTCTCCATACGACCGAATTAGGACTCGAAACCTTTTCCATTTCGCTCGAAAGAGGGGTTTAACATTATAAACGCCTAGCGGCACACCTAGATTGGAGATCGAGATTGTGAGTTGCGGAATCGAGACGATTTGAATTTAAATTTAAACATAAGTAATATAATTTCATTTGAAACACTATTGCAAGTCTATGCAAACACGTAGAGGAAAATTTTTGCACGTGTCCCACCCAATAAACGCGCGCCTCCTCTTGTCCCGTCGTTTCTCTTTTTTTTTTTCATGCGCCTTCTCAAAAAAGAAATTCAGCAACCGAGCCCTTTTATTTTTAAAATTGAATCTTATTTCATCGAATGAAAATCAATCACTTCGAAGAAAAAAATGGCAGATTAATCCAGTTCGCGTTCTTTTTTTATTTTCTCCTTTATTTGTCGAGCCCTTCAAAATCCCTAGATCCTTCATTTTCTAAAGCAAATCAACCTTGGCATTTTTCTCTGCCATTCGATTCGCGCTGATGATCGAAGAATAGGGGGCTACGGGTCACCGCGAATCGATTTCGATTTAAAAGCTTTAGGGTCGAGGCTTTGGATGAGATTTCGAACTAATATCAAATTAACCGAAAGATTAGTGGGAGAGAGAGCGTCGCATGGTGGAAGCGGCCGTGGTGGAGCAACCGAGGGAGGCATCGTCGACAACAGTAAGGGGAGGGTTATGTCGCTGGTTCGCAGTGGTGGCCAAGGCAGGGTGGGCTGCTGCATTTAGGTTCACCGATGTCGGAAGGAGGCCGCAGGCTAGGCTGAGTTTGAGGTGAGGCATTGCAATCTATTTTCTCGCTGTTTAAATTTGTTTAATAATACATATATGAATGTATATATTATAGGAAGAGATTTACAAGCATTCTGAATAGGGGTTTAACATTATAAACGTCTAGCGGCACACCTCGATTGGAGGTCGAGATTGTGAGTAGCGTGATTTTGACGATTTGAATGCAATGGAAAAGATTTCGAGTCCAAATTCGATCGTATGAAGAAGATAGCTTTGTGGGCCAATTATTGTATTAAATTTTCGATATATAATTCAACGCGTTTACCTACCATACGTCCACACGACAACTCCGAATGCTACGAAAATTGAAATACGATAATAAAACAAGGTTTAAAACCTATCTAGTTTATTTCTATTATATATATATGCATATATAAGTTAGAATATATATATGTATTACATCATCTTGTTGTTAAATTTAAAATATAGACAGAGGAGAAAATATATATATGTATGTTACAGTGAGATGTATAAGAGCCATTCTATTTTTTTAATATATGTATTAAGGTGACTAGCTTGTTAAGTTAACTTATTTATTTATTTTAGTTACTAAAAATATTTTATTAAAAAGAAATTAGTTCAAAATAAAATCATTGGTTAATTAAATTTATCAAATGGGAATTTTATTGTTTCAATTTATTCAAATATTAATAAATCATATAATGTTATACAAGGTCTGAAATCTTGAAGAAAACAAGCCGGTATGGAAATGGGTTGCAAATTATAGTCAAATGTGAGTTAATTTCACTCATCTGGATTTTTATTTAAAATTTAAATAATTAATTTTAAATACTTGGTTGAATGATTGAATTGATTAGATGTGGTATATTATATATAGTCTGTATATATATATATATATATATATATATATATATATATATTGGAATGATTGATTTACCGCATTATATAGCGGATGAGACCCTATACGCCCCGTATAATAGCGAATGACCCTTTATATCGTGATATTCCACCTCGAAGTGGAATTGGTATTTTATTTGATGACTAATATCTGTGGATGCAGGGAAACAGGTTGGAGGGATCCAACTAGATTCCTCAAAGTAGTGGAATTTATTTTTATAGTCTACGTTTTATTTGATAATCTATGATGGATTATATTGATTATATTTTGGGAATTGAAATTATTAAATGCTATGGTTTGACTGAATATACTTTGGGTATATTGAGATATCAAAAATAAAGATTGAATTTTTAAAGGAAAATGAAATAGGAATTTTAAGTAAATAATTATAGAAAATTTGGATTAATTAAAGAATGAATTGGAAATGAATAAAAGTTGATTTTGAAATTCTAATAAGTAAATTCCGAGTATGGGAAAGGAGATATTTGAATAATTAGGAATAAATGAATTTTTAAACTTAAGTGATATTATTTAAAGGAATAAAGAAGTTAGTCTCAAGTTCAAAGTTTAAATTTGTTTGGAAAAGAAAACGAAGAAATTTGGGAAATGATGAAATCGGTATTTCAGTTTAAATAAGTTTTTAAATCATAATAAGGAAGTTAAATCTAAAATTTATGGGTTGAAATAAATTGGGTAATTAAAGGAATTTATTTTTAAATGGAATAGATTTGGAAATCGATTTAAAAATTGATTTAATGTTGAAACTAGGTTTTAAAAGAAGGATGAGACTATGGAATTTATAAACTGGATTTATAAAGTGAAATAAGATATCAGTGGATATTTGGAAGTATAAATTCACGGTGGGAATTTATAAAGGAATGGGTAATTTGTTTTAAAAACAAATAATGGTTTATTTTTAAAGCCGTGGAATGGAAAGTGTACTTCCCTCGAAAACCAAGTATATTTTCAAAGAAAGATTTCCAAGTATAAGTTAGAATTTTTAAAATGGTTTTAAAAGAATGTTGTCGAAAGAAATTATTATTTAATGGTTTTAAATTTTTTTAAAAGTAAATATTTATTAATTTAATTATAATGGTAATCATTTTAATGATTTAACTAGTATTATGTTTTAAAAGATAATTATTTAATATTTACACCTTATAGAGTAACTTTTATTTTAAATTAGTTTTTGCCTAAGTTGTACATAATAAATTAGTATAAACTTCCATAACTAGTATTTTAAATAATGTGTTCTAAGTAGTTTTTATTTTAAATATTATTAAAGTATATATTTTTGAATAAAATGTTTTAAATTGTTTTATTTTAAATGTTCTAAAATATATATATTTTTGGATAAAGTGATTTAAATTATTTTAAAATCTAAAGTATTAAGACTTGGTGGTTTCCGGCGGAAATAAAACAATTGGGTGGAAATTTATTTCCACAAGAGAAAAAGCGATTTGAAAAATATTTTCAAAGGAATTAAAGTGTAGAAAATACCTTGCGAAGATATTTTGAAATAAATAATTCGAGAAATTATTAATGCCTGATGGTTGTTTTTGAATGTATTTGATAGTTAAATAACCGGCTATTAATATTGGACAATGCGTTGATCGTTTCGAAGAGACCGGGATCGGGATTAATTTGTCGAAAACCACTTCGATTCGGTTTGAACGTTTTCGTGAGGAAGACAAGAGCTTGAAGTCGAAGATGGAGCAGTGAAGTGCAAGGGCTAATCGCTACTAATCCTGACGGTGATTCCAAAATGGACACAGTAGGAGTAGTGCTTTCGGTTCTGTTCGGACCCGGAACGCACTTATATGGACGAATGCTTTCAGAACATTGTCAGGAGGATGATGAGCATTCTAAGTGAATTGGGCTAAAAAAGGTAATGCATAGCCTTGAGCCTCATCAACTAGGAATTTCTAAAATAGGGAAGGTGCACACAAGGCTAAGTGGCTAGCAACCAATTAGGGTAAGGTCACCCCTGCCTAAATATCCTTTTATTTCGGCTGTATGGGCGGTTGCTGATCCCAACCGTGGGGTAAACTTATTCGGACTATCCAGTAAGGGGTAGCTCTGGTCTTGTGATGCAGTGGATCAGGGTGGATCCTCGATATGATGATCTAGACCACATACTGTGATGGGCGGTACCCCAATAGCCCTGCCATTGATGGAAATCCATTCTCCCTATGTGCCTTTACGTTTTTGTTTGTATACCTATTAGCTGGAATTTAACGAATGTAACAATTTTGGCTATTTGAATAAGTATTTGTATATAGACACTACTATAATATCAGAGGATTTTATAGGAAATGTTTTGGTTATTGTAATGTAAAACCCCGACATGTTTATTTATGGCATGGTCTTGCGAGATACCTTTGATTTCAAAGGATTTTGAAAACTTTAATAATCCAATTGAGTGTGTTTTCTCACGCTGGTTTTTCAGACTGACTCGGGCGTTGTTTAACTATAATGCTCAGGTCAGACCGAGTATTATAGAGTACAGATTCTGGATGGACTGCTGTGGATTTCAGGAGACGACCTGGATGTCGAGACGTATCACACGTATCTGATAAATATTCTGCTGTATTTGATTTACTACATAGTCATTTTTGTGAGGACAGGTTATGATAACTGTCAGTTGTGTGCTATAAATTTTGTTGTACTCTGATGATGTAATGTATAAACATATATAATTCTTTGTTTAAAGATTAGTCATTTATCTATTATATATTGTTCCGTTGCGATTGTGAGATTATGATATTGTTTTTTATTTCTTCTTCTACCTCTTTCTTCTACAATCCTAATGATTCGGTTTTTCGGCATTCAATTGTTTGGCATTTGATACCATGGACGTATTGATGTCGATTTTCGAGCGTCAAAAAATCGGATCGTTACATAGACACAACCATCATACATGAACTGCTTTTGTTTATGGATGCGTGCTCCAATTACAATCAGATCTAAATGCGCATCCAAGACCAGGAGCACATCAGTTTCATTACCGTTCTCAGATTATACTACTACATCGTGACACCTTTTGGACTGATAAACGTTGGAGCTACTTATCGAAG
Organism: Allium cepa; assembly: GCA_030765085.1. Lineage (NCBI taxonomy): Eukaryota > Viridiplantae > Streptophyta > Magnoliopsida > Asparagales > Amaryllidaceae > Allium > Allium cepa. The sequence goes on along the minus strand of CM060940.1, from coordinate 458,024,829 downwards.
ACTGGTTGACTGGATGTTTAAAGGCCAGATCGGGTGACTAATGGAAGTACATGTGGGTGATATGCTCGTGAAATCATGAAGATCAAATGACCACATTGATGATTTGGCAGAGATGTATAGTGTTATCCGATGATATGGAATGAAACTCAACTCCTTGAAGTGCTTTTTCAGCATTGTGTTTGGGAAGTTCATGGATTCCATTGTTAACTCTTGTGGAATTGAGGCCAATCCCAAGAAGATTCGAATAATAAGAGATATCCGAACACCATAAATGGTTAAGCAAGTATAAAGACAAAATGGAAAGGTCGCCGCCCTAAGGCGTTTTATCTCTAGAGCGACTAATAAGTGCATTCCTTTCTTTGAATTGATCGGTAGAGGGAAGAGGAACTTCGAATGGATGTAGGACTGCACAGATGCATTCCAAGATCCGGTAAATCACTTAGAGAGTCCCCCATCTCGTTCAAGCCACTAGATCATGAAGACTTGTACATTTACTTAGTGGTGTCGGTATATGCCATACTGCGCCGCTGCATAAAGAGAATCAAACCCAAAAACTAGTATACTATGTTAGCAAGCGATTGAAGGATGCTGAATTTTTTTTCCAAAATCGGAGAAGCTTGCATATTGCCTATTAATTGCTTTAAGTAACTCTGATCTTATTTTTAGGCTCACCCCGTCAATGTCTTCACCGACCAGCCAATACGACAGGTCCTATAAAGACCCGAGACACCTGGAAGGTTACTAAAATGGAATATTGAATTGGGCTAGTTCGATGGTACTTGTCTCCCATGGAGAGCCATCTAAGGACAAGCATTTGCAGACTTCATAGTTGAATTTACTTCACACGGTGACTCTTCTAAGAGCAATGGAGAATACTATTCAATGGAAGATGTTCACGAGTGGAGCATCCAATAATCGGCGTTCTGGCGCCGGAGTCGTGCTAGTGACTTATAAGGAATGGTCGATCTGCTACACTTTAAAAATCAACTTCTTTATGACAAATAACGAACAAGCACATACTCGGTAAAGAGCTGGGAGTAAATGCTTTATAAATTTTTGGTGATTCCCAGTTAGTAGTGTAGGATCGATTTCACCCTAAGGGGGGGGGGGTGAATAGGGTGATAGTATTAATTATAAAATTAATTGCAGAAGCTTATAAATAATTTCAACACAGATTACAGAATAATAGCAGCACAGAAAAATAGCATAATAATAAAATACAGAAATAGAACGACACAAAATTTACCCAGCTTCGGCAAAACCCTGCCTACGTGCTGCCCCCAAGGTTTCTACTAGAAATTAGATAGTCAGATGCTTACACACGTAAACTCGCGACACCCGCTATCGACTAAACCTAACTCTACGCTCAAAACCCTGCCACAACTCAACCATTGAGTTGTGAATTCTCAAGCTACGCCACGTAGCTTGTCCCCTAGTCACACGACTAGAAATTTAAACGGTTTAAAATTTAAAAGAAAACAAAAGATAAAAAACCCTAATTTAAAAAATCCCTTAAATATTAAAAGAGAAAGCTCCTTTTAAAAACAGGCCGGCCCAAATTAAAAGGCGATTTATATCCCTTTTCTTTTAATTCTTCGGCCCGTTCCTTTTTCCTGTGCTCTTGACAATGGCGGCTTGTTCTCGTTGCAATTCAATTAGGGCTTCGTCCCTTCTATCTAATTTAGGGTTTTTGGAGAAATCGATGAAGTCGAATGATTTGTTGGTTGATTGCAATCACTGTTCCTCTGATTTGCTTCGGCAATCGACCGTATCTTCGATTTGAACACGACTTCTTATATTTGATCGAGTTCGACTGCAAATTGGTATGTGATTTTTGCTTTATTGCTTTAAGTTAATATTCTTGAACTCAATGATGAGATTGCCGATGATGATTTCCTTATATAGGGTTTGTAACCCTTGGTTTTCGTCGTATATTCTCTATTTGAATTTGTCAACTGATATTGCTTGATCATTGGATTTTGATTGTTTGCTTGAGATTGTATTGACTTGTTCAGAATACGTATATACTTCGTTACTTGATGGTCACGGCTTTGATTCATTTTTGTGATGACCACGGCTTGATCGTTTCTGACTTTGACTTCGGTCACTTTTTTTTGATTTCATGAATTTAATGGTCGGCTTCGACTCTGGCCTTGATAAAATTGATTTGCTATTGCCTGTAAGAATTTGTTCGATATTGATTGCTTGGTTTATTGGTGCATGTTGCTGCTGTGTTGCCATATTGATGCCTCTGTTTGCTTTGACTTCACTGCATAGCATATTTGTGCATTTTAAAAATGTTGCACCATTGAGTTGCACCGTACTCTAACCTTGTTGCCTCTGTTATGTTGCTTGAACTCGAATGAATGATTGCCAGTGATGTTAACATGTGCATTTGTTGTTGTACATTAATGTGCCTCTTTGTGTATGCACTTGCATACCGCTGCTATGTTGGCTTGATGGTTTTCTTCTTTGGTTGTATATTTGGTCGTCTGCACTTTGATATTGTGTAGCCTGGTCTGGACATTTTATTGTTCAAGTTGCACATTTGTTCATCTGGGTTTTTGTTGTTGTAGCATGCACTCTGTTTATGGCCACTGGTTCATTGTGAAGCTTTGTTGCTTCCCTGACCTTTGCATTCCATTCTCGTGTGTTTGTGGCTTCACTCTTGAACTTGCATGCATGTAGCTTGGTTTGTGTTGTCCTCCTAAGTTTGAGCATTTGCTGTCATGTATATTGGGTATTTGGTTTTACTGCATTGTTTCATGTGTGCTCAATATCACTAGATATTGTTGCTTCACCACTGAGCCTTAATGTAGTTATGGTTGCTTCTGTACATTTGTATTATGATTCATTTGTTCTTATGTACAGTACCTTCTCTTTGTTTTTCATTAAGGTCTGCACATTCACCTATTACCTCATTCTCCGTTCATACCTGAATCATGCTTGAAGTCGTTGCCTGTACACCTGCCCTGTGTTGAATCCAGCTAATAGTTCGGGTTTGACCTTGTGCGCGTGTTGTGATTTTGTTTATATTTGCACATGAGTTGAACCCGTCCTTTTATTTTGGGTTTGACCTTGTGCTCACCTGTCCCTGTAGCATTATCAAGTGTATATCGGTGTGCACGGCCTTGTGGCATGTACAGTGATACACTGTGGATGTCACATTGTTCGTGTGTAATGAATTCAAATGTAAATGATGACGAACAACCCAAATAACTGAGGCAAATAATATTTTTAAAAATCATATTTTATTTTATATTGCAAAAATATTTCTTTTTCAATTTTACTGCGTTAGTGAATATTTTTGCAGATTGCTCAGATGGTGGATACTAACTGGAATGAAGTTGAAGATAAAATACAAATTGAGTGAATGAGTGATGTGTAGTGAGGTTAAATGTAAATATGAAATTGCGATATATTTGTAATCAAAATTGTATATGTATAGTGAGAGCTTAAATTTGTACTATTCAAAATTGTAATAAATATTTGTTTGAATAAAATTTCTGTTTGAATTCAAATTCTGTGTTATTTAATTTTATTCAGCAAATATTTATTTAATCTATGAAAAATAAAATATTACATTAACAAATACATTTAAACGAATGTATATATGTTTATTATCATCAAACAAAAATCATATAAACGCATATTCAACAATCTCCCCCTTTTGATGATAACAAACATATATTTAAGATTTTGAATATATTAAATGTATTTGGTCATTGATATGCTCTAATTGCTCCCCCGATTTAAATGCTTCCTCTCTACACAAAGCTCCCCCTACATATATGCATACAAATAAAAATATGCAAATGAGCCTAGATGCAAATAGAAAATTGTTTGACCTTTGCTTGATTTTATTTGACGAAATCTTAACTTTTCTCTCCCCCTTTTGTTATCAGCAAAAGAATAATAGTGTTAGAGAAAATATAGATAAGTGATCGATATTAATCCAACATTAAAAACTCAATTAAATATAAATATTAAATTTCAATAAAAAATCAGACAAAAATCATAAATATTTTGTTATGCGTATATTCCACTTTTAGAATGGTGGAATGATGTCATCATATAAAACCATACAGTTGTGTCTATTTGTGGTATATTTATATCAGGAATTTGAATATCTACTAACCATGCATAACCGTTAGGACTTTTAAATGAGATTAGTAGTATTCCAATTTTATTTTAAAAAATGAATTCAAGTATCTTCTAACCACGCATAACCGTGAGGACTTTTAAATGGGATTAGAATCAACTTGTTTATTTTAAAAATCAACTTTTGATATGCGTTCCATACATACATAACCGTGAGGACTTTTAAATGAGCATGGAAGCACATAACAAATTCCAAGTAATTCACCCATGCATAACCGTGAGGACTTTTAAATGAGAGTGAATACTTTGGTATTTTTTTTTACTATATAAATTTTTTCTATTATTATTATTATTATTATTATTTTTAAAAATGTGAAAATGAAAAACGAACGATTCCTGTTTAAAGTACCACATATCGACAAACTATATAGAATTTTGATGAGTGATGGTCGTTAGAAATATGATAGATATAGAGATGGTCATGGAATTTTTACCAACAAAAAGTTTTATAACTCTTTTTTAAATTTCTAAAGAAATTTTCTAATTATACTTTCTCGAGTTATAATATACGATCAATATCAACACTCATCACTTTTTCAATCACTATTTTTCTTTTCGATAATCATTAGGGAGTCAGATTAGTCAAAATAGTCATTTAAAATCAAATTCAAAAATAATTATGAAATCAAATTTTCAAAATGACTAATCTGAAAATATGGGCAAAAATGATTTTCTCGAGGGGTTTTATAAAAAAAATTTCTGCTATTTGAAAATTATTTGAAATGAAAAATATGCAGATATTTTCTTTGAAAAACGACGCAGTTACTAAATGTCTCAAAAATCACGTTCAACTAGTAATTTTTCTATCAACTAGATTACCAGTGTAATCTGCATCTGAATTTCTCTTTCACTCAAAATCATCTTTAATTGAATTTGATTGATTAAACCATGAAGTGTGCACCAAAAATTTCAAACCCAATTTTAACAGCAATTCAAATGACATTCTTTTGAAATTGAATTGAAGCCGTGTAAATAATAATAAAAAACTGTGAATATAGAGTTAGCCGTATTATAACCAAATGTATTATCCAACAAAAAACACTATTATTAATCCAAATGATATATATGAAGTAATTCAAAGAATTTAGAGATTTTTATAGTGTTTTTGGCATAAGAATATAATTGGCCAACTATTTTGAATAAGTCAGAATCAAAATCATCATTTTTTCATCATCTCATTATTGGCTGATTTAATTCAGAATATGGTGCAGATTATCACATTTAATATATCGTTCAAATCATACCATTACCTGTTTTTACCTTTACGATATTTTTCATGATTGCCCATTGTGATTCTGTCACCTTTGTACTAGGCTAAGGAACTTTGCTTTGTCGCCCATTGTGTTTCTGGAACAGCCAAAATCTAGAGAACACTGTTGTTGTTCCTTAGCCTGCCACCCCACCTACACGAGAAAAGAATTATGTGACCTATTTGTTTTTATAGGTCCACGGTTGTTAGTGGCAGAAAATTTTGAAAAAAATTTTTGTAAAGACCCAAAACTATTTATAATTGTTCCCTTCGGCACCCAAATTTGTTTAACTTTGAGAGATTTTATATTTGTGCCTTTTGGAACCCAAATTGGTATAGTTTTCATGTGTTTGGGTCTATACCAACAACTATTGTGATTGTGTCCAAATTTTCTACAAATTGTGCACATAGAATTGACTTGATTAATATTGCTTTCAACAATTTTCGAACTATTATATCCAAGTCCTTGTCTAACTGTATTAACAGTTTGCTTTCCTAATAGCATATTCAATGATTTTTCACTTTTTGAAAGTTTATCTAAAGTCGTTGACAATTGTTGGACTTATGTTTTGAGAGATTCATTTTCGTTCAACAATTGAGTGCACTTTTTGATAGAATTCTCTCTCCTAGTATTCTCACTTTCTTTTAAAATCAGAATTTCAATTTCAAGTGAATTTATATTGATTTCTGATTTTTTAATTTCGTTTTCGAATGTTGGGCACTTATCACACTTAGGGATCCTACTTTGATAGGTTTTAACTAATTGGTCAAGTTGTTCATTTAATTCTATCAAAGTAACTTTTTTTGATTCAAGTTTAGCATATTTCTCCCTAAGTCGTTCAAAACAGCCATTTACTTCGTGGAAATAAATAAGTAATTCAGAGTGAGTAAGTTTTGATACCTCGCCTGGCTCGTCATCGTCGCTATCAGTTATATTTCCTTGAAGGCACATATCTGCTTTCTCACTCTCACTGCTAGTACTTTTATCATTCTCATCCATTTCATCCCAAGTGGCTGCAAAACTTTTCTTTTTCTGTTTCTTTCCAAAGTCGCGTCGATTTCGAGGACAATTGGGCTTGATGTGTCCGGGTTGGTTGCCCTTATGACAGATGATCTCCTATTCTTCTGAGTAGTCAAGTGCTTTGCCTATTCTGCTTTTCAATTCCGATTTCGAGCTGGATTTCTGTATTTGCGATTCCACCTTTTGAATTTCTTTATTAGTAGTGCCAGCTCTGCTGCTCCATCATCATCATCGTTATCATCGTCACATTCGGTTGTTCCTTTGAGTGCTATTGATTTTTTTGAGTATCTCCTCCTTCATGCTCTTCCTTGAATTTCATTTCTAGCTCATAAGTGGTGAGATTTTCGATGAGTTCTTCAACTTTCATTTGTTTTAAGTCTTTTGATTCTTGAATGGCAGTCACTTTCGGTTCAAATTTTCGTGGAAGGACTCTAAGGATTTTTTCAAACCATCTCCAACTCTGTGTATGATTTTCCAAGAGCTTTTGATTTATATACGATATTGGAAAGTCGTCCATGCATCTCTTTAACATTTTCTTCCCTCGCCATTGTGAAGTTCTCGTATTCGCTGCTTAGCATGGCAAGACGAGATTCTTTGACTTGAGATGTTCCTTCGTGAGTCACTTCTAGTGTGTGCCATATTTCCTGCGCAGTTAGACAATGTGAGACACGATTAAATTCAAATTGATCCAATGAACAGATAATAGAATTCATAGCTTTAGCATTAGTATTTTGTAATTTATTTTCTACTTCTGTCCATTGTTCCTTTGGTTTATCTACTTCCTGATTATCTACAGTTATAGTCGGTGTTCTATAACCTGTCTCAACAATATTCCAAGCGTCAATGGTTTTCAGAAAGATTTCCATCCTATTTTTCCAATAAGCATATTCACCATTGAACATTGGTGGTCTAACTATGGATTGACCCTCAACAAAAGCAGTGTTAAAAGAAGTCATTTTAAAAATTCAAATTTTTAAAACAAAAATTGGTTTTTGAAAAACAATTTTTTTTAAAACAGAAGTTGACTTCTATTCCTAGCTCTGATACCACTTGTAGGATCGATTTCACCTTAGAGGGGGGGGGGTGAATAGGGTGACAGTATTAATTATAAAATTAATTGCGGAAGCTTATAAATAATTTCAACACAGATTACAGAATAATAGCAGTGCAGAAAAATAGCAGAATAATAAAATACAGAAATAGAACGACACAAAATTTACCCAGCTTCGGCAAAACCCTGCCTACGTGCTGCCCCTAAGATTTCTACTAGAAATTAGATAGTCAGACGCTTACGCACGTAAACTCGCGACACCCTCTATCGACTAAACCTAACTCTACGCTCAAAACCCTGCCACAACTCAGCCACTGAGTTGCGAATTCTCAAGCTACGCCACGTAGCTTGTCCCCTAGTCACACGACTTGAAATTTAAACGGTTTAAAATTTAAAAAGCAAACAAAAGATAAAAAAACCCTAGTTTAAAAAGCCCTTAAATATTAAAAGAGAAAGCTCCTTTTAAAAACAGGCCGACCCAAATTAAAAGGCGATTTATATCCCTTTTCTTTTAATTCTTCGGCCCGTTCCTTTTTCATGTGCTCTTGACAATGGCGGCTTGTTCTCGTTGCAATTCAATTAGGGCTTCGTCCCTTCTATCTAATTTAGGGTTTTTGGAGAAATCGATGAAGTCGAATGATTTGTTGGTTGATTGCAATCACTGTTCCTCTGATTTGCTTCGGCAATCGACCGAATCTTCGATTTGAACACGACTTCTTATATTTGATCGAGTTCGACTGCAAATTGGTATGTGATTTTTGCTTTATTGCTTTAACTTAATATTCTTGAACTCAATGATGAGATTGCCGATGATGATTTCCTTATATAGGGTTTGTAACCCTTGGTTTTCGTCGTATATTCTCTATTTGAATTTGTCAACTGATATTGCTTGATCGTTGGATTTTGATTGTTTGCTTGAGATTGTATTGACTTGTTCAGAATACGTACATACTTCGTTACTTGATGGTCACGGCTTTGATTCATTTTCGTGATGACCACGGCTTGATCGTTTCTGACTTTGACTTCGGTCACTTTTTTTTGATTTCATGAATTTAATGGTCGGCTTCGACTCTGGCCTTGATAAAATTGATTTGCTATTGCCTGTAAGAATTTGTTCGATATTGATTGCTTGGTTTACTGGTGCATGTTGCTGCTGTGTTGCCATATTGACGCCTCTGTTTGCTTTGACTTCAATGCATAGCATATTTGTGCATTTTAAAAATGTTGCATCATTGAGTTGCACCGTACTCTGACCTTGTTGCCTCTGTTATGTTGCTTGAAATCGAATGAATGCTTGCCAGTGATGTTAACATGTGCATTTGTTGTTGTACATTAATGTGCCTCTTTGTGTATGCACTTGCATACCGCTGCTATGTTGGCTTGATGGTTTTCTTCTTTGGTTGTATATTTGGTCGTCTGCACTTTGATATTGTGTAGCCTGGTCTGTACATTTTATTGTTCAAGTTGCACATTTGTTCGTCTGGGTTTTTGTTGTTGTAGCATGCACTCTATTTATGGCCACCGGTTCATTGTGAAGCTTTGTTGTTTCCCTGACCTGTGCATTCCATTCTCGTGTGTTTGTGGCTTCACTCTTGAACTTGCATGCATGTAGCTTGGTTTGTGTTGTCCTCCTGAGTTTGAGCATTTGCTGTCATGTGTATTGGGTATTTGGTTTTACTGCATTGTTTCATGTGTGCTCAATATCACTAGATATTGTTGCTTCACCACTGAGCCTTAATGTAGTTGTGGTTGCTTCTGTACATTTGTATTATGATTCATTTGTTCTTCTGTACAGTACCTTCTCTTTGTTTTTCATTAAGGTCTGCACATTCACCTATTACCTTATTCTTCTTTCATACCTGAATCATGCTTGAAGTCGTTGCCTGTACACCTGCCCTGTGTTGAATCCAGCTAATAGTTCGGGTTTGACCTTGTGTGCGTGTTGTGATTTTATTTATATTTGCACCTGAGTTGAACCCGTCCTTTTATTTTGGGTTTGACCTTGTGCTCACCTGTCCCTGTAGCATTATCAAGTGTATATCGGTGTGCACGGCCTTGTGGCATGTACAGTGATACACTGTGCCTGTCACATTGTTCGTGTGTGATGAATTCAAATGTAAATGATGACGAACAACCCAAATAACTATGGCAAATAATATTTTTAAAAATCATATTTTATTTTATATTGCAAAAATATTTCTTTTTCAATTTTACTGCGTTAGTGAATATTTTTGCAGATTGCTCAGATGCTGGATACTAACTGGAATGAAGTTGAAGATAAATTACAAATTGAGTGAATGAGTGATGTGTAGTGAGGTTAAATGTAAATATGAAATTGTGATATATTTGTAATCAAAATTGTATATGTATAGTGAGAACTTGAATTTGTACTATTCAAAATTGTAATAAATATTTGTTTGAATAAAATTTCTGTTTGAATTCAAATTCTGTGTTATTTAATTTTATTCAGCAAATATTTATTTAATCTATGAAAAATAAAATATTACATTAACAAATACATTTAAACGAATGTATATATGTTTATTATCATCAAACAAAAATCATATAAGCGCATATTCAACAAGTAGTGTGCTAAGTCAGGGGAGAATATCAAACCAAAGGAGCGCGACTTGCTCCTTAGCTCAACCAAGTCTAAGAATTTTTAATTGATTTTGAGCATTACACTATTGCATGTACCCTCAAAGAGTAGAATGAGAAAGCCGACTCACTGACCTAGCTGGCCGGTTCTAGGGATGCATAACAAATGGGCTTGATCCCAGTTGAAATACTTAATGCTTTGATAACCAAATGAACACTGATTGGGTCTTAGGGACGGAGCCCGAGAAGAAGTCGCGGAAGATTCTTATCAAAGATTATTTGCAAAGGGGAATTCTTCTTGAACGAACGAATGAGAAGTGACATATCATTCACAAAGCTTCATGATACATCCTTCAAGAAGGAGTCATATACATGAAGGGTTTTCTGTTCCCCTACTTCGGTGCGTCTCTAACGATGAAATCAAGCGAGTGTTAAAAGAAGTCCATAAAGGAGAATGTGGCGATCACCTTAGGGGGGGGGGCAAGCCTTAGCAAAGAAGGTACTTCGCTGTGGTTATTCTTGGCCAACTGTCAATCAATATGTAGCTGATTAAGCTAGACGATGCGATACGTGCCAGATATTTGTAATAATTCTGAGAGCCCCCCAACGTAGATTAGGTCGTTTGCTACGTAGGACATTGAAATTATCGTCTCCATATCGATTTCCAAAGGTGGAGCGATGTACAACATCGTGGCAGTCGACTAACTCACTAAATGGGCTGAAGCTGAACCTTTGGCTGCAATCACGATGAAGAAAGTAATTAACTTTGTTGTTTGACATCATCTGTCGTTTTGGTCTCCCCAAGAAAAGCATAACTGACAACGAGACCCTATTCAATAGTGTTGAATTCAAAGACTTATGCCGTCGGCTTCGTATTGAGAAAGGATTTACGACAGTTACTCACCCTCAAGCTAATGGTCAGGTCAATGCTGTTAATAAATCATAAATTCCATTTTGAAGAAGCATTTGGAAAAGGCTAGAGGCAAGTGGGTTGATGAACTTTCATTAGCACTGTGGGAATATATAACCGAGAATAAGTCTGCGACTAGCGACACTCCATTAGCCCATGCCTACGACTTTGAAGCCGTGATTCCCATCGAACTTGAAGTCCCTTCTCGTTGAGTGACTTACTACAACCCCAGAACAAGTTGTGATCTCCTTTGGAATCTCTAGATATGGTCGATGAGAAGCGCATAGAAGCTAACTTGAGGGCAGCTGCATACCGACACTGAGTCACCCGATACTATAATGTCAAAGTCCGAGCTAGGACTTTAGAAACTGGCTATCTTATTCTAAGATGGATCTTTCCTAGCGACACTAACATGGGATTGAGATGGGAAGAACCATATGTCTTTAATCAGAAGCTTGGAGATGGAACTTTTAAGGTAATGATTATTGATGGTAACACACTCCCTATAGCATGGAGTAGCGAGCATCTATGATGTTATTTCACTTGATTTTATTTCATTCATTTGTTTTTCATCCAAAATTTTCTTCTGCATTTAAGGGCGATGTAATAAGATAGACTATGTCATTTTCTCTTTCAGTTGGCAATTAAACTTGATGTTTCTTTTATATATGTGAATTGTTTGTATGTAATATAAAAATAGTGAGATGCCACCGAGTTACATCTATGTACATTTAATATAGATCAACAACTACCCTAAGTCTACTACCAACCAATTTCTCAGGTCCGTGATCGAATTGATTGGAATGAATGTAACTCGACCGCTCATATGTTAAATCTTGCCTACGATTCGATAGGCTAAGTAAAAAAAGGAAGGATGTGATTTGACCATCTGTTATCTAGCTTCGACGCCCGATTCGATGAGAGAAATATAAAGTAAAATTGGATGAGAGACAATCATCCACTTTCAACTTTTGCCCTTGACTTGGGGGCAAAGGAACTAACTAAGAAAAATGTGATTTGAGCATTTATAAGAACAACTCCAATCTCAAGAGTGTGAGCTCGAGTAAAAACATCAAAGGGGTGTGATTAACCGTCGATCAATTAACTTTAATCTTTAGAGTGTGGATAAGAGTATAAACAAACGAATGAGCGTGACTCGACCATTCATTCACCAATTATAACTTAAAACCAGTAGGAGCAGTAAACCTTTATAATGGATAGGATCCGTCCGTTAATGAACTAACTCCGCCTACCAGAGACTAAGTTAGGACTTCAATAACTTAACCACTGAATACATTAGCGTAACACGGTGGCTCACGCCTTATGTTTGATATAGCTTAAGGACATGATCAAAAGGAGGCCTTGAGATGAATTTATCGGATTGATGCCCAAAAAATGGGTGACTGAATGACATTGCAACTTAAACAACGAGCGACAAATTACAAGTACATTGAATGGAAGATGTAATAGCTCGACCACTTAAGAAAATTCACAAAAAAGTTAAACTAAAACAAAAGAAGTTTTTATTCATAAGAAAAAAGTTGGAAAGCTAAGTACAAGTTTGTTCTTAGAACTAGAAACCAAAAGTAGGGACCATATCCGCACAATTACGGCCAACAAAAAAGAAACCAATTGACTAGTTATACATAACCCAGGCCGATTCGTTCTCTATTCCTTTTCCCTTTTGGGCTTCTTCGGGGTAGACTCACTAGAGCCCTCACCCTTGCCTTTTCTCTTTCACCTTCTCTACCCTTGCCAACCATAGATGAAATACTTTTAGAGACTGAAATGGAAGCGGTCTTACTTTGGGATACGAAAGGGTCAACTTTTTCGGGGATGATAACGCTAGATAGTATGACTTGGATTGGGGTGATATAAACTTTAGCACACTCCCTCTTTACATACTTGTCTAGCTCTTCCTTCCCAAAGCACTTCTTCAAGCTATGTTTATCTGTATGCTCAGAAGCATGGGTCACCACGACATCCATCTCATCCTAGGCATGTTGATCATCGTTTTTTTCTTCATTCAAAGCCCTTATAACTTCAGCATCAGGGCTGGGAGTCTTGATGTATTAGATGATTGAGACCTATGTGAGGTGGCGACCGTTGTAGACTCCGCGATCGATGCCTACTTTCCCAAGATGGCTTCACCGCCAGGAGCATGTGCGAATGCAGACAGACCTACAATTTCACAAAGTTCAATGGGTGAGCTTGTGACTTTCGTGTGCAAAATGTATACTTTCTCAAACATCGGGGAGGTGAGAGATATACCTTCCCCTGATTGGCCTTCGATCAAAGCTAGAGTGCCACCTTCAGGAATCGAAGAAAGCCCAATAAACTTGTGGATTTCAGGATGGTTTAGATCGTAGCCTTTATCTTTTTCAAGGGCATGAGAAGATAAGGCACTGGTTGCATGGCTTGTAAAGAGGTCTTGAGAGCCAGACCTGGAGGCTTCATCGCCATCCTTCCTCTTCTCGATGATCGCTAGGTCATGGAGTAAACTAAGTCGAGCAGCCCTGAGTTTGTCAAATTCTTCATCGTGTAAGATTTCACGCATAAGCTACTCCTCATCAACCTCGATGTCATTGAGAGACTTCTTCTTTAAATCCACAATATAGACCCAAGCTTTGACTAGTGACTCATGATATCTCTCTCTAACAAAGCGAAGGTTGTGGTTCATGAGGACATTTGCATTGTAGTATATCAACAGAGGATCAAAATCGCCCTTTATCCCTGTCAGCGAGCCTCGACGGTTTTCTCGCAATATCTTTGTGACAATAATTGAGCCTCCAGCTTCTCTTATTTTTTACCTCTCAAGCTCCTCCTCAAGCTATCAAATATGGAGGGCCAGATTATCATTTTCTTTTTTCTACGCATCCTTCTTCTTTTGTGGATTATATTTTTCAAGGGCTAAAGTGCCACTATAACGAACAACGGTATCCAGTTCAACTTGGTGCACTTTCATCAAACATTTTACTGCTTCGGAAGATTTGCTGGCTCTTTTCTCAACATTGGCCAACTTTTTAGCCCCTTGACTTCTCCATCCAAGTGTTTGATGATATTTTTGTCATGAATCGCTTCGAGAGTTAAGCGATTGATCTCATGCTTTCATTCCATTGACACTTCATAAATCCTCTCAACTATATGTTAAATTGTGCCATGCTGGGCATAAACATCATTGACATAAGAGAGCACCATGTCCTTCACCTCCAGAGGAATCTAATGCAAAGGTGGAACAAATTTGAATTCACCAAAGCATATCTTAGGAAATGTGGCCTTAAGCTTGACCATCTTTTCTATAGCAGTGGCATCGAGAGTAGTTGGACTTAGAGGGACTATTTGTGATGCAGCACGATCTACAATTTCCCAAGAGATAAGTCGGTCACGAGTTAACATGCTTCTAGGTCGTGTGGGGGAAGCTGTGGAGTTGGGTAACTCGGAGATTTTAAGTCGTTACCGACTTAAGGGACATAGGTTACGAGCAAAGGAGGAGGCCCTAAGTCGTTTCCGGGATAACAAAAGTAGAGTAAAATGGACTTCGGTGTTGAGTCGTCTCCGACTTGGTTTGAGTCGTCTACGACTCAGTATAAAGCGTCCACGACTCAACAAGACATGGGAAGAAACGGCACGAGTCACTGAGCAGGAACTTGAGGCGGCCTTGAGTCGAGACCGACCTAAGGGAGCATGTGTGGGAAAGGTGCGAGTTAATGAGGAAGGCATGAGTCGGGACCGAGCTAACAGGCTACGACCTAAGATGAGTCGGCAAGGAGATAAGCAGTATATTTTTGAGTCGTGTACTGTTGTATGTTAGGTCGTTACCGACCTATGGTTTGTGTTGGGTGCTAAGGCGCAAATCCTTGAGTCGTTATACGTTGAGTCGGTAATGTATTGAACCGGGTGAGTTGTTATATGTAGGTCTTACTGTTAAGTCGGTCATGTTGAGTCGTTTACTTTGTATTCCGTTGTAAGGGGTTGGAGTTGCGTGTGTTGAGTCGGTAACGACTTATGGTGAGTCGGCCGAGATGAGTCGTACATGGTGAGTCGGTGCCGACCTAGGAGTTGAGTGTTGTAGGTTGTGTTGAGTTGTAATGCCTATAAATAGCGGGTGTGTTGTAAATTTTTGGGTTGTTGATTTTGAATAAAATTTCTCTTTGTTAGCTTTGTGCTTTCATACCAATTGGTAGTTGAGTGTAATCTCCTATCTCCACTTACGTCATTCGAGTGCGCTCGAATCCACGTTTGTTGAAGCCGATTCACGGAATCTAGTGCGCTAGATCAACGTGCGAAGAATCGTAGATCTTTGAACACGGTATAGTGCGCTATCAACGTGTTTGAGATAGCTAGAGTTCGGTATCTTTGGATCAACGAACTTGGGCATTTTGGTATCTTCAACTCACCGATTGCTACATTCCATCGATTGAAGTTTTGTTTGATTAATCCGCTGCGTCATTATTGGTATCAGAGCCATACTTAGCCAATCATAGCTAAGTTTGATTCTTGGAGCCAAGTTTTTGAAGTTTTTGAAGTTTTTGAAGTTTGGAGTTGTTCATTGTGTTCATATTGAAGTTGCAACAAGTTTGGGGTGTTTGATCCATTTCATTTTGGATCGAGGAGTTGGACTTTGTTTGGATTTTGAATTGGAGTTTTGCGCGCCAAATTTTGAAGGGTTTTGGAGTTGTAGGCCGAGCTAAGCAAGTGAACCGAGATAGATTGGTGCGAGCTAGTTTGAGCCGTGCCAAGTGATTGAGTTGTGCATTGTTGAAATCGACCTAAGTTGAACGTGAAGTGTCAAGGCCGAGACCAGTTGGAGCCGAGACATTGTTGAACCGTGACTTGTTGATTGAAGTCTTGTGTTGAATTTTTGAAGTCTTGTGAAGTTTACAACCATGCCACCAAGGAGAGCTAACCGACATCAAAACGTTGAAGCTTTGTATCGTAGAGAAGAAGCCGAGCTTATGGAACAACGTATTAATGAAAAGTTTGATGAAGGCATTGGTAAACTGGAGAGATTGATGACTGATTTGAATCAAAGGAGGAGATCACCAAACTCGAACCATGGAGGAATCCGAGTTTCGCCATTGGTTACGGAAGCGAGGAGGGTATCACCACATTCTTGTAGAGATAGAAGAGAAACATCAATTTCATCACGAAGAGATCATCATGACTATGCACATGAAGAAAGAAGAAGTCATCGAGAATTTGACCATGAAGTATATAGAGATGAAGAGAGACATAGTCAAAGAAGCATGCATGAGAGAAGGGATGATGTTAGTCGAGATCGATGTAGGCGTACCTTTGATTTTGTTGAAGAGGGTGATAGAGCAAGTATTCCTTATAGAGATCGAGACCAAATTCGAAATTCTTATCGAAATGTTGAAGATGATAGACGATGGGAATCGGGTATGAAGATGGAGATTCCGGAGTTTAAAGGCGGGATGGTTGCTGAGGAGTTTCTTGATTGGTTGTCTAATGTGGAGGAGATCTTTGATTTCAAGGAGGTGCCGGAGAATAGAAGGGTGAAGTTAGTTGCTACAAGGCTGAGGGGAAGAGCATTGGCATGGTGGCAGCAAACTAAACTTACTCGAGAACGAATGGGGAAGTCAAAGATAGAATCTTGGGAGAAGATGAAAAAGTTGATGAGATCTACTTTCTTACCTTACAACTACCAGTCACTTATGTACCAAAGGTTGCAGAATCTGAGGCAGGGGACAAAGTCTGTTAGTGATTATGCTGATGAATTCTACCAACTCATTGCCAGGAATGATATCATGGAGACAGAAGAACAGCTGACTGCTAGATTCATTGGGGGACTGAGAATGCAGATCCAGGATATGGTTAATATGTTCGATCCTAGATCCGTTGCAGAAGCACATCAAAGAGCGTTGGCTTGGGAGAAACAAGGAAGGCGTGGAGGAGGTGTGTTTACTAATTCTAATAATCCGGTGAAGGGGGCCAGTGGTAGTTCTAATGTTCCTAAATCTATTACGAAGCCAGTGGTGAAGGAGGTTGAGAAGGCGAAGGCTAGTACTGTTTTCAAATGTTATAATTGTCAGGAGTTGGGGCATAAAAGCAATGAGTGTCCGAAGCCAAAGAAGAGAACCATGGTTGCAGAGGTTGAGGCAGATGATGGTGGGGAGGCAGAGTATTCAAATGTACCTTATGTTGAGGAGGAAGAAGAAGTGTCGGGTGATGAAGGTTGTAATCTTATGTTGAGGAGAAGCTGTTTGACACCAAAACAAGAAGAGGAATGTAGTTGGTTGAGAAGCAATATTTTCCAGTCGACATGCACTATTCTGGGGAAAGTCTGCAAGTTCGTTATTGATGCGGGAAGTTGTGATAATATTATTTCTTCAGAGGCAGTTAGAAAGTTGAACTTGAAGACCGAGAAACATCCGAAACCGTACAAGCTAGCATGGTTAAGGAAGGGAGGTGAAGTGAAAGTATGTCGAAGAGCTTGTGTGAATTTTTCGATTGGGAAGAAGTATAAGGATGAAATATGGTGTGATGTCGTAGATATGGATGTTTGTCACTTATTGTTGGGCAGACCATGGCAATTTGATAGAGCAGTTCAGCATGACGGTCGTGCCAACAGTTACAGTTTCATGTTCGAGGGTACTAAAATTACTTTGGTTCCTAAGAAACAACAGCAGAAGGAGAACAAGCTAGAGGAGATTGAAGAATTGAAAACTCTGTTGACTTTGAAAGAGTTTGTCAAGGAAGTTGAGGAAGAACCGGAAGTGTTTTTGTTGATTGGGAGAGAGAGTAGTGACGAAGTTGAGATTCCAGAAGAAGTAAAGCCTGTTTTGAAAGAGTTTGAAGATGTCTTTCCAGATGAGTTACCAAAGGAGTTACCACCACTTAGAGACATTCAACATCAGATTGATCTTGTTCCAGGAGCAGTGTTACCACACCGACCACATTACAGAATGAGTCCGAAAGAACATGAGGAGTTACGAAGGCAGGTGGAAGAGTTACTTGAGCAGGGTCGTATCCAGGAAAGTTTGAGTCCGTGTGCTGTGCCTGCATTGTTAGTACCAAAGAAGGACGGAACTTGGAGGATGTGCACTGATAGTAGAGCTTTGAATAAGATCACTGTTCGTTACAGATTTCCTATGCCGAGGTTGGATGATTTGTTAGATCAGTTGAGTGGGGCAACTATATTCTCGAAGATTGACTTGAAGAGTGGTTACCATCAAATCCGAATCAGACCTGGAGATGAATGGAAGACAGCTTTCAAAACAAGAGAGGGGTTGTACGAATGGTTGGTTATGCCATTTGGTTTGTCTAATGCACCTAGTACATTCATGCGGGTGATGAATCAAATCTTTCGACCATTCATTGGGAAGTTTGTCGTGGTGTATTTCGATGATATTCTGATTTATAGCAGAAGTACCGAGGAGCATGTTCTACATCTGAGGGAAGTGTTGCTTATACTTCGAGAAGAACAATTTTATGCTGCTACAAAGAAATGTGTGTTTATGACACCTACTGTTTTATTCCTGGGTTATGTTGTTTCAGGAGAAGGTATCCAAGTTGACCATAGCAAAGTTGAAGCAGTCAGGAATTGGCCACAGCCAAAGACAATTACAGAAGTGAGAAGTTTTCATGGGCTAGCGTCATTCTACCGAAGATTCATTCCACACTTCAGTAGCGTGATGGCTCCAGTGACTGATTGCATGAAGGGTAAACAATTTGTGTGGTCAGAGGAAGCGGGGGTCGCCTTTGAGAGAATCAAGGAATTGCTGACGTCTGCACCAATTCTTGTTTTACCTAATTTTCAGTTGTTATTTGAATTGCATACTGATGCTTCGAAGGTTGGTATTGGAGGAGTTCTGAGTCAGAATGGGAAGCCAGTTGCATATTTCAGTGAGAAATTGTCAGGGGCGAAGATGAGATACAGTACATATGACGTTGAATTTTATGCTGTTGTTCAGGCTATCAAGCATTGGAGGCATTATTTGTTTCAGAAGGAATTTGTTCTTTACACAGATCATGAAGCTTTGAAACATTTACAGGGACAGGATAAAATTTCAGCGAGACATGCATCATGGATTTCTTATTTACAACAGTTTACTTTTGTCGTTAAGCACAAATCAGGGGTGACAAATCGGGTAGCTGAAGCTTTAAGTAGGAGGAGTCATTTGTTAACGACAATGAAGGTTGAAGTGACCGGGTTTGAGATGTTGCCAGAGATGCTTGAAGAAGATCCTTACTTTGTGAAATATGTTGAAAAAGTGAAGGATGGGAGTACCGATGAATTCATGTTGGTTGATGGTTTCCTGTTTAAAGGAAATCGCTTGTGTATTCCGGATTGTAGTTTGAGGATGAAAATTGTGAAGGAATTACATGAAGAAGGGCATGTGGGCCGTGATCGTACTTTGCAGTTGATTTCACAGTCTTATTTTTGGCCATCGATGAGAAAAGAAGTTGAGAGATTTGTGGAGCGATGTCATATTTGCCAAGTTTCAAAAGGAACAGCAACGAATGCGGGGTTGTATATGCCATTACCAGTACCATCCAAGCCATGGGTTGATATTAGCATGGATTTCGTTTTGGGTTTGCCGAGAACTCAAAGGGGAAATGATTCGATATTTGTTGTGGTGGACAGGTTTTCAAAAATGGCACATTTTGTTGCTTGCAAGAAGACAGCAGATGCAGTTCGAGTAGCACAGTTATTTTTCAAGGAGATTTATCGACTTCATGGATTGCCAGAATCTATTGTTTCTGATCGAGATACTCGTTTTCTGAGTCACTTTTGGCTGAGTTTGTGGAAAATGGTGGGAACGAAGTTGAATTTCAGCAGTGCTTATCATCCGCAAACTGATGGGCAGACGGAAGTTGTTAACAGGTCATTGGGAAATTTGTTGCGTTGTCTTGTACAGGATAATTTGAGAAGTTGGGATATGAAGCTATGCCAGGCAGAATTTGCTCATAATCATGCAGTAAATCGTAGCACAGGATTCAGTCCGTTTCAGATTGTTTATTCAAATTTACCCAGGGGACCGTTGGATTTAGCAGTAGTACCACAGTCAAAGGGAACAGTTAAACGAGCTGTTGATTTTGTTGAAGAGCTGAATGAATGTCATAAAATCGTTCAGGAACGATTGGAGAAATCGAATGAGAAATATAAGAAGTTTGCAGATTTGAAACGTCGAAATGTTGAATTTAAGAAAGGTGATTTGGTTTATGCCGTATTGACAAAGGATCGTTTTCCGGTGGGTGCTTATAACAAGTTGAAAGCACGAAAAATGGGTCCAGTTGAAGTTTTGAAAAAAATCAATGAGAATGCTTATCGATTAAAGTTACCAGATGATGTTTATACTTCTGATGTCTTTAACGTCAAACATTTAATTCCGTATCATGGAGATGAGATTGTTGGGAAAGAAGTTGCAAATTCGAGGTCGAATTTTTCTCAACCAGGGGAGGATGATGCAGCACGATCTACAATTTCCCAAGAGATAAGTCGGTCACGAGTTAACATGCTTCTAGGTCGTGTGGGGGAAGCTGTGGAGTTGGGTAACTCGGAGATTTTAAGTCGTTACCGACTTAAGGGACATAGGTTACGAGCAAAGGAGGAGGCCCTAAGTCGTTTCCGGGATAACAAAAGTAGAGTAAAATGGACTTCGGTGTTGAGTCGTCTCCGACTTGGTTTGAGTCGTCTACGACTCAGTATAAAGCGTCCACGACTCAACAAGACATGGGAAGAAACGGCACGAGTCACTGAGCAGGAACTTGAGGCGGCCTTGAGTCGAGACCGACCTAAGGGAGCATGTGTGGGAAAGGTGCGAGTTAATGAGGAAGGCATGAGTCGGGACCGAGCTAACAGGCTACGACCTAAGATGAGTCGGCAAGGAGATAAGCAGTATATTTTTGAGTCGTGTACTGTTGTATGTTAGGTCGTTACCGACCTATGGTTTGTGTTGGGTGCTAAGGCGCAAATCCTTGAGTCGTTATACGTTGAGTCGGTAATGTATTGAACCGGGTGAGTTGTTATATGTAGGTCTTACTGTTAAGTCGGTCATGTTGAGTCGTTTACTTTGTATTCCGTTGTAAGGGGTTGGAGTTGCGTGTGTTGAGTCGGTAACGACTTATGGTGAGTCGGCCGAGATGAGTCGTACATGGTGAGTCGGTGCCGACCTAGGAGTTGAGTGTTGTAGGTTGTGTTGAGTTGTAATGCCTATAAATAGCGGGTGTGTTGTAAATTTTTGGGTTGTTGATTTTGAATAAAATTTCTCTTTGTTAGCTTTGTGCTTTCATACCAATTGGTAGTTGAGTGTAATCTCCTATCTCCACTTACGTCATTCGAGTGCGCTCGAATCCACGTTTGTTGAAGCCGATTCACGGAATCTAGTGCGCTAGATCAACGTGCGAAGAATCGTAGATCTTTGAACACGGTATAGTGCGCTATCAACGTGTTTGAGATAGCTAGAGTTCGGTATCTTTGGATCAACGAACTTGGGTGAGAAGATATATCAAGACATCCTATGTTAGGCCAGCATTCAGTAGATCGCTAGGTGCCAGAAGGACTCGGATGTTGCTCAAGTAGCGCAACCAAAGTAGGTATGCAAGCCTACGACTTTCTACTACTATAGATAGCAGGATGTAGATCAGTGCCCTTATGTTGAGAAGACCGAGACTTTGACCTATGTCTGGATAATGAATCTTTAGAGTGTTGGCTTTTGTCCCGGTCTTACCTTTCATCGTTACCTACTCTCTCGGCCGTGTCGTCGACTGGAGTTTGGGCCTCGATTGGGCCCGTAATAAGGAGACTGAGAATATGATGATTTTTTCAACCGATCTTAGTTACAAGAGCGCCCCATAGAACCTACGAATAAAAATAAGTTGTGTAAGCACGACTAGAATTAAAGATGTTTTGGTGTTTTATGGTGCAGTGCACGTGATCGTGAGTGTCCTAGTGTCTCCCCGACAGACCATGTATTGGGCTTTGCTAGCCGAAGTAATCTCCCCCAAGCTAGTGGGAGGAATGTCAGCACCAATTTAGATAGGAGAGTCGAACGCCCCAAGGCATAAGTTAACAAAATAATAACTCCCGACACCATCTTGTAATGGGATGTCCAATAATCCCTCAAATAAATTTTTTAGAGGCAAAGAACTAGATTGAACTCCAGCAGTGGTAGTTGGCTTAGGCTTCTTTGCGACTTGGCCTTTGCGAAGATTGTAAACAAGCCTCTTTCTTCTTCTCTTCTACATGGTGGGAAACCATATGCCTTGGAAGGATTGGACTACAAGCTCATGGCTTGAACTCACATCATCATGACTGGGCTCATTAGCATCGCCCTTACTTCGCCTTCCTCGATGACATCCTGAGCCCCCTTGACTAGAGGCATGACAAGATTAACCTCGCCACCTCCATGCTAAACAGTGCATCTTCCCCCTCTCACTTCGTCATCAGCATCCCCCGTTAGCTCGAGACTACTGCCCTCTTCAACCAAGTTGAAGGGAAAGAGGCACTCATCAGTAATTAGGGATCTAACATCTTTATCTTTCGAAGATATATTCCTTAGCTCAGTAACTGCCCCTAAATAACTATCGTTGATAGGACATGGATAACTACCTGTAAGATTCAGAGAACTGCTCAGTTTGAAATACGACTTGAATAAAAGCACTCAAGATTGAGAAAAATGACACTCACATCCATCCAGCCATCATCCAATAAAGCCAAGCGGGTAATGCACATATAAACACTCATTCTTGAAAGCACTTAGCTTATTTCAAGCACCAGTCATAACTTGATAATTGCAGATTGACTCAAGAAATGTATGCGAGATGCTTTCCTCTCAACGCTTGAAATTGAAGATGATTCGAATGTCCTCTAGAGCTGTTTCATGATATAAGAATTAAAGGAATATCATATTGTATGTGCAGTGAAGAAATGCAAAGCTGTTAAGATGCGGTAGGACCGGAGCCAATCTTAATTGACGTAACATTCTCCGGATGAATGGGTTGAAAGGTGGAACACAACCTGCCTAGCACATGTCTTCTTCAAGCGGTATATCCTTCCAATGGCAAGTAAGCTCTATCATTGCGAGTCAGGACTCGTACATCCTTATACATTATCCCATGTTTAATGCAAATTCTATGGAGAGAAACCTCATCAATTCTTGAAGCCATAAAATCTTTCGGGTTCTGTAAAAATATAGCATCTTCTAATGTGTCAGGAGCTGGTTCATCTTCTACTTCTAGATTCACAGGAATTTCAAGCACTTGTTGAGAGGTTATAGGCTGTTCTGATTGATTGCCCAGAGTGTGCCAATTAAATATTGTTGCGGACCTTGACTCAACATCAAAATTGTTGTGCGAAGTAATCTGTTCAGTAGTCACAACAGCTAAACGCTCCTAGTGTCTGGAACTCATAGCTATCAAACTTAGCAGATAATCATTAGTAGAAAAAGAAATCTGTTCCCCAATGTGATGTAGTGTTGTGCATTACAATGATAAACAATTCAGAATCAAATTGACAGTTGCGACGAGACCATGGGATTCGACCGGAGTGACTGTCTCACTGGACGTCCCAACCAGCTTTGACGTCGATGGTTGTGGATTTCTCATATGCACCGGGACCGGTTATGGGCATTTTGGAGTATAGTATTTACATTCAAGTCCAAGTTCTATGCATTTGTTCGCGAGTCCAAGTATCCAAGTCTAGATGATTTTGTGTGCATGTGTTCAACTTATAAGTCACGTCTTATTGCAAGTTCATATGGTTAGTTATGCGGCTGTTTAAGTTTAAACACTCATGATCAACTCAAGGAAAAACGGTTCAGTCCCCCTAGACAAGATCTCTCACATAGGCGGCCTCGCCTTATCATATTTTGAACCTCATATGCCAATAGTCGTTCTGCCGAATCCAATCACACCGATCCCTCCATTTCAGCAATTAACCGACCCATCATTTTGATCAACCCTTCCATATCATAGCCAATCCCTCCACGCTGTACTATAACCGAACCCTTCAATTTCATCATCCCAGTTCTGTTACCCCATAACACAACTGATCCCTACGTTGTATGGCAAATACATCACTAATATACCAAAAAGGACCCCTATGCACACTCCATCTCACGTCTCCTTACATCATTACCGCCCTATCCTTCCACAACCATCAGCAAAGTCTCAACATCCCATCATCTCGTCACATCAAAAACCCTCCTATATATAAATCAAACGCAAATGAGGTTCAAGGGTTGAAGAAAAAATGAGTGTGATTCGGGTTAAAGCTTGGATCTAAAATTGAATTAACAAGATCGGAAGGAGTTACAATTTAGGGTAACAGCGAGGGCTTTTAACAAGATGGAAGATGGAGTCACATAGAGGATTGGATTAATTAGTGGGAGATGCAATGGAAATAATGAGCTCGATTAATGGAAAAGAGAAGGAAGGTATGTTCGGTTTGGTAGGAAATAAGAAGAATGAGCAAGTGAGGGAGAGGGGGAGACAAGTGCAGGATATAAACCAGTGCGGCCCACTTCCACAAAGCCTCAAAGTAGCTAAGTGTTTGTAAGCAAAGAGATCGGTACGATCCCCCTGCTGGGGGGATTGGTACCAAACCCCTTTTTTCCAAAAATATATATGGAAAAGTGTAATGAAAATATATTCGAACTACTTGGAATCGGCAACGACCCATATGTGTGTAAACATATTGGGGAGTCGATGACAAAATATGTACATAAACATGTGTGCATCCTCAACATTCAATTTCTTGAATCAATGGAAATCGAATTATTATCTGAGAACTATAGAGAGAAAATACGAATTCAAATAATCGAGGCCTACTAACTCAATTGACAAGTGCAATGGAACCCAGCAAAGATAAAGATTGGGGATGACATTCTGGATTTATATTGATATCGACCAAACATTGCAACAAACAAATAGGGATACAGCTCTTCAAAATGACAATTCATTGAAAGGGTAACAATTATTTAGAAAGCTGAATGGAATCCTTCTGGTGACTCTAACGTGCTTCGATTCAGAGCACTCCATGTTTGAAATTGGACGTACTTTGGGAGGCAAGTGTTATCCGGCTGTTTGATCCGTCTATATTCTGACTGATTGGGCAAGTTATAGTAGATGTGGCAAGCAGCCCAGAGAGGTGATCGTGGAGTCTAAAGATCAAGTACATACAAAAATTTGAAAACAACGATCAAGCAAGATCAAGAGATAGACTCTCTGAAATATTCTATGCATGGATTAGTACCTCTACTAGGCGGGGGATCGGACGTATCCATAATCTAAGCAGGGGATTAGATCACATAAAAATGGTCATTAACAACATCAACTAATACTTCAATTCAACTGAATCAAATGATCTAAAATCATGAAGGCAATTATGCAAACAACTTTGAAACCATGAAGCTAGCATGGAGTGGGATCCGCACGATCGATCGCAGCACGTCGTGTGGCAACGAAGCCCGATTGGTGCCGATCCCTCAGTATTGGAAATTGGGCCTCGAAAATTTATATGTGACCTCGTCAACATTTGGAGAATAAGCTGGTGAAATTTCAGAAGGATATTCGATCGTTTATCCTTATAAATACATAGTACATTCTTCGTTTCAGGGATCCTTACGCGGTTGTTCAGCTGTAATAAAGGCAACTGATCTGATCCCCTCTATAGTAAGAATTCAAAGTGGTTAATGAAGCAATTTCATCAAAGTGGACGTAGGCAATCAATGCCGAACCACTATAAATCTACGTGTTAATGTTTTTTCTTGTTTTCTCTATTTTAATGTTGATTTCTTCATTTATTTCTCTACATTTACTCTACTTGGTATTTGTGCCAACTTTTAGTGCAAACAATAAAAGTAACTTAAATCTTATTATTTTCCTACTATTCATGTTATTTTTGCTTTCAACCTTAGCAGAGATTTTAATAGCACACGAGTGGAACTTCTAAAAGATATACACAATTATTGCGTATATTCATGGAAATTATTCATTCTTCCGACGATTTTCCTCTAATTTCCCACATTGTTCCTAACTAGATTACTAACATAAATTCCTAATATTGCTCCTTTTTAGATTTCCAAATATTACTACCATTCAAATCTCTCATACCTAATTTTCTTTCAAGTGGTCCTCGTTACATAAATCTTTTCTTCTTTTATTGGTTTCCTCATCGACTCATTGCTATTCGTTCGCCCACTGCTTTAGTCACTGGTTTTACTTCAGTAACATAAAAAGAAATATGTATTGATCTATTTCAGTTGTTTTTCTTTTTATTTACCTTACACAAGAATAATCCTCATGTCTTCATTATCGACATTATTACCCTCCTACTCCCTTTACCTCATTTCAATAAAGTATCATTTCCAAGTCTTGGGTCTCTCCGCATGCATTTTAGAGTAATTTCGGTTCGAACTAGATCCTCCAACTCTGGTTAAACAAGCTAGGCCAGGAAATTCATGATTGGTATGAAGGCTGAAAGGTTGTTCATGTCGTTCGAATAAGTTTTGTTCAACCGTGCATTACTATTTTCTTTAGGAGAGAGACACTCTAATCACTTCCATCTTCTGGAAGTCACTTAAGTGAATCGATCAGAGTCAACCTTGTTAGGAGGCCGGAGAATTGGCCAATGTCTTGCTAGTATGCAGGAGTGGTAGCGCCTGGATCTGGATCTAATGAGGAGGATGAAGCATCAACTGCCATAGGAAAGATGGCTACAGGATACCCTGATAGGAATAAATTCTTTTTAAACATTTTGAAAATATGATGCGAACAACTTATATATAATGCAGTTTTGTGCATATGCAAGTATTTAAAGATTAAAAATCCTTGTTTTTGACATAATAGTTACACACTCCAACGAGGAGGAATACAGTTCAACCAATTTTGCATCCAACCCCTACTGTTCAATAACTAATACACAATTTCTAACATCCAAAATTTTGGATATCCAACTTTTCCAAATCTATACTCCTATGCTGGAATAGGAATTTAGATGGAAAATTTTACATTTCCATCTTTCTTTTTGATATCTATCCCATTGTATTTTAAAACCTTCTCTTATGCCCCCAAATCTTTTCCAGCGATTCCCAAGTACAATCTGCATAAGGGATGCTTATTTTTTCTATTTCCAAAATGGAATTATTCTAAATATAAGTATCGTTCTCTATCAACAAGGTGTGGAAACAGGAATTCCAAAGCTAAAATAACATTTCCCCTTATTATTCTCTGTGTTTTGTATACTTTCACCCTTGTCTGACAAGTAAAATTCAAATTCAATATCACGTCGACCCTCCCAACGCTAGGCATAAGGCTTTTGAAAATAAGAAATTCTTTCATTTCCCATTAAAAACCTTTTTCCCTTTCCAAACTGACTTGCAAAATAGTTTGAAAAATCAAATTTCCAAAAATAATTAAATACCATTTCTTTTCAGAAGCACTTGAGCAAAGAAATTTAAAAGCATTTAAATCCCACTTCTTTTAAAACAAATCAAGCCACTTCATAACATAATTGGGATTCGACCAATGAGTTAATGCACATGATTGACCCTTGCTTGCAGAGTAAATCTTTGATTTTATAAACCCTTACTTTACTTTGAAACAACAACATAAAAGCCTATATTAAAATTTTAGCTTTTATGTTATAGGTATAATGGCCAATGAGTCCACAACAACTTTTCTCTATCCTACGCTTGCTAAATTTTTTTTTCCAAAAATCTAAATTTTTTAGGATTCAAGCATTATTTATTTCTAATTTCTAACTTAATTTCCAAATTCTATTTATAAATTTCTAGATTTGATTACATCATCACTGGCTAAGTGTCCTTATGATATTTCCTCGTTTATTATGTTTGCTAATTTATATAGCAGTCAAAGTTCACTCAAAAAATCAACACAGTAACAAAATAGGAACACATCCCATACCATTTTTTATGCTTTGTTAATAGCCGAAGGGAGACAACCGACGATTACTAACTAATAACCCAAAAGAAATAGTTGCTGAAAGCCGCCCTTCAACATGATGTGGTGGCCTAATCACTCTATTCTCAATTAAAATGGACATTTCTAGTATGTCATTCCACTATGACCTACATGTGTTAGATCACCTTCTTGGCATCTAATAAATAAGTTCCATCCATTACTTTAATTATTACAACCAACTAATGGATTAATTGTGCATTCCTATATAGAATTGGTAAGAAATATAAACTATGCACACTTAGACTAACTCATCGAAATTTGGCTTAGTGGAAAACTTTCCTACCACCTGTCGTGCCTTCTTAATCCATGAGTCAAAATCCCTTTTGTGTATTTTTCATCTCATTGCCCTCTTCTCCCATCATACTACTGTCTTCTTTCAAACAAGATCTCTAGATAGTATTCCTAAACTTTGGTATTTGCCTTTTTTATCCTTGATTTTTCATGTGTTTATATCCTAAGACTCACAAAAGTGTACTTTAATACCATTCCCCCTTCCTTTGAGGGTCATTCAGATGGATTTCATATATATCTAATCAAACATTTCTAGGTTCATTCCATTTAATCAACAGGGATCCATTGCTGGTACCCTATGAGCATACATGGCTATTTAATCACAGCCCTTACCTTTAATCCATCTTACCTAAGTAGTCACCCAATCTACTTTATATCAAAAAAAAAATTGGTTTTCATCACTCTTTGAAAAATTAAAACTTTATACTCATGAAGTTCTTAATCCGAAACATTTATCTTTGAAAACATAAAGTTAAGAACCATTTTCAAAAGTTGCTAGGTTTCCAAAAGGAACCATGAGAAATTTCCTATTCTAAAAAACTTTTTCTTATTGAAGAATTTCTACTATAGGGATTCACTTCTTTCAAAAGTGGGATTTTTAAACAAAAAGCATTTATCACTTTTGCTTCCAATAACCAATTGTCATACCAATCCACTTTTCAAAAACTTCTTCTATAACTTTAAAAATGAAAACTGGAGTAGATAAAGATAACTTTCATTTTATTATTTTCCTACTACTCATGCTATTTCTGCTTTCAACCTTAGTGGAGATTCTAATAGCACATAAAGGAGACTTATAAATGATATGTGGCTTATTGCACATATTCATGAAAATGGTCAATTCTTTGAATTCTTTGCATGTAGTTTTTTACATCTTTCCTAGCTAGATTACTAACATCAATTCCAAATGTTGTTCCTATTAAAATTTCATAATGTTGCTATTATTTAAATTTCTATTATCAAAATTTCCTTCAAGTAGCATCTCCTTACATGACTCTTTTCCTCTTTTATTGTTTTCCCCATCGACTCATTACAGTGTGTTTGCCTACTACTTTAGTCATGAGGAGTTTTTTTCATTAACATTAAAAGATATATGTGTAGATCAATTTTAGTTGTTTTTCTTCGTATTTTCCTTATACGGAATTATTCTTCCTATCTTCACTATCTGGCATTCTTACCCTTCTACTTTATTTAACCCCATTTCAATAAAGTACCATTTCCATTTATCCACCCATTAGAGAAAGAATTTTTTAAAACTTTCGAACTTAGAAAATAGTGAAATATCATCAAGCCAAATATATAATCTCTTATTTATTCATTCCAAAAGTGAAAAATCCCATTATCAAATGTCTTTAAATCCAAACTTTTTGACTCCATAAATTTGAAATCAAGAATTTCAAAACTTCCTTGTTTTTCAAAACAGCTTCGTAAAAGACCTTTGAAAAACCATTCAAAACATTTCAAGAAACTTTCAAAAATATTTTTGTCAAATTCTTTCATATGGGATTAGACTCAAAAATGGACTCTTATTTTCCCTTTCTTCCGGACTTTCTATCTTCTCTACACATTCTTAACTCGTCTTCATCAAATATCCATCTATCATCTTGTCGTGATTAATGCACATCTTCTTGTGGGAACTTGCTCAGTCTATTATCATGCCTTGCTTCCGGATGCTCGTAATATATAGGTTCTTACTCCCCATCTATAGGATGAAATGAATGTCTTCAATCGACAATCCATCAAAATCAACAGTCATAAGGCTGTCTAAGCCTAGCAAAGGAGTCAAGTACCATCCGGCTTCTGGGGTCCTTCTATACGTCGCGATCATGTGCATCTTTGTCAATACCTTGTAGTATAACCAACAATCTGTAGGATAAATGAGGTAGGTGTTTAATTTTAACTCCATTCATTATTCCATAGTTTCCTCATCCATCTTTTAAGAATATGGTCGCAACTACTTCTATAATCAAAATTCATAGAGTTTGGCTCTAATACATAATTATAAGTAAAAATACAAATACATTCTCTCACCGCATCCTAATCCCTATGATCAACTAACCTAAGCATGGATACCAAATGCAACAAATCGTACCTTAATGGATCGGACTTTCAATTAAATCGAAACCTAAGTCCATTAGGATATAGATCGTTGGTTTCGATAACCTGTAACAGCTATAAGTATATCAAAAGGATATCTACATTAACTCATAGCGGAATAGAAAAATAATAAAATATATGCTGGCCATGGCTATTACCTTGGAATCAATATTATTCCTTTCGTATCTGATTGTTTTGCTAGCACCAAGCATGAATGGGAAGACTTCACCATCTACAGTTTCTATCCTATACCAATAGCATGTCCCTTTAAATCTACCATGTGGGTTGTATCTGATTGATTTCTATTTAAGTGTTATGTCCATTATTTATGGTCATTCCGTGTAATTCCATCTTCGCATATGGCATAACTAACCTTTCACTGAGGTATAACTATATATATGCGCATATATACATATATAAATAAACATTTTACCATCCAAAAGAAAACCTCTAGCCACTTAATACTTCTTAAATAAGGAGGAGGCAAAACCAACAACCATTTAATACCTCCACTTCGTAGCGAGCCCTCTATAATGTAAATGCCATTCAATCGGTTCTGGTAAATGCCATTCGATCGGTTCTAGCTAAAGAGACCGGTGACCCCTAGACATAGCTTAATTGTTTAATTACCATACTACTAACGCATCTCAAAGACTTATTTAAGGCTTAACAAGCCTACCTCCAACAAATGAACAACTAATTAAATAATCAGGCTTTTGTGTATCCTATACGGATTATATATTAGTAAGAAGCGAAATCCATCAGGGCATAACCCAAGTCTTTGCTAACGATTGCTCGAGACCGCTGGTATTCATAGGCTTTATGATGGCCCTACTACTAAATACCAATACAACAAAAATATCGACATTGCCTACCGACCTCGAAGAGCCTAAATCTCTTTCAGACCAACCTAATGTAAGTCAAGGAAAACGTCAATTCTAGTTACTAAATTCCTTTTGTTAGAAATGAAGCAGACCTCATTTCCCCATTAGATACCTTCGTAGGTTATTTAGAACTTCTTACATGGGAAGAAGGCATACCCACAGCCATTAATACCTTCCCCTTCGAAGTAAACCCCTTGACATCCCTAAATTTACCAAGTCGTTTAATACTTCAAATCAGAGGTGAATCCTTAGTCTATTTTTGCCTTCCTATGCGAAAACATATATCCTTTCCTAACGGGTCCAAAGGTTGGAGATGTCTTGTATTAGTAGTGAGTATGTGCAACTGCCGGTAGCCTCTAAGTGAAAGGCAAACTTCTGTTGTGTAACTCTAATGACCTTGCATCCCAGTCCATAAAAAACCGAACCAATCATTCTAAGCCTAAATGATGGGCTGAACCCACTAATTCACACTCCTAAACGTATAATTAAGGATATATAATTTCCTACTATGAAATTTATACTGCCTCTTAGCATTTAATTCCTAGCTTATATGCTAATTATGCATATTCTCTGATTCCCACTTACGTGTCAGAAATATCAATTTTCCGTAATAAAAGGTCATTATTATTCAAATTGGACAATCACTAATAACATTTATTTATTCGTGCTAATTAAACCATTGTGCCTATTCCATTTCCCTATGAATGTTAAACTAAAGCCATTAACCGGTCTCATTAAACACATTTATGTCCCTATTTAATTTCTGTAACTCCCGATTAACTGCATATTTATTTCACTAATAATTTTGGAGTTACTTTCTCTTTTCCATTTCAATACCCTAATCCTATGGTTCACTAAGCTATCAATAACTAGTAGCCCTACTTATAACTAATATGAATACTAGCGTATAGTGTGCTGAATGTGTGTGTGTGTGTGTGTATTTGTGTATGTGTGTATTTAACCAGTAGGAGTAGTTATATGTATTGATATACGTGTGTGTATTCCTATCTCTAGCTCAATAACTCACATGCATAGGAATTCCAGAACAAACGTTATTTATCCATTCTGTAAGGAATATTTATTTCTACATTTTAGTATGTTACAGCTATCCTTTCTAAAAATGATTACCACAACGAAATTCCATAAATTACCCAAAGACAAGATTTATTTTCTCCGTTTGAAACTGTAGGGAATTTTATATTTATATTGAAATAGACTATACAAACTATGGAAAAGAACATCCGTACTTTACACATCTCTTCCATTTTGTGTATATTCCTTATTATTTCAGCGACACACTTTTTATATTTAGTTGTGGAGCTAGATAATTTATGAAATTACACAGAAATAGATACAACTAAATTATGCCCAGAATGCTTCCAATAAATTAAAACAAATAAATTCACATTCCAATCAAATTAAGGCAATCTAAATTAATAATGTTACTCAATAAATTTGCCTTCTGCCTAAGCCAGAGAGTCTTAAACAAAAGATGCTAAAGAAAGTATTCAGAACAGACCTTCCAAAGAGATCGAAGGGATGCAGCTAGCAAAATGAGATGGCTCAATGTCTTTTGAGAAGACAGAAGGTATAACCTTGCAACATCTAAGAAGTTCTTACCCTCCGAAGGAGGCAAACCAGCGGATGCAAGGGAATACGACCCTACTAGAACCTTTTCGAAAGCATAATAAGCCTTTCGGGCCAGATAATACACCTGTAGGATACCTTTCGATGGTACCGAAAGGTTTGGGTAAAAGCAACATCCATAAATCAACAGAAAAAAACTTCCACAATCATCTAGGAAAAATGCAACTTTCGACAGTAATCTTGAAGGAAAAGCAACGTTCCGAAAAAGCCAAAGAGTTCATAAAATCTAGAAAACCTCCAGTACCTTCGAAAGGTTCATATACCGTCCATACGACAAATCTTCTGGGAAGAGCAACAGGTTCCTAAACACAAATGAAGGGAAAGACCCTTCGGCAACATTCACCAGTCCACGATGATGCGCAATAAACAAACCTTCCATCTATAACGAGAGGCATACAACCATGTACAAGAAGCAGCCTTCCGGCGAAACCGAATGGTTTGTAACTGCGTAAAAGAGGAAACCTTCCATTCCCGACGAAGGCACAAGGCTGGAGGGAGTGCCACCTGCATCTATAAATAAGACCCAAGGAGTCCTATTTTGGGGGTGGATTTTTCCTCATTCTCACCTTGTAATCTCCTAATTGCAGCACTGTAACCCTAATTGAGTATTGATGTGGGAAACCTAATAAAAATAAAAGTTTATACGAGGATCTAATGGAAGTCTTCAGTTTTCCAAATTTACTCTGCAGTTTACCTTAATTTCTATTGGTTAAAATCTATTTTACAGGTACGACCCCTCCGAAAGATCCTTGTCAACAAGGATAGTGATTTTACCTCTTGAATAATCTTTGTAACCCTTCGGAGACCCCAAATCATCTTCTCAAACCCTTCAGTCAGAAGGGAAGTTTGCTTGAATCATATTCCATAAAACCTTCCGGAATCATAAAATCTATTGGTTGAACCTTTAGACGAGAGTTAAAATCCGTCATGTCTGAGAACCTTAGCAACCTTCTGAACCCTGAACAATTACCTTCCAAACCTTTTAGCGAAAACCCAAATCAACTGCCTACAAATGCCTGAACAAGGGAATTTTATCAAGGTCTGGAAAGTAGTTCTCGGGAGAAGTCTTATAAAGGTTAAATTAAATCATGGATCAATTCATACAAATTCAGCAAGGACGGAAGGTCTCCTTGAAATTAGTACCTAAGCCACCATGGCGTCTTTGGAAAGTCGGATTTAGAGTTTAGTCCCAAGTGGAGATATATTAGCAATTTTATTGGATATCATTCTTTCAGAATAGTCCAGCCTACCCTCATCACTTGAGATACACATTGAATTTTCAATCAAACATTTAAAGGCCTTTTTGAAGATCTTTCTTCCTATCACTTAACAATAACTTCATTTACTAGAATTTTGTAGGGGTTTTGACCACAAATTTGGTTAACATTTTTGGCGCTAGAAGGAGGACCTCGAACCTCTGACTTGTTTTATTTCCCGACATTACAACCCCCCGATTCTCATCGAGCTAGTTTCACATTAAAGTCACATGTTACCGATTAGATTATGGCTAAAAAATTCAAGAGGTCCGAACAAGGGTCTTCTGAACCACCCAAGATGAGGAACATAGGTTAAGGCTTGAAGCCTTGAAGATTATAAATAAAAAGAAGGTGGAATCATATGACCTTGAAAAATGGAGCTTGAAACCCTTTCATATGGACGGATCCCCATTTTTGCACTTGGAAAAAGAATAAAGGAAAGTGAGAACGTTTTTAATCGAATGAGGAGAACTATCGAGTCATATTCTAAGGAAACTATCTTTGGAAAGAGGAGATAAAGGATTATGATTATTTCACGAACAAACGGAGTAAGATCATAAGCGAGGCCTACCACCCAAGGGAAAACTATGAGCATTTGGGGAAATTCGCGGCTGAAGAAATAAGATAGATAAAAGAACTACTCGGCGAGAATATAATAATTACAAAGGAGCATCTAACCAAAACTCTAGGATTGAAAGGAAAGCTTTTGAAAGAGAAACAATGTTGCAATGAAAAGGAAGCCTATCCCTTAAGAAGAAGTATTTGAACCAGGCTACAAAAGAGTTAGATGCCTGTCAAAGCTGACTCAAAAATCAATACTTCTTGGAGAATACATTCTCACAATGTCAATCGAGGACATTTATATTAGAACCAAAGAGGAAGTGCACTATTGGCCCTCTTAAAGTAAAATGCTAGGGTTTTAGAGAATGTCTAAAAGAGTATATTGCAACTTCCATCTCATGAACGGACTTGATACTGACCAATGCCAAGTACTTAGAAAAATGGTCCTACACTTTCTAAAACAAGGACAGCTGAAATAATTTGTAACGGATTGATCAAGTCATGAATTAAAGACTCTATTCTCAAAATAACGAATGTCCACATGATCGGCAGAAGAATTCTCCTTAAACTTCGACTACCTAAAAAGGTAGGCTACCAATAATGGTAGAAAGAACTTGGTCGCGTCAAGATGGCCAAGTCAAGGCACCTCTTTGAGGGAGGGCGTAAGCCTTTATCCGTGCCAAAACCATAAATGGCAAGGTTAAAGCAGCACCGGCCCTTATCCGCACATGATATGGCCAGGATAAGGTACCTCTTGGAGGGGGAAAAGGTAATCCCTTGGTCCCTCCATGGTATGGCCTGGCCAAGGTACCGAACAGGCCCTTAATCGCGTCACGCTATGGCCAGATTAAGGCACCTCTTGGAGGAAGGTCGGGTAAGTCCTCGGGCCCTACTTGAGAATAAGCTAGCCGAGCGCACCGAAAACATGGACGAAATGTTCAGTGGACTAAGAAAAGTCCATGCCTAAAATAGGCATAGCAAGAAATCGACATAGCTTAAAATAGCACCACTAAAAGATCGGTAATATCAAAGATGACAAACAACTTGAAATAGGCTCTGCTTAAATAAGCAGAAAATCAGACAAAAGAGTCCAAGCCTAAATAGGCCAAAAACAAATGACAAATAGACAAAGAAAACTCGCGGTCGAGAAAGAAAAAGCATGCATGGCATCCTCAAAGCCTAAAGATGGCACATTCAATAGATAGAATCAGAATGAATTCTCGAGCTTCTTCCAGACGGGTGTTCTGGTCTTCTGTTACGAATTACCAGAAATGATATTCTGGTCTTCTATAATTAATTACGAGAAATGATATTCTGGTCTTCTATTGCTAATTACCAAAAATGGTATTTCGGGATCCTATTATTAATTACTAGAAATGAAATTTTGGTCTTCTATTATTAATTTCCAAAAATAGGATTCGTGACTTCTATCATTAAATATCTAAAATTATGTTCAGGACATCTACTATCAAATACCAGAAAAGGATATTCTGATCATCTATTTTTTATTATCAGAAGTGGTTATTTTGGATTTCCATTATCGTCACTGAATTAGATTGATGGCCCTTTGTTACTCATTATTAAGATGTACACTGGTCATTTATTACCTATAGAAAATGATATTCTAGCCTTCCATTATTAACGGTATCTTGGACTTCTATTACCAGAAACGATATCCTGGAAGTAGCATTCTAGTCTTCTATCACCTGTTACCGAGAATGGTAGTTTGGTCTTTTATTGCTCATCCCCAGGCTAATTCCCTAACCCTTCATTAGTAACTGTTAAATATAGTATACTAAACTTCAATTACCTAAATTCCGAGATAGGTTTTCTTGTCTTCTAATACAAAATACCAGGGTGAATTCTTGGTCATCTACTAATTATCAAGTGCCGCATTGGGTATTCCATACCTTTGTTATCTACTTACCACATACGGTTTTCCTGACTTTTACTATTAGTTCCAAATTGGAGATCCTAGTATCTTATCAGCAAATATGAATTTCTATCCTTATGATGACCATTATTGGAAACGATATGGTTGGTTTCTATTACTTATCATCAAGGAAAGGCATTTCAGCCTTCTAACTCTCTATCGCCTATTATCGGAATATACCAAAAAGCGACTGCCAATTATCTTAATATTATCTAATACTTGAATCTAGGTCCGACGATGTCTTGTAAAACATTATCATTAATGTTGCTAAGACTAGTGGTTATTGAAGGCCCCAATCGGAGTGCACAATCTTTGGGTTCATATTTATCTCAAGTAATTTGACCCGAGTCAAGGAATGATAGTGGAAGAAGATAATTGCCAAAAGAGTCTCCTAGTGGAAACTTCCGACCTTTTTTATACTCAGATCTCCTAAATAATGAAAAATGAATTCAAAAACTACCTTATCAAGATCTTAGTCATAAATGTCCCATCAAGGTCTTTGTTGGGTAAATGTTAAATTTCGATGATTATGTATAGCCTAACATTAACTATTCTCAGGAATGCCAAATGGGTGAAAGAAGCTAAATCCGCATTCGTCCCTTATTATGGATAAAGATGAGACCTTGGTATTTTTAATGAATCACTTTTCATGCAATTGCTACAATGATTTGCTAATCTAGGCAACTGATGTCTTCCAGATAAGATTGTTAATTTTATGCTAATAATTAAAGAATACTATCTGCTACATGTTTTTTGGAAAGGTAGGATGACAAAGAATCTATATTCGCTTAATCGAAAAAGGAGTTAAGGATTGGGATGAAAAGTTTGGAGACACATCAATCTCCCAGAGGCATATCCAAATCAAAGATAAATAAGGGTAAGCAAAGTTAATATGACAGGTAGCATGTATAACATTACAAGTATTACATTATGCTGCATAGCATTACCAAGGTATGGAAAACACATCTTATGTATAAATTGAGATACTCATGACTTTACCAATCATAGTAGCAAAACACATGGATATTATAGTATTGACAGTTGAAATTGAGATACCGAATAGGGATTCTGTAGATGTTCATAGAACCCAACTATCTTTAGATTTTATTTCCAAGCTATCTATCTTTTCATGAAGCTTAATCATTTCAAGTCAAGATTTATACAAGTAACTCTACTATGAAATGCTTTAAAACTTAAATATTTCAGCCTCCCTCTTTTTTAATGATTTAATTTCAAAATCTCAATTTCCATAAAGAATTTCTGAATATTGAAACATTGGCGCTTAGAAATTAAAGAAGTTTTTAACTTTGTCCGAGGTCTATTCTTAACTTATCCAGAATCATTATGAACTCTGAAGAAGGAGCTTCAGAAGGAAAAACTAATCTTATTTAAGTCTCCCATATCAACAAGCAAAACAAGTCCCTTTATTTTAACAATAAGAATACATATTAGAGTATGTTTATTGTCAAAACTTATTGTTTATAATATGATACGATAACCTTGTCTAGACTGGTAACTAGCGTGTGTTTGCTAATTTCATCCCTCGGTTAGAAGGGTATTATATTGTAATTATGAATCAACATCGAATAAAATATCCTAATTTTCTTCAAAAGGAATTTCCCTCCACCTTCAAAGGAAGCCGGGTGAGAAGTGGGGGTGTTCCATGTACAAAAACCATTTATCCTAGGGAAACCAATATTAGGTCATTTTGGACGGAGGCCTTCATCTATATGCCATGTTAACTAGGTTGGCTTATTAAGGAGACATGATTTAAGGAACATATAGTTCGTAATAGCATAGTTTAGACAAGCGAAATAAAATACATACTAAGAAATATATATATTCATGGAATAAATACTTGACACCCATTTATAGCTGCTCCACCAATTCATAAGAAATGGACTTAGAAAGAGAACAAACTTATACTTATATTGCCTGAGCCATTTAAGGAATTTTTTTTTACAAACAGTCTGATTCAAAGCAAATTATGACATGCACTAAGATTTAGGCTAAGTCCTAATTTACATGAAAATAGAAATACAAAAGTAAAACTCCTACTGAAATTTACCCAAATACTATATTTTCAAAGCTGAATGTTAAAAGTGCACTTCACATAAAAACTGCCAAAGTGTCTCTATTAACTTTTCATCTAGCAGAAGGTTAAGAGTTCACCATTCTTTCTCAAAAAGCGCCAAATCATAGCCGTCATTTGCTGAATTTCATCAAATAAGGCTTAACCAACAATAGTTTTTGAATTAAAAGATAAAACGGTAATCATATAAAAAACAAAAACCATTAATGAAGATCTGTAGAGAGCAAAAGAATGTCTTATCTTTTGCACCAGAATCGCTGACACGGTCCATTCGTCTTCCTTCCTCTCTCACTTCTAATTTTTATTATATAGGCATTTATTTATTAAAAACAACAAAAAAACAAAGAAAAAAAGCATCAATGGCCGCTTGCAACCTCCATAAAATTCATCCTGACTTTATTAATATGGAAGCGCCACACCGTTGCTGCTGCTTTGCATTAGGCTTATTAGACCCATCATATGAGGCAAAAGAGGTCAATAGCACACAATCGAACAACATGGATCGCCTATAACCTAATTTCCCTAATCCATATGTAAAGGCAACATATTCCTTACTTTTCAATCTGGCTATAAGCGCATTCTAGATGGATTTGGCCATGCAGGATCTTTCTGAAGAAAAGCCTCCATTAATAACTTACTCTCCTTATCAACCCATATGGATTAAACCCATCGTAATTGACCCCGTCGATTTAGTTCCGAACCTTCCGCCTTTTCCAAATATACTGTAGGGAAAAGGGGGAAAGAAATCATCTTGCTGCTTTGGACCCCTTCGATGATCAATTCTATGATGCTAGTGTAATCTTGAATCTGTACATATTAACAAATCATTTTGAAAAGTGTAATGTGAAATAATATCTATATGTGTGAACATTAGATGTTTTATAGTTGAATTTCTTAAGTTATATCACAAAGATGAAAATGTGCTTATGTATTTGTTACTTGGTTATATGGTGTTCTAATGAACAGAAAGGAATTAGAAGGCTTAGGACTTCTAAATTTAAATAAAGGCTTGTTGTCGGAAGGCTAAACATTAAGCTATCTAGAACTTTCGCAAATAAGGGAAGATTGAAGTTGGAATACCTTCCGGACCCTCCGGAAGGTTTAGTGATGCAACTTTCATTCCTTTTAAAAAAAATCACCCAAGGTTGCCAAAATGACATTTAAATGGATCTCGGGTCATACTATTAATGTGATACTAAGTGCAGTTTTAAATTTTACTGTAATAAATGATGATGAATGAATAAGTAGGAAAGATAGCCTGAGAATTTTGAATCAGGTTTAAGAAATAACCTCCTTGTTCTAAGGAAGTTTGGATTATTTGACAAGGACTGTTTTACTTGTAATCGGAATTTACATTTACAGGAAAATGAGGCTTAGAGAGGATGACTTGAAAAATCAAGAGCATCCCTTCGAGTGAGTGGGGGGGCAAATGTTGCTCGATAATTCGCCTTCCGCCTAAGCTAAAGAGTCTTAAACAAAAGTGGGTAGAGAAAGAATTCAAAGCAAACCTTCCAAAGAGATCGAAGGGATGCAGCTTGCAAAATGGGATAGCTCAAGGCCTTCTGAGAAGACAGAGGGTATTATCCTGCATTGTCTAAGAAGTTCTTACCTTCCGGAGGAGGCAAACAACCCGAAGCAAGGGTATACGACCCTACGACAACCTTTCCGAAAGTATAATAAGCCATTCGGGCCAAATAATACACCTGCAGTATTCCTTTCGATGGTACCCAAAGGTTTGGGTAAAAGAAACATTTATAGGTCAATAGAAAACAACCTTCCTCCATCATGCAAGGAAAATCCAACTCTCGGTAGTAATCAACTAGGAAAAGCAACTTTCGGACAAAGCTAAAGGGTTTACAAAAGAGAAACCCTACGGCACCTTCGTAAGGTTCATATGCCATACAGATGACAAATCTTTCGGCAAGGGTAACAGGTTCCTAAAAAGAAATAAAGGAAAAGACTCTTTAGCAGCACTCAGCAGTCCAGATGATGCACAATAAACAAACCTTCTGTCAATAACGAGAGGCCTGCAACCATTTACAAGAAGCAGCCTTTCGGCAAGACCGAAAGGTTTGCAACTGCATATAAGAGGAAATTTTCCGTTCCCGACGAAGGCATAAGGCTAGAAGGAGTGCCAACTGCATCTATAAATAAGACTCAAGAGGTCCTGTTTTGGGGGGTATTTTTTCTCATTCTCACCTTGTAATCTCTTAATTGCAGCTAGTAACCCTAATTGAGCGCTGATTTAGGAAATCTAATAAAAATAGAAGTTTATTCGAGGATCTGAGGGAAGTCTTCAGTTTTTTAAATTTACTCTATAGTTTACCTTAGTTTATGTTGGTTAAAATCTATTTTACAGGAACGGCCTCCCGAAAGATCCTTCTCAATAAGGATAGTGATTATACCTCTTGAATAATCTTTTAACCCTTCGGAGACCCCAAATCATCTTCTCAAAACCTTCGGTCATAAGGGAAGTTTGCTTGAATCATATTCCATAAAACCTTCCAGAATCATAAAATTTATAGGTTGAACCTTTCGACGAGAGTTGTAATCCATCACATCTGAGAACCTTAGCAACCTTTCGGACCCTGAACAATTACCTTCCAAACCTCTTAGAAGAAACCTAGTCAACTGCCTATAAAAACCTAAACAAGGAAATTTTATCTTCGTTTGGAAAGTATTTTCTAGGAGAAGTATTATAAAGGTTAAATTGAATCAAGGATCAATTTATGTAACTTTAGTAAGGATGGAAGGTCTCTTTGAAATTAGTAACTAAGCCACCATGACGTCTTTGGAAAGTTGGATTTAAATTTTATTCCCAAGTGGAGATATATGAGCAATTTTATTAAATATCATTGTTTCAGAATATTCTGGCCTACTATCATTAATTGAGATACACACCAAATTTTCAATCAAACATTCAAAGGCCTTTTTTAAGATCTTGCTTCCCATCACTTTACAATAACTTCATTTGCAGGAATTTTTGGGGATATTGACCATAAATTTGGTTAACAAATAATAACAATTTACAATCCAATTATAATAAATCTGGCATAAATCTTGCAATCTTGTCATCATTCAGCTTTAATAAATTTTTGGATTGATTTCCAAATTTACGGATTGGTGTGTAAATACCATTTTTATTCCAATTACCTAACTTACAGAATATGTTGGTGAGATTTCAATTGAATAAGTTCTTCCTAAGCCTATAACTCCATAGGTCTTGCACATGCATAATAATTGAATAATATTCAATAATATAAATTTCAATGTTAAACATAAATCATATAATTTCTCATTCGCCTTCCTAGCTTTCTAAATCTCCAAATCTGAATCAATCCTCTTAATTTGATTCCTTTCCAATCCAATGGAACATGTATAATAAGATATATACACATACTACTAAATTTATAGATCTGAGAAGAGATGCAGCATTATGGAGAATATAGATTTATAATTATGAAATTTATCTTTTTTCGCAGTATCGATTCGGTCCTTTTCTACTCTTATATTTTATGACCTTCTCCAATTTATATATGTCTGCAAAAAAAATTGGCAAACACCTCCACTCCATTTGTTGTAAAGCTATGAATAAGGGATGTATAACGCAGTTGTTATATTTGTGTTATGGTTGACTTTTAGAAAGCAGATCATTTATAGGTTATGCAGAAAGTAAATTGCAGTAAAGGAAAGAACATAAAGATTTATAGTGGTTAGTCAAAATGTGCATGTATACGTTATTTCACTATTCTTTACATAGATTTTATGCACAATGCTTGGGGTACAAAATATGATAATCTAATGCTCAATAGAAAGTAAGACATATACCAAAGAAATCTCTTTGAGTACTTCTGTTTAGTTATGCCCTCCTATTTCCATTTGGTTGTTCCTATTAGGCTATTCTTGTTTCGTTGTTCATTTTTGGGTGTTCTTGTTAGCCTATTCTTGTTTGGTTAACCCTGCTAGGCTGATCCTGGATTTATCTGACTTGTCTACCATTACTGTTGTGATGTTGGCTCTCCTAAATTCCCTGCCATTGTTGTTAAAAGCTTGGGTATTTATAGGAGTGAAGGTAAAAAAAGGTCGGACGGATAAAATAGACGGTTTCCATATATAAAATGCTCAGTTCAGTTATTTCCATATATAGAAGATACGCTTCAGAACTTCATTATATTCAAGATTTCCTTTTTGTGCATGCTATGTTCGAACTTATGGTAATTAGCTCGAGGGTAGTTAGCTCGGTTGTTATGTCATAGTTCAGCGGTGCCGAGTTCGGCAGTAGTCTAACAAATACTTTCTACATAACCTATACATGACCTACTTTATGAAAGTCAATCATAATGCAATTATAACTACTGTTTTTTATATCTTGTATCCATAGCTCATAACAAATCAATGGGAAGTTTTTTTCCATTTCTTGTGCAAACAATATATCTATAACGTAATATTTTATAATTAGTAGAACTAGTAGAGAAGGAACATAGTAGAGCTCC
Source organism: Allium cepa (assembly GCA_030765085.1). NCBI lineage: Eukaryota > Viridiplantae > Streptophyta > Magnoliopsida > Asparagales > Amaryllidaceae > Allium > Allium cepa. The sequence continues at coordinate 457,981,638 of CM060940.1, read as the reverse complement.
ACCGCTTTGATCAAAAAATATGAGAAGAAAAGTGGGGAGTAATGCTAGTATTTATAGGAGATCTAATCAATCGTATCCATTAGATTTAAAATAATTAAGTCTGGGCCATTCACCCAAAGTTCAACCCTAGCCTCCATGCTTATAACCGATCAACCAATCATAGGTAGTGGTCGACCGCTAGAGGTCGACTTGTCATACTTATGGTGTCGACTTGTAGGTTCCATGAAATTATATAATTTATTTCTTTTTAATTATTCGCGTTCTAAAATTTCAAACATTGATAACTTCATCATTTAACTCTGATCGCAAAACTTTGCATGTGAAAGTTTCTCAGAAAATCATCACAAACACAATAGCGTAAGTTTCATAACCAAATTCCAAAATTTTCTCAAAATTTATTTTTGATCCTTATTAGTTTTTTATTAATTAATTTTAGTTTTATAGGGTGTTACAAATGGAGAAAAGGATAATTAGATGGAAAGCACTCATAAATGATGTTAGTTGACCCAAGGTTAAAGAAGGCAAGATATATGGTATTAAATCTACGTCACCAAGCCAATTTTTCGATGAGTTATTTCAAGTGTGCATAGTTTATAATTCTTACCTACTGCATTGTGGGAATGCGTAGTTTATACTACAATTGAGTGTGATAATTAAAGTAATGGATGGACTTATTTACAAGAGTCTAAGGAGGTAAGTTATGACATGTGGGTTATAGTTGAATGTTATACTAGAAATGTCTATCTTAATTGAGAAAGAAATGATATGGTCACAACATCATTAATACGAGTTAATGTTGAAGGGCTGCTTCCAACAATTGTTTCATTTAGGATATTTAGGTTTTAATCTCTAGTTTTCTCATTTTGGGTCTAAAAGACCATACAATATGATACGAGATATGTTCCTATTTTATTACTCTGTTAATTTTTTGTATGAGCTTTGATTGCTATATAGTTAGAAAACGGTGCAAATAAAGAATTCTCATAAGGTCACTTAACTAATGATGAAATTAACTAAGGCTAGAAACTCATAAAATAAATTACGAAATGAAATTAGCAACTAAAAATAAAGAATGCTTCAGTCTCATAAACTTTAGAATTTTGGAAAAAATAAATTTTAGCCAGTGAAGGACAGCGTAGTGTTGTTGCAAAACCATAGGACACTATCTATATTCCTTAAAAGCAAAAACTATAGGACACTATCTATATTCCTTAAAAGCAAAAACTATAGGACACTATCTATATTCCTTAAAAGCAAAAATTTGTAAATATGCTCATGTGTTGTTTGTTGTTTTGAAATAAAATGAAAGGTTTTCGAAATCCAAGATTAAATGCACAATGATAGGTTCGATTATATGCATTAACTCACTGACTCAATCCAAATTCGTTAAGATGTGGCTTTTTTTGGAGAGAAATGAGTGATTCTCTGTGCGGAGAAGAGAAATCATGTAATTTTATTCCCTACTTTAAAAAAAGCTACCATAAGCATGGTAGGTGGCCCTTCTCCATGAAACCATATAAGTCAAATAGGAAAAAGCTCTCCACGAAAAAAAAACATAGGAAAAAGCCAAGAATATCTAAGAGATTGCCAAGATGACCTAAAGAAGCTGCAAAAGTCCCAATTGTATATTGATACTTAGCTCATCTAGTGAATGTGGATGTCTGACCAGAACTGGCTACCTCGGTTGCTAGAATTGTAAAAACTCAGCAGATAATGTAAGGCTTAAACATATTTATAGGGAATTCTATTTGGGCACAGAATATAAACAAAAAATGGGACACATGAGATATTGACTATATGTGCTTTTGTGTATGTGTGTGTCTTATTTTGTGCCCCAATAGTCGCCCTATATATGGTTATATATGTGTGCGTGTGTGCGTGCACATGTGTATTTTTGTGTGTGTGTAAGTCAAATACACACACACAAACAGATACACACACACATGTGTGTGTGTGTATCTATGTATATATGCAAGAGGAGATGAAAGATTATGAATGAGATACAATAAGCAAGGTGTAGCAAGGAAGTTAAAAGATAATAATAAAAGTCATAAGTTAGTCACCTAATAATAATGGTGAGTCAGATTGTTCGTCTGTGTTTTCCTTTAGTAGGGTGATGGTTATGGCATAATTATTTCTACTATTAACAACGATTCTCTTCCATAACCATATGGGATTTTACCCTTTTGAGGAATTTCTCAAAGCCGATGCTATTGGCTAATTCATAGTTTTTTGTTCAAAATCAAATCATAACATAATAAAGTGGTTATATAAGTTAAGTTCCTACTGTAGAAGTACTATTATCATTGAAAATCTTTGATTTCTATCAAACAAAGAGTACCAATGTGACAGTAAAAATAAAGTCGAATAAGAATCACATATTAGGAGTAAAGTAAAATCTCAATTTAGAGCAATAAGTCTCAAAAGTAAGATTATTTGGGATAATTTAGATATCACAATTATAAGAGTGTGTTGAAGCGTAAAACCTAGTAAACTAACCCTCATAGTATCAATAAGCAATTATTTCTGGATTCTTGCTGCAGAAAATACATTTTTTTATCAATATGCGCATTGTCTTTTTAAGTTTGATAGTATTAAGTTTCCTATTTAAAATTAACCACATGTGTGACTCATATTTAGGTGGCGCATTCGCTTTACACATAAATCTAAAAGATTAGATTTAATACCTATGAAACTTAGGAATTTGTAAAATGAATGAGATGTATAGTTATTATTCCTATCCCGACACCAAATTTGGATATTATTATTAATGTCCATGTTATGTTGTTCACATAGAAGTGGAAACCGGTAAACAGTAGTTCCTTCTAGTGCACGATTAAAGCCGAAGTCCTAAGGAATGCTCGAATTAGATCTATATATTTCTAAGATGAGTATTTTTTAAAGTTACAAATATCGTAGAGTTCGTAAGTTCAACTTTAAGAGGAATAAGAGAGATTCAGCAATAATGCTATAACGATGTGTTATTTCAGAATGCATTATGTTACCAATACCTTGTTTAAAAATATCCAAGCCTTTTAAAGCTGATATCCAAAAGTGTGACAAGTTATTGCGGTTGCTAGATGCCAAATGATGCGAGTTAAGAGAACCTCCATGATATTGATTAGAAATTATTCCTTTCCAAATTGAGTTTCATTATGAGCATTGAACTTTCACAACCATCTCCATATAAAGAAACATTGAGGCTATGAAGATTGATTATCCCTAATCATTCTTCGTCTTTCGGTTTACAAACTGATTCCCAACAGATGAGATACTTGAAACTACTACTAGGGTCATCTTCAACCTATAAAAAATCTCTTATAATACTATCCATTTTACTGATTACCAATTTTGGAAAGATATAAAAACAAATCCAGTAAAGTGGTTGGGTTGAAAAAATAAAGTTGATTAGAACCACCGAACCCACCCTTCACAAAAATTTTCCATTCCAACTACTTACTTTTTTTGCAAATTCTATCGATTATAGTTAACCATCGTCATGCCTAAGTTTTGTTAGTCTTATTAAGAACCCTAAGTAATCAATGGGAATGTTCATCCTGTTGCACTTAAAAGTGGTGGCAACATGACTCTCTCATTACAAATGTCATTTAGCACTAAAACTGAACTTTTACCAAAACTAGTTTTTAGACAAGATTGTTACTAGAAGTTATACAAAATAAACATAAAAGCTATAACTATGGCGAGGGAACGGCGAAATAAAGTGCACGGTGTCGTTCGCACAATGGGGGATGGAGATACCATGGCTCATAACCTCATCTCCAATCCTACCCGTAACACCCTACGTTTTACATTAGTTAAATAAAAATGGACTTTTTATAAATGTTGGATTTTTTTCCACGAAACTTATGCCATTGGATTTGTAGCGATTTTTCGATCAATATTCATATATATGCTTTTGCAATCGAAATTAAAATAAAAAGGTTATTAGTGTTTGAATTTTCATAGTTCGTAGTAATTATATATGTAATTAAGTAAATAATTTATAATAAATTAATGACCAACTATCACCGTTAAAGTTAGCGATTAAAAAAATTTATCAATGCAGGAGATAACATTAATTGAGTGCTAAAGGAAACAAATCAACCATAAATCAAACGAGATCGAAACGCACAAAAATTCATGTGTAAGATCGACGGAGACCTATCCATAGTCAACCGTGCGCGATTGACCTAGGCTTGGAGGCGGCAGTAAAAGGAGGTTATGTGGCCCATATCTAGTTCAGTTCTCATCTAACAGTTAGCACTAACTTGAACCTCTATAAATTAGGACCTGGCGCTTCACTTCCAACATATTACTTTTCTAACGAGCACGGAAGCTTTGCTATTTTCTATTCTCCTCCAAAATTTCTAAATACAGAGTCATATATCTAGATAGCATGTATACACTTTGGAAAAGAATAAAGAATAGGAAATAGGTTCAAAGATTGCCACATCAAAGGTAAACTTTTAGATCTGTTTCTAATTGACAAAACTAAATCCAAATCTCTTCTCTCTAATCCAATCTCTAATAGATATGTATAAATATTGTCTGTGTATCCGAATAGGAAGTTAAAAGGTGGAGAGTACACGTAATAGAGTCAAAATATCTAGTGATTTTGAAGCACTAATTAAATATGAGAGGTAAAATTATATATTTTAATATGACACTAGATTATTTCGTTGTGGATTTATTCCTTTATACCCGAGTCTGATAAATTAATTTCAAATGAATTCACATATATGAAATGTTGAAGACTGTAAACTTGCCTACAAGTTAGTAGTGATAATTACAGAAGCATAACGATTAGTTTTAATTCTACAATTACATAATAATTAGTTTTATTTTTGTAATTACGTAATGATTAGATATAATTTTTTAATTGCGAAATTAATTTAATTATCAGTTTAATGTCTGATTTATTGACTGAAAACATAATGAACTGAAATTCCATTTCATTGATGTTGATGAATGAGACTAAATAAAGCTAACTAGGCTTTTGGGATTTTAGTAATATTTTAATTTATTGGAATGTATGTTATTAAAAGGAGATTTCCTTATGTTATCAAATTCAAACTTTACAAAAGTGCAATGTTTGAAATGACAAATAATCAATATATAATTATAAAAGGAAAGAGATGTATAAAATAGAGATCATTACTTTATATTAACTATCTATTTCAATAAATGAAAGAGAATTTCTTGTAATTACAAACATCGCACGAATCACCTATTTAGGATAAGATATGGAAATTTACCATGTAACGGTTAAATTGTTACAGTCTGATTCCAATTTATTAAACTATAATAAACTCCAAAAGTGGAATATTGAAATAAGAATGTAGCTCAAAGGTTAATAAAATGGAAACTAATGAAAAGGTAAGTCCGGATTATAGGCAAGAAAAATAAATAAGAATTGGAATAGAAATAAAAGGCTGAACTAATGAATGTTGTAACAACGATTTTGATGTCTGAATTTGAGAAGCGGTAATGAAATTAATGAAATAAAAGGTTAATACATAGTAAGACCGAAGACTTAAAGTCGAACATAAAAGTTGTTGAGGCAATAAAGAAAATAAAAGAAGAATAAGTATATATAAGTCTGAAATATGTATATAAGTAGCCTCGGATATGCATTTATAATGGGTAAAATAATTCTAAATTGTCTATTATAATTATAATGAGCTAATGTCTGAAGGTTGTTAGACTGGGTTGGGATGCTAAAAACATACCCGACCAATAGGACCCTTGATGAATGTATGATTTCGTACTAGAGGGTACGCCTATGTCTGGACTATGCCTATTGCCTTGATTATAAATTTTCTATTATAATTATGTCGAGTGCCGAGTCAAATTAGGTCGGCTTCAAAAATTTTAAGTGGGTGTATTACCTGGATTGCACTAGACAATTCAAATGGATGGTGAGTGAGATCAGACTTATGAAACGTGGCACGTAATGTCTAGTGTTCCTAGGCACCAAAATGAGTTTCAATAGGTGTTCGTAAAAGGTTGGCATATTAGCGTACTGTAAACTAAGGTAGGTGCTGCATATTTCTCAAGCTCGACATTGATCTCTTTCATTCAAAGGGAAGGATAGGGTTATGCCTAATTGATCTCGTCTGCCTAAAAAGATTTGTTCAATTGGGTTATGCGGCTTTACAATTGTTTGTTAGTTTGTTTGATAGGGAAAGGCTAGTTAACCCATACAAAGATTCCTTCGAAAAATAGATGGGGTGTTGATGCATGGAGCCTATAAACCACAAGGTATGCAAAAGGCTGTCATACACGATGAAAAATCCCCGAAGTATCAAGCCCTTACGAACTGGAGATTCACGGTGCACACGGTAGGATTCCCTCGATGATCCGATGGATCTTTACAAGGTGCTAAGCGAATTATACTAGTCGGGATAGTATCGAGATCCATTAGTAGACTTTAAGAGTGTGTGTGTGTGTGTGTATGTATATTTACCTATATAGACATAGATCTATAGGTGTATATGTAGTCATGGAGTTGTAGGGACTGGTAATAAAATCTAACATAACATAAAATAGTAAACAATTGGCATAAGATAGTATTATGTATGAGATGTACAATTTACCAGTAACTAGAATGTTGTTCTGACCCGTTCTTCATTGCAACCAATAAGATTTAGAAGGGTAGTTACTGGTATTGATTTGGAGCAGTTGTCTAACCAAGGCTCTTGACATTTGAGATGTCGATTTTTGGTGGTAAATATATTGATCTATTATATTTTTATATTTCTTCTTTGAGTTATTACCAGTTAACCTAAAAATGGATCAACACCCTGGATTGAGTGTGAAAGCACCAGCCTTATTTATCAAGGCAAATAAAATAGAAAAGAAATAGTATATCGTAGAAAAAGTAAAGAGCTAAGATATGTTTATAGTGGTTCGGCTGTTAATGAAGTCTACATCCACTTTATAACTTTTATTGATCAACTACTATTACAAAGGAGTTTTGGTTACAATACTTTATCTTCTTTCCTAAGTTAATCAAGCCACAAATGTTAGTGACAACCAGAAGGATTTCAGCTGCCCTTAACTTATTTGTGGATTACAATAAAAGGATCTAAGCTTATTATTTGGATCAGCGATGATCCAACTGAGCCGGATCGGCGGTGATCCTAGCCCTTAGCTTATTTTTGAATCTCTTCTTCTGGGTCGTAGGTGATCTAACCGTAAATCACTCAATATTTAATCAAAGACATGAAACTTCATACATGCAATACATGAGTAGTAAAGCCTCCAAATAAGATCTTATGAGGTTGAGTCCGTCCTAGGTGGGTCGGACCTAATCTGTCAAACTAGCCCAATTTGGAGGAGATCCATCCATAACTCGCTCGATATTTATCGGTACCAAATGAACTTTGCAGGTACCTTCTAGAGAGTGTGTGGGGCCCATATAATGAATCACATGTGGTGGGGCCTATCCTAGTTGGATCGGGTCCGATCTAAACTTGGGATCGGTATCGATCCAAATTGGCTTGGCCAATTAAGTTGATTTTGGTGTGAGGCTTCTTTTATATCTTTTAAGTGCTCCCTTCAAATTTCAAGTCAATACGAGTCGGTATTAGTTCTGTAGGTCCATTTTAAGTTGTGGTTCAAAAATGGGTAAACATTTGAACTGATCAAATGAGTATGGAGATCCTATGATTCAGTAATTCGGATCGGTACCGGCCCAATTTGATTGGATGGGCATCGATCCGAATATATTGCTTATTTACGGTGAATTATTTTGAGGGAGAACCTCTTGCTCTTTTAAGCGCTTTGGTCATGTATCAAGTCATTCGAGCTTAATTTGGATGTTCTAACTCCTATTGAATTCTGATAGGTTAAAAACCGGTTAATAATTCCCCCCCGGAGTATGCTCTCACTGAATACAAGTTGTGCTCTGGGATTGATTATATATGGGTTTCCATTCCAAGGAGCTTTGTGGATCATCATAAACTATCCTGAGAAGTTATTTGCGATGTGTCGGTTAGCCATTCAGCTTTTTGTGCGGATCTTCATCGCTCGTGATTACAAAGCAATCTTAACTTAATAATCATCGGAGTGCACACATACATCTGGTAGAACATGTCAGAGAAGTTTGGGGCAGTTTGGATGTAGAATTTCAGGTTCGTACCGATCCAATCGGATCCGATTGGTACTGACTTGAATATTTAGCAAGAAAAACTTTAGCCTACTTAAGTGCATAATCGACCCGATCTTAAACACTTTACTTCATTTTGTTTTGCTTCAAATGAGCGTGCGTCATTCTAGAGCCAGTCTTGCTTTCCATCTTCAACTGCCTCTTTTCGAGGACTTGGCTAAGCTTCTATCATCGTTACGTGATGATTTATTCCAAAATTGGATATAGTGGATGATTCCATCATGATACTTATCCCATTTCTATACTTCTAGTTATCTTGAAATGAAATGCTTCCCGCATCGCTCCGGATGAAGTCTCCATCATCATTTCTCAACAATAACGAGTGAGTTTCAAGAAAGATGATCTTAAAGTATGACGTGACTGTTTATTCTTGCATAAGTAAGCTATCTACATAGGATTGTTCATTTGTGGTGCTCGAGACACTCGGCCCACTCTATACGGATAATGCATTGACAATTTTGAATGCCAAGTTTTGCTGTTCAAAATGACTTTCTGGTTATCCAATCTTTAGGCTAGCAGCGGAACTTCCACTCCTCTAGGAGCTAAATCCATTGCAGCTTAGGTTTCACCCTTTACTTCCCTTCTTTCAGGATGATTGAGTATGGCTAAATTAATAGGTTGCTCTTGTAGAGTTGTAATTCAAATTCAATCAGGCATAGCTTCAGTCTCTGAAAACTACTGCATGAGTTATTCTACAACGAATATCCTTCCTTTATTATTTTTTGAATTCAATCTGCACACTAACTTCTGTCTCTAAGGACTATTGGCTTAAATCCACGATTTTGAGAAATTGCTTTTTCTAAAACTATGCGATAGCTTGGTTTGGCCAGTTCCGTGATTGTTCTTGTTTTTGTTCAGTTGAATTCGTTTGACAAAGTGCTAGTGTATATGCCCCAGTCCATAGGGCTGATTACTTTGACTAGCGAACCAATTTGCTTTAACAGACTAGGTCTCCTAAGCAATTTGATTAACCCACTTTGATTGACACAATAGCGCCTATCTTCAAGAACTAGGGACTTTGTTGCTTGATCCCAAAATCTGAGTTTTGTAATGATGTTGGTATTCATTAGAAAGATGCGTTTCAGCATCTTTTGCAAAATTAAAATTTTCTAAGTACAACATTGAGATCCTAATCATGTATTGGTTTCTATCTTCGAAAACTCATGTATGGATGACTCAACTCTATGGATTTTTCCTCGATGTTGTGGATCTTTGAATAACATAAGATTCTAGAAGATAGAATTAAAGGCTCGATAAAGCTTTTCCTTCTATTTTCGAAAGCCGATGTATTGATAGTTTCATTTTATGGGTCGCTTCTCAGCATCACCAATCCTCAGCGATGGCATATTCCGACAAGATAGAACCAAATGATCTAGTTCGACCATACATTGGTCATCAATCCTTCTCATTATCGCCAGACTCTGAGCGATGGTTAATTTTTGATAATTGAATCCTTCATTTACCTTGATAGCAATTTGCTGTTAGAAATGTCTATTTGGAAGAATGAAATTATTATCTGACCAACTTCGTGGTTTGGACTGAGGATTTGTGTGCCCATCCCTATTTGCGGGACTAGCTGTTTCAAACGCTCATATTTAGATGCTTGCAAGAGGTGGATAGGTATGGAAGAATTGCTTAATTCCCCCCGGTCTGGCTCTTAATCCCATTCTGGAATTGAGGAAGTTCGAGGATTTTATTTTCGACCTTCATGATTGTTCTCACTTTTCCTTAGACATGAATGCTTTTTTTTAGTTGCTGACGTCGTCACGAAAGTTTTGTTCATATGTCAACTCCTGTCTTTGGGAATTGATAAACTAGCTGCTTGGTACAAAGCAACATTTCCTCGAGGCTGCCTATTTTTCGGCTATCTAAATCCTTTCTAAGTTAAACTCTGGAAATTCTGTTGTGCACCATCTTTCATCCTTAGAAATTAGCACATAAGCAAATCAATCCTGGAATTTCCTTTCTACGCAGCATTATTCTCGTGCAGTGGCTGATTCCTGCGATGTCAGGTTGAACCATCTGATTGACCTATGAAAGGTTATGTCCTGTCGTTACCTTTCTCTAGGCAATTTTAGCTTTCTAAAAACTTGGATAGAACTCAATTGAGAACCAACTTTTATCTCCAGAAGTTAGTGCATTGATGGTTCACTATGGTGAGTGTTTCGCATTGACGGTTCACTATGGCGAGTGTTTCTCATTAACCTTGTAGATTAAAGTTTCCCTGGCATTACCAAGGCAACACCGATACTTAAAAAATATTCTCAAGATCGTCGAGGCAATGTCAGTACATGGGGAATAGAAAGTTTTCTAGCATTGTTGGGGCAATACTAGTACTTAGGAAATAGAAAGTTTCCCGACATTTCTGGAGCAACATCGGTACATAGGAAGTAGAAACTTTCCCGACATTGCTAGGGAACTCTAGTACATATGAAGTGAGAAAAGGCATCGACGTTGTAGGGGCAACACTGACACCCGAGAGGTTGTGATTGATTTTTCCCACCGACCCAGCGGTGCTTTCAATCAAGTTGGATGCCAGTTTCGGCCTTAAGAAGCTAGTACTTCAATGGTTGGATTGTAGAAGTTTTTTCTTAGTGGTGTCTATCTTTGGGCAGTGTTAAAGTCATGTTGGTAAGGATTAAATCATTCATTTGATCCTGTAGAGTTGAATAGATTCCTTTTAACCCTATACGGTTGTTTTCTTAACGTTGCTTAACTCCGGGGTTTGTCATTTTCTAGATGGATGAGAGTCCTAGGTGTCTCTGTTACTCATCTTTGTTTATAACCGTCAAGTGCTTCCTTTGGTAGTATAAGGTTATTGTTTAACCAATTTCATGGTTGTTCTTGTGTAGGGACAAATTTCCTTTGGTCGATTTTTGTTGCAGACTAGCATCCATTTAAGGAACCTATTATTCCCAAGTGGTAAATTCTGAGCACTTATAGAAGATTAGATGCTGCAGCGTAAGTCATTACATTGCCCCTAGTATGGTTGCAATCTTTCCATCGTAATCATGGATCGGACGAGTTCGGTAATGTTTGTCTTGAGTTATGACAACTAACTTTGCGTGTTCCACACCAAATGTGCTTTGTAACGTTGTTACAGATATCTATCTTACTCATTGGTTCCAATCTTTGAGAATCGATGGTTTAGATTCTCAATTCTAAGTGTTCTCTCCTTATTATTGTCATTCTTTGGAGAACAGCTGGTTTTCCGCAAGCAGGAGTCAAGGTATCTGATCGATTACTACATGGGTGATTGCACCAAGCAAGGCTAAAGTCCAAGCCACAATGAATCAATGACGATCGAGAGTTATCCTTCCTGAGGTTGCTAGTCTCTAACGGTGTCAGATGTATGAAAGATGAGTTATTCCCTCTAGGGGTTGCCAATCTTTAGGCTACGCTAGATTTTTGCAAGTTGGGGTTTTAGTACTCAGTCAAGCACATGCTTCTATCATTGGAAGCTGGTGCATCGATGACTTGATTCTGAAAACGTCTTCCATCATCGTCTATCTTTGTCAACGGTAAGTTCCTCCTTTTATCGCCTATTTCCAAGCGAGGATGAATTTTAAGGTGTTCGAATTTCTTATTGATATGACGGCCTGGAGTTGTTGATTTTGCTGGAGATAAATATCAATGTCTAGCAGGTTGGACCAGTTTCTCTTTTTAATCCCGCAGTCGTTCAGCGTACTATACTGCTTAGTTCTGTTATGATTGTCAAAATTCTTCGTTTGGCATAATAGAACCATGAGGTGATTTTTTTGTCCTGACCAAGTGTTAATGCACTGTGTGTCCCTAGTCCATAGGGCTGATTACTCTGAACACTAGATGCGAGACTGGATGTTCTGGGCGGCTCTTTGGATGCCACGACTTGAATGTCTTAAATTTAGACATTTTGGTCAAAGATCATAATTCTTTATCAAAAACTTGTTTAGGAACTTTATGGCATTTCCAGAGCAATGTTTGTACTTTTGAGTGGTACGGATCGTTCCAATTAATCCTGCAATGAACAAATTTCACGGTGTTGTCAAGACAATGCTGATACATAGAGAATTTTGATGGCCCGGTGATGATGCTTGAGCAACATTGAGCGGTGTTTGTAGCTTATGAGATGTGCGGTTTATGAGAGTACACGGCTTAAGAGATGCGCAACTTCTGGGGCCGGCTTACGAAATGCACAACTTACGGGATCGATATAACCCATCGATCTGGGACGGTTTGGAACTTGTCAATGTTTCCAATCTTTAAGTAATATTAGAAGCTCATGCTTCGAGACCATGGTTCCATGGCTTAAGAAGTGATGCGTGGCTTATGGGCGGCGTAGCTTATGAGAATGCGCGACTTATGGGATGCGTGGCTTTTAGAGGTGCACGGGTTACAAAATACGCAGCTAATGGGATCGACTCATTGATCCAAAATGGTTTGGAACTTCTCGACATTGCCAATCTTTGGCTAATGTGAGGAGTTCATGCTTTAGGAGCGTAGTTCTACAGCTCAAGAAGTGATGTGTGAGGGTTTAGGACTTCCTGGTGTTGCTGGAGCTACACCTGTTCTTAGAAGGTTGGGATCGAGATTTCCCGTTGATCCAGCGGTTTGAGTCAATTCACTTTCTTTGACTCAACGAGTGGATGGAGCATACTCAGACGTGGTTTAATGGGTCCAAGCAGCTAAACAATGATTTTCCAGTCAATTTGACCGCGTCGACTTAGTAGGTTACTTACATGAACACAATTTTATTGGTTCAAGAAGCTAAGCATTTTTGGTTTGGATAACCATGGCTTGGATGATCCTTCCATGTCTCGTGAAGATGTTAACGTCTAAATAGATCAAGTTGCATGATGGAGAGATCTACAACTGACCGCATGAAGATGAATATGAAGAAAGAGTATGTGGTTCTTCAGGACAAGATTCTTAGCTCCTGGTTCAAACTGCCTTCAGGAGCTTTTCAATGGCATAAGAGGAACCGGTTACCTAGAGCGATAAAATGGGAGTTGGGAATAAGTGGGCAAGTATTATGCTAGTATTTCGTTTGTTGCACTAGCTAGGTAGTTAAGTCCGGAGTTGTCAAAATGCCATAATTTTTGATCGGGCAAAACAGAACTATAGTATGAATAGTCTCAGCCTTCCTTGTGGCTATTCAAGTATGTGCAGTGCCTCCATGCCGTAGGACTATTTGCGCGCTTGAACTGTACCTAGGGTTTCTCGACAACTTGTCAGGTTGCCCCCTGTCCAGTGGGTTCGATTATGCCTCCTAGATGATTAAAGCATGGGAAAGCCTCTATCTTTGGAGACTTATATATTAAGGATTCGAGATTCTTGGTTCTTCCGAGTGCTGAATCTTGGCTTGATTTGAGTCGACCTTGGATTAATCAGGAGGTCGATTCAGTTTTGGTTTAGTTTTTTTAAGCGACTTTAAAGCTGTGGAATTTGGCAATTTTTTCTTCTTCGGTCATTAAAAGTGATTCCGTTGATTCTATGGAGTGACAGATGTGATTGTTGATTCATAGGCCCGAAGCGTGGTTTCACTAATTTCGGGGAGTTCTGGATCAGATGACCACCAATACATCGGTTTGCCTTCATTATGCTTTAGTTCATGAAGGACTTTCACGTTCACAAAGGGTTTTTATGGTCAAATGTACGATGACTAGATGGCCTTAAAGCGATAATTCATCGACTCCATGAGGAATTTTGGTCGAATATCCAACGACCAGATGGCCTTGTGGCAATAATTCATCGACTCTAAGAGGAATTTTGATCGGATGTCCGACAACTAGATGGCCTTGGAGTGATGATTCATCGACTCTAAGAGGAATTTTTCTTGGATATCCGGTGACCAGATAACCTTGGAACGATGATTCATCGACTCCAAGAAGACTTTCAGGGCTTGGCTCGCAGGAACACTTATCGGTTCTTGGACGGTTGGATCTATTTTCTTGATGATCCTTTTGATAACCCTTCTTGACGCTATCGAAGCAATTCCAGTTCTTAGAATAAGGGATCGATATGACCCATCGATCCAGCGGTTAGTAAGCCTGTTCTTTTCATTCATAGTTCAAGGGCAAAGAATTGTTTCCATTTCCATGCTGTCTATGATGCCTCTACTATCTAGCAAGGCTCATTTGGAAAGGAAAGTGGATAGGGACTGTTGAGAAGGCATTGCTTTAGGTCTTTGCCTCATTCCTTAGAAGCTAGCTAGCCAGAGTGTTATTTGAAAATCATCCTTTCGTCAGTTAGCCGGGGCGCTTCTCTGCTAGGTCTAACGTACTTGCTTCGGCAGAAAGTCCCTATGGTCCTGTAGCTCCTTTACCGTTTGGTGTACTCTTTGGCAAATTGCCGTGTTTGCCTTCGGCCAATTGCACTACCTCTAGTCTCTAGAACCGGTTTGCCTTCCCATAGAATTCTTCTATGATTTTAGGTTATTTCACCCATTAATGATTCCTAAGGGCCCTACAGTAGACTACATCCATCGCCCTCGCTTCGCCCACATGCCAGTTATATGAATGATATATGCATAGTTTTCTAAAGCCTAAACGATTGAAATTACCGACCGAATGGAAAATCATTTAGGATGGGGTCACGGATTAGTGGCGATCCCCAACATTTTTCAAATTGGGTGATATCTGTTTGGGATGTTATGGAAGGCCTCATCTGGCTTCATTCCAAATATCAAGGAATTATGAATTCTTATGTTCGAGTTATGGGAAAAAGAAGATGGATCAGCGTTGACGGATTGATGGTATTTACTTGGAGTCATTTGCATGTTTACTTAGAGAAATTCTTGGTTTTATCCGAGTCACATTTTAGGCCAGAATTTCTGGGTTTGCTTCGAGTCAAATGGGCAATTGCCCTAGTTTGACTTCGAGTCAAGGCCCCCAAAATCTGCTTCGAGTCAAATTAGCGATTACCCAAGTTCGACTTTGAGTCAACCCTAAAGTGATTTTTTCAATGACTTTTTCAACGGTTTTTGATGATTTTCGATGACGACCACTTGTGACTCAATGATGGGACTACCATGATGGGATTGGAGGCCAGTCAGTTGAGGGTGATCGCAATCTATAACGGAAGCTTGGTCCAATAATTGATCCCTGTTTATATCATATCTCCTTGGTTTTCCTGCCTCTGAGAGTACCGTTTGAGTAGTAGTTGCTCGTTCTTTACTTGGCACTATGCTATTGCACAGGTTTGGATGTTGGAGCACTTCTAGTAAATAGGCCGATCTATCGTTTATAACTGATCTATGTGTTCTCTACTACTTCATCAATGGGTCACGAGAAGGTAACAATGGCCTTTTTCTTCCTAGGAGGCTTTGTAGTTAATTTCATGTAGGATTTTTCCAAGTCTGAATAGATAAGAAACTTTGTAGACAAAAATCTGGATCTTACCTTATGGATACTGAAATCCAAAGTAGATGGTGGTGTAACATCCCCGTACTTGGAGGCCCAAAACTAATGGCTACGGATGCTACAGTCATCCATAGTTATAATCCTTGGCGACCAACTATGGCGATGTTAGATACATTGATACACAGAAACACATGAATATGGAGAAAATTTAAAACATAAAACTAGATGACGTTGCATTTCAAAACATTTCTTATTAATTAAATAATCCCACAATTATTAGCCATGTTCAGAAAAAATATATTTATTACAACATACGCAAAGAGCGACATATGAAGATGCTCCCTTGGATGATTAGAGTATATATAGGCAATTTAACAACTTTTCCATTACAAACAACACATCAAAATTAAAATAAAAGAGAACTCTAGATAGCTATCATGCCTCCTGCATGTCTTCAGAAGCTTTATTCGTCCAATGAGGTACCTGAAAACCTAAACCGTTAAACTACTCAAAATTAATTTATTACCTGAGAGCTTAAAGGGGGAAACATAAACTTCGAGTCAGACATAAAGCCTGGTATGTATAATAATCTACCATCTCAAACCATTTATATATCTAGCGAGACCACGTCGCTTAGTGGAACGGGTTTCCCCCTCACTAGCATCTTAAAACCTTTATAAAACTATATAAAGAGCTCCTACACCCACAATGGTTAAAACAATTCAAAACAATTTGATACGGTGATATGTAAAACAAATGAATCAATTTTAGATTATCCATCCTCATTCATTTTTACTATCTGTCTCAATTATAGCTTCTAGGATTACTATTAACCTAATAGTTTCCATAGGCTGACTAATAAACAGTAAAATATTTAAGGACTCCCTGGCCAATTACATAGTTTTCATGGGATCACTAAGAACCTATTGGTAACTCCATTATCTTTGCTCTTATCCTAGTTTTCATGGGATGAATAGGAACCTATAGGCGACTCCAATATTTTTTATTCTTGTCCTAGTTTTCATGGGCTGACTAGGAACCTATTGACATCTGCCAATAACTCAGTCCGGGTATAGTTTACATGGGTTCACCATAAACCTATTGGCCCCTGCCAATATCAAATCATAGATTTCATGGGCTAACTATGAACTTGTCTTTCTAACATCTTCATTTATACATAGTTTTCATGGGCTTACTATGAACCTATTGGCCCCAGCCACTATCTTTTCCTATACACAGTTTTAATGGGCTTACTGAGAACCTATTGGCCCCTACCAATATCTTCCTTTAATAATTTAGCATCCTGTATTCTGGTCTTCCTGACCTCCTTGATAAAATTCTACTCATTTAGGAGTTAACTTAATTTATATTCACTACTGGGCCAACCTAGTTGGTTATTCAACCCTTCTTCAAAATACAGTTATGAGTTCATTACAATGTGAATAGATACATATATGAAGAAGTAAACACAAAATCTTGGTTAATCCCTTTGACCTTTTAAACTAAAGAAAACTTCTTCAAAAACACCTTTTAAAACACTTTATTTAATTATGCCATGGTTTTCTTTTAAAATGAGATTGGGTTATTTGCTTTGAAAACCAAGGCTTTCAATACCTTCTAAATCTTGTTTCCGACCTCACTGGATAACCTCCTTCGAAAGCATATAAATCTCTTTTCAAAACGTTAAGCCCCTACCTTTTGAAACACTTTGAAACCTCTCTTTTGAAACCTTTCAAAAGTAGTAAAGCATTACTTAATATCTTTTAGAAGCATAGCTTCAAAACCATTGGAAGTACCCTTTTCGAAACCTTTGGAGGTATCCCTTTCGAAACCATTGAAAGTCCCATTTCGAAACCATTGGAAGTCCCCCTTTCGAAACCGTTGGGTTTATATAAATCTATCATTTGGGTCAAAGTATATCTAAATGAAAGTATCTCTTTCGAAATCATTCTTTTTCATATATTGGGGAAAAATTGATTGCGTCGGCACCATTCCTTTCGAAAGCTTCAAATCACTTAAACAAAACACTGAAGGTAGCATTGAAACCCCCTTTCGAAGCCACTGTCTTCGAAGCTCTTAGACCCTTTCAAAAGGATTTAGGAAGTGGCTTAGAACATCTTTAATATGAAACAACCCTTCAAAGGGATTGATGACTTCAATATACTTAAAAGGCAAAAGAATGACAACATAACATCGACTAGGTCGAAACCCCTCTTTCGAAAGCATTATTTTTTAAGCAAAGAAACCATTTGAAAGCTTATTACTTAAAACATAAGATGGCAACCCCTTCGAAAACTTTTAGTAAACCTCTTTCGAAAACATATGCTTCAACTCCTTTAAAGGCTTTAATAAAACAAAGGAAAGTGCTTCTCTTTTTAAAACAAACAAAGGTATCGACCCTATCGGAAGCAATGCTTTCGACACCATGCCTTCCGCTTTTCCTCCAATCCACTACTTACCATCTAAGTGATACCTTATGTATTGGTTTCGGCTTAGTGGGGTTTCAGCTTGATTGAGGCACAAGCTCTGAGTTGAAAGGTACTTCTATTAGAGGCGGAACCAGCTTTTCTGAGTAAAAGCTGATCAATGACACTTAGTGAATTTTTTTATCTAACTAACCTGCCACGTGTAAACCTGTGATTGGTTACCTCAACTTTTCATATTCTTTACTAATATAAATGCCACTACATGTCAGATCTAAATCAAGATTAATATAGCAAATAAGCCCTTCCATTAGAAAAATCAATATTGCAAATAAGTCCTTCATCATAGATAATTTAATTTGCATAGCAAATCACTTTCGAAAAATCCGCAAAAATTAAAGAAATTCACTTTCATCATGTTATCTAACAACTCAAAATTTCAGACCCAAATTCTCAATATAATTTCCGAAATAAATTTACAAACCTAATTAACCATATTTTCCTTTGAAAATTCATAGTAATTTTTCCATAGTTTGGAAAATGATCAAAATTAAAAACAAACTCCAAAATTCCATTTTTACATAACACAAAATTTTTCCGTGACATTCAAGAATCAATTTCATTCGATTTTGCCTTAAAACTGCCTAAAACCTCATTTAAACAATCTTGTCTAAATTAAGCAATTTGTAATTCAAGAATATCATCAACCAAATCATCATAAAAATGAATTTAGTCTTAAACCCGAAAATATACGATTATAAAACAAAATAGAGATGGTATAACCATACCAGTCTACTTGACTTGGAATTATCTATATAAATCTAATATAGATATACCCTCAAAGAAGATCAGGATAAATATCTCAAATCTTTTCCTTTGTCTCCCAAGTGCAGTCCTTCTTGTTGTCGCTCTTCTGAACTTTTACCAACTTGGTTGTCTTGTTCCTCAATCATTTCTCGTCCGAACTGGTTGTCTGACAAAAGTCAAATTAGGCTTTACTACTAAATCTTCCAACCCTGTCAGAGGAATAGTAGCCTCTAGATCATGCACATACTTGTGAAGATGAGATACATGAAATACATTATGGAAACCTGCCATACTGCTCGGAAACTCTTCTCTATATGTGAGCTTTCCAATCCTCTCTATATTTGGAATGGACCAATATATCTCAGTGCCAACTTCCCTGACTTCTCGAACCGTACCACACACTTCATCGATAATACTTTAAAGAAAACCATGTCTCCAATTGAAAACTCTAGGTCTTTACGCCTCTTATCTATGTAACACTTTTGTCTGGATTGAGCTTCCTTCATCCTTTTTCGGATCAACTCAATCTTCTCTTATGCCTCCCTAACCAAATCTAGACCTAAGACTAATCTGTCTCCAGTCTCCAACCAACATGCTGGTGATTTGCATGGCCTTCTATACAAAGCTTCAAAAGGCGTCATTTCTATACTAGTCAGATAACTATTATTATAGTAAAACTCAACCAAATGCATGTGGTCTTCCCAAAATCCACCGAAGTCCAATACACAAGCTCTCAACAAATCCTCGAGTACCTATTGACTCTCTTTGTCAGCCCATCCATCTGTGGCCAATATGCAATACCCATCTTGAGCTTTGTGCTAACACATCATGTAGAATCTTTCAGAATTCGCTGGTAAACAAAACATCTCTATCACTGACTATGCTACTAGGAACTCCATGTAGTCTAACTATGTTCTTCATGAACAAATTTGCAAAAATAGGTGTCGTCCTGGTTGACTTTACTGGAATGAAATGGGCACTCTTGGTCAACCTATCCAAAATAACATATGCACTTTCATTTTCTCTATTTGACCTTGGAAACCCCATCTATAAAATCCATGAATATCGAATCCCATTTCCAAACTGGAATCTCTAAAGGCTGAAGCAACCCACTTGGCTTCTAATGCTCGGTTTCACTTGTTGACATTTTGCACACTATCTATCCCATAAGCCAACATCCCTCTTCGTACCCTGCAAATAAAGTCTCCTCTTCATATCTTGGTAGATCTGGGTCCCTCCAAAATAAATCGTAAACTTGGATCGATGACATTCTCCAAGAGCTTCTTTCCTCAAGTTCTCAACATCTGGAACACATAATCATCCCTTCTTTCTCAACTATCCTCTGTGGTCAAAACAAAAATCTTTAGCATCATCGATCTCAGTTCCAACCTCAAGCCTTCTGATCTTATCGACTAATAATGGATCCTCCTACTGCCTAGAAATAATTCTCTCGATCAATACTGGTCATACTTCTAAACAGGACATCATGGAAGCACTCTGACTAGAACTAGAAGTCGAACATAACTGCATATTACAAGTAGTCAAAGCTTCCAAATCCTTCCATTCTACCAACATAACTAACTCCATATTCTGATGTCTTCTGCTAAGAGCATCCACTACTTTATTACTTTTCCTGGCGTATACTATATACCAAAATCATAAGTAGCCAAAAATCTCCAGCCACCTCTACTGTCTCATATTCAACTCCTTCTGAGGGAACAAGTATCTTAAAGACTTATGATCTATGTATATCTCAAATCTCTCCCCTAAGAGATAATGTCTCCAAATCTTTAATGCAAAGACTATCACAGCCAACTCTAAATTATGAGTAGGATACCTCACTTCGTGCGGTCTAAGTTGTCTGGATGTGTAGGTAATAACCTTACCCTTCTACATTAACATAGCTCCTAACCCAGTCCCATCTGCATTCGTATACACCACCAACCCTTGGTTTCCATCTGGAACTACTGACACTGGTGCATCCATCAACAAATGCTTTAACTTAGGGAATGCTTCTACACATTTATTGGACCAGACAAACTTCACATCCTTCCTAGTTAGCTTAGTCAAAGGCGCTGCTATCCTTGAGAAATCCTTAACGAATCTCCGGTAATGGCCAGTAAGTCTAAGAATACTTCTAATCTTGGACACCATCTCTGGTCTCTTCCAATTATTAACAGCTTTGATCTAATCTGGATCGACTAACAAACCCTTCTCTAAAACCATGTGACCAAGAAACTTAACCTCTTTCTTCCAAAAAGTGACACTTAGAAAACTTCGCCTTTAGCTAATGCTGCCTCAGCGTCCCAAGCTTAACTCTAAGGTGATCTTCATGCTCTCTTTTATATTTAGAGTACCCCAAAATGTCAGCTATAAACACCAACATGAATATGTCCAAATACTCTCAGAAGAATCAGTTCATCAAATTTACGAAGAAAGCATGTGCATTCGTCAACTCAAATAGCATTACTTGAGATGACCCAACTTCCTAACACCAGAAAGTCGCATCGCTAATTAAGAAAGAAAGGGATAGAAGAAGAAAAGAAAGAGAAAGAAGAAACAGAACAACATCAGAGAACTCACAGCGGAACGAATGAAATATAATAAATAACATAAATTATTACATAGTATCATATTACATCAGAGTACACAACTTATACAACACATATTAGACAGTTATAAACATTTATCTGACTATACAACTCAAGATACAAGATACAAGATACAGATACAACACAAACACAGCGGAACCATAATATATCTACACGTGGAAGCCTCCTGCTCCATATCTCCTCCAGAGTTTGTCAAGCTAACCTGAATCACTTGACTACTCATACATAATATGAGTATCCAAGAGTTTAATAAAATAGAAAATAAACACTCGGGTCAGACAGGGGTCTGGTGTGAGTAAACGGGCTAAAATTGCTTAACTTTAGAAAAACCTTTGAAAAGAAAAGGTATCACGTAAGACTTCCTACACATAAACATGGAAAAGTTTTTACCTTATGCTAACCAAAACATTTGATAGGAAATCCAGTGATATTATAATAGTGTCTAAGGTTTTCAAGTAAATAAGAAATAGCTGAAATTGTTACATTTATTAAATTCCAGCTATTAGCCACAAAAGTGGGTAATACAAACAAAACCATAGGGTCTCGTAGGAAGAATGGGTTTCCATCAATGGCAGGGCTACCGGGGTACCGCCCGTCACAGTATGTGGCCTAGATCACTGTACCGAGGAGCCACCCTAACTCCCCTGCAACACAAGGTCGGGACCATCCCTTACTAGACAGTCCCGAACAAGACAACCCCGCAGTTGGCGCGCGATTCCAACTGTCCACACGGCCGAAATAAAAGGGACTTCTAGACAGGGGAAAATCTTGTCCTGAAATGGACGCTACCCACCTAGCCTTGCTGCACCTCCCCTATTTTAGCCATTCCCGGTTGATGAGGCTTGAGGCTACGGTTACCTTTATAGAACACATGT
Organism: Allium cepa; assembly: GCA_030765085.1. NCBI lineage: Eukaryota > Viridiplantae > Streptophyta > Magnoliopsida > Asparagales > Amaryllidaceae > Allium > Allium cepa. The sequence continues at coordinate 457,959,411 of CM060940.1, read as the reverse complement.
ATCTTAGAATGCTCATCGTCCACCTGATGATGTATGAAAGCTTTCAATCCATACAAGTTCGTTCCGGGTTCGAACGAAACCGAAGGCACTATCTCGTTGCACTCATATTGGAATCACCCTCAGAGTCAACGACCATAGCCCTTGCACTCTAAATCTCCATCTCGAACCTATAAGTACTATTCCGTCAAACTCATCACGGAATCACCCACAGAATTATACTGACATACAGTTCTTACACCTTGAGTCTTCACTTGCACTCCACTTGGATTCACGACCTAACGTTTAATTGGAATCGATGTGGTTTTCGGATATCCAAATATGGAAACCCGATCCCGGTCTCACCGAATCCAAACGCCATTTTAATGTCCAAGTTGTTTAAGGGTTTTAAACAGTTAAACTTATATTCAAGAGGATATAAACAGATAGATGAATCACATTATCACAATAGATAATTCATATCAAACATTCATCTCACAAAGCAGCATATCACATAACAGAGATATTCAAATCATCCAGTATCAACCAATCACCCAATATCAGTCATCCAATAATAATAACCCAATATCAATCAATCATCTATGAACAGAATTGATTAATTCTTAATCAATTGGATTAACCTTAAATCCTTCTTCATTAATTTATTCCAAATAAATAAATTAATCATCTCTTAATGATTTTCCTTAATTAATCTTCCTTGATTAATTATCTTTAATTAGATTCAAGTAATTGTCCTTAAACATATTCAGTAATTAACCTTTAATTGCTATCATTAATTACAATAATTAATGATCCTTCATTTGCTTCCATTAATTAATTAACTATAATTAATTATACTAAATCTCAATTAATTACAATTAATTAATCACACTTAAATTAATTACTTTTATTAATCAACCTTGATTAATATCATTTATGAACTAATGATCCTTATTAATTAATAACCCTTTAATTAATTAAATAATTAATTTACAATTAATCATCTCATTAATCATAAACAATAATTAACAATTTGTAATTACTTATCTTAATTAATTAACTTCTTAATTAATTATATTAACCCTTTGATTAATTAATCTAATTAATTAGTCTTTAATTACTTCATTAAGTAATCAATTAATTAATTAAACTAATAAATAATCCTTAATTAATTACTTTATAAATTAATTACATTTTTAATTAATTACCCTTAGTAATTAATCTTAAATTAATTACATTAATTAATTAATCACATTAATTAATTAACTAAAATAATTAAGTAATTAACTCCTAATTTATTACATAAGTAATTATCTCTAATCACTTCATTAATAAATCTTGATTACTTTCTTAATTAATTACTTAACAAATAATAAATTCCATCATTAAATAATCCTTAATTCTTTAATTAATTAATTATTCCATAGTTAATTAACTTTAAAACAATTACATTAATCAATCCATTAATTATATCATCAAGTGATTAGAATGACCACCTCCGTTAAATTACTCCCGTGAGTAATTTTCTTCTAATTGCTTCCATAAGTAATTATCATTCTCAGTTACATTCAATAATCAATCATTAATTACTTCATTAAGTAATTACACTTAATTAATCCATAATTAAGTGATTATTAAAAATTAATTAATTAATTAACTATTTATTTAAAATTAATTAAATAATTAATTAACTTCTTATATTTAAAAGTCCTTAATTAATTAGGAAAACAATAATCTTAATAAATCTTTACTTATTAATAAATCACATTAAGTATTCATTAGTTCATATCAAAAAAATAGGTTAACCATATCTATCTTCATAGATAAATTATCAAATTTAATAACTTAAAAACAAACTATTTTATTTGGATTACAAAATTATGTCAATAACCTTATTTGAAAATAAGGCATTAAGAAATCAAGTTTAAAATTTAAAACACTTTAAATTATCTAATATAAACTTATTTATTTTCAATATAAATTGAAACTTAGTTTTAAAAACCATTACTTTAAAATTTAACTTTAAACTTTGATTTAATACTTAAATTTGAAACGCTTGTTTTTAAATTAAAATTTCAAAATTTAATGAAGTTAATTATTTCAAAAAGAAATCATTTTAAAAAATTTAAATTTTAAAATAGAATCAATTAACACTTTTAAAGTTTGGTCGACTTTTTACTTTTAAAAGATCAAGTTATAATTTTGAAAATTGGTTTCCTTTTTATAAATTTGTTTTAAGATTTTAAGGCTTACCTTCATTTATTCAACTCGAGTTACTTAGCAAATTATATCACTCTATAGTACTTAACAAAAAACAAAAAACCCGAGTTTACTAGCAACTCACCATAACACTGTAATACCAGAAAACAAACGCGACCAAAATCTCGAGTAAAACACCTAAAAACCCCGTGCCTACCCCGAAGCAAAAACCCAGATCACAACTCCGAGTCATCCACGATAAAAACACGAGCTAAACTTCGAGCCAACTCTGTCTTTCCTAATCAAACATTCCAATGCACACACACGCACTTGTGCACATCTCCCAACACCTCCGACCAAACTTGGTCGTTGCGACCATCGACGTCGGCCACTTCAATGCTCTCGAACCCCAAACCAAACCCAGATTCAAGAATATGCACTCGAATCAAAAATTTGACCTCAAGCCCGAACAACTACAGCTGCTCGAACCCCAAAAACACCCACGGCCGTTCACCACGTCGCCGTTAAACCTCGTCGTCCCTAATACACAACCGCCACATCATAAACTTCGTCCTCCCCAAAAGCGATCGCCTACGGTCCAACTTCCACTACGCAATTCCCTCTACAGACAAGCCGTGCAAAAACAAGGCTAAAACCCTGACATTCCCAAATCCTATCACCTTGCTGCATGATAAATCGTGCGACTATTTTCCCTACATCCTCACCATCAAAGCTTGCTTCGACCAAAGTCTCAACTCCGTCCAATTTGTTAATAGCCATGAATTGGCGATAAACCCAAAAACTCGTCATCTCTGATTTAACAGAAATCACTTAACTAAAAATTATGATTTAAGTACGTAAATTCATCATTTCCAATTATTAACCTATTCCTGGAGTCGAATTACAGAATTATAATTATCAATTTTGACATGAAAATGATTCTTACTGTATATTCTTTTTTAAAAATAATTTACTCAGAAAAAAATCCTAAATCCATTTTTAAAATCATCCGTAAACATTAACAAACAACTTCCATTTATATTTTGAAGATAAATGTTGATTTGATTTAGAGATTTGAATTTCTGAAGCAAATATGGCCTGTGAAGCAACAGAGAACAGAATATACATACAGACATACTTTCACACATATATTCATACCAATTCAACTATATAAAAACTGAAAAGTTTTCATGCAACATCAATAACAATTCACAGATCAACACATGATTAGGTTAAACTGTTTTTAAAAACAATTTACTCACCTATTTTAAATTTTGCAGAGCAGGTTTAAATTTTATTGCAGGCTTTGAATCATTAATCTGGAAAAACTGAATGCACGCCTTCAAATGACTTGCTGATGAAATGGATCCTTGCATGTTGAAATTGCAGTTTAAATTTGAAGGTTTCAGCTTTGATAATTGCAGATTTCATCTTGCTTTTGATTTCCATTTGAATTTGCAGCTACTTTCAACTTGATTTTGCAGATTTAGTTTTCAGGTTTGATTTGGTTTTTAATTTCAGGTTTTCTCATTTTTTTTTCTTTGTTCAGTTGAGAAAAATAGAAGAAGAGATGCAAGGTTTCTATTTTAAATTTAGTTATGTTTATAAAAATTAAAGAAAGTAAAATTCAAAGATGAAGACACTTGTTAAAAATTTACACTTGTCATTTAACTTCTTTAATAGCTTTACATGTGTTGTTAATATGACTTAAGATGGTTACACATGTTTTTAAGTCTTTTTAATTAAATTTTTACTTAACTTAAATGTAAATATAACTTACTTTTTAAGTTACTTAATTAATAAATATTAGTTTACCTTTAAAAGAAAATATGTTAAAACTAATTATAACATAAATAAATTCCTTATACATGTATTTACAAACCTAAAACATTTATATTTATACACCTATAACCATTTTATATTAAGCATTTTAAAAGAAAACAAAACAAAACCTTAATTAAATCCTTTTTACACTATCATATTTTAAAACCACCATTATCTTATATTTTTAAAACAATTGAATTAATCTAAATTAACTTTTTGAAAAATATCCATTTTAAAACAAAGCTTTAAATTACAATTCATACCTATATAAATTATCAATAGATTAAATTAAATTTCGAACAATATCAAATTATAACATATACATGCATATATATGTATATTACAATTTGTAAATTCAACCTTTATTTAAAACCAAAGATCTTCTATTCACAATATATATAAAAAAAATATATTATAATAGAATAAAATTTTATTAGCTTCGAAGAATAATTCTTATCAATATTAAATTGTTGAAAAGATATTGATCACAACTACCAGATTAAGACTTATTAACTTTTTAAAAGATTAAATTTACCGATTCAAATTAAAATTATAAAGAAAAAGTTATCAAACCAATTAAATTATTAATACAGATTATTAAATTGATATTGCCTTAAAATTCCGAGTCGTTACATTGCTAACAACTCGTATGAACCATATCTAATTCAAAATGCTATCAAAGTAATGTTTTCCTCTGCCACTCTTAGCCGATGGAAACCCGTTTTCAAATCCAACTGGTAAAACACTCTGGCTCCGCACAACTGATCAAATAGATTAACAATTCTCACCAAAGGATACTCATTCTGGATCGTCCTCTTATTCAGCTTACATAGTCGATACATAACCTAAACGACCCATCTGGTTTCTTCACGAATACCGTGACCGCTCCCTAAGGCGAACTGCTTGGTCTAATAAAATTCCTACCTTCTAGATCCACTAGCTGCACCTTCAATTTCTTCATCTCAATCAGTGTCATCCTGCTCGGTAGTTTGCTCACAGGTTCAGCTCTTGGCAGAAGATCTATTCAAAACCCAATAGCTCATCTCGGTACTAGTCCTGTAACCGGTTCAAAGCCATCTGCAAACTCTCTTGCTACTCGAACCTGACTTAGCTTTTCTTCCACTTCCATTGCGCTTAATAAAGCACAACTACTCTAGTCAGCATTATCTACTGAGAATATTATTCGGTTATGACTATCAGGATGTCTTAGTCATATCTCTCCATCTTGGAAAACTATCCTAGCCTCATACCTTCTCAACCAATTCATTCCTAAAATGATTTTGAAATCTATGAAATTGAAAACATACAGTCTAAATGAAAACTTATGACCTAACAAATCAAGTTAAATTATCGCATCTCATCCCCTGAGTTGCATAACCTCCTATTGGATTCGTAACCCTTAAGGAAGTAAGAATGTATGTTGATTCTAAGCATAACCTATTAACCAAACATTGTGATATAAACGAATGTGATGCACCGGTATCAAACAGTATCCTAATCGGTATACTCTGAATCAAAAACGTACCTTCCATCGCAGTCTTTCCTTTTTCATTTGCAGTTGGCTCAGCAGATGATCCAACAACAAAACCTTTCCCTTATCTGTCCTAACTGGTTCTAGACATTGGTTCTTTTAATTCCCAACCTGGTCACGGTTAAAGAACTTTACATTTTTCTTGTCTGCGGCCTTCCTTCCCTTTCCCAATCGGCAATCATTTGCAAAATATCCCTTCTTGTCACACTTGTAGCAAACAAAATCATCCTTTGCCTCCTTGGCAGCATCTCCTTTCCGGACTCCCTACTTCTTAAAGAACTTTCTATTCTTTCCCTGAGGACACTAGGCCTCAACTGGCTTCTCCCTAGCACAAACAGCAAGCATCTCCTCATGGTGAATTGCTATCTCCACAACCCCATCACAAGGATTGCAGATATGTGTCAGGGTCGCCTTAGCGAGCCCAGGCCTCAATCACTGAATGAAGCTCTCATTCGTTCTGATGTCAATGTCTATAGTAGCATACCCATATCGATACAACTCATCAAACTTAGTGGCATACTCGATAACTGACATCTCTCCCTGAAATAAATCCATAAACTTTCTTATCAACGCTGACTTAGCAACGTCTGATATCTGTTCAAATCTCCTTCTGAATTCAGGCCAAGTCAACTCTTCTTCAGAACCCCGATAGTAACACTTTTTCCCCATTAAGGTGCTGACCCTTGCAACTGTCTAGTGGCCAACCTTCTCTTCTTCTCATCATCTAAACCCAGATCGGTAAAGATATGCTCATAATGCAACAACTATCTCTCTACTTTTATGGCATCCTCTGTTCCCATAAACGGTTTCCCACCAAGGCTAATGTAGTCTCTGCTCAACTTAGCATAGTTATTCCTAACTAGAGCCATAGGATTAGCTACTCTAATATTTTTAGCAACTCCAGCAACGACTTCTGCTTGCATCACATTGGCAAAGAATCGATACATCGCCCCCAGAACTACTGGTGGATTTCAAGCACCCAAGTTGGCATCAGCATTTTCGTTAGAATTAGCCTGTCGACCTTGGTTCCTCCTGTATTAGGTCGAACATTTCTGTTGGTTGTGGTGCTTCCTCCACCGAGATTTCCACATTCGTTTCTTACTTCCATATCTTCTTTCTCGTAGACCTGCATATGAGCCTTAGTAAGATACAGAAGAACAGCCTAAGAGATAGGGAAATGCAAACTTATATATATGTCGATAAATCAAATACAATTACATAACTATAACGTTGGCCCAAACCCAGATCATATTTCTGATTCATTGGATTATGTTTAAAACGTTTTTGGGTTTAACTTTTATTTTAAAGTTTCATAAGCCTATGCTTCGATACAAACTTGTAACATCCCCCTACATATGCTACGGATGCTTCAGTCATCCACGGTTATTAATCCTCGGGGACCAATTATGGCGATGCTAGATACATTGACGACCAGAAACATAAAAATATGGAAATATTTTAAAACATCAAACAAGATCGCATTTCATTTCAAAACATTTCCAATTCATTAATAATCCCACAATCGTTAGCCACATTAAGAGAAAATATATTTATGACAACATACGCCAAGAGCGACATGTAAAGATGCCCCTTTGGATGATCAGAGTATATACAGACAATTTAACAACTTTTCCATTACTAACAACATAGGGGAATTAAAATAAAAGAAAACTCTAGATGGCTATCTTGCCTCCTCGTGTCTCTGGAAGCTTTATTCATCTAATGAGGTACCTGAAAACCTCAATGCTCAAACTTCTTAAAATCAATTGATTACCCTAAAGTTTAAGGGGAAATACATAAACTTTGAGTCAGACATAAAGCCTAGTTAGAATAATAATCTACCATATCAAACCATTTAGATATCTAGTGAAACGAAGCTGCTTAGCGGAACGAGTTTTCCCCTCACTAGTATCTTAAAACCTTTATAAAACCATATACTGTGCTCCTGCATCCACAATGGTTAAAACAATTCAAAATAATATGATATGGTGATATATAAAACAAATGACCAAATTCTGGATTAACCATCCCCATTCATTTGACTATCTATCTCAGTTATACTTTTTAGGATTACTATTAACCTAATTATTTTCATGGGCTGACTAATAACCGATGAAATATTTAAGGACTCCCTGTCTAATTACATAGTTTTCATGGGATCACTAAGAACCTATTGGTAACTCCAATACCTTTAATATCTTTTCTTCTTACCCCAGTTTTCATGGACTGACTAGGAACCTATTGACATCTGTCAGTATCTTAGTCCTGATATATTTTCATCGTTTCACTATAAACCTGTTGGCCCCTGCCAATATCAAATCATAGTTTTCATAGGCTAACTATAAACCTGTCTTTCTGACATCTTCATTTATACATAGTTTTTAGGATTACTATGAACCTATTGGCCCTTGTTAATATCTTTTCCTGTACATAGTTTTCATGGGCTTACTGAGAACCTGTTGGCCCCTGCCAATATCTTCCTTTAATAGTTTGGCATCCCGTATTTTGGTCTTTTTGACCTCCTAGATGCAATTCTATTCATTTAGGAGTTAACTTAATTTATATCAACTATTGGGTCAACCTGGTTGGTTATTCTTCCCTTCCCCAAAATACAGTTATGGGTTCATTACAATGTGAATATATATATATATATACGAAGAAGTAAACACAAAAATTTAGTTAATCCCTTTAACCTTTTAAACCAAAGATAACTTCTTCAAAAACTCTTTTTCAAAATACTTTATTTAATTATACCATGGTTTTCTTTTAAAATGAGATTGGGTTATTCGCTTTGATAACTAAGGCTTTTTAAATCTTCCAAATCTTGCTTTTAACCTCACTTGGCAACTTCCTTTGAAAGCATATAAACCTCTTTCAAAACATTGGCCTCTTACCTTTTGAAACACTATAAAACCACTCTTTCGAAACCTTTCGAATGTAACAAAGTATTACTTATTATCTTTTAGAAGCATATCGAAACCATTAAAAGTACCACTTGCGAAACCTTTGGAAGTATCTCTTCCAAAACCATTGAAAGTCCCCTTTTTGAAACCATTGGGTTTATATAAAAATATCGTTTGGGTCAAAGTGAATCTAAACGAAAGTATCTCTTTCCAAACCATTCTTTATCATATAAAAGTATTGGGGAAAACTTGATGGTGTCGGCACCATCCCTTCGAAAGCTTCAATTCATTTAAACAAAACATTAAAGGATAGCATCAAAACCTTCTTTCGAAGCCATTATCTTCGAAACTCTTGGATCCATTCGAAAGCATTTAGGAATTGGATTAAAACATCATTGAAATGAAACTACCGTTCAAAAGCATTGATGACACGGCAGTAGAGCTTCGATTAGGTCAGAATCCTTCTTTCGAAAGGATTATTTTATAATTAAAGAAACCAATTCAATGCTTATTCTTTAAAACATAAGATGGCAACCCCTTCGTAAGCTTTTATAAAACCTCTTTCGAAAACATATGCTTCGACTCCTTTGAAGGCTTTAATAAAACAAAGGTGGACGCTTCTCATTTTAAAACAAACAAAGGTATCAACCCCATCAGAAGCATTTAGACACCATCCCTTACGCCTTTCCTCCAATCCACTGCGCACCATCTAAGTGATACCTTTCGTATTGGCTACGACTTAGTGGGGTTTCGCTTTGATTGAAGGCGGATGCTCCGAGTCGAAAGGTACTTCTATAAGAGGCAGAACCTACTTTTTTGAGTAAAAGCTTATTAGTGCCACTTAAAGAAATTTTTTATATTACTAACATATCATGTGTAAACCTATGATTGGTTGCCTCAACATTCCAAATTCTTTACTAAAATAACTACCTCTAAATCTTAGATCTAAATCAAGGTTAATTTAGCAAATCATCCCTTCCATTAAACAAAACCAATATTGCAAATAAGTCCTTCATTTAAAATAATTTAATCTGCATAGAAAATCACTTAGGAAAAATCCCCAAAAATTACAGAATTCACTTTCATCATGTTATTTAAAATCTTACAATTTTAGACCCAAATTCTCAATATAATTTATGAAATAAATTATAGACCCAATTAACCATATTTTCCTTTGAAAATTCATAGTAATCTTTCCATAGCTTGGAGAATTATCAAAATTAAATCTCAACTCCCAAATCATGTTTTACATAACATAAATTTTTTCCTTGGCATTCAAGAAACAATTTCATTCTATTTTTCCCTAAAACCGCCTTAAACCTCATTTAAACAATCTTGTTTAATTAAGTAATTTATAATTCAAGCATATCATTAACCAAATCATCATAAAAATGAATTTAATCTTAAATCCAAAAACATATGATTATAAAACAAAATAGAGATGGTATAACTTATTATTCACCTCGATCAAGATAGGGAGATTGGATTGAGATTTATTCCCGTAGCTTTAATCCTTAGCTTTACTTTGATTTCTCTTCTCTTTTCTTTTGGTTATTACTGGCTCCTCTTCTTTTACGTTTTTATTTGGTTTTTAAATGATGTGGATGGGAAATAAAATGGTAAGGAACGAGAATATATAAGAGTAAGGGGTTATGTGCGGCTAATTCCCGATATACCCTTACGTAGATTAATTAACTTAAAAACAATTCTTTAGCCGATTTAGTTTGTTAATTGAGCATGGCCTTAATTATATTTATTCAAATCCAATCCCCTTATCACATAACATTTACATAAATTCTATTTAATTTTTCTAATTAAATCTCCTGAATAATGTTATAAAAATTTAGGGGTGTTACAGGTGGGTGGATCTCCGCAATGAGATTTGATAGCTTGAGATGCAATCATTGTATTACATGAGTTGTTTGAAATGACTTAGATCGCACATTGTTGAATGCTGGTTCTTTTATATTTAGCGCTTGACGACATCTGCGATGTATGCCTTTCTAGTTCGGTCATCCACAGGTTGACTGTCAGTAGCTTGGCCAAGTGTTTGACTTCACAAATGACATTGGTTTATTGGTTGAAGCTTAGGCACTCCATTCTTCGGGGGTGCTATTCCTGCACCTCTGTTATTCTGAACGAAGTCGGTCCTACATGAGCAGTTTGAACTTCCCTTTCGGTACTCTGGACGTTAGCGTCCAAATTCACTGCATCTTCGTTAAGGTGTAAGTCATCTTCAAAATCCAAAACATCCATTGCTATGTATTCCGGTGGAGCTTTCACTCCTAAATTTGGGTTTTTAGCAGGTGGTTTTATGACATGCGGAGTGTTTGCATTTCATTTATGATAATTACTACAGTTCCGCCCATCACTCCTTTTTACATATATCTATTGTTTCTTCCGTTCAAACCAAAAACCAAGGAATTCTCTTGTTTCAAAAAAGCTACGTCCCCAGGCACCATTCTAGGATTAGTTAGTGGTAGGAGCGCTAAGAGAGCATTTATCTTGTTCATCGGAGCATTTTGACTGTTTTCCACTTTCTGGTTCATTTCATCAACCATCTTGTTCAATTCCCCATTAGGTAACAACCTCATGTGAGTAGTGGATTTCGGTGCTTGATCTCTAGTATTATTCCTTGTACTGGCCCCTTTTAGCAGGTTGTTGGTGTTGTTAACTTCATTTTGTTGGGGATTAGCCTCTTCTCCAACGACAACGACTCCTATGGATCTTCTGGATGTAGTCCTTTTTCTTATCGCCATTAGTCTTCAACCGTAAGATCTCTAACTTCCTAAAGCTGATTTTGCAGATCTAACTTCTCGATCTGGTGGATCCAAAGAGGAAAATTAGACCTAAGCATGAGACGAATAATTCGCAATGAATAACCCAAAAAATGGATCAACATACTGGATTGAGTGAGAAAGCACCAACCATGTTCATCGAGGAAAATAAAATAGAAAAAGCAATAGTAAATCATAGAAAAAGTAAAGAAACAATATATTTTTATAGTGGTTCGGTTGTTGATGATGCCAACGTCCACTTCATAGCTTTTATTGATCAACTGCTGCTACAAAGGAGTTTGGATTACAATATGATCCTTCTTTCCTAAGTTAGATCAAGCTCTACTATTAGAGACAACCAGAAGAACCTCAGTTTCCCTTTAATAGCTATTGTAAGGGAGAAGAAGAGTGAAGAAACAATGGTAGAGTTTCAACAGAGATCAGAGCAGATCCTTTTTCTGTTGTAGATGGGATGGTATTTATAAGATTAGGAGAGCATGTAGGCCAGGGCCGTATTGTTAGGAGTCTGTAGTCGTCACGCAGAAGGAGCCAAAAATGTTTTATAGAGATCTAAGCTAAGTATTTGGAAAGATACCAATCTGATGGGGTCGGATCGGTGCCTATTCGAATACTTAGTCAATTTGTGAGTTCTGAGCCCTCTGGAGGTTATTTGAGCTAAGTATTTGGATTTGCACCTATCCGACGGGGTCGGATCGGTACCTACCCGAATACTTGGTGAATTTTTGAGACTTCTTAGTTTGGTTGTTTTCAATCCTATAATTAAGTGCCTTGTCAGCATATCAAATTGTTTGAAGTTTGTTTGATCATCCGTCTTCATGGATCATCCAACCCACCCGTTCGTAGGAGATCTGTCCATAATTCACTCAATACTCAACCAAATAACAAGAAACTTTATATGTGCATTGTACATGAGTAAAAGAGCCTTCAAATCGGATCTCTTGACAATCCGAGCTAAATATTTGGATCGGCGATGATCCAACTGATTCAGACCGGGGGTGATCCAAACCCTAAGCTTATTTTTTAATGTCTTCTTCTGGGTCATAAGAGATCCAGCCATAACTCACTCGGTACTTAACCAAATGACACGAAACTTCATACATACAGTTTTCGTAAATATTAGAGCCTCCAAATCGAATCTTATGAGGTGGGGCCTATCCTAGGTGGGTCGGACCTGATTCGTCAAACTAGCTAAATTTGGAGGAGATCCATCCATAACTCACTCGATACTTATCGAAATCTGGTGAACTATGCAGGTACATTCTAGTGGGTGTGTGGGACCCACGAAAAAAATTAGAGGAGGAGGGGCCATCTTAGTTGGGTCGGATCAGATCCAAACTTTCGATCAGTACCGATCCAAATTGGCTTGGCTAATTGAGTTGATTTTAGGCACAAGGCTTCTTTTATATCTTCTAAGTGTTCCTTCCAAATTTAAAGTCAATTCAAGTCGGTATGAGTTCTGTAGGTCCATTTTAAGTTGCCCTAATCCAAAAGCGGGTAAACATTTGAATGAATCAGACGAGTCTTCATTTCTTGAACTAGGTTGCTTGGAATGTCACCAAACTTGAAAGGCGAGCTTAGTAAAGGCATAGGGTCATGACGCAAAAGGTTTGGAGATCCCATGATTCAACAACTCGGATCGGTACTGTTCCGATTGGATCGGATCGGTGTCGATTTGAATAAATTACTTATTTACGGTGAAATTTCTTCCGAGCCACTTGCTCTTTTAGGTGCTTTGGTCATGTATCAAGTCAATCGGGCTTAATCTAGATGTTCTAACTCCTATTGAATTCTGACGGGTTAAAAACCTGTTTAACATTACCATTAGTTCTCTAAATTATTTTCCTTCTTGTAGGATACCAAACCAACGATTCGTATTTTAGTGGATTTGGGTTTTCAGGTTAGCGAAAATCTAGGCCTACTAAGGTGCAGGTTGTTACATTTGGTATCAAAGCGTAGGTTAATTGATTCTTGGAAAATTAAGAAATGATGAGTGAACGTATTTGCATTTTGACTATCAATATATATACATATACATATATATACATATACATACATACATACATACATACATACATACATATATATATATATATATATATATATCTGTGTGTGTGTGTGTGCAAAAATCCTAAGAATTTCATCTATAGAGTGGTGACATATGGAATATCCTTAGAACTAGATGGTACTTGGCTCCCTAGTCGGGCTTTGATGGTGCAATGATTGTTGATCCTTATTTTTGAACGCCGACTGACGATGTACAACAAGACCTAATAAAGGGAAAATAAGAGTCCATATGTTATAGAAAGTGGAAGATAGCAGTCCCTTAAAAGGGTGTGAAATGGTCACTTCTAATTTATGACTAGATTTTTGGATCTTTGAAAATTGATAGAAGAATGTTCTTAAGAGAATAGTCAGAAGTCCTCTTTTAGTCCAACCCAATATTAAGAAAGTTTTGGAAATTGAGGGAAAAGTTTATATTGTATACTTTAAAAGAACGTTTAATGTGAAAAAAGTAAGTATTAAATTTTGAGAATATATAAATATATTAAAGGTTTATAAGAAAATATATATATTTAGATTTCAATAAAGGAAATTTTTTTCTGAGGCTATTTTCTTTTGAAAGGAAATGATGGAGCAATATAGCTCGTGAATCTTGCTAGGTAATGGAAGTTTTTTAGATATAAAGATGTATGTATGGGTGGAAAATATAAGTAGTACAGATTTGGAATAGAGTAAATGGTTGTACATCCCCCGCTTGGAGGCCTAAAACTAACGGTTACGGATGCTGCAGTCATCCATAGTTATAAACAGTAATGCTAAATACATTGATATAATAGAAACACATTGATATAGAAAATATAAAAATCATAAAACAACTTTCATATTCTACTTGAAATCATTTCAACATTCATTACATAAACCCATATTCGATAACCAGGTTAAGAGAAAATATAATTATTACAACATAAATAAAGAGCGACATATAAAGATGACCCCTTGGAAGATCAGAGTATATAACTAGGCAATTAAACAACGTTGCATTTTCAACAAAACACAGTGGAATCAAAATAGATAAGAACTATAAATAGCTATCACGCCTCATTCATGTCTCCGAAGTCTTATTCGTCTAAAGAGGTATCTGAAAACCTCAGCTCCCAAACTACTCAAAATTAATTGACCACCCGACAGTTTAAGGGGAAAATATAAAATTCAAGTCGGCCATAAAGCCTGGTATGAATAATAATCTACCATCTTAAACAATATAGATATTTAGTGCGACCACGCCGCTTAGCGGAACGGGTTTTTCCCTCACTAGTATCTTATCCAAAACTTTATAAAAACCATATACTATGCTTTTGCGTCCATAATGGCTAAAATATAACAATTCAAAATGTTATGATGATATGCAAGCAAGTAAATCAATTCTAGATTACCCATCCCCATTCATTTTGACTACTGTCTCTGTTATAGCTTCCAAGGTCACTATTAACCTAATAGTTTTCATGGGCTGACTAATAACCTATTTAACACTTGTGGACTACCTACCCAGTTTTGTAGTTTTATGTAATCACTAAAAATCTATTGGCCTCTGCTAATAACTTCCTTATTCATGTGTTCTCGCAGAACCTATTGGTATCACCAATAACTTCCCTCTTATCCTAGTTTTCTTGGGTTGACTAGGAACCTATTGAGTTTTATCAATAGGTTAATCCGGATATAGTTTTCATGGGTTCACTACAAACTTATTGGCCTCTGGCAATAACTCTTTCTATACTTAATTTTACTATAAACCTGCCTATTTGACTACTTCTTTAATCAGTATTTAGGCATCCTATATTCTGGTCTACCTGACCTCCTGAATGCAAATCTACTCGAGTTAACTCAGTTTATATTTACTACTGGGTCAACTTTGCCAGCTATTCTACCCTTTCTCCCCCAAAATACAGTTATGGGTCCATATTAAAGTGAATATGTAAAGTAGAAGAAGCAAACATAATAACATAATAACCACCAACATCTATGGTTCTATATCCTTGAAATCATTTTCACATAAAACATGGTTAATCCCTTTAACCTATTATTTTATCAAGGAAAGCTTGTTAAAAAACTTCATACTTAAAAGCCATTTTGAAACTCCATTATCATGCTATGGTTTTCGTTTAACATGAGATTAGGTTCATTATTTTGAAAAATAAGGGTTTCCAAACCTATAACTTTTACTTTCGAGACCGTTGGATAACCTCCTTTGAAAGCATTTAAACATTCTTTTCAAAACACTAACAAATGACTTTCAAAACACTTTAAATCATAGTTTTTCGAAACTATCAAAATGTATCTTTTGAAGGAATTAAAGAATTACTTGTTAACTCTTAGAAGCATGGCTTCGATACCATTGAAAGCGCCCCTTTCGAAACCATTGGGTTATCTTTCAAAATATCCTTTTGGGTCAAAGTGAATTTAAGCGAAAGAAACCATTTCGAAACCATTAAACTTCATATAAAAGAGTTGGGGGTGGGGGGAACTGATGCCTTCATGACCATCCTTTCCAAAGATTAAATCATTTAAGTAAACATTTGAAGGATAGCTTCAAAACCCCTTTCAAAGCCATTGCCTTCGAAACCATTACCCTTTCGAAAGCTTTAGTACGTTTATAAAACAAAAGCTACCTTTCGATTTAGTTGATGATTTCAATCCGTTCGAAATTAATAAGGTCGGTAGCAGGGTTTCGACTAGGTTGAAACTACCCTTTTGAAAGCTTTGATTTATAAATAAGGCAACTCATTCGAAAAGTATCTTTTCGAAACAAAAAGGCGACAACAATTTTAAAAGCTATTTAAATGGGTTTTGTCCCCTTCAAAAGCATCCTCTTTGAAAACAAGGCTAGTACATATCTTTGGAAAGTAAAACAAAGGCTTCGAACCATTTAAAATCATTGGTTTCGACACCATTGTTTGTCCGTGAAATGATGGTTTTGATGACAACAACCTTAGAATAGTTTATAAAATATAAATACTAACATTATAAGTTTAGATATATATGTACATGCAGGATTTAACCATGCAAGTACTAAGAAAGAAGACTGTACAGTATAGAGATTCAAGATATCAAGATAGAAGACTCATGAGTATCAAGATTATCAAGAATTTAAGATTTCAAAGTTAAGTATTTTTTATTATTAGGAATTTTGTTAAAACTCATAGAAAAGCACCGGCATCTTAAAATCCAATTTATTCATGGAATGGAATGCACTTCGAGCCTGTTAAAGGGATGGAACCCTAAGTAGTATGGAACCTACGAAAAATCTAGTGGAACATTGTTTTGTATCCGCTAACCTTTTATTCAAAATGATTTTTCAAAATTATATCCTGTTTTCAAAATGTTTTCAAAACTTTCCATTTAAAAGATTCAAAACCCTATATCCGGATTTTATATAGTTTTAGCCTCAAAATTATCTTTAATTTCAAAGTCAAATTACTCCTGATTTTAAACTATCTTTTAATATCATATATTTAAATTTTAAATATTTATACTTAGATTTAAAATATAAAATTAGAGTTAAATTCTATATATATTATTCTCTATATTTACTTATGAGTTTTAACTATATTCAAGTATATTTATAAATTTTAAAATAGTTTTAATATAAGATAAAGGTTATTTTCAAAGAAAATCAAAACATCAAAAAATGCTTTGGGATGTCGACATGCCTATATACCCCATGTCGATATGGTGTTAGTTGAGTTCAAAATTTAAATTTCAAAAGAAGTGTCTATTCGCCATTACTCTTCACGAATGGACATGGCTGTTGTTCTTCTATAAATAGGGGTTAGTTTCAACGAATTTCAGATCAGATTTTCTAGCTTTTCACTCCTCTTCTACTTCCACTTTTCTTAATACATATTCTTATCATTACTCTGCCAAAATCAACATTGAATCGAACTCGATTACTTCTAGTTTGATTCTCTATCACTCTTTCTACAAGATTCTCAGTGCTGTTCATAGTTATAGACTTCTTTGTAAACTATTAAGCGAGAAAAGGTGTGATTGTAGCCTTGAAAATCAATCAAGAAAGAAAAGGTGTGATTTTAGTCTTGGTAAATCGATTGGGTAAACTTCTGGCCCGGAAATCAAGTGTCTCTACCCAAAGGATCGAAATTCTGAAGGATGTACCTCGTAGCCTTGAAACCGAGGGTGTAATTGTACAATTGCTTTGGAAAGGAAATCCGTACTTGCGTTGCGGGACTGGATGTAGGGTAACTCCGAACTAGTATAAAATCCGGTGTGTTCTTTCCTTTACTGCCGTTAATTTATTTCTGCATTTGTGCTTGTTTCTGTGATCATATCTGTGTCTGTATATTGCATACATCGGTGTCTAAATTAACATAAATCAAAAAAGATTTAGCAATTCTTTATTAACACTATTCACCCCCCTCTGGTGTTAATCCTAGCCTTAAGATCCGTAATCCGCATTTCTCATAATTGGTATCAGAGCAAGATTGTCAAAGTTTCAAAATCTGATTTTTGAAAAATTTTCAAAATGGCTACCAACACTGGTACTGTTACTAACACTAGTATCCCCATCGCTAGTTCATTTGTAGAGGGTCAGTCTACTGTTAGACCATCACTTTCTAATGGCAGTAACTATGCATATTGGGCATGTAGGATGAAAATATATTTACAATCTATAGGATTAGACACTTGGAATATCACACAAACTGAATATTCTGAACCCACAACTAATTTTGCACAGTGGACTACAGAGCAAAAGAGTATTGCACAAAATAATTCTAAGGCAATGAATATTCTGTTTTGTTCACTAGATAGAAATGAATTCAATAGAGTGTCAGTTTGTAAGTCTGCATATGAAATCTGGAAACTTTGCTAGTTACTCACGAAGGAACAAGCAGAGTTAAACAGACCAAAATTTCCATGCTCACAAATCAGTTTCTGTTATTTAAAATGAATCATAATGAGTCTATTTTAGATATGTATAGTAGATTTTAGGATATTGTGCATTCTCTAATATCTTTGGGAAAGGAATTTTTTGAAGAAGATCAAGTCAGAAATTTTTTAAATTCTCTAACTACAGAATGGGATCAAAAGACACTTGCGCTCGAAGAGACAACTGACATCATTACTTTAAAGATAGAAGAATTAATTGGAAATCTAATGCCGTATGAAGTTCAAATGATCGGGAGAAGAGAAAGTAAAGCATCTAAAAAGAAATCAATGGCATTCAATGCATTAACCGATGGATCAGACTCAAACAACGATAATGATGAAGAGACAGCCTTTATGACTAGAAATTTTAGGAAATTCCTCAAATACAGAAAGATGAATAATCTCAAGAGAAACAACTATAAGTATTCTAGAAATCAGAATGTAGTTCCAAATAATGACAAATGTTACAACTGTGATAAACAAAGCCATTTCAAAAGAGACTGTCCGTATCCAGATAGGCAAAATTCTCCTTTGATCAATGATCCAGCAAAGAAACGGAAGCGTGCATTTACTGCTACTTTAGATGACTCAGACTCGTCCTCAAGTGATGATGATCAGAAAACAGATAATTCGAATTTGTGTTTCACAGCTGTTCATGACTTAGACGAATTCAAAGAAATGGACTCAGAAAAAGGTACACGTTTACAATACAATTGATTGAAATTGTTTGCTTAGAATTAGTTGCTTGATTGTTTGATTGATTGGTTTTGAATTGGTGTGTTGTTTGAATTTTAAAATTTATTTTCTATTTTTTATTATTATTTCATTATTTTATTATTATTTTTATTATTTTTTAATAGAATAATATTATTTTCTGAAATATACTTGAAGTTTAATAATATTTCAGATATATATAGGCATTAATAATAATAATATTTATATATAATAGAGAACTTAGGAAAAATCAATTCATGAAAATTCGAAGGCACGTGTCGACATGGGTACCTGAATTTGAATTTCAAAATTTGAATTCAAATGTTTGAATTTCCCTCTACCTTTTAACTTCATTCAATTCTCTGAAAAGCTACTTTTTGACTAGAGAATATGTCCTTTAGAATCTATTTATTCACTTTCATTTATCATATCTTTTCACTCTCATTTTCAAATTCAAACTCTCTCTTCATAACTTCAAACTCTCAACTCTCAAATTTAATGGCTTCTTCAAGCAACCCCTCCACCATGAGAATTTCCAGAAAAATCAAAGAGCAATTATTCAATGATCCGGAGGCAATAAAAGCATACATCAATTATGTTAACTATGCCAAAGTTGTAGGATCTAAATTAACCCTAGAGGGGGGGGGTGAATAGGGTTATAGCAAATTTTCTTGATTTAAGCACAAAAATAAACTGCAGAAATAAATATACTAAAAAGTAAATCACACACAAGATTTACCCAGCTTCGGCAACCCCTGCCTACTGCTGCATTCCCATATTTCTATTAGAATTAAACAGTATCACGCTTACAAACACTCTAACAGACTTGAAAACCCTGCTACCGCCTATAGAGTTTTGCAAACTCGTAACCCCTGCTTACTGAACTGACTCTAAATAGACAATCAGACACAACCTAAAACCTAGGTGGTGATTTACCTAAACTCTTTGATTAGTAAAATAAAAACAATAATTAAAAACAATATAAAATAACCCTAAACTAATTATTAATAAAAATAAAACCCTATAATTAAACAAAACCCCCTTTTGTTTTTTAAGACCGGCCCACTTCCTTATTTCACCCGATCCTCTTTTCGTCTTCGTTCGTGAGAAATAATGGCGGCTTCGTTCTGATTAGGGCTTCGTTCTGATTAGGTCTTCGTTCCCTTTTGATCCAGTTAGGGCTTCGGCTCTTTGTTGCAATTAGGGCTTCGGTTTCTTCAATCGATCTGTGATTGGTTGCCCTAGCTTGCTTGCAGTTGCTTGATCGAGTTTGATGCTTGTGAATTCGGTATGTACTGTCTCCTTTTGCTCTTCTAAATTGATACTTGAACTCGATCGAATTTAAATGCCGATGATGATTAGGGTTTTAATAGGATTTGATTTCCTATTTTTGCGTTCGACTGATTGCTGCAAAAATTCTTGTTTTGCCGTTCGATTACGCTTTGATGCTGAGGATTAATCTGACTTTGTCAATTTCGTATTTGTAGTAACTTGATTCACACGGCTTTGAATTGATTTCGTGATTTGAGATATTTGACTTTGTCAATTTCGTATATTTTCGACTGTTGATTTTGGGTATGTGAATCCACTACTCTGTATTAGCCTCGATCATCACCATTGCTTTTTACATTTTCTCTGCTGCATACCACTGCATTTCACTGCACTGTTGAAATTTGTTGTGTCTTGTTCATTGGGCTGTGCAGTTGCCATGTCTTGTAGTTGAGCATTTGAGTCAGTGCTGTATCGATTTACTTGTGATGTTCTTGTAGTCAAGGCTTTGGTTGTTGCAGTATGTCACTGTTTTTCTTGTTAAAAAAACTGCTGTGTCATTTTGGTTTTCACTTGTGAATTTTGCCTTGAGTACATGTATTCTTGGCACTGCTTCTTTTGTTGTATGCATTGCATCACCACTGCATCATGCTTGGCCTTGACTTGTAGAATTTCACTGTATCTTCACTTTTGCTTTGCATTGACCATGGCTTCTTTGTATGAAGTGCTGTGTATTTAGAGATTGAACCTGAGCATTACTTCGAGTTGTATTTACACCACTTTCTGTTGCACTGATTCTTGATATTTGTATCACTTGAGACTTGATGTTCTTAACTGCCTGTATTTTTGCATTCATGTACTTGCTGCTATGTTGGTGGCAATCTTGTGTAAGTGCTTCACCATACTTGTTCATGTGTACATCTGACCCTTCCATATGCTCTCTGATAATGTTGAACTTCACTGTTGCTTATGTCCACTGATGCATCCAATCTGCACTTCACTACTATCTGTCTGAACTGTGCACATTGTTGCACTTGCTCATGTTAAATTGCATTGTTCATCTGTTTCTTCGCTTGTGCATACTGTACTTGATACTGTTGCATTGTTTTCTGGTCATTTGAGTTGCTTTGAGTCAGTGCTAAATTGTTGTTGCAGTATCATGTGGTTGTTGGTGGCAATCTTGTATCCTGCTGTTTGTATTTGTAATCTTGGCCAGTTGACTGTTGCTTTGAGTTGTTCATTGCTTGGTCTCTGTTGCCTTGAATTTCTGGTTGAAGCTGTGCACACGAGTTGGCGAGGCAGTGCACACGTATACGAATGTACACGTGTGTACTGCAGCCACTCATAGTTACCTGTCCCTGATAAAAAATACTGATATGCACAGATATTGCACAGTCAAAAATGATGACGAACAACCCAAATAACTGAGGCAAACAATGTTTTCAAAATCATCGTTTCTTTCAAATTTCAAAAATATTTCTCTTTCAATTTTACTGCGTTTGAAAATATTTTTGCAGATTACTCAGATGCTGGATTCAAACTGGATTATAGTTGAAGACAAAAATATGAGTGTGAGTGATATGTAGTAAGGTTTTGATGTAAATGTGAAATGCCATGTATTGTAGTCAAAATTGTATATGTATAGTGAGAGCTTGAAATTGTACTATCAAAGTTGTAATAAATATTTGTTTAAAAAATTTCTGTTTGAATTCAAAATCTGTTTAACTTGTTCTGTTTGAATTCAAATTCGAATTCTGTGAAATTTAATTTTATTCAACAAATATTTATTGATTCTAAAAAATAAAATAGTACATTACCAAATACATTTAAATGAATGTATATATGTTTATTATCATCAAACAAAAATCATATAGCGCAAAGCGCATATTCAACAAAAGTCCATCCCGGAAAATTTGCTATTTTTCAAGATTTTTCTTCTTATGAACTTGATTCTTTTTTGCAAACAATGGAGTTCTTAGTCATTGATGCTTCTCAAAATGATATTGTTTGCTATCCAAATCTTGTCAAAATTTTCTATGCTAATTTAAACCGTGGATTTTATCATGGAAATGAGGATGAAATTTGGAGTAGTTTCAAAGGAACTAGAATTTTTTTGAATTGTGATCTTTTGGGTACCATTCTCAATTGCAAGTGTACGGGAATGGATCTTTCTAATTTTAAAATCGATGAAAATGATCGTGAGTCATTTCATCACATTTTCGAAGGGATTGATAATTTTTAATTCAAAAATCGAAATTTTCGACCAAAGGCAAGAATTGTCAATCTTCTTTTGCAACATACTTTGACCCCAAGATCGGGGAATTTTAACAATCCTACATCAAAAGTTTGCAAAGCACTCTTTGCTATTTTCGAATTATGACATAAATTGGTCGCAAGTTATTTTGGATGAACTTCGTCTTAAAAATCTTGAAATGGGTGAGAATACCTTATACCATGAAATTTATCTCACTCGGATTTTTAACTATTTTGAAGTGGATTTCAAAGGCGAAGAATTTGTTTCTAGAAAAGTTTTCAACCATTCCAACATTTCGCTTATGAAAATTCCATTTGTTTTTCAACCTTATGAGACCCTTGCCGAAAAAGAAGAGCGTCTGGCTCATGAGGAAATGAAAGAAGAGGAAGAGGAAGAAGAAGAAGAAGAAGAAGAAGAAGGGGAAGAAATGGAAATTGAAGAAGAAGAAGGTGAAACCTCTTTGGAAATCATTGACCATCCTCCTAATCCATCCACCAAAACCCTTCTAAAAAACCAAAAGACGATTGTTGAGAATCAATGGATTCTTGAAAGATCCGTTAGTAAGAAGTTGGAAAAAATTTCATCCAAGATGAACAAGTTCATTTGCAAAGTCAGCAAGAAACTTGGATTATCATCATCTTCATCATCCTCTAACTAGTCTTATCTTTTCATTTCTTGTTGTATTTGTTTTAGTTTGCTTTATTTCGAATGTTCATGTAGTTTTTTGTATGCTTAATCGTTGTATTATTGTAGTATGTAATGAAATGAAATTTCCTTTCTGTTATCTATCTTATCTTATCTCTAGAATAAATGTTAGTATAGTATATATATATACATATATATATACACACACAATTATTCACAAAATCAAATTAGTCATAATTTTCCACTGACCCATGTCGACATCCCCTATATGACCATGTCGACATGTACTGTTCAGAAATGACAATTGATTTTGAATTTGAAATTTGTATAACTAACAAATGTCTATTCATTTCAAACGAATTTCTACACCTATAAATACCTGTTTCTTGCAGAATTCTTCACTGAAATTCATTTCTTATCATCTATATCCTTTATTTCTTTCATAAATTCAACTATGTCTAATCCTATTCACAATCTATCCGAAAATCTTTAAGAAACTCTTAATTCGTTCAAGAATATTCTCTCGTTTATTTTACGAAACCAGCGTCACTTAAATTGAGTCAAATGCAGATGATCAAGGAACAAGAAAGGCACTTCGATGCGATGCGATAGATGATCTCCTCTCTGCACAAGGATGATAACGAAGCACATCCTCCTGTCTCTCTCACCAATGACAGTGATAGTTGGGATGCTATTAAGGCAGACCCAATCTTTGGAGAAGAAGGATGGGTGGAAGTTCCACGTAACGTTTGATTTCTATTTGTTTGCTTTGTTTGATTTGCTTGAATTGATTTGGTTTGGATTGATACTCTTTGTGGATTGATTTATTGATATTGGTTTGAAATTTGTTGTATTAAACATATATATATACATCGAAATGTATATAGACTTCGGTTAGTTATCATGTTCATAAGTATAATTATTTCTTAATCTATATATTCCGTTGTATAGTTTATCAATGCAGGTACTGAAGAATGAGGGGGAGCGAATTTTTTTGTTGATGACAAAGGGGGAGAAATATAAAATAGGGTAGTTAGGCATAGACTAAGGGGGAGTTATTAGTTTTAGGGGGAGTTATTAGGATAGAAGTAAAATTTTATAAACAAAGGTTGTCATCATCAAAAAGGGTGAGATTGTTTGTCCGTGAAATGATGGTTTTGATGAAAACAACCCTAGAATAGTTTATAAAATATAAATACTAAAATTATAAGTTTAGATATACATGTATATGCAGGATTTAACCATAAGAAAGAAGACTGTACAATATAGAGATTCAAGATATCAAGATAGAAGATTCATGAGTATCAAGATTATGAAGAATTCAAGATTTCAAAGTTAAGTATTTTTTATTATTAGGAATTTTGTTAAAACTCATAGAAAAGCACTGGCATCTCAAAATCCAATTTATTCATGGAATGTAATCCACTTCGAGCCTGTTAAAGGGATGGAACCCTAAGTAGGATGGAACCTACGAAAACTCTAGTGGAACATTGTTTTGTATCCGCTAGCCTTTTATTCAAAATGATTTTTCAAAATTATATCATGTTTTCAAAATGTTTTCAAAACTTTCCTTTTAAAAGATTCAAAACCCTCTATCATGATTTTAAATAATTTTAGCCTCAAAATTATCTTTAATTTCAAAGTCAAATTACTCCTGATTTTAAACTATCTTTTAATATAATATATTAACTTTTAAATATTTATATTTAGATTTAAAATATAAAATTAGTGTTATATTCTATATATATTATTCTCTATATTTACTTATGAATTTGAACTATATTCAGGTATATTTATAAAGTTTAAATTAGTTTTAATATAAGATAAAGGTTATTTTCAAAGAAAATCGAAACATCAAAAAATGCTTTGGGATGTCGACATGCCTATATACCCCATGTCGACATGGTGTCAGTTGAGTTCAAAATATAAATTGCAAAAGAAGTGTCTAATCGCCATAACTCTTCACGAATAGACATGAATGTTGTTCTTCTATAAATAGAGGTTAGTTTCAAAGAATTTCAGATCAGATTTTCTGGTTTTTCACTCCTCTTCTTCTTCCACTTTTCTTAATACATATTCTTATATTACTCTTCCAAAATCAACATCGATCGAACTCGATTACTTCAAGTTTGATTCTCTATCACTCTCTCTACAAGATTGTCAGTGCTATTCAGAGTTATAGACTTCTTTGTAAACTATTAAGCGAGAAAAGGTGTGATTATAGCCTTGAAAATCAATCAAGAAAGAAAAGGTGTGATTGTAGCCTTGGTAAATCAATTGGGTAACTTGTGGCCCGGAAATCAAGTATCTCTACCGAGAGGATCGAAATTCTGGAGGGTGTACCTCGTAGCCTTGAAACCGAGGGTGTAATTGTCCAATACATTTTGAAAGAAAATCCGTACTTGTGTTGCGGGATTGGATGTAGGGTAACTACGAACCAGTATAACATCTGATGTGTTCTTTTCTTTACTTCCTTTATTTTATTTCTGTATCTGTGTTTGTTTCTATGATCATATCTTTGTCTGTATATTGCATACATCAGTGTCTAAACTAACATAAATCGAAAAAGATTTAGTAATTCTTTATTAACACTATTCACCCCCCTCAAGTGTTAGTCCTAGCCTTAAGATCCGTTGTCATAAACTTTTCAGTTCTTTCCTAAAATAACTACCGCATTATTTTAGATCTAAGAAAAAATTAAATTAACAAATAAGCCCTTCCATTAAGAAAAAAAAATAAAACATTTAGTTCCTTCATCTAGAATAATATTATTTCCATAGTAAATTACTTAGGAAAAATCTCAAAAATCTAAGAAATTCACATTCAACATGTTATCTAACATATCAAAATTTCAGACCCAAATTCTTCATAATATCCAAAATAAATTTCTAACCAAATTGTTCATATTTTCCTTTTAAAATTCATAATAAATTTTCCAAAGCCTGGAAAATTGTAGAATTTAAAACCCAAACCCAAATTAACGTTTTACATAACATATAATTTCCTCATGGAAATCAAAATCGAAAACAAACGATTTTAGCCTTAATACCGTGTGAAACAATTATCAAACAAACTTGTTTGAATATATCATATCATGAAATCCAAGCATATCATCATCAAAAGCGTTATAACGGATTTAAAATTAAACCCAAAAATCAAATGGTCATAAAAACAAAATAGAGATGGTTTTGATTATTATTCCCCGTGATTAGGATAAGGAATTTGAGATTTGATCCTTGGCTAATTCCCCTAGCCTGATTCCTTAGCTTTAAATTGATTTATCTCCCCTTTTCTTCCTAAGCAATGGTCGGCTTTTCTTTCTTTGATATATGTTTTGTTTTTTTGCGATAATGAACGTGAATAGAGAGTATAAACGTAAGTATAAGAGGTGCAGCAATTCCTAATATGGCTTTTTGTTAATTAATTAACATATAAAACCATTCATAAGCCCATTTATTCATTTAAGCTCGACCTTTAAATAAATTTTCAAATCTCAATCCCCTTATCTATCTAATATTTACATTATTCTATTTAATTTATCTAATTAAAGCTCCTGAATAATGTTAGTAAAAATCAAGGGTGCTACAAACTCCCCTTCTTAAAGAATTTCGTCCTCGAAATTCAGTAAGGACTAAATAGTAAACGTAGCAATTATCTGTAACCACTCCTAATAACCATTCTAGCCAAACTGAGTAGCAACTATCTATATAAATCTAACATAGACATATCCTCAAAGAAGATCATGATAAGTATCCCTAATCATATCTTCTATCTTCGAAACAGTCCTTCTCGTTGTCGCTCCACTAAACTTTCACCAACTTAACTATCTTATTCCTCGTTCTTTTCTCATCTCCAGCCATAACCCGAACTCGTTGTCCCACATAAGTCAAATTCAGTTCTACTATAAAATCTTCCAACCCTGTCGAAAGTATAGTAGTCTCTGGGTCATGCACATATTTGCGAAGATAAGACGCATAAAACACATTATGGACACCTACCATACTCCTCCAACTCTACTCTATATGCAAACTTCCCGATCCTCTTTATAACTTGGAACGAACCAGCATATCTCGGTGCCAGTTTCCCTGAATTTCCAAATAGTACCACACCTTCATCGGTGATACTTTAATGAAAACCTTATCTCCAATTGAGAATTCTTGGCTTTTACACCTCTTATTTGCGTAACTCTTCATTGAGCTTCCTTCATCCTTTTTAGATGAACTCAATCTTCTCTGTCGCCTCTTTAACCAAATCTAGTCCTAAGTCTAATCTGTCTCTAGTGTCCAATCAACGTGGTTGTGATTTGTATAGCCTTCCATACAAAACTTCAAAAGGCGCCATTCCTATACTAGTCTGATAACTATTATTATAGGAAAACTCCACTAATTTTATGTGGATCCACCAAAGTCCAATGCACAAGCTCTTAACAAATCCTCGAGTACCTTATTGACTCTCTTTGTATATCCATCCATATGTCGGTGATATGCAATACTCATCTTGGGCTTGGTACCTTATACATCATGTAGACTCCTCTATAATTCACTAGTGAACAAAGTGTCTATGTCATTGACTATACTACCAGGAATTCCATGTAGTCTCACTATGTTCTTCATGAACAACATAGCTAAAACAGGTGTCATCTTGGTTGACTTAACTGAAATGAAATGTGGACTCTTGGTCAACTTGTCACTATAAGCCATATACTTTCATTTCCTCGGCTTAGCCTTGGCAATCCATCTCTAAATCCTTGGATATCGAATCTCATTTCCAAACTGGAATCTCCAAAGGCTGAAGCGACCCACTTGGCTTCTAATGTTCGGGGTTCATTTGTTGACAGTTTGCACATTATTTAACCCACAAGCCAATATCCCTCTTTATACTTTCCTAATAGAAGCCCCTCTTCATATCTTGATACATCTTGGTCCCTCCAGGTTGAATCGTAAATTTGGACCGATGACATTCCTCAAGAACTTCTTTCTTTAAGTCCCCAACATTCGGAACACACAACCATCCCTTCTTTCTCAACCATCCTATCTGGTTAAGATTAAAACCCTTTAGATCATCGATCTCGGTTCCAACCTCTAGCCTTCTAATCCTCTGGGCTAATACTGGATCTTCTTTTTTGATTAGAAGCAATCCTTTCGATTAACACTGGTCAAACTTCCAAATAGGACAACATGGCTGTACTCTAACTAGATTATGTCTTTTGTTAAGAGCATCCGCTACTTTATTTCCTTTCATAGGAGTATACTCTATACCAAAATCATAAGCTGCTAAAAATACCAGCCACCTCTACCGGCTCATATTCATCTCCTTTTGAGAGAATAAATACCTTAATTACTTATGATCTATGTATAGCTCAAATCTCTTTCCTACGAGATAATGTCTCCAAATATTTAATGCGAAGATCACCGTAGCCAACTCCAAATCATGAGTATAATATTTTGCTTCATGTGGTCTAAGCTGTCGTGAAACGTGGACAATAACTTTACCCTTCAGCATCAACACAGCCCTTAATCCAGTCCCACATGCATCGGCATACACCATAACTCTTGTTTTTCTTCTAGAACTACTAACAAAGGTGCGTTAATCAATAAATGCTTTAAATTAAGGAATGTTTCCTTACATTTGTTGGACCAGACAGACTTCACATCCTTCTTAATGAGCTTAGTCAAAGGCACTGCTATCCATGAGAAGTCCGTAATGAATCTCCGATAACAGCTCCCAAGTCCAAGAAAACTTCTAATCTCAGTAACCATCTCCGTTCTCTTCCAATTATTAATAGCTTTGATCTCATCTGGTTCGATTGACAAGCCTTTATCTGAAACCACGTGACCAAAATACTTAACCACTTTCTTCCAAAAGTGCCACTTGGAAAACTTTGCTTTTAGCTGATGCTGCCTCAACGTCTCAAGCATAACCCTAAGATGATCTTCATGCTCTCTTTCATCCGTAGAGTATACTAAAATGTCATCTATAAACACCAACATGAACCTATCCAAGTACTCTCGAAAAACACGATTCATCAATCCATGAAGAAAGCAGGTGCATTCATTAACCAGAGTGGAATTACTAACCATTCATATGAAACATACTTAATTCAAAATGCTGTCAATGGAATACTGTCCTCTGCCACTCTTAACTGATGGAAACCTGTCGCCAAATCCAACTCGGAAAACACTCTAGCTCCTTACAACTGATAAAAAATACTGTCAATTCTCGACAAAGGATACTTATTATTAATCATCTTCTCATTCAACTTACGATAGTCGATACACATCCTTAACGACCCGTCTAGTTTCTTCACGAATGCTACGGCCGCTCCCCAAGGCAAACTGCTTAGTCTAACAAAATTCCTCCCTTCTAGATTTACTAGCTACACCTACAATTCCTTTATCTCGGTCGTTGTCATCCTGCTAGATGGTCTACTGACAGGTTCAGCTCCTGGCACAAGATTTATCTGAAACTCAATAGCTTATTCCGGTGATAGTCCTGTAACCGATTAAAAGACATCTGCATAATCTTTTGTTACTCGAACCTGACTTAACTCTTCTTCCACTTCCATAGCATTTAATAGAGCAGAACTACTCCAGTTAGAATTCTCCATTGAGGATATAATTCGGTTATGACTATCAGGATGTCTTAGTGGTATTTCCCAATCCTATTAAAATATTCTAGCCTCGTATTTACCCAACCAATCCATACCTAAAATGATCTCGAAATCTACGAAATCAAATACATGCAGACTGCATGCAAACTTATGACCTAACAATTCAAGTTCTAACTGGTCACATCTTGTCCCTAGGGTTGCATGCCCTCTTATTGGATTCATAATCCTTAAGGAAGTAACAAGGTATGTGGGTTCTAAACATAACTTATCGACTAAACATTGAGATATAAGTGAATGTGATGCACCGGTATAAAATAGTAACCTAACTTGTATACTCTAAATCAAAAGCATACCTTCCATCACAGTCTTCCCTTTTTCAACTACAGTTAGCCTACCAGATGATGGTCCAATAGCAAAAACTTTTCCCTTGTCTGCCCTGACTGGTTCTGGATACGGATTCCCATAATGCCTAACTTGGTCATAGTTGAAACACTTAACATTTTTCTTTTCTACAGCCTTCTTTCCCTTGCCTGACCTGCACTCAGGAGCATAATGACCTTTCTTGTCACACTTGAAGCAAATCAAATCAGCCTTTGCCTTCTTGGCAGCCTCTCCCTTCTGGGTTCCCTTCTTTTTAATGAACTTTCTCTTCTTTCCTTGAGAACCCTGGGTTTCGACCTGCTTTTCTCTCGCACAAATAGCAAGCATCTCCTCATGTCGGATTTCCATCTCCATAACTACATTACAAGGATCATGGAGATGTGTCAGGTTCGCCCTGGTAATCTCGGGCCTCAATCCCTGAATAAATTTCTCATTCATTCTGATGACGGTGTCTATGGTAGCATACCCATATCGAGACAACTCATCAAACTTAGTAGAATACACAATTACCGACATCTCCCTCTGAAATAGATCTATAAACTTTCTCATCAACGCTGACTTAGCAACCTCGGATAAAAACTTATATTCAAACTCCTTCTGAATTCAACCCAAGTCAACTCTTCCTCCAAAACCCCGGTAGTAACACTATTCCACCAATGAAGCGCTGCCCCTTGCAACTGCCTAGAGGCCAGCCTCCTCTTCTTCTCATCACCACACCAAAATAACCAAAGATTCTCTCACAATGAAACAACCAATTTTCACCTTCTATGGCATCCACTATTCCTATAAAGGGCTTTCCACAAAAACTGGTATAGTCTCTTCTTAACTTAGCATATTTATTCCCAATTGGAGTCGCAGGAGTAGTTCCTTCACATTCCTAGCAACTCCTACAGCAGCTCCTTCTTACATCAGATTGACGAAGAACTGACACATCATCCCCATATCTCCTGGTGGATTTCCAGCACCCACATTGGTATCTACAATTTGGTTAGCATTGGCCTATCGACTCGGGTTCCTCCATTGAGATTTCCTCCCATTGGTTGTGGTGCTTCCTCCACCAAGATTTCCTCTTCCGTTTCCTACCTCCATATCTACTTTCTCGTAAATCTGAATATGAGACTTAGTAAGATACAAAAGAACGGTCTAAGGTAGAGGGGAATACGTACTTATATATATATGTCTATATCAAATACAAGTACGTTACTATAGCGCTATCCCAAACCCCGATCTTATTTTTCGATCCATTGGATTACGTTTTGAAAAATCTTTTATGTTTAAATTTCTTTTTAGTTTCATAAATCTATACTCTGTTACCAACTTGTAACATCCCCTACTTTGAGGCCCAAAATTAACGGCTACGATGCGATAGTCATCCATAGCTATTAATCCTCGACGACAAATACGGTAGTGTTAGATATATTGATTTAACAGAAATATGTGGATATGGAAAATTTTAAAAATCATAAAAAGACTTTCACATTCAACATCAAATCATTTCAACATTCATTAAATAATCCCATATTCGAGAACCAGGTTTAGAGAAAATATAATTATTAAAACATAAGCCAAGAGCGATATATGAAGATGTCCCCTTGGATGATCAGAGTATATAACTAGTAAATTAAATGATATTGTCTTTCAATAGAACACAGCAAAATCAAAATAGATAAGAACTGTAAATAGTTATCATGCCACATGCATGTTTCCGTAAGCTTATTCGTCTGAAGTGGTACCTGAAAACCTCAGCTCTCAAACTAATTAAAAGTAATTGAGCACCCGAGAGTTTAAGGGGAAGATATAAACTTCGAGTCAGACAAAAAGCATAGTATGAATAATAATATACCATCTCAAATCATTTAGATACCTAGTGATAACATGCCGCTCAGCGGAATGAGTTTTTCCCTCACTAGTATCTTAACCAAAACTTTATAAAAACCATATACTGTGCTCCCGCACCCATAATGGTTAAAGCATAACAATTCAAAATATTTTGATGGTATGCAAACAAGTAGATCAACTCTGGATTACCCATCCCCATTCACTTTGACTAAATATCTCAGTTATAGCTTCTAAGGTCACCATTAACCTAATAGTTTTCATGGGCTGACTAATAACCTGTTTAGCATTTATGGACTCCCTGTCCAGTTTCAGATTTTTCAAGGGATCACTAAGAACTTATTGGCCTCTGCCAATAACTTCCTTATTCATGGGTTCTCTCTGAACCTATTGGTATCTCCAATAACTTCCCTCCTATCCAAGTTTTCGTAGGATGACTTGGAACCTATTGACTTCTGTCGATAACTTAATCCAGATATAGTTTTCATGGGTTCGCCATGAACCTATTGGCATCTGCCAATAACTTCTTATTCATGGGTTCTCCCTGAACCTATTGGTATCTCCAATAACTCTCCTCTTCCAAGTTTTCGTATGCTGACTTGGAACCTATTGACTTCTGTCAATAACATAATCCGGATATAGTTTTCATGGGTTCACTACAAACCTATTGGCATCTTCCAATAACTCTTTCTGAACATTGTTTTCATAGGTTTGCAATGAACCTGTCTAGGCATCTTATATTCCGATCTAATTGACCTTCTGGAAGCAATTCTACTCATACAAGAGTTAACTCTATTTATATTTACTACTGGGTCAATCTAGCTGGTTATTCCGCCCTTTCTCCCCAAAATACAGTTATAAGTCCATATTAAAGTGAATATGTAAACTAGAACAAGCAAACATAATAACTTAATAATCACCAACATCTGTGGTTTAATATCCTTGAAATCATTTTCATATAAAACTAGGTTAATCCCTTTAACCTATTATTTTATCAAGGAAAGTTCTTCAAAAACTTCATAAAGCCATATTAAAACTCCTTTATTATGCCATGGTTTTCAATTAAAATGAGATTGGGTTCATGTTTGAAAACTAAGGCTTTCGAAACCTCTAATTTTTACTTTCGAGACCATTGGATAACCTCCTTCGAAAGCTTTCAAATCTTATTTTCAAAACACTAACATATGACTTTCAAAATTCTTTAAATCAATCTTTTCGAAACCATCAAAACGTATCATTTGAAATCATTAAAGCATTACTTGTTAATTCTTAGAAGCACAGCTTCGAAACCATTGAAAGTATCTCTTTCGAAACCATAGGGTTATCTTTAAAAATATCCTTTTGGGTCAAGTGAATATAAATGGAAGTAACCTTATTGAAACCATTAAACTTCATATAAAAGAGTTTGGGGGAAAACCGATAGCTTCAGAACCATCCTTTCGAAAGCTTAATTCATTTAAGTAAAACATTCGAAGGATGGCTTCGAAAACCTTTTTAAAGCCATTGCCTTCAAAATCATTAAACCCTTTTGAAAGCTTTAGAAAGAGGCTTAGTACAAACGTAAGAAAAAGCTAGTTTTCGATCTAATTGATGACTTCAATCCATTCGAAAAGCATAAGGTCGGCAGCAGGGTTTCGAATGGGTTGAAACTACCCTTTCGGAAGCTTTGATTTATAAACAAGGCATCTCATTCGAAAGCTATCTTTTCAAAATAAAAAGGAGGAAACATTTACAAAAGCTATTTAAATGGGTTTTGTAAGCTATTTAAATGGGTTTTGTCCCCTTTGAAAGCATCCTTTTCGAAAACAAGGCAAGCGCATATATTTGGAAAGCAATATATTTGGAAAGCAAAATAAAGGCTTCAACCCCTATGAAAGCATTGGTTTTGAAACCATGACTTCTGCCTTTCTCCAATCCACTACATACCAACATATTGACACCTCCTGTATTGGTTTTTTGCTTTGTTGGTTTCAACTTGGTTGAGGTGGAAGCATAGGGTTGAAGGGTGGCTTTTGAAAGTGGCGAAACAACATTTCTGGATAACGACTATTTTAATGTCTTTTAAAGTAATTGCTTTTTAACTAACCTTTTTATTTGTAAATAATAAATTGTTTGCCATAAAATTTTCAAAAAAAATTCCCAAAATAAACTTGCTGCATAATTTCAGATCTAAACAAAAATTAAATTAACAAATAAGCCCTTCCAATAAGGCAAAAAAATAAAAAAAATTAAGTCCTTCATCTAAAATAATATAATTTCCATTATAAATTACTTAGGAAAAATATAAAAAATCACAGAAATTCACATTCAATATATTATCTAACATATCAAAATTTCAGACCCAAATTCTTCATAATAGCCAAAATAAATTTCTAAACCCAATGGTCCATATTTTCCTCTGAAAATTCATAATAAATTTTCCATAGCTTGGAAAATTATAAATTTTAAAACCCAACTCGAAATTAATGTTTTTACATAACATATAAATTCCTCATGCCATTTGAAATCCAAAACAAACGATTTTAGCCTTAAAACCATGTAAAACAACTATAAAACAAACTTATTTGAATATGACATATCATGAAACCCCGTCATACAATCATCAAAATCATTATAATGGATTTAAACTTAAGCCCGAAAATCAAATGATCATAAAAACAAAAAAAAGACGGTTTTGATTATTATTCACCTTGATTAGGATAGGAATTTGAGATTTGATCCTAGATTAATTCCTTTAGCTTCATTCCTTAGCTTTAGATTGATTTATCTCCCTTTTTCTTCCTACGTAATGGCCATCTTTTCTTAATTTGATTTACTATTTTTGTTTTTGAGATAATGTGAATAGAGAGTATAACCGTGAGTATAGGAGGTGAGGAAATTCCTAATATGCCCTTGTGTTAATTAACTAACATATAAAACCATTCATAAGCCCATTTATTTATTTAAGATCGCCACAAAATAAATTTTCAAATCTCAATCCCCTTATCTCTCTAATATTTATATTATTCTATTTAATTTATGTAATTAAATCTCTTGAATAAATTTATTAAAAATTAGGGGTGTTACAATGGTCTACAAAAGAAGATTTAGATCTTAAAATTTAGCCATAAACGGTTGCATTGCAGTAATAAAGAGATGGTAATGTAAGAGAAAAAATTGGCGTTAGTGCTGTTTAGGCTGAAGGGTTGATTAATAGGAGGTTCTAAAATTAAATAAAAGAAATGTTTAATTTATTTTGGTTAGGTTAGGATTTGACCTATTTTAATTTATGGGAATGAAGTGTGAAAACAAAATAAGATTCTATGAATCAATCAAGTTAAAAATAAAGGTATTTTGTTTGAAATAATAAGAAATTTAAATGCGAAGGAAGAGATGTATAAAATACGAAAACCCATATTTTGTACTATCTATTTCAATAAAGAAAATGAAACATAATTCCTTGTAATTTCACATTGAACATGAATCCATTTTTAAGCGATTCATGGAGAGTTATGACATTAACAATCCTCTTTAAGGGAGAAGTAGTTCTAATGCATTAAAAGATAGGACACTCAAGTATGATAAAAAAAATTAGCGGTTAGGGCTATTCCGCCTTTTGGTAAGGCCTTTACGAAGGAATTGACTAGAGACTGAACATGATCCTCTCCGGAGATCGGTTATCTGCAAGTTCATGATGGAAATAGGCAAACTTGGTTCGAGTCTAGATTGGGCCACAACCAACACAACATGGCAAACAGAGCTATACAAAGCAACATTCCAAATTTCAGGTCAATCAGAGTATGTATGCTCAAGCTATAGAACGATCAAGATAACCATAAGAAACATGCCAATCTCGTATCCATCATCTCGTATCAATCAAAATCGGTATGAAATGTGTGCAACTCAATCACTCGGCATCAATCATTCGTATCCATATAGTTCAAGCTTATAATGATGGACTTCGACACTTCCCAGATCGATCACACTTCACTTAGCCAGCAACTGCACTTTTCATGTTGATTACCTACTTGATCGGTATGAAGAGTGCCTATGATCGATACGAAGGTGGAAGCAAGGCATCGATAAAGAAAGGAAGGGGTGAATGGATATGAATGAAGCAAGCCGCATATTTGAAGCTCCGAAAGAAGTAACCAACCCAAAGAAAGCGATCTCACCACTATCCACAAATCATGGATGTCCACAAAACGCGCATGTTGCATCATCAATGCGAAGGGATCAATACGAGGGGTTCAACCACACCATGTTTACAACCTTGATCGATCAATAACTCCACAATCACAACCCAAAATGCAATGAAATTTTCACACCAAGTTTCTCAACAAATGAGGAACCTTCATGATCAATTGCAACTTGATTGGTAAAATTTCTGATCGATACGAAGAGATGTTGGATCGATTAAGGATCGATCCCAAATGACTCGAAATCAATCATGTGGGTCCACCTCGGCCTAAGAAAGGGTTTTCCGAGATCTAAGGTAGATATTTCCAACTCCACACCTATATATAGCACATCCATTGCAACTAAAGAAGGACCTTTATGCTACTGCTTGAGTTGAACCCTATTGAAATTCAAGTGTTAACTGTTTTACTATTGTATCTCAGTTTCTAATTAGTGATAAACATCAAAAACTTCAAAGCGGACGTATGCCAAAATGTCAAACGACTATAAATTATTGTTTTATTTCTGTTACTACTTATTTTCTTGGTGTGATTGTTAGATTAGCCTCATTTTTCATTTTACTTCTTCGTTCTAATATTTTCAATTACATCCAACGAGTGTTGTGCCCATTTTTGGTACAAATACTTTGGTGCTTTCACTGAGAAAGGAAGATTCTCAACTCTATTTGGATCCCTTTACTGCTACTAGATTACATAAATCCCCGAAAGTGATCCAGATCTATCTTCCAGTGTTTCCTTCCATTCTATTCAAATTGTTCCAGATCTAAGAAGAACTACATTCAACATGGTGTGTACTACCAGAAATACTTCCAACACCGTCGATCTGATGGAAGGGATAGGCAAAATCCAGCGCAGCTGACTACTACAGGCCAAATACCAACTGGAGCTCCAGATCCATCCGGTCCAGTAACTGAAAAGGAATACCAGACCCTCATGGATGAACTCACTCAAAGCCATCAAGGACTCACTCAATAGATACACGCCAACATGGAACATTACCTGAGCGTGGGAGTGAGAAAGGACAGGTTCTTCGAAAGGCTTCATGGTTTGTCATCCAAGAAAGAGTACTGTATAGAAGGGGATTATGTGTTCCTTTACTCCAGTGTATCGCCCATGACGAAATCAAGCAAGTGTTGCATGAAGGAGAATGCGACGATCATACTAGGGGTCAAGCCCTTGCAAAGAAGATACTATGTGGGAAATACTGGCCAATCGCAAATCGAGACGCATCAGATTATTCTAAGAGATGTTATAGGTGCCAGAAGCATGCCAGAATTCCGAGAGCCCCGCCAACCGAGATTACTCAAATGGTTAGTCCATGGCTATTTGCTATATAGGGCATTGATATAATTGGGTCATTGCCTTTAGCCGAAGGTGGTGCGAAGTACACCATCGTTGCAATTGACTACTTTACCAAATGGGCGAAAGCTGAGCCCCTAGCTACCATCACGACAAAAAAACAATCAACTTTGTTGTGCTTAACATCATCTTTCGCTTCGGCCTCCCATGAACAATTGTAACTGACAACTTGGCCCAATTTGATAGTGCCGAATTTAAGAATTTCTGCCGATGAATCGCATAGATAAAAGTTCTCGGCAGTAGCTCACCTTCAAGCAAATGGACAAGTCAAAGCTGTCAACAAAGTCATCAAGTTCATTTTGGAGAAACGATTGGAGAATGCTGGAGGTAAGTGGGTCGATTAGCTCCCCATGGCCTTATGGATATATCAAACTACCTACAATTCCATGATTGGCCATACTCCGTTCGCACACTCTTAAAGGCTCTGAAGTTTTGGCTAGAGGTACCTTCTCACCGTATGACTTATTATAATCCGAAGACGAATGCCATCATACTTAAAAAATCTCTAGATTTATTGGATGAGAAGCGTGAAGAGGCTGATTTGAGGGAAGCCGGACATCGCAACCGATTAGCCCGATTATACAATGCTAAGGTCCGACCTAGAACCTTTGAAATTAGTGATCTCGTGCTTAAGCGAATCTATCTGGTCCCTTCGCACATGAAACCAACATGGGAAGGACCGTATGTCATTGAACGAAGGCTTGGAGACAGCACATTCAAGTTATCGGCCGTTGATGGTCTCACTCTGTCGAGGGCATGGAACAACGAGAGTCTCCATCGCTATTACATATAAATGGCTTTCATTCATTTAGGCCGCTTTCCTTTCGAAGTTTGTTTATGCAATTTGAGAATTTTTACTTGTAATAAGGCAACCGACTTTCCATGATTTCTTATTTCTACAATAAAGTGTAGACTCATGAAGCCATATTAGTGATTCCTAAATACATCACGCAACCATCTTGATGTATGAAAAGCTGAGTTCCATCTTACGGTGGGACTCATTCAAATAGAGATTGACCATGATCCAACCGGTCACTAGCTGAATGAAACCCCAAGCTCGGGGAAATAAGAATCAATTAAAAGAGAGTTGAAATACGACAATTCTACAACAAACTTCAACTCCCAGAGTGTGAGCTGAAGTGCAAACTTCAAAAACGGGACATGAATCGATCGTCCAGCTCGAGGAGGATGGACCTGTCCATTCACGACCTCGCCTCCTTATTTGGCTCGAGGAGGATGGATCCATCCATCCAAAACCTTGCCTCTTTCTAAGCTCTGGGAGGATGGATCGGTCCATACATGACCTCGCCTCTTTCCAAGCTCGAGGAGATGGATCCGCCCATCCATGACCTTGCATCTTTCCAAGCTCGAGAAGGATGGATCTTTCCATCCACGTCCTCCACCTTGATGCAACCTGGAGAAATTATTAGAATCGAGGTTGGGCCAGGAGCCGCCATCCCTCCATCGACTCTAAGATCCTGCCCCATCTCAGCCTTAATTTCCCTCACTATTTGTTCCTCCCGGTCCATTCACTCGCTCATTGGAATACAACCAATTGGGCCCAAGAAGCCCATGATAATAACGTCTTCATCTACATTAAAGAGCATCTCAATGCTCGGATCCCTTTGGCGGTTGAGAAGCACTTCCATCAGTTGGCCATCAAACATACAACCACTATCATGCATCTCCCCAGCCGAAGTAGTAGTCGTCATAGTTGTGGCCTTTGTTGTTAATGCCTCTTGCTCGTGATGAATTTATTGAGTTGAGGAAGGGTTGGCCAATGCAGAATCTAAGGCTGAATAAAGATAAGATAATATATCAGTAATATCCTATGATAACGTTCCTACATTTTAAAGAATAGGAGAACTATCAAGAGTACCTTCCTTGGACTGGATCCCGGGTTGAGCTGACATGCCTTTCGAGATGCGCTCGATGATTGGAGAGAGATGTGGCCTGTCGGGATCATACCCGGGGATGACCGGGGGATCGGTAGAAGATATGGGCGTAGGTTGAGATATTGGGGGTACCTCAAAAGCAGCATCATGGTGTTTGCCCTTAGATCCTTCTCCGGCCACTAGGTGTTTAGCAGCCAGTGTTTCTCTTTGGAGCGAGATAGTTGTGTCATGAAGGACTTTGGGTTCATCTCAATCAACACTTGAGCTTCTAATTAAAACTCATCAATGGTTAAAACTTTGTGGATTGCCTTTTCATCTTCAACTAGGTGGTTCCAAGCCTTATATAATTGGAAGGGATAGTCCTTGACAAACTAGTTTTAAGTTGCGATTCCTTAAGACGTTTGCATTGTAGGTGACCAGGAGGTCCTCGAATTCACCATCCATCTTGGCCTCGATGGCTTTTACTTCTCTTTCGAACCTATTGTCGGCTTCTATGGCATTTTGATTTGCGGTGTCACTTTCTTCTCTATGCTTCACTGCCTCCTCTTATGCTTCCTGGACAAACTTATTAGCTTCATCTTTTTCTTTCGTGGCCTCGGTTAGCTTTGCCATTAATTCAACAACTTCTTTTAGCGCAACATCCCTTTCTTGGATGATTATGGTATTGTGATGCCCTATCTGTTGCACCAAGTCCATATGGGTTTTTCTCATTTCTTCCATGCACTTCTTAGCTTCCTTTGCTCCTTGGTTAGCCTCCATCTTAGCTTTTCTTGAAGAGTCAAGTTCATTGGAGAGCACCTCTATTATCTTGTCCTCGTGAGAAAGATCGCCCTCCAATTTCTCAATCGCCCTGGCTCGTTCAAATGACACAGCCGAGACCCGCTCTGCCATCTTGACCCACTCACGACATTGGCTGTATGCATCGTGCATGTAGTCTTGCACCAGTTTTTCTATGTCGTTTGGGATTTTCTTCAAGTTGAAGGTAAAATGGAAACTATTGAAGAATATGTTCAAAAATCCATCTTCAGTTTAGCAATGCCGATGGCTCCTTCCCCCATTAGCTCTATAGAAGTTTATTGTACGACAGCGGGTGCGGCTGTTTCACTTCTGCGGCGTTGTTCGTTGTTTTTTGGAACATGAGATGGCGCTGTTTGGTGCAAAGATTCAGAAGAGGACTTGCTAGGGCCATAATGTTTAGAAGGCGCTTTCAGTGGCGGAGATTGTGACTTAGAGCGTTGCTTTCTTTGGTAAGAATTTTCTTTTTCCCTATCTTAGCGCTCACATTCCGGGCTAGAATGGTAGCCACAACTATAATCTCTCTCACTCTCGCAGCACTGAGATTCGGAATGCAATCTAGATGATTGGCACGAGGAGCATATTTTATCAAGCATTGAACCTTGTTTCACCATTGTATCTGCAAAAAAGAAGAAAATCAGTTGCTACTATATATTGAGAAGCACATGATGGAATGTCATGTAATGCCGTGAAGTGTGTGTATGCATGTGTAAACCCCCAACCGACCGGTCGTAGCAACTTTAGTTATTGGAGTTGACTCTCCTATATATATTTAAATTAGGCCTGTGTCGGTATTTGAAGGGGAGTGGAGTCCCTCTAACCCAAGATCAAGGGAAGACGATATGTCCATAGAAATGGGAATATCGAATAGCCGCTTTAGCGAGTTTTCGGTCTGCAAGGAAAAGATCTGTGGAAATATAGAAGTAGTCGCAAATTGAGTTGCTTCGATAGTCTTTTGCAACTCAATTTTATAGTTAGGAGTTTTGCCTTTTCTCTTTAATTCAGATGGCCGAGGGCCCTACGGTAGCAAGACCGTGGGGTCATGACTAGCCTCTCTATCCTCATCATCGTGAGGTTCGATGATTGTTAGGCCAGGCATGGCCTGAGTTCCCTCGACCGGCGGACACGACAGGAGGACGTCTTCTGCCTTGCCTTGCTGTGGCTACTATTGGAATCCCTATGAGTCCCATGCTATGTCCTTTATATAAAAGCCCGGCGGCAAATCAGTGAGAACTTCATCTATTTCTCTTGACTCAGCTGACACCACTTAGAGTATCATCACTATCTCTACACCATGCTCCTCCGGGCCATGGAATAAAAGCTGTAAAAGAAACATAGCGGTGTATTCCGAATCAATCTATATTATCCGATTATGGTTAAATAGCAAAACCAGTAATAGCACTTACATCCGGCCAGCCATCGCCTAGCAAATCCTAGTTGGCATCTCACATAGAACCACTCATTTTTGAAGTAGATCAACTTGCTCCATGTGCTTGCCACCACTTGGCAGTTCCTACTAGCCTCCAGGATGGTGAATGATGGATTATCCACTCGACTCTTCACATTGAATAAATATCCAACCTCGTCGACGATCGGGTGACGAAGGAGATATTCCATAAATATTGTGTACAAGATGTTGAGTAGCGCATATCGATTCTGATGAAGTTGAAAAGGCGCGATCCTCATATAAAACAAGGTGTCCCTGATGTACTGGTCGCATAGGGGCATTGTTCTAGCATAGCACATAAATTTGTTGCATGCGATGAATCCCTCCAGGGGAGAGTGTGCTCTATCTTCCGGACCTGGTAGCCGGACTTCTTCAAAAGACAACCCATGCCTAAGGAAAATTCTACCCAACACTTCTTCCGTAATCATGAACTGGAAATAATCTATTGGATTCATTATCACCATTAGATCCCGCAATTCATCTGGAGTAGGACTCACTATATCAGCCGGGACGCCCGACCTATCTATTCTGGAGAACGAAGGACTTTGAGCTTGTTGCTGTTCTGAGCTTCCAGGATCCATAGCTATCAAAGTCAGCAAAAACCACTATTATATGGTAAAAAAACCAATATCCCCAAAGTGCAAAGTGAATGATCGTGTTGTGTAGTGAAGTGCTTCACGATACTCTAAATTTCTACAAGGTTAAGAGACGGTAAAGAAATTAGACTTCGAGATCCTACCGAAGCGACCATCATTGATGACTGTCTCAACGTGCTATTCTATCTTCGGAGAACGAACCATTTTAAAAGTTTTTTATGTTTAACAAGTCATGATTTCGTCGACGAGCTTTGAAGGATAGTCATATATGTGGTTCTACGGGAAAGTTCAAATATGCAAGGCAAAATGCTCGTCGGAGTCCAATGTTCAAATGTGCATAAGATATGAAATTTGTATCCATCATAATTCATTTTGAATCGCTCCCCTAAAGCTAACATTCGTATCAATCAAAATAGCCATACAGATCAATAGTTCTATCGATCAAGCATTTTATAATGGTCTTCCCGTATCGATCACTCAATATCGATCGCTTCATATCGATCTGTTCCCTATGGCAACTCCTGACCAGTCCAGAAAACAGTGCACTCGTATTGATCCATGAGCTCTGGCTTGAGATCGATCAAAATGTGCCTCACCCCATATCAATACGAGTTGCTTCACCTTCGATCAATCACCTAACTATTCCTTCCGCATCGTTTCAAGAGGCCTACTTTTCTCCTCGATCATGGGAATTTATTTCCACCACATCCATCATCACACTTTTTTGCATCAATCGCATACGTGATCCAGTGAATCGATCCATGGCAATTCCTTCACATCCACTATCTCTAAAAATTCATACATCTAGATCGATTTCACGTCCATCCCCTCGCATCGATGCAAGATCACTACCTGAGTTATTCAGATCCAGAGTCAATGACACCATATCCTTTTTTCCTCTCCTGCTATCCTCCTTCTTCTCCTAATCTCCAAATCACCATTAGCAACGCTCTCCACTCCACCTCAGCTACCCTCCGGCGACAACGACGCCGGAGATGGAGATTATGGTGAATGAGGGGGCATGCAAATCGAATCTTAACATTATAAGCATGATTCGATCAATGATTTACCTAAGGTTTAAGGGGATTTGGATTGGGTAATCAGGATATGGTTCGAGACGAAGAACAGTTCTTTCCTTTTTCTTTTTTACTTTCTTTGATCGGTACGAAATAGCAAGACGAAAAAATATGCAAAGTACAAAAAGGTACAATGTACTTATGTTTGGATCGTTTATATCCATTGATACAAAATGCATCAAAATCCCTATATCTCATGCTGATACGAATCCACTCTAATGCTCCTTAGATCGATCTAGGAGAGGATCGATATAAAGAGAGGCACCAAAACAACCATTGATCGCTGTTACAACTTGAATTCCACATCGATCCAAGAGGGGATCGATACAAAACTCGATCCAAAGGGAACCATCAATCTGTGGCATGATCGTTTTTCACCAAAATCCTTTTTCATTTAAAAAAATTAACAATGACCCATGAATGTGCAAGCGTGAACGGGAGTTAAGTCCAAATACATACATGTACCTACATGCTATAATAACATTTGAATTTTGAAGTTAACAATTATTAAATTCTCACCTAGTGAAAATTAAAACAATACCAATGAATTGCTAACACTTGACCTTCAACTACAACAAAGACTGCATGGTCATTGGCAGTTTATAACTCAACATTTATACCATTGGAAATCGACTA
Source organism: Allium cepa (assembly GCA_030765085.1). NCBI lineage: Eukaryota > Viridiplantae > Streptophyta > Magnoliopsida > Asparagales > Amaryllidaceae > Allium > Allium cepa. The sequence continues at coordinate 457,915,547 of CM060940.1, read as the reverse complement.
GGAGTCATGTCCATTGAAAATTACATCTCTAGATGAAGGGACAACGACTATTCAACGAATCAGATAGAGCCTTTTCAGAATAAAGATGGAAGCACTTCAAAGCACATCATGTTCCCACATGATGTACTTTGGGGGGCATATGTTATCCCGCCTTTTGGCAAGATCGTAATACTAAGGAATTGACTAGAGACTGACGAAAATTCGCTTTGGAGATCAGTTATCTGCAAGTTCACGATGAATGCAGGCAAAATTGGTCCGAGTCCGGATTAGGCCATAACCAACACGACATGACAAACAGAGCTATGCAAAGTGACATACCAAATTTTAGTTCAATCGAAGATCGTATGCTCAAGCTATAGAATGATCAAGATCTATGAGAAACATCCCAATCTCGTATCCATCATTCGTATCCATCATCTCGTGTCGATCGGCATCGATACGAAATGAGCATAACTCAGGCACTCGGCATCGATCATTCGTATCCATATGGCTCAAGCTCATAATTATGGACTTCGGCACTTTCCAGATTGATCACACTTCACTTCGACAGCGACTGCACTTTTCGTATCGATTACCTACTTGATTGGTACGTAGAGCATAGCCTACGACCGATCAATAACTCCACAACCACAACTTCAAATGCAATAAGATTTTCACAGCAAGTTGCTCAACATATCAGGTACTTTCATGATCGATTGTAGCTTGATTGGAAAACTTCTGAATGATACGAAGAGATATTGGATCGATCAAGGATCGATCCTAAATGATTCCAGATCGATCGTGTGGGCCCACCTCGACCTAAGAAAGGGTATTCTAGGAGATGAGGCAGATATTTCCAACTCCACACCTATAAATAGCACCTCGATTGCAACTAAAGACGGACTTTTATGCTGCTGCTTGGGTTGGACTCCACTGTAATTCAAGTGTTAACTATTGTACTGTTGTATCTTAGTTTCTAATCAGCAATAAACATCAAAACCTTCAAAGTGGACATAATTAATAATGCCAAACCACTATATATTCTTGTTTTCTTTCTGTTACTGCTTATTTTATAGGTGTGATTGTTAGACTAGTCTTATTTTCTTTTTACTTCTTCATTCTAATCTCTTCAATTACATCCGACGAGTGTTGTGCCCATTTTTGGTACAAACAGTTAGAAATAATTTAAGTAAATTTTATTAAAAATAATGTTGGTAATCTTGTAAAGGAAGCTAAATAGAGGAAAACACAAATTTTCCACTGTTATGTGCATTTAATTTAGGTATATTTTAAAAGCCCTCTTCGTGTTAGTTGAGACTCTACCCCATGGTTAATGTTTGAAAGAGTTGGAAATGTGAAAGAATTGATAGAATGAGAGTTGTTCTTATCTACTCCAGTTCTTATAATTTAAAGTTACGAAAGGTGTTTTAGAAACATGTAAAGTATGTTTTTATAAGAAATGGTTTGGTGAAATGATTAAGTTTTTGAAAGAAAAACTTAATTAATGACTGAATTCAAAATCCCATATTTTTATGAAACAAAAATCTTCAAAAGAAAATGTTGATTTGATTATAAACTTAGAATTGCTAACGTTCCCTTTTAAGTTTAGGGAATAAGTTATATTCAAAAATCATAAAATCTAAGTTTCGAAAAGATTAAAAAACCAAGTATTTTTGAATATGATAAAAGTTTCTAAGTAACACTTTTAAAGGCAAAGTTTTGCGATTAGAACATTTAAATTATTTTTGAAGTTTCCATTTTTGAAGAAAAATGATAAAGTGTAAATAAAGATTTAACATATGTAGTAGATAGAAATTAGTGTCTATGTGAGATAGGGAAAAAGAATAAGGTTATGAAGGAGATAGCAATGACTACTTTTGGAAAAATATCAAGGAATCCCTATTGAGCATGAACACTAGAAAAAGCATAGGAATATTATGTTAATGTGTGTTTAACCCATAAAGATGATATTAAAGGGAACTTCTATAAGTTTTGGAATTTGCTTGTAGGAGGCTTATGAATAAAGGATACCAACGATTGAGAATACAATAAAAGATTGGGATTAAGAGAACATAGTAATAGACGGTAATGAGGTGTGTTTATGGAAGATATTGGTTGACTTAAGTTGGGGGAGGACAGGAGGAAATGAGAAAGATTATTTTCCTAAGCTTAGTTTCCATTTAGTATGAACACTACATAGATTGCATTTATTCTGCACTGTAGTAAGAATGAAGGAAGGAAAAGATTTGAAGATTTTTGCTAAGGGATGGCCTGCTTGGAAAGTCCATTCTAATTGCGGTGGTAGTTAGTGGTGTTGTTTTTTCTTCCAGTGTTAGTCTACTTTTTTGTGGCTTATGAGCATTATTTGTTGCAATGGATACGTTTAGAGAAATATAACTTTTTATGTGTTTTCAAGGTATATAATGATTTGAGAAAAAGGTAAAAGAGAGATTTCATGAAGTCCCTTAACTAATGCAAGGGAAAAGAAAATAGTTGAAACTAAAAGTTAAGAAATGAATTCAGAAGATTTATTGAATTAACAACTAAATAAAACTAAAATGAAAATGTAAGTTTTGAAAAATAGAAATTTTTCGAATGGTAAATTTTAGAAGATAGAGGATAGGTTTACGAAGTGGTGAGCCACATTTCAAGGTTCCTGTTCCTGTTCCTTGAAGATAAAAATTTAAAGTTCAACATGTTTGTTGGTTGATATTAATAAGAAAGAAAAGTTTTTCAGAACTTCAAATTTTACGATGCAATTAAGTGGAGTCTGTTTTGGACGGTGGACGGTTGGCTAGATCCTGATGTCAAAAATGTGGAAAATTATTTATAAAATGTAATAATGCATGTATTTTATAAAAGAAATTTTTTATGTGAAATTTATTTATGAAAATTTTTCATTATAAGTAATATAAATTTGAAAAAGAAAAAATAAAATACAAATATCTTTGGAAATATTTTTAAAGTTAGAATATGGAGTTTTAGAAATTTAAAAACACCGCATGCTGACATTGGGGAATAGTTGATAAGTTGATTAGTATAGATTTTACTACATAGCTGTATTTGTAGTAAAAGGGATACGGTGAGCGACAAGAAAGCTGTTTTGCAAAGGAGCATTTTTCCCTGTATACCTTGCCGATGAGTGAAAATTAAAAAGGGATGATTTTCGAAACAATAATGTTTTTGAACTTTAAAAATAAAAGTTGACAGTGCAAATTATGCTTGGAAAAGTGGGAAAAGGATTGTGTGCAAATGAGTAGATCCCAAGGTAAGGTTATGTAAGAGAATGGTGGAAATATGGAATTATCCATCTAGACCATTTCCAAGAATAAGAAGATAGGTTTAGAAAATCGAATTTTTCAAGACATAGATGTTAGCAGTGGTATGCTAGAAATTTGAACGGTAAGGATTGGATGGAAATTTTACTAAACAACCTTCAATTTATAGGAGTGTGGGAAAATTTAAAAGAAATTTTGTTTCGATTTTTCAAAAAGTTGCATTCATGTAGAACGGGCAGTATAAGATGTTAGCATCATATTTTCAAAGTTGATTTAAAAAGAAATCCTTCATAAAGGAGGGGCCATTTAGAAATTATTTTTCATGCATATCATTTGTATTATGATGCACTGTGCACATGTACACGGATTGTCGCAAAATTGGTTGTAGACGAATGGTTATTAGTGTAGAATGGACGTGCGATGGTTTATATGATCAAACCCTTGCTGAATTTCGGGGAGAAAATTCTTTTAAGGAGAAAAGAATGTAAAACTCCACATTTTTAAGTTAATTAGTTAAATAAGTAATAAATGGTGAAAAACATAATTTTTACAAATGTTGAAATTTGGCCACGAAAATACTATTGGATTTGTGGCATTTTTTGATCAATTTTTGTATATAAACTTCTTCAATCGGAGTTCAAACGAAAATTTTATTAGCACTTGAATTTTCATAATTGAAAATAATTATATACGTAATTAATAAAATAATTTAAACTTATGTGACTAACATCGTTAAAGATAATGATTGCTTAACGTTTAAAAATTTATTAAGGCCGAAGATAACGTTAATTAATGTTAATTGAGTGTTAAAGGGAACAAATTAACCAGAAATCAAATGAGATCAAAACACACCAAAATTTATGGGTCAGGTCGACCATGACTTATCCACGGTCGACCGTGAGCAGTCCACCTGGGCTTGGGGCAGTTGACTCGCTTTGTCTTGGAGGCAGCAGTAAAAGAAAGCCGTGTAGCCCAGATCTAGTTCAGTTCCCATCCGACGGTTAGCGCCGATTTGAGCCTCTACAAATTAGGATCTAGGGCTTCACTTCCAACTCCTTATTTTTCAAATTAATGCGAAAGCTCTGCCATTTTCCTTTCTCCTACAAAATTTCTATATACATAGAAATAGACCTAGAAAGCACGGTTACACTCTAGAAAAGTATAAAGAAGAACAAAGGATAGAGAAAAGGTTCAAATCAGATTTCTACATCAAAGGTAAAATTTTAGTCTGGTTCTAAGTAATAAATCTAAATCTAAATCTCTTCTCCCTAATACAATCTCTAATGGATAAGTATAAGATATTATATATGGATCCGAATGGGGAGTCAAAAAGTGGAGAATACAGATAATAAGGTCGGATCTGGAATTTATCCAGATATTTAGGAGCGCTGATCAAAGGTAAGTGGGAATATTATATGCTCTTATATAATATTTGATTACATCGATATAGATATATTCCTATATGCTTGAATCTGGTAATTTAATTTCAAGTGAATTCATATGTATGAAATGTTAAAGAATGTAACTGGCTTAAGTATTTGTAGTGATAATTACAGAAGCGTAATGATTAATACTAATTCTGCAATTACGTAATGATTAGTTTCATTTCTGTAATTACTTAATGATTATATTTAATTCTGTTAATGTGAAATGATTTTAATTATTAGTTTTATGTCGCATTTATTTACTAAACACATAATGAATTAAGATTCCATTTTGCTTGATGTTGATGAATGAGGCTGTAATAAAGCAAACCGGACATTTAGGATATTAGTGACATTTTAATTTATTGGAATGTATGTTATTAGAAGCGGATTTCCGTATATTATCAAATTCAAACTTAGCAAAAGTGTGATGCTTGAAATGACAAGAAATTAATATATACTTATAAAAAGAATGAGATGTATTAAATCAAGATGATTATTGTATTTTATACTGTCTATTTTAATAAATAAAATAGAATTTCTTGTAATTACAAACATCACACAAACTACCTCTTTAGGATAAGATATGAAAATTTACTATGTAACAGTTAAATAGTTAATGTTTGATTGCAATTTATTAAAATATAGTAAACCCCAAAAGTGGAATAATGAAATAAGAATGTAGCTTAAATGTTAATAAAATGGAAACTAATGAAAAGGAAAGTCTGGATTATATGCAAGAAAAATTTAAGAATTGGAACAGAAATAAAAGGCTAAACTAATGAATGTTGTAGCAATAATATTGATGTCTAAATTTCAGAAGCGGTAAATGAAATTAATGAAATAAAAGATAAACACAAAATAAGACTGAAGACTTAAAGTTGAATATAAAAAATGTTGGGGCTATAAAGAAAATAATAGAAGAATAAGTATACATATGTCTGAAATATGTATAAGTAGCCACGGATATGTTTTAATGATGGGTGTGAATAATTATAAATTGTCTGTTATAATTATAGCGGACCAATGTCCGAAAGTCGTTGACTGGTTGGAATGCTAAAAATATTTCCAACCAATAGGATCTGTGGTGAGTGTACATTCCATACTAGAGGGGTTCCCCTAAGTATGGAATGTGCTTATTGCCATGATTATAAATTTTCTGTTATAATTATTTCAAATGCATAGGGAAATTAGGTTTGCTTCAAATTTTTTAAGTGGAGGTAATTCCTTAATTGCACTAGACAATCTAAATGGAGGGTGAACGAGATCGGACTTATGCAACATGGCTTGAAATGTTTGCAATGCATGGGTACCAAAATGAGTTGCAACAAGTGTACGAAAAAAGCTGGTGTACTTGGGTTACACCTAACAAGGGTAGGAGTTTCGTATTTCTAGAGCTCGGCATCGATCTCTTATGGTCAATGCGAAGGACACGGTTACGCCTAACTTATCTCTTACGCCTATCTAGAATGGTTCAGTTGGGTTATGCTACGTCACAGCTGTTTGTTGATTTGTTTGATAAGGCAAGGCTATTTAACCTATGTAAAAATTCCATCAGAACATAGCTGGGATGGTGGTGCGTGGAGCCTAAAATCCACGGTATAAGAAATAGACAAGAGTATACAAAGGGCTGGTGTAGGTGATGAAAATCCCCGAACCATTAGGATCTTATGGACTTGAGGACGTTGGTGTGCACCTTAGGATTTCCTTGGAGATACGATGAAGATGGATCTTTACGAGGTGCTGAGCGATTGATACTGGTGGGGATAGCATCTCGATTCATTAGTGTACTTGGGGTGTGTGTGTATTTACTACTATAGACATAGATCTACTTGGTAAAGATGGGTGCATTTACGTAGCAATGGAGTCATAGCGACCAATTATAAAATTTAACATGACATGAAATAGTGGACAATCGACACAAGTTACTATTATTTATAAGATGTACAATTTACTAGTCACCGGAATGTCATTCTAACCCCTCCTCATTACAACCCATAGGATTTAGAAGGGTGTTACTCTTATTGGTTTGGAGCAGTTATTTGGCTGAGGCTCCTGACATTTGAGATGTTCATTTTTGGTTAGTAATTATATTGATCTATTATACTTTCTTATTTCCACTATGAGATACACCATTAGTGCACTGGTATACTTTCCTTTTTGCAGGTTAGTTTGTATTTTAGTGGACTTGGGTTTTCTGATTAACAAAAATCTGGGACCACTCAAATGTCGGTTGTTACACTATCTAAAATTCCATTACTGGTAGGTAGCTTAATAATTCTCCTAAAAAGCCAGCTACAAAGTTGAATAAAAATGGTGACAAAGGGTTACCTTGCCTAAGCCAGCGTTTTGATGAGATATTATTACCTAAAATACCATTTAGCATAATACTAAAGTTACCGATCCTAACAAGAGCCATGATCCATTCAACCCATTTTGCGCTAAAACCCCTAGCCAGTAATAAGTCATTAAGGAACGACCAATCCAAAGAATCAAAAGCTTTCGCAATGTATAGTTTTAAAAGCACGCAAGTGACATTATTTTTATAGCAAAAACTAACGAACTCCTTAACAACGGCAACCCCATCTATTATATTCCTACCATTGATACAAGTAGTCTGTAAATTATCAATTAGATCATTCATTTTGGAACAAAGTTTATTTGCTAATACTTTCGTGATAATTGTAAGAGTGCAGTTTAAAAGCGAAATAGGTCTGAAATCTTATAATTTGTTTCCACCAACTTTCTTGTATAATATAATTATTTTAGCAAAATTAAACCTACCTAATTACAATTTAACTGTAACATGCCATTAATTGAATGATCAGTAATTAATTACCGACAATCGTCGAAAATGGAAATTTTACAAATTTTGGAATTTGGCTATGAAACTTACATCGTTGAGTCACATCTTTTTATTCAATTTCCATTTATAGAATTTTACCATTAGAAAAAAGTTATTAGCTTTGAATATTTCGGCTCAAAAATAATTAATATGTAATTAAGGAAATAAATGTAATTATTTAATGTCGTATTAAGATAACTTGCTTAATGTTAAGTGAAATCAATGTTTAGTTAGATCGGTTATATTAGTAAGAAATGACATATAATGAGAAACCGATGAACGTATAACAACTATAGGCAATCGATCGATCCTTAATTGGGACTGTTCGACCGTTTATGTGCTGGGGATTGTACATTGAACCTAGGTTGAATGGCCCCAATATAACATAATATAGCAGTTGTTATTGATTTGAACCTCTACAAGTACAAGCCTAACTCCTCACTATTCTCATATTTTCTGAAGAAATGGCGAAGCTCTAACATTTTCTCTTCTCCTCAAATTCTAAAATCTATGTAAACTAATATATATATATATATATATATATATAAGGGGAAAATAGCGGAGGATAACAAAAAAGGAGAATAGGATCAAATCGAATCCCCAAATCCAAGGTAAATTGTAAATCCAGATCTAAATTAAATTCGATTCATTTGTCGGATATAATTTTCTAATGAATATGTATATGCTTTCAGCACATATTTCGACAGGAACAAAATGGAGTCAAACAGGAACAACAAGGTCCAGATTTGAAGATTTGGAAGCCTAAAGTGAGTGGGAAATTATATGTATATATCATTTTAAATATGATCCTTGTATGCGTGAATAAAATTATTTTGGAGTTGTAGGATTAAACATATACAGCTAATGATCTTGAAAACCACGTCTACGTATTCTGTAAATTGTTAACTTGAATTAAAAATGCATGTACTTGAATCCGAAACGTAAGGGTGAAAGTAGTCCCTAAGTTAATGAATTTTATAGTAATTCCAAATTTGTTCGTTAACCAAAACATATCGTTAAATATGAACGAAAGTTATTGTAATTAGATTGGGATTTAAGTAATATTTTAATTCATTGGAATGAAATGCGTTGCAATGTAAATTTCTATATATTGTCCAGTTTTATAAATATGAGTAAAAGTGTATTATTTGAAATAACTAGGAATATCTAAAAGTAAGAGATGTATAAAACATGGAAATTTACTATATTTTGTACCGTCTATGTCAATAATAACAAAAAAATATAATTTCTTGTAATTCCAAACGTAACACAAATCTTCTTTTAGATAAGTTATGGAAATTTAAACATTAACGTTTCCTTTTAGAGAATGTAATTTCAACGCATTAAAAAATTGAAATCCCTACGTATAAGATCAAGTATTGTAAGTGGATATAATAACAATAATTCAATTATATATCAAGCGTACGCGATAAGATAGAAAATAAACGAGAAGCAAAGAAGTACAGGTAAAGCAACGAAATGAATAAGAAGATTATAATAATCAAAGGAATATATTAAGTTGACAAGAAATAGTAGAATGCACTTAATAGTCCCAATTAGAAGTTAAGCAGTAAAAGATAATTAATTCATTAAATTAAAAATTAGCGGTAGACATTAAAGTGGCATTAAAGAAACAAGATGTAAGTTTTGTAAAAGTGATTGAACACAACAGTTGAACACAACATGCATATAATTAAATAAATTTATATAGCCTCAAATATGCATTTAAAATGGGTGTGAATTCTCGGATCAAGCCAATAACTTAAAATTGATAAAATTACGAACTCATTGGTGTAAACAGTGTTTAATTGATTATATGATTATTTTTCAAATTCTTTAAGATTCTACTTGGAATGATGTAATTAACAATCATAAAAACAATTGCAAAATCAAAGTGCAGGTAAAAGTAAATACAGTAAAAGTAAAAAGGAAAGAACACGCTAAGATTTTATATGCTAACCAGATTTTTTAACCCAACAGAATTCGAAAGGAGTTAAAACATTTACATTAAGCTAAAACGACTCAAAACTTGACTAAAAGATCTAAAAGAGCATAACAAATCTCTTGCATCATACTCATATGACTCCGTTAAGCTCACCCAACAAGCAAGGACTAAAAATAGCCTAAATTTTCAGATCCACACAGATCTGATACAATCGGATCGGTTTCGATCCAAATTGGTTTGATCATTGGTCTTCTAAATCTCTTGCATCATACTCATATAACTCCACTAAGATCACCCAACAAGTTTGGTAATGTTCCAAGCATCCGAATTCAAGAAGTGAAGGTTTGTCTGATTCATTATATAGTTCACTCTAACTCACAGGTGAAGCGTCATCGAAATAAATCAAAAAGCTACGAAATTACATAAAGAACATCATATCGAAGCAAGAAGACAACTAAGTAGTCAAAGCATCAAAAATGCTTAACTGTTTGGATCGGCACCGATCCGATCCAATTGGATCTATACCGGTCCAAATAGTTTGCTTCGATAGCCCCTAAACTTCTTGGGCTTCCTCTACATGACGACTACAGGCTTCTGGCAAAGTGACTCTGGCCCAAGTGCTCTCCAACTCCTATAAATAGTATCCCATCTACAGCATGAAAGGGACCTCTGGACTGGCTGCTGCAACTCTTCCATTACTATTCTTCACTCTTCTTCTCTCACATAATAGTCATAAAGTAGCAAATAGGATCCTCCGTGCCTCCATGTATTTCTGATATAGATCTAACTTAGGCGATTCAATCGTATTGTAATCCATATCAATTTAGTAACATCAGTTAGTTTATAAACAATATAAAGCGGATGTAGACTTTGTAAACAGCCGAACCACTATTAAATTCTTGTGTCTCTTTACTATTTCTGCTCTTTTTTCATTCATTTTCTATATTGTTTGCTCCGAGAAATAGGCTGGTGCTTTCACACTCAATTTAGAATGTCGATCCATTTTTTGGTTAACATTTTGGTGCTTTCACTGAGAAATTGGTGAATCTAGGCATAGATCTAGCTCTTTGCTTTGAATCCAACAGATGCAGAAGTTAGATCAGAAAAGTTAGCTCAAGGAAAGTTAGATATTTGATGTTCTTATGGATCCAAAGAAAAGATCTACATATGGAGGGTCTATAGAAACAACGCTTGGTCATGATGAAACAAACACCCACCAAATTGAAGCTAAAAGTAGAAATCATGATTCAGGCAACATTATTTATTCAGTCACAAACATTGATTTCTGGGGATGGATATTGGCATGATTTTTAGACAACTATCAACAACTCGAATATCCATGTCAACCACGAATCACAATTACAGTATAAAATTTGAATCCCATCACGGTAAAGAAGAAAGACTGATAAGTATAAAGCTAAAAATCCGAATCAAATTGACAGCCCTTTTCTTGACAACTCTAACTTAAGTGGCGGCAATGTTCGATCTCAGATCCACTCATGGGATTTAAATCACACCATGAGGTCTAAGCGGCTACTCGTATTCAAAGCGAGTTTTCTTTGGAAATGACTTCAATGTAGTAATCATTTATTTTAAGGCTGAAGATTTTGGGACAAATCGATTTTTTGTCAAAGAAGAGGAGGAGTGGTCGATCTAATTTTATAATGGGAAATTGGATTATAAAGGGTTTAACTCGGTACTAAAAGTGGATGGGTTTCTTTAACTATGAAGCAAACAAATTAAGACTCAACTAATTTCCAAGTTAACGCATTCGTCGAAGATAATTCGCTATGAATGCACTTGAGCTGGTTGACCGCATTCAAATAAGCTCCAACTTCCATCTACTTGAAAGGATGTCTAGGTCGTTTAAAGGGGATATGTTCAATATATGGCATATGCTATAGAAAGTTATGGCCCTTAAGAGATAATTAACAAAAGCCTCGACCAACTGACGAAAAGGATGGCTGTCAAATAATATTCTAGCTAAATCTATGAAGGAATAGGGTGGAAACCTAAAGTGATGCCTTCTCATCCATCTTTATCTAACATTCTTTTCCAAATGAACCTTACAGGGACACTAGGTACATTGCAGATAGCACAGCAAAGGAAATACTTCTATGCCATCGAACAATGAATGAATAATACAGGCTTACTAACTACCGGATCGACGGCTCATATCGATCCCTCCTAAGTATCGGCATTTCTCTGGTGGCTTTAAGAAGGTCTATCGAATGAATAGATCCAACATCCTGGACTCCATGTACCGATAAAATTGTGTTCTCACAAGCTGAATCTTGAAATTCTTCTTGGAATCGATGAGTTATCATTGTAAGGCTGCCTGGTCACCGAACATCCAACCAAAATCCTTCTTGGAGTCGATGAGTTATCACTCCAAGGATGTCTGATCCTCGGAAGTCCAACCACAAAAAACCCTACACAATCCAAAGTAATGTGAAGATACTTCACGAACTAAAGCATCGTGAAGGTGATCAATGGTCATCTGATTTAAAAAATCCTTCATGAACTAAACCATCGTGAAGGCGAGCCGGTAGATCAGTGGTCATCTGATCCAAAAACCCTTCACGAACATGAAGATCCTTCATGAACTAAAGCATCATGAAGGAAAATCGATATATCAGCGGTTATTTGATCCAAAAACCCTTTGCGAACGTGAAGATCCGACATAACCTAAAGTGTCGTGAAGACGAATTGGTTGATTAGCGGTCATATGATCCAAAAATCCTACGCAAACGTGAAGGTCCTTCATGAAGTAAAACGTTGTGAAGACGAACCGGTAGATCAGAGTCATCTAATCCAAAAACTCTTCACAAAAGTAAATGTGTTTCGTGAACTAAAGCATCATGATGGCGAACTGGTAGATGAGCGGTCATCTGATCCAAAAAAGTCTCTAATGAACTAAAGCATCTTGAATGCGAATCGATAGATCAGTGGTTAATTGATCCAAAAACCCTTCATGAGTGTGAAGGTCCTTCATGAACTAAAGCATCGTGAAGGCGAGCCGGTATATCAACGATCATATGATCCAAAAACCTTCATGAATGTGAAGGTCCTTCATGAATAAAAGCATCGTAATGGTGAACAAATAGATCAACGGTCATCAAATCCAAAATAATCTTTGCGAACATAAAGGTCCTTCGTGAACAAAAGTGTCGTGAAGGAAAACCGGTAGATCAACGGTCATCTAATCCAAAAACCCTTTGTGAACGTGAAGGTCCTTCATAAAATAAAGCATCGTGATGACAAACCTATAGATCAACGGTCATCTGATCCAAATATCCTTCGCGAACTAAAATGTCGTGAAAGTGAACTAGAAGATCAATAGTCATCTTATCCAGGGCTCCCCCAAGTCAACAAAGTCATGCTCCAAACCCACAAATCGATAATCACATCAGTCAATTCATAGAATTAACAACGATTGATAAAAAAACTGTGCTGAATTTTAGAGCTTCAAAGTAGCTAAGAAAACAACGCCAAAACTTTGCCGACCCTACGGTAAATCAGAGGCTAACTTGAATTAATCCAAGATTTGAAACCTGGGAGAACTAAGTATCTCGGATCTCCAATGTATAAGTCTCCGAAGATAGAGGCTTTCCCATGTTTTAATCATCTAGAAGACATAACCGCATCCACTAGACCGGGAGAACCAGGGAAGTTGTGAGGAAACCCTAGATACAGTTCAAGTGCAAGAACAGCCATGCTGTATAGGGGCACCATGCACTCTTTAATAGCCATAACGAAGTCCAAGACTAATCATACCGCAGTTCTGTTATGCCCGATCGAAAATTCTGGCATTCTGATAACTGCGGACTTAATGACCTAGCTAGTGCAACAAACAAATTAGAGGCATAATGCTTGTTTACTCCTTCCCAACTCTTCCCTTACCACCCATAGTGACCAGTTCCTCTTTCTCTTAGAACGTGTGCTAGTTGAAGACACAATCTCTAAAGGCAGTTTGAACAAAAAGCTAAGAATGCTGCTCTAAACTGCCCTAGGCTCTTCTTCATATCCATTTTTACATGATCGACCATAGATCTCTCCACCGTTGCTGCTCTATCTATTTGGTTGTGCACATTGTCCCAAAACATAAAAGGATCATCCAAGCTATGGTTACCTGATTCAAAAACCACTTATCTCTTGGAACATACGAAATCGTGTTCCAATGAAGTCAAACCACCAGATAGATAGGAAAAATCGACCCACACCACCTAAAAAATAATATCGCCCTAGAGGCATCAGGGAGGTATAAATTTAGAAGGCCGTGCATCTCATAAGCCATGAAATTCCGAGGCCATGCATCTCAGAAGAAATGCACTTCCTAGGCCGCACATCTCATAAGCCGCGCACTTTCTACGTCATGCATCTCATAAGTCATGCATCGCTTCTTGAATCAGTGATACCGCTTCCAAGAAAGCAGTTGATAAGCTACGTATGCATTTCGTAAGTCGTGCATCGCTTCTTGGTCCAGTGGGATCATTTCCAAGAAAGCATTAAAAAATTTCTACGCATGCCCATATATCTCCATCGTTTCTTGAGATATGGAATCATGTTCTCGAACCACGATCTCCTAATGTTGCATGAATACTGGCGACGTCAAGAAGGTCTCAACCATTCTACATCAACGAGTCACATTGATCTCTTGTCCTTCTAAGAATCAGTGTTGCTCCGGCAGCATTGGGAAGGCCTAAATCTTTTACATGCATCCCCTATGCCATGCTTTGCTTCTTGGATTAGTGGAACCACATTCAAGTAAGCAAGATCACATTGTGCACATCTTGTAGGCCGCACAATCGCTACTTGTCACCCCAAGTAGTCGATGTCGCTCCAACGTCATCGTTAAATTGTAAGTATTGGTAATATCTCGACAACACAGGAAAACTTGTTTATTGCAGGTTTAACAAGAATCAGTCCCCGCTATCCAAAGGACCGACATTGCCCCAGTAGTGTTACAAACTTGCCAAGCTAAAAGATTGGCAATAAAACCTAATCTTTGACCAAATTCAATATACAAAATGTCTAAAGTCAAGGCATTCAAGTGACCAGAACCATCGGTGGTAGGGATTGGGGGCATCTAGATAGCCACCCATAACATCAAGTGTTTGGAATACCTACCCACATAACACACTAATACTTGGTCAGGATAAAAAAAATCTCTCCCTGGTTCTGTTACGCTAAACAGGGAATTTAGGCAATCGTAAAAAGGAAGTACAATACGTTGAATGACGTTGGATTTGAAAGGGAAACTGCTCCAGTCTGCTAGACATCAATATTGCCTCAACAACATCAGGATCTCTAGACCGTCATATCAATAAGAAAATTCAACTCTTTAAAATTCATCATTGCTCAAGAATAAGCGACAAAAGGAGGAACTTGCTATCGACTACATATAGACGACGACCGAAGACATTTCCAGTATCAAGTCATCGACGCATTGCTTTCCAAAGACGGAAACAGGTGCTCAACTGAGCCCCCAAACCCCAACTTGCAAGAATCCAGCATAGCCTAAAGATTGGTAATGCCCAAAGGGTTCTTCTTTCAACAATCTGACATGGCTTTAGACTAGCGATGTTAGGAAGGATAACTCTTGATCGTCGTAGATTCATCGCGATCTAGACTATAGCGATGCATAGTATAATCAACCATGTAGGGATCGATCAGATACCTCTACTTCTATTTTTTGAAAACCGTCTATTGTTTGAAAGTGGACAATGACAAGAAAAGAACACTTAGAATTGAGAAGCTAAACCAATGATTTCTGAAGATTAATACCAATGAATAAGGAGGATACTTACGATAACGTTAACACCCTAGCAGAGCACATATGGCATCGAACAAGCAAAATTAATTATTATAGACTCAAGGCAAGCATAACCAACCTCTTCCGACCCTTGATAAAGATGGGAAGAGTGCAAGTGTGCTTGGTGCGATGCAATGACTCGCCCTACAATATCTAATCTTTTATAAGCACTCAGAGTTTAGCACTTGGGAGTAATGGGTTCTGCAAATAGAAGTCAGTCTGCAACAAAAACCGGTCGGAGGAAATTCGACCCTACACAAACAAGAGTACAATGGAATTTGTATAACAATGACCCTATACCACCAAAGTGAGCACGTGATAGTTATAAACAAAGCTTAGTAATGGACACGCTTGGGACCCTCATCCTTCTGAATATGGAGTATCCTGGAGTTAACTAACGTTGAGAAAGCAGCCATATTGGGTTAAATGGAATCTACTCAACTTTATAGGGTCGAATGAATGATTCGATCCTAATCAACATGACTTTAATGCTGCCTAAGGATAGACAACACTAAGAAAAGACTTCTACATTCCAATCATCGAAGTGCTAGTTTTTGAAGACCGAAGCTAGTACCTAACTGGATTAAAGACACACCGGACTGATGGGAAAACCGACAATATTTTGAGTGTAGGTGTTGCCCTGGCAACACCAAGGCATTCTCTTATTTCAATAAGTACCAGTGTTGCCCCAACAGTGCCAGGAAAACTTTAATCTACACAGTTAATGAGAAACACTCAGCGTAGTGAACTACTATTGTCTTCGAAAGATAGAAGTTGGTCCCAAACTACTATTGTCTTCGAAAAACTACTGTTGCCCAAAGTTGGGAAACAATAAGAAGACATAAGCTTCCAAAGCCCAATCAGATGATTCGGCCTTACATCGCAGGAATCAACCTTACCCGAAGATAAGGCGGTGCCAAAAGGAAATCCCGAGGATAGATTCACTTATGTGCTAAATTCTAGAGATAAAAGCCGATACACGACCGAACTTCCAGTATTCAACCTAGGAAAAAATTTGATGTCGTCCAGAGATAGGCAACTTCAAGAGAAGTTCGCTTGGAACCAAGCAGCTAAGTTGCCAGCTCTCGAAGGTAGGAGCTGACACATGAACATGACTTCCATGACGATGTTGGCAGTAAAGCAAGGCATCCACAGCTAAGGAGAAGTAGAGAAATTTCTTGGACAATAAGAAATCATCGGACTTCCTTAATCCCATAATAGGATTGGGAGCCAAATCAGAGTAAATTGAATCATTTATCCCACAACTTTCCATCTCTCACAAATGCCTAAATACAAGCATTCGAAATAACTAGTCCCTTGGATAGGTATGAACGCACAAATACTTGGTCGAAAGAAGCATTGCTAAGTCCAAACACAAATAGCCATGAGATTGGTTAGATAACGTTTTTGTCTCATAAAATAGAGCATGTCAGCAACAAAATTACTAGCCAAGAAAAAGAAGGATTTAACATTTAGAAATTTACCACCGCTTAAAGCTTGGGGATGACGACATGGGTTGATGACCTACTTAAGGTTCGACTAGATCACTTGATCCCAACTCGTAAAGGGAATGCCATTGCCCGAAGATTGGAAACTCTAAGAAGAGACGCCTAAAATGAAACTATCAATACATTGGCTTTCAAAAATAGAAGTAAGAGCTTGAATTAGATTTCATCTCCACCTTTTGGAATCTCATGTTATTCGAAGATCCATAATACCAAGGAAAAATCCACATATTTGAATCATCCTTACATGAATTTCCGAAGTTAGAAACCAACACATGATTAGGATCTCAACACATCTTTCCAATACATATTAACATCACCATAAAATGCAGAGCTATGAATCAATTAGTAAAGTCCCTAGTTCTCGAAAATAGGATCTATCGTGTTAATTAAACTGGGGCAATCAAACATATCGCTTCGGAGACCTAGTCTCCCAAAAACATATCAACTTATTATTTAGAGCAATCAATCAAACAGACCAGGGCATATACACCAACACTTTGCCAAACGAACTCAATTGAGCATGAACTCGACTGAGCATAGACCAGGACAGTCATGGTACTGGCTAGAATAAACTACCTCATAGTTTTAGAAAAAGAAATCCTCGAAATCGAGCAATTAAGCTAATAATCGCCGAAGACAAAAGTTGGTGTGTAGGTTCCAAAAACCACAAAGGAAGGATATTACCAAACGAATAACTCATGCATCAGTTTCCGAAGACTATAGTTGTACCTAATTGAACTTCAATTACAAATCTACAAGAGTAGCTATACCTTATAATTTAACTATACTCAATCGTCCTAACACAGCCGGAATAAAAGGAGAAACATAAGCTGTAGTCCTGGAGGAATGGAGTTTCCTCCACCAGACTAAAGATGGGACAGCCGAAAAGTCATCTTCAACAACAAATCTTAGAATTCAACATTCTCAGGTACGTTTTAGTTTGAATAAGAACCTTATATGCCCAACGCACAGAATCCAAGGGAAATCGACCTAAGTCGAAGGGCATTGGCCGAGGCAAGAGCATATGTTATCTATACAAAGTGGGTCCGGTGGCCCAAGCACCACGAATGGACCATCTTTGTACATAGCTTACCAATGTTATACTTTAATATTATCTTTTTGGTTCTTACCCATTATCGATGAGAAATGGATGATGGAATTATTGTTCGAAGCATCGTGGAAAGCTTCTCTTTTCAGGATCATTAAAAGTGCGGAAACAAGAAAAGAAATGTAATGGAATCATCCAATATATCCAATTTTGGAATAAATTATCAGATTAGCATTCAAAACGACAATCAGAACTTAGCCAATTCCTCGAAAAGAGAGTTGAAGATGGAAATCAAGATATCGGCTCCAAAATAGTGTACACTTATCCGAGGCAAAACTCAACTGTCCATGATTCTACCATCTTCCTTTGAGATTACCACCATCCTGAAATTATCACAAGGAGTTTCAATACCAAACTAAAGCACTACGTAATCTCTAGGGTGTGGATAGCTTAGCTGGTATAGACGAGATGAATTCTAAGTAAAACTGGAATAAATGGCTAATGAACTGCCAACCAAGTAACCGATCAAAAGTAGTATAAGTGAAGGAAAATTACTTCGAAAATTTTCAACCCTTATCAACTCCAACTCATCACATTGGAACTACTTACCGGTCGATTGCCCTTGTAAATTTCGAGGCTACATCCTCGGTACTGGGAATTGAAATTAGAATTGAAGTCAAAAAGGGATAACTAGTCAAGAGTGAAATGACTCAGTTTGGAGTAAGGTTTAAGTAAGAAAAAATTATCTAATAAATTCTAAGTATTTGGATTGGCGCTGATATGATCCAATTGGATCGGTGATGATCCGATCCAATTGGATCGGAATCGACCCAAATTGATGCTTCCAAACGATCCCAAATTCCTTTGATGTGTTCTACCTGATGTTCGTATGCATTCTGGAAATTATCAAGTCAAGGTCACTCCGTAATCATGAACAATGAGAATTCACAATAAGGACTAAACAGATAACCAGTACTACATAGATAGCTTTTTAAGATAGCTCGATACAAACGTCAAAACTCCTTGAAACGGAAACCAAAGATAATTATACCGGAGCATACCTTGTCTGCAACAAAAGCATACTCTAGGGAGCAAATATTAATTGGTTTTTTAATCCAACAGAATTTGAAAGGAGTTAGAACATTTAGATTAAGCTATATTGACTTGAAACTTGATCGAAAGACCTAAAAGCACATCACATAAGTCTTCTAGAAGTATGGGCTAAATATAGCCTAACTTTTTGGATCGGCACCGAAATGATCCAAATGGATTGGTATCAATCTGAATTGGTAGATCATTGGTATTCCATATGGATCCAAATGGATTGCATCGCACTCCTATGACTCTACTAAGCTCACCTAACAACTTTGATAACATTCTACGCATCTGAGTTCAAGAATTGAAGGTTCATCTGATTCAGAATACAGTTCACTCTAACTAACAGGCTAATCATCATCGAAACTAATCAACAAGTTACGAAATTACACAATAAGCATCGAATCGAAGCAAGGAAGACAATCAAGTAGTCAAAGCGCCAAAAATTCTTAACTATTTGGATCGGTACTGATCCAATTGGGTATCGATCTAATCCAATTGGATCGGTACCTATCAAAATAGTTTTGCTTTGATAACCTCCAAACTTCTTGGGCTTCCTCTGCATGATGACTACAGGCTTCCGGTGAAGTAGCCCTGGCCCAAGTGCTCTCCAACTCCTGTAAATACCATCCATCTGCAACATAAAAGGGATCTCTGGACTGGCTGCTGCAACTCTACCATTAATATTCTTCACTCTTCTTCTCCCACATAGTAGTCACAAAGGAGCAACTGAGATCCTCCGGTTGCTTCCAAGTACTTGTGATTTAGATATAACTTAGGCGATTCAATCATATTGTAATCTAAATCATCTTATAATAGCAATCAGTTAATAAAAGATATAAGGGGGACACAGGATTCGTTAACAACCGAGCCACTATAAAATTCAAGTGTCTATTTGCTATTTCTACTTTTTTCATTCATTTTCAATATTTTTTGCTCTGAGAAATAGAGTTGGTGCTTTCACACTTAATCCAGGGTGTTGATCCATTTATTGGGTTTACATTATACTGTTTAGGAATTACCCTACATCTAGTCCCGCACAATTCCTTGTACAGATTTCTTTTCAACTAGTAAATGTAAATGCAATCTCGATTTCAAGGCTACGAGACGCACACTCCTAAATCTCGACCTCTGGGTAGAGTTATTTCCGTGCTATATGCACAACCACTAGATTTATAGCTACTAAGCACACCCAATTGATTTTATGGGATAAAATACACCCACTTGGATTTCAAGAATACCAAGCACACCCATGAAGTGTTAGAATATGATCTGTCAAAGTTTACAGGCTCGGATCTTCCTTCTTGATAACAATTGATCCAATAACTCTTGTATAGCACATTGATCTCGGTTTGAGTGAGAGAGATGAGAGAAATCAAAGAGTGGATGAAAGATAATCAAGCTAGTAATAATTAAATTTGATGATGGTTGAATTTCGGCAAAATTTGGGTAAAATTTGATTCAGAAATAAAGAGAGTAAAAAGAAGAGAGGAGAATGAGAAAGTAACTGTTAAAAATTTGTCTGGAAGTTTGACATATATAGGGAAACAACGGTCATGTCCATTCATGAAGAGATATGATGAAAAGACACTTCTATTCAAATTTTAATTTTGAAAATTTTGGCCACTATGTCGACATACATGGATAGGATATGTCGGCATATCCCTTTTATTTTGACAAACACTTTTAAAAATATTATTTTGAAAATTTGTAGCTTCGTAAAAAAATTTGATACTTTATAAAATCATTTAAATATCTTACATATATATTTTAATCAAAATATAACTTAACAAAACTTTATAAAATAATTTTGAAATATTTAATAAGAGTATTCAATAGTATGAAAATCAATATAACCATAACTTATCAAAGTATAAACAAATATATATATATATATATATATATATATATAAACTTTAAAACACAAAATAATATCTTTAAAAGTACAACAGATTGAAAATCATTTTTGGAACTATTCTAAAAAGATAATTTGAAAACCGGGATATTTAGAAAAAAAATTAAAATAAAATTAGAGAAAGCAAGAGAAATTAGGTAAATGCTATCAAGGTTTTAACATAAATTCTATGGTCTATAACTTATCTGGAACATTTTGAAATCTTGAACTCTTCAATACTCATAAGCCTTCAATTATCATCATCTTGAATCTACTACTGATAGTGTACGGTCTTCCTAATCAACAACTATCTAATATCCAACACTATATACTATATAAATCTGAATGAAACATTAGCATTTATATTTTATATAATGTCCTATAATTTGTTATCGTCAAAACCAAAACTTAAGGTACTAACAATCTCCCCTTTTTGATGATGACAACCCTGTATATAAAATATAATATAACTCTCCTCGGGTTACAAAACTCCCATTTAATCTATACCTAGATTCTATACATTTCTCCCCCTTTGTCATCAACAAAAATAACCAACTCAAAGTATAACTCTAACTCGAACTCCTACTCTAATTCTAACTCCTACTCCCAATAAATAAAATACTAATTGATATATATAAGAATTATATATAATGATAATGAAAAATATTGAGTGAAAACAACAAGTGATATGTAAAATTAGATAATTGTGAAATAATCATAATCGGTCTCAACCGATCCAACAAAGTTAATGTCAGACACCAATTAAAAAAAGCTACACAAATCAAACCAATCAAATCCAAACCAAACCAAATATATTATTTATATGCAATCAAACTTACTTAAAGTAGACATTTCGAGGAGCTTCAACCCATCCTTCAGCGCAAAAGATTTGATCTGCTTTGATAGGATCCCAATCTTCATCGTCGTTGTTAATGTTTCAGTCTAAATTGGTAGTTGGTTCTTCTTTGTTGGAGGCAGAAATCATCCATGTATTATGTTGAAATACCTTTCTTGCCCCTTAATCATCTGTATTCTCAATTCCAAGTGCGCCTTGTTTCTTAGGATGAAAGAAAGAATGTTCTTAAATGATTCAAGAGTTTGTTTAAAGTTTTTGATTATTTTTTCGATAGGAAAAGCCATTAATTTTTATTAGAGTTTTGGAATGAAAAGGAGTGATGATATATACTGAAAATAATGATTTTCTAGAGTGAATATGTATATATAGGAGTAAGAAGTCATTTGGAATTGTTTGATGGTTATTATCCTTTAATTTTGACAAATGACCGTTATATGTCAACATACATGCTTGGTATATATTGACATATGCAATATTATCGCTTTATTTTAATTTTCTATTGTATTTGGCCTATAATATTATATTTGTATGACTTTACAAAAATAATACACAATGTATAATAGCAATCTTCATGATAATAAAGATGAGTACAAGAAATAAATGAAAGATACATGAGATTTAACATAAACTAAAAGTAGAAAAATTCAAATATAAAGATAGCTTAAACAAACAACTAGAAAGATGTGGATGAAGATGAAGAAGAACCACCAAGCTTACGGATGATCTTTCCGAAGAATTTATCCATTTTTTGGGAAATTGAGATAAATCTCTTTGAAAATGATTTCTTAAGCTTCTTTTGGTTATGAATGGTCTTCTCTTGATTTTTGAGAATATCTTTGTTGGATGGATTAGGTGGCATATTTATATTTTCCAAAGAAGTATCCTTCTCCTCCTATTCTTCCTCCTCGACTTCCATTTCCTCTCTTTCCTCTTCCTCTTCCTCCCATTCCATTATTCCTTGCTCTTCTTCCAAAGCCAACTTTTGTTCTTATTCCAGAAACATTTCATAAGGCTCGAAAAAGGATGAAATGTGCATAAGTGAAATGTTGTCCTTATCAAATATTTTTTGAGGAATTATCTCCTCTCCTTTAAGGTCAACACTAAAATAATTGAAATTATGAGTAAGATACACAACATGAAATAGTGTCTCTTCATGTTTAGAAAGATTTTTAGGAAAAAGTTCATCCAAAATGATTTGAGACCAATTTATGTCGTATTGACCATAAATAGCGAAAAGAGCTGTGAAAACTTTTGTATTGGGCTTATTATAATTACCCGTTCCAGGAGTGATACTTTGTTGAAAAAGAAGGCTTAAAATTCTTGCTTTCGGACACGAGTTTTGGTTTATAAATTCCAAATCATCATTACTTTTGAAAATGTCATGAATTACTTCACGATTTTGAAAATCAATTTGAAAACCTGAAAGGTCCATTCCACTAGATTTGCATACAAGAACGTGACTCAAAATTCGCAGTTTAAAACAATTTGTGTCTCATTGACACTACTCTAAACTTCTCCTTCTCTTCTATCATAAAATTTTCCGTCTACATTTACATAAAACTTGTTCACCAATGTTAGATAACAAACGAAATCATTTTGAGAAGCACCGATTAAACCAAGATTTACATTTTGCAAACAAAGATTAGAAAGATCATAAGTAGGAAAATCATCAAAAATATAAAATCTTCCAGAAAAGACTTTTTTGAAGGATAAATACTCAATATAGGCTTGAATGGCTTCTTGATCATTAAAACGATATTCTTTTATTTTCTTAGAAAACTTCATGGATGCCTTAGTATTACTTGAGGATGCCATTGAAGAGCAGTTTGAAGAGATAAGAGAATTTATGATTTTTGAATTTGAAAATGAAAGTGAAAAATGAATGGATGGAGATAGAGTAAGTAAATAGAGAATCAAAGGACATGTTTTCTACTCAAAAGATGATTTTTCAAAATATAAGGTTCGTGAAAAGGTGGAGGAAGCTTGAATTTTGAATTTGAAATTCAAAATTTGTCTACATATATTGACATACGCATATGGGGTATGCCGAAATATAGTTCGAAATTTTCAAAAATGATTTTTGTTTAACCATATCCTATTTTCTTATATATATATATATATATATATATAAATTATTCTATTTTTAGAAAAATAATTTTAAATATATTTTACATTACTGTTGTATTGTTAAAATACATAAAATATTTACTTTTAAAATATAATCACATTCAACTAATATTATTATTAATCTATAGGATATTTTAACAACAAATAAAGCAACCAAAACAACAATAAAAATTCATTTAAGAAACTGAAACTTCTGATATATTAAAAGAGCACCTTTTGCCGATCCATTTCACCATGTTGTTCTGAATTATGTATTGCTATGAAGCACATGTTAGCAATTTCTATATCTGATTTATTATCACTTGAGGATGTGTTTGAATCGTCTAATGTTGAAGTATAGGTTGTTCTCCGTCTTCTGGATGAATCAGTGTTTAGTGTAGTTTTCAGTTTATCAGGACGTGGACTGTCTCGTTTTAAATGGCTAGGGTCGTTGCAGTTAAAAAATCTAATGCCATTTCTGTTTCTGCTTCCACTTATTGGATTTTTGTTATCATTTCTTTTGAAATTGTTCATCTTCCTATTTTTAGAAATTTTCTAAAATTTCGTGTCATGAAAGCAATTTCTTCATCATCATCGTTGTGTGAATCCAATTATCCATTATTTCATTAAAAGTTACAAATTTCTTCTCTATTGTTTTGCTTTCTCTCCAGCCCAGCATTTTTGCTTCAAAAGACATTAAATAGCCAATTAACTCTTGAATTTTTAGAATGCTGGTGTCATTAGTGTGACTACCCGCCAGTCCGCACTATTCAAGCTAACAATAAAACACACATGTCCAGCCCGAATACGAAAAGGCGGATAATTATGGGAAAAGAAGAGGAAAGAAAAAGAAAAGAAGAAGAAAAGAAGCTGAAATAACACAAAATCTCACAATCATAGCGGAACAATATATAAATATATAATATAATATCAATGATCTTTACAAAGAGAAACTGTTATATACATACATCAGAGTACAACAAAAATCTCCTCATCGGCCTGGACAGTTATAACAGCATGTCCTCAAAATTGTTGATGATTTCAATAATAAACGGCGGAAAATAACCGAGTACGTGAATATGACTTGAAGACCTCCAACTCATCTCAAGAGCTCCAATGCCTCCAAAGTAATCTGTAATATGCTCGTTCTGTCCCGAGCATTATAATAAAATAACACCCTAGTCAGTCTGGAAAACTAGCATGAGAAAACATACCAAAATGGATTTTAAAGTTCTAGAAAACCATTTGAAAATCAAAAGTATCTCATAAGACCATGCCGCACATAAACATAGACGATTTTTTTACCTTACGATAATGAAAACAATTTCTATGGAAAATCCATTTATATTATAATAATGTCCAGGTGTAAAAGTAAAATATGAATATATCAAAAATGCTTGCATCTCACATTTCAGTATAGTTGGGTACAATTAAGTCTGTACGGAGCTTATTGGAGAATGGATTCAATACAATGACTGGGCTACTGAGGTACCGCCCGTCACAGTGCATCTATACACAAAACAAGACCGAGGACCTCACTTGGATCCCCGGCTATCACAGAACCGACCTACCACTTGACTAGTAGTACCGAGTATGATCACTCCGCTTGGGGACCTGAAGCATACAATTTGAGAGATAATAGCGATCTAGATAGAGGTGATCATAACCTAATTGAGAGCAACCCAATTAGGCCTACTGCATCTCCCATGTTTCATTCATTCCCGGTTGATAAGGCTTGAGGCTATATTTTACATTTTATACAGCGCTTCTGTGACGACCCGGAAATTTTAACGAATTAAATTGGACTAATGATCGATTTTAAAATATTTAAAAGTTAATTTTGACTTGAATTTTAGAATATCAATATTTACTTGATAATTAAATCATTGAATTGTATAGTTAGATATTGAATTTAATAATTGAAATTGGGTAAATTGTTGAATCTTAGATTCTAAGCCTGTTTAAAATAATTTGAAGGCTTATAAAATTTATAATGATGGTACTGGGAAAAAAATAGAATGGTTGAAATTTAATATAAAGGTAATTTGTTCAATTTTAATAATATATCGTTTAAATTGGAATTTTAAAATAGCCTTCCGAGGCACAGTCTCAGAATTCGACGAAACCAGTTCCATTTAATCCGTAATAGCTTGTTATTATCGGATTTCAATTTTCATAGCCATCGGAGTTGTCGTTTGACCCTGGCAGCTCGAAACGCTTAGATTTATTTTAATCAATTTAATTGGAATTTGATCGTTTTCTTTTGTAACTTGCACGTACGATCAAATTAGCCTCCGAAACTTGTGCCATTGTGTTCGGAATACGGGTAAAGCTTTATATTTGCCTCGTGGCATTCCTTAAGAGGAGTTCGAAATTTTAAATAGCAATCGATGAGGCAATTTGGAAGTTTTATATAGAATAATAAAAATTTAAAATAACTTAGTAAAGATATTTCTAACAACACAAGATATTTTTGAATATTTAATTCTATAACAATCAACGCGTGTACGAGAAGCTTCCCAAACCGATATTTCACCTCCATCTCCTCTCTAACCTTCGAACAGAAGCTAGAACTCAAAACAAAATAAAAATAAAAATAAGTGATTTCAGGAAATGGCTGCTAATAAGAAATCACGCCTCCCTTTTCGTCCAACTTCCAATTTACTCGTCACAAATCAAAAAAAAAGGATATGGCCGCTAGCTTCTCTCGTTCCTCTCCTCTAAATTTCGAAACCCACCTTCAATCGATCGCGCGTTCTTCTTCATTCGAGTTCGCGGCAATCATAGAAGGTATAGCCGCATCCACTTGCAGTTTGAGTCGATCGATTTGGATTGGGAGCAGTGGCTTAGGGCTTCGACTAGGTGAACGGCGAGCCCCATTCGCTTATTCGAAATCGTAAAGGAGGATAGCGATGAACCGCGATGGCGAGCTCGAGCATGAAGCGGCTGGACGTGCGCGTGAGGGTAGGAGTAAGGCTCGCTGGTGGAAGTTGTCAAGTCACAGCTGTTCGCGTTTGAGGATGGAGAGGAGGCACGACATCGAGGAGGAGTTGGCTCGAGTGGTGAGCGACGCTTGCAGGAGAGGCCTGATTGAGGTGAGGCATTCGCAATGTTGTTTTATTTTCTGTTGTTTTACTATGGTGTTTTATGGAAGATATTTTATTCTAGATTATTTTGCTAAATTTATATAAGTAAATTATACAGAAAAAGAAAGCATAACAGGAAAGGTAGATTTTGAAAATATAAGGATTTAAATGAAAAAAAAATGATGGATGTGGTGGATAAACTGTTTTAATTAACTTATTTAATTGTGAACTAAAAATAATTGGTTTAAGGAAATTTTTTTTAGTTTAAGAAATTGAGTCATCATAGGCTAAGTTAAATAAGTAAATAATAATAATTGTTTGATTTTAAATTCAAATGTTAATAAAAGTATAATATTATGCAAGGTCTAAATCGTAGAGAAGAAAGCCTGTTTGGATTGGATAGCAAAATATAAAGGTGAGTAAATCTCACTTTATTTGATTTCTATTCAAATTTAAGTGTTTAAATTTAAATATTTGGTTGAATGATTAAATTTATTTGGTATGCACTGTGAATTGATGATCTGGAGATTTTGGTTTGGATGGTTCTCGAGTTACTTGTTGCTTAACTCGAAGTATTGGGAATTTTAAGTTGTTATAAACTTCAACATAAACGAGGAAATGTTACCGTTTTAAAAGTTACTTAGGGTTTGAATTAATTAATTAAGGTTAAGTTAATTTACTAAGTATAAGTATTTCAGAATAATCATTTAATGATCTGATAAATAATCACTTGATTAATTAAGTTAGTAAAGTAAGGAGTAATTAATTTATAAATGAAGTAAAATGATAGATATTTAATTACATGTTGAGGTTAATCGAAATTAATTAATATTGTGGTTGAATTAAAGTAATTAATTTAGGTTGGAACAAATTAAAACATGATTGGAAATAATTGATTAATATAATTAATGATGTAATTGAAGATTGATCAATTAAGATGAATTAATCAGTAATAAGTGACTTATGGGAAGTTAATTAGTATAAGTAATTAAGGATTAATATAATTAAATAATTAATTAATTCATGAAGTAATTAAGGTTACTTAATGATCTTAGTTGAGACTAATTAATATTGTGAAGTTAATTTAAGGTAATTACTTGAAATGTAATGGAATAATAATTAATCAAGATTGATTATTTAAGATGAATAGAGAAGGGTTGACTAATTAATTGATTTTGGAATTAAATAGTCTTGAATGAAGGAATCTAAATGGAAGTGGTTAGAAATTCAATTAGAACCATCGAATTAATTTGTATGTGATGGATGATTAAATGGTATTGGATGTTTTGAAGGTGTTGATATCTCCGATATGAAATGTTGTGTGTTTCATTTAAATAATTTGGAATAGGATAACATGAGTTTCGAAGAGACTGGGGTCGGGTATTTGGAAATTACCTGAAACCACTTCGAATTTTTATGAATTGATTTGTGTAATCAATAGGCTGGAATGAAATGAATAAAGTGAACTTGATTATTTTATCTAAGTTTAGAACTTAGAAATTGATGTGTGGAATAAGTGTCGTCTATAGCAAATTGTCAATAAGTTAAATTGATATAAGTTTTCCCGGGGTTTTATATAGGTTGATTTCTTTGATATTCCATGTTAGATGGGTTTACTCACGTTGGTTTTCAGCCTGACCCGAGTGTTACTTTGGTGTAATGCTCGGGTCAGACCGAGTATTATAGATTTTCAGGTAGGTACGTTCTGGAGCTCAGGAGACGTGCTGGATGGCTATAGCGTATAAAATATTTCCGTCGTGTTATATTGATGTGTATGTGAGACATTATAATTTTATATATTCAGTGACTGTATAAATGTGAAAGCTCTGATGTATATTAAATGTAATCGACAGATATAGTATTCTTTTGTAAACTGTTATTATTTATTATTATATTTTATCCGCTGCGAATGTGAGATGTTAACGTTTCTGTTCTTCTTCTTCTATCTCTTTATTCTTTTCATAAAAATCTGGAATTTTCGGGTTCGAAAATTTCGGGTCGTTGCATTTGGTATCAGAGCTGAAGGTTAAGCGAGAACCTTGGCTCTGGTAGGGATTACTCATTAAATAGAGTCCAAAGTACTCTAGAATGAGTTGAGTATATATATATATATATGTATATATACATATATATATATATATGAGCGCGTACTTGTTATTTTCTTATATAAAGATTTTTAATGATTTTATATAAAAATATATTTTGTTACATAAAGCAATATTTCCTTCTAATAAATATTAAGGTGATTGGTTGTTAATTATTGAAATTTAAAATTTAGAAGTAATATGATACAACCAAACTGAAGTCTAGAATTGGAATTTATTTAAGTAAAAATAAAAATACAACCAAATTAAAAATTTAATGGGTTGAAATGAAATTCTAAATCTGGTCCCAGAATTTAAAAATTTTGTTTCAAAGAAAAGAAAATATAATAATAATAATAGTAAATAAAGTATAAATTGGATAATTGGGACTTAGTGCAAACAATGGGTTGTTTGAAAATTTATTTGAATTTTAAAACCAAAGGTGGTTTAAAATTGTAAAACATGGCTGAGAGGGCCAAGAAATAAATATGTATGTATGTATGTATGGATGTACATGATATCAAAGATAATTTGAAGTAAACTCTAAGAGGTTGAGTTTTGATTTTTTTCCCCTGAAATGTGATGTGAAAACCCAAAGTGATGTAAGTTTTGAACTTATACGAAGGAAGGGATTTTAAAGTTGGAAGCAGAAATTCAAATTGAGTAGGGTTGATTGGATTAAGTAAATTGGAATTTAACTTGGAAAGTTAAATGGTTGATTTAAATTGGTGTGATCTCAAACGGGTTTGAGATTTAAAAATTGAAAATGGATGGATGTTTTAGAATAAATTGGATGTTATCATCCTATTGTTAATAAAAATCTTCAAATTGAGAATGGGAATTGTATAAATAAAATAAGTTTGAATAATTGAATTGTAAAATAAACTTGTTAAGAACTGGCTTCAAACTGGAAAATTAGATTTAAAATAAAATTGTATTGAATCTTGAAATACATAAGTAAACATAATTTAAAATGAGGATTTTGAGAAATTGGGCTCAGAAATTAAAATGATTGAACACTTTGATTTAAAGGATAATTTGGTTTAAAGAGTTAAACCAACCTTTGAGAATTTAACTCGAATTTCTATAATTCGAGATAGTTTAAATTCAAGATTTAATTGAACTAGTTTAAAATTGAATTTGGTTTGAAGTAATTGGATTGGTGATTGAAGATGTCTAAGTTTAAAATTTTTAAATGGGAAACTGGATTAGATTAAATTGAAGTGATTTGGATTCTGAAATTAAATTGATAATAATTCACATTTAAAATTGAACAGGATTAAAATCAACTGGAATTTGATTTAAATTGGGGAAGGAATCAAGATTGATTCAACTTGAATTGGGTGAATAAATTTCAATAGAAAATGGAGTTGTTCAGATTGGAATTGGATCAATTTAAATGGAAATTTAAATTGAATTGTTGGGGGAGTGAACAGTTGGACTCTTGATTATTTTTAATAAATTGTTTTGATATAAACTTATTTTTCTAAGCTATTAAATATATACAACCTTTCTTTGTTAAAGCCAAATTATTTTATGATTTGGAGTTATCTAACCATTTTTCAACTGTTTTCTAAACTAATTCCTATTTTTCAACTATTTCATAAACTAATTTCTATTTTACAACCATTTTGCAGTTATCTACAATGTTTGGAACTATTTAACCTTTCCTCAACTATTTTACAATTAGTTAACTATGTTAATAGCTATTTTGCAAACTAATAATTATTTTTCAACTACTTATCTATTTTTCAAAATTTTCAAGCTATTTTCTAAATATACTGGTCGGAGTTCAAAATGTTATTGATTAAATACCCAACTGGGATCAGAATTGAGGTAATAATCCAAATGGGGATAAAGGCAAATGTGAATAAGTGAATGTGAATAGAAAGGAAATTGATATTGGAAAGAGTGATCAAATTTGAATATTTGATTTTGGGTAAACAAAGTTATATGTTTGTATATATATTCTTCCCTTGTTAAATCTGTTGTTGGAAGAAAAAGGATTTTGGAAGTGTTTGAAGTATAAAAAGGATTTTATACGAGTTTAAAGTGATCCAAAGTTTAAAAAAAAAAATATCTGTATATATAAAGGATCTTATGAGGATTTTGGAAAAAGGGTTTTGAGAACCTTTGGATTTGGAAAGGCTTTTGATATTTGGGTAAAATCAATATTGAATTTGGAAAGCCTAGTTTGAGAATTATCGATTTTGGGATAATCGATTTTGTGTAAAGGAGCTTTGTATGATATCATACTAGGTGTATGATTTGAAGATACTATATGTGTAGTATAAAGTGTTTTGATGATTGCTCTGGGGAAAAAGGCGCTCCCTTGAAATGAACTTCTCAGGAGTGCCACCGGGTGGTGCTGCCTTGAGCCCGGGGGGGGTTCTAAAGTTGATCCTGTGAGGAGTCCGGACAAAACAAGTTCCTGAGGATTATTGGATAGCGTAAGTCGATGGCGTTGATGCCTACAGAGGCATTTGGGTTATGCTGTGACGACAGTGTAACTCGATGTCGCTGCGATCTACTGTGGGGACCATAGCGAAAATCGTGTGGAGGATGAGTGTCAACGGTCTACACTTGATTTTGCCGGGAAGGCAACGCAACATCGGTAAACTGCGATCTATGGTCAAGTAGAGTGGAGAAGTTTCATTTTTTGCAGCAAAATTCGATGGCGCTGATGCCTACAGTTATATGGGTTTTTGCTGTGATAGCTACGTAACCCCAGTTGTAGCTGCGATCTGTCGTGGGTTCCATGGTGTAATCTTGGGGCGCGGAGGCCTACAGTTATCTATGGATTCTATCGGGACGGCAACGTAATCATCGGGTTAACTGCGACCATGGATGGGGGTGATGATTTCCAGAGCATCCTCAGCAAAGATATTTCCTCTATTTTCAAAAATTGTTTTCTATATTTCAATAAAATTATTTTCCAAATATTTTTACTGGGTGTTGAAAACGGGTTTACCAAGTACTTATAGATTTTCAGTCCTACGCCTGATCAACGTATGACTGAATTTCTGTGAGAACAAGGATGGACTGGTTGAGACATCGAGTTATAAAAAGTATTTTTTATAACTCGATGTCTCAACCAGTCCATCCTTGTTCTCACAGAAATTCAGTCATACGTTGATCAGGCGTAGGACTGAAAATCTGAGTTATTTTAATAGTATTATGTGACTTTAAAAGTTTTTCTAAAATTTTGAAATAAAGGTGTTGGGATTTTGGGAAATAAAAGGAGATCCAAACTGAAATTATAAAATTAAAAACTCGGGAAAATTTAATGAAGTGATTCTTTATAATTAAAGGAAATCGAATATTACATTAAAAGTGAAAGTAAACTAATCAGCTAAATAAATTACTTATAGTGTATGTTAATAAAATTTAACTTGGGTAAACAAATGGTTGTAAATTAATAATGAAATTAGGTAATGAATTTGACTTGGATTTGATAATGAATTAAATAAGGAGAGATGTTGTAAAATAAAATGGAGTTGGATTGAAAGTGCGATGGTTTGAATTACAAATAAAATTCAAGGGTGATTTGAATGATGTTTAATTAAATTTGCAAGAAAATTGGATATAAGAAAAGTGATGATAATAGCAACGTTTTGAGTTGCAAAACAAAACCCAAGTAAATAGAAATAAATTGCAATGGCTTGTGTTAATAAAATAAACTCGATAATGCATTAAATAAATAAATTAAAATTTTAAAAATGGGTCAATTGAGATGAATCATAAATGGATGAAAACTAAATCAAAGTTGTGATTGAAATTAGATTATCGGACTGAACTTAAATTCGGTGACATATTAGTTTGATATATAATTGAGTTAAGTATGTGCTTGGGTATTATTTTGGAAATAGAGAAGGTGAATTAAAATTTAAATTTAAAATGGATGGGTTAACTAAATTTAATGGAAGTTGATTTAATGAGAATCAAATAGAAGTAAGCTTAAGTTGATATTGGAATAAATTAAAGTAAATTAACTTAAGTTTAAAATTTATGGAAGTTTGATTTTGAATAAGGATAAAAGCCCATTAAATAAAAGCTTGGATTGAATAAATTAAAATGGAATGGAATTAAATGAAATCGAGTCGGAATCAATTTGAATTGGTTATAAAACTTAAGTAATTATTTATCTCATGGATATCATCAAATTGCGTAGAAATGATTGTCGTTTAACGTAAACGAGATTTAATTAAATTCTATGAATTAGTGGAAGCAAATATAATTGATTTTTGAATCAACTGAAGTGAATCTGAGCTTGATTGGATTAAAAATAAAGTGAATGTAAGCACTTGAGTGGTAAACCAATAAAATTGAATGAAATGGTATATAAATTGGTTGAAAACAATGGAATTAGTTTTGAAATCGTATAAAGTGCTTGTGGAAGTTATTTAGAATGCATTTCTTTTAGACTTGATGTGTTGTAGTTGTTTAAGTAAGAGAAATGTTATAAACTTCATATATATGATACTTACATATTTAAATTGAGTAAGTACAGGTACCTGGAGGCCGTTTGGCTGGTTTGGATTGCGCTAATTTCTTAAATTAATGAGCTGCTCGCTTAAAATGCTAAATAAGGTACGCCTATGCAATAAAAATAGGAAATATGAACTGTTTTTGCTTTTCCGACCGTGTGGGTCGATGTATATATATTTATATCTCTTGTCAAATTGCAAAAGCTCCTCCGTACAAGGGAGACTCTGCCAAAAAATTTCGAAAATTTTGGGAGTTAGAAAATTTTTGAAAAAAAAAAGTTGGTTAATGACAAAACGATTTCAAATTGGGAATTAAAGTAAATTAGTAGATGAACTAATATGAGTCAGTTATACTTGAAAGATAAAATTTAATATTCAAAAGTTAAAGTAAGTTGAATTTGTATGGAAATGGAAAAAAAAATATGAAATAGATGTTTCATACGTAAGGAAATATATAAATGATTCGAAATGTTTCGATTGGAAATTATTGTTAAGTAAGATATGCAGGTATTAAAAGGGAAAAGAAATTGGATTTGATTCCAAAGGATGAATTGAATTGCCCGACAAAAAGGCATGTATTTAAATTTCTGAATGAAATTGGATTGGGTTTTTGATGTAGCCACTTGGCTTTTGTTTTTTTTTTTTTTGGAATTTGGGAGCCCGTAGAGGCCTTTTGTAGTTGTACCGAGCTAGTCGCGCAAAGGAAACGCTGGCAAAAATTTTCGAAAATTTAGAGAGTTAGAAAAATTTTGGGAAAATTTGATAATTCAAAATTTGGTTTTAAATTGAAATTTAAATGATTGAGAAAAGAGGCATTGTTTGAAACTATAGAAGGTTTTGGGGATGTTGGTTGATGTGATAGTGGGTCTTTAATAATGGATAGTTGGTAGGATGTTGAATAGTGAGTGTTGGGGGAATAAGTTAACGGGTATTGGACCATTCTTCCTATCTAGTAATTTCAGGGACGAAATTCTTTTAAGGGGGAAGGAATGTGACGACCCGAAAATTTTAACGAATTAAATTGGAATTATAATCGATTTTAAAATATTTAAAAGTTAATTTTGACTTGAATTTTAGAATATCAATATTTACTTGATAATTAAATCATTGAATTGTATAGTTTAGATATTGAATTTAATAATTGAAATTGGGTAAATTGTTGAATCTGAGATTCTAAGCCCGTTTAAAATAATTTGAAGGCTTATAAAATTTATAATGATGGTACTGGGAAAAAAATAGAATGGTTGAAATTTAATATAAAGGTAATTTGTTCAATTTTAATAATATATCGTTTAAATTGGAATTTTAAAATAGCCTTCCAAGGCACAGTCTCAGAATTCGACGAAACCAGTTCCATTTAATCCGTAATAGCTTGTTATTATCGGATTTCAATTTTCATAGCCATCGGAGTTGTCGTTTGACCCTGGCAGCTCGAAACGCTTAGATTTATTTCAATCAATTTAATTGGAATTTGATCATTTTCTTTTGTAACTTGCACGTACGATCAAATTAGCCTCCGAAACATGTGCCATTGTGTTCGGAATACGGGTAAAGCCTTATATTCGCCTCGCGGCATTCCTTAAGAGGAGTTCAAAATTTTAAATAGCAATCGATGAGGCAATTTGGAAGTTTTATATAGGATAATAAAAATTTAAAATAACTTAGTAAAGATATTTTCAACAACACAAGATATTTTTGAATATTTAATTCTATAACAATCAACGCGTGTACGAGAAGCTTCCCAAACCGATATTTCACCTCCATCTCCTCTCTAACCTTCGAACAGAAGCTAGAAATCAAAACAAAATAAAAATAAAAATAAGCGATTTCAGGAAATGGCTGCTAATAAGAAATCATGCCTCCCTTTTCGTCCGACTTCCAATTTACTCGTCACAAATCAAAAAAAAAGGATATGGCCGCTAGCCTCTCTCGTTCCTCTCCTCCAAATTTCGAAACCCACCTTCAATCGATTGCGCGTTCTTCATTCGAGTTCGCGGTAATCATAGAAGGTATGGCCGCATCCACTTGCAGTTTGAGTCGATCGATTTGGATTGGGAGCAGTGGCTTAGGGCTTCGACTAGGTGAACGGCGAGCCCCACTCGCTTATTCGAAATCATAAAGGAGGATAGCGATGAATCGCGATGGCGAGCTCGAGCATGAAGCGGCTGGACGTGCGCGTGAGGGTAGGAGAAAGGCTCGCTGGTGGAAGTTGTCAAGTCACAGCCGTTCGCGTGTGAGGATGGAGAGGAGGCACGACATCGAGGAGAAGTTGGCTCGAGTGGTGAGCCACGCTTGCAGGAGAGGCCTGATTGAGGTGAGGCATTCGCAATGTTGTTTTATTTTCTGTTGTTTTACTATGGTGTTTTATGGAAGATATTTTATTCTAGATTATTTTGCTAAATTTATATAAGTAAATTATGCAGAAAAAGAAAGCATAACAGGAAAGGTAGATTTTGAGAATAAAAGGATTTAAATGAAAAAAAATGATGGATGTGGTGGATAAACTGTTTTAATTAACTTATTTAATTGTGAACTAGAAATAATTGGTTTAAGGAATTTTTTTTAGTTTAAGAAATTGAGTCATCATAGGTTAAGTTAAATAAGTAAATAATAATAATTGTTTGATTTTAAATTCAAGTGTTAATAAAAGTATAATATTATATAAGGTCTAAATCGTAGAGAAGACAAGCCTGTTTGGACTGGAAAGCAAAATATAAAGGTGAGTAAATCTCACTTTATTTGATTTCTATTTAAATTTAAGTGTTTAAATTTAAATATTTGGTTGAATGATTGAATTTATTTGGTATGCACTGTGAATTGATGATCTGGAGATTTTGGTTTGGATGGTTCTCGAGTTACTTGTTGCTTAACTCGAAGTATTGGGAATTTTAAGTTGTTATAAACTTCAACATAAACGAGGAAATGTTACTGTTTTAAAAGTTACTTAGGGTTTGAATTAATTAATTAAGGTTAAGTTAATTTACTAAGTATAAGTATTTCAGAATAATCATTTAATGGTGTGATAAATAATCACTTGATTAATTAAGTTAGTTAAGTAAGGAGTAATTAATTTATGAATGAAGTAAAATGAAAGATAGTTAATTACAGGTTGAGGTTAATCGAAATTAATTAATATTGTGGTTGAATAAAGTAATTAATTTAGGTTGGAACAAATTAAAATATGATTGGAAATAATTGATTAACATAATTAACGATGTAATTGAAGATTGATCAATTAAGATGAATTAATCAGTAATAAGTGACTTATGGGAAGTTAATTAGTATAAGTAATTAAGGATTAATATAATTAAATAATTAATTAATTCATGAAGTAATTAAGATTACTTAATGATCTTAGTTGAGACTAATTAATATTGTGAAGTTAATTTAAGGTAATTACTTGAAATGTAATGGAATAATAATTAATCAAGATTGATTATTTAAGATGAATAGAGAAGGGTTGACTAATTAATTGATTTTGGAATTAAATAGTCTTGAATGAAGGAATCTAAGTGGAAGTGGTTAGAAATTCAATTAGAACCATCGAATTAATTTGTATGTCTAATTTAATTTGTATGTGATGGATGATTAAATGGCGTTGGATGTTTTGAAGGTGTTGATATCTCCGATATGAAATGTTGTGTGTTTCATTTAAATAATTTGGAATAGGATAACATGAGTTTCGAAGAGACTGGGGTCGGGTATTTGGAAATTACCTGAAACCACTTCGAATTTTTATGAATTGATTTGTGTAATCAATAGGCTGGAATGAAATGAATAAAGTGAACTTGATTATTTTATCTAAGTTTAGAACTTAGAAATTGATGTGTGGAATAAGTGTCGTCTATAGCAAATTGTCAATCGGTTAAATTGATATAAGTTTTCCCGGGGTTTTATATAAGTTGATTTCTTTGGTATTCCATGTTAGATGGGTTTACTCACGCTGGTTTCCAGCCTGACCCGGGTGTTACTTTGGTGTAATGCTCGGGTCAGACCGAGTATTATAGATTTTCAGGTAGGTACGTTCTGGAGGTCAGGAGACGAGCTGGATGGCTATAGCGTATAAAATATTTCCGCTGTGTTATATTGCTGTGTATGTGAGACATTATAATTTTATATATTCAGTGACTGTATAAATGTGAAAACTCTGATGTATATTAAATGTAATCGACAGATATAGTATTCTTTTGTAAACTGTTATTATTTATTATTATATTTTATCCGCTGCGAATGTGAGATGTTAATGTTTCTGTTCTTCTTCTTCTATCTCTTTCTTCTTTTCATAACAATCTGGAATTTTCGGGTTCGAAAATTTCGGGTCGTTACAGCTTCCCACTTGGAATGGTAATACCACCCTCTAAGCAACAATTCAATACCAGTATTCATCGATACAAGTCCGTTCTGGGACTGAACGAAACACTTGAGAGCTCCATCTTCAAATTCCAACATCTTCAAGATGTCTTCACTTCAAAATGCATTTGTTGGATTGAAGTTGTTTTGGATAACATACCCGATCTTGGTCCCCTCGAAACAATGTTCTATAATTTTTGGTATATTCAACCTCAGTTCTTTAGAAAATAAACTGTCCAAGATAAGAGCGGGAATCACCTCCTAGACGTTAATGGATGGATTTCCTTATCATTGTCCTAGAAGAACGAAACGAGATTTTCACACACAGTACAGCATCAACGAGGATGACTCTGCCGTATAACTCACGTGTTTTCCCTAAATATTTCCAAAGTTATCTGTTGGATCCAAATTCGATAGTCGGTTAATTAACCATCGAATAACAATCATTCAATCGGAAATTTAATTTCGTGGGAAAAACCAACATTGGTTAAGCACCATGCAACACTAAGCCTCTTTCAAAAGTCTTTCATTAATCAAATCCACTTTTTTATTACATAAATCAAAAATCCTTTTTAAATATATATATGTCCACAAATAACTATATTTCAATACTTGGAAAAAAATATCCATATACTTATCTCAACGATATAAGTATATTCACCTACTTTGGGGAAGATTTCCTTTTTATTTAATTCTAAAATCATTAATAAAATCTTTTATAAATCCATAAACCCATTTCTAATATTCATTTATAAATATTTAAAACCATTCGTAAAATGCTTTTATCATTTTTAAGTAATCTTCCTTAAAATTCCTCTTATAAAACCCCATCTGCTTATAAAACTCCATTTATAAATCTCGAAAACAATTATAAATAAATTCTAAAACCCCATCTCCAAAACTTTACTAATAAATAATTCAAAACTACCCATGTTAATAATTTAAATGATAAACTTTTCAAATATTAAAAATATTGATAAACCTCTTTAAAAATAATATTAATATAAATAAACAACTTTTAAACATAATTATATTTCCTTGATACAAATTCATACTTAACTTTCCAATAATCATTCCCATATTTCATAAAGATTCATAAGTCTCTATCTATTTTATAAAACTTCCTTTCATAAAATTCATTTATTTAGAGAGATCTATTAACTCTATCCCTTTATAAATCTCGCTTATTTATATAATCCCACTTAAAACATAATTTCAACCCGTATGAAACGTTGCTCCCATATCCATGGATTCCTTTTATAAATTCCTTTTTACAATCATTTGACATCTTCCAGTTTACCCTCGTCTTCAATTTTCAAAATAGAATCAACTATTTTCAAAAACAACATTCCATATCCTATAATAAATCCACATCTTTGTGAGTTATTTCCCCATTTATCCAATGCTAAAAGTTTCCCTAAATTTATAAACACCGTTTAAAACCCATACTTTTATTAAAAAATATGATTTTACAAGTCTTTACTTCCTTTGTAAAATATTACCTTTATAAATTATCAAATTCATCAATTTCATCTTTATAAATAAATTATAATATATGTACCTATAAAAAAATATTACTTTATATAAAATGATCAATAGATATTTACATACAAATATTTCTATTTTCTTCTTTAAACCATATCCTTTATTATAAAGGTGGGCTTATTTTCCAAGATTTTAAAAATCCTTACTTACAATTCAAAAACTCTATTTAAAAATGTTTTATAAAACTATTAAATTATAATATCCACAAAAAACATACCTTTGATTTTAAAATAAATTACTTCTTCAAATAATTCAAGAAAATTATTTAAGACATATATAATTTTCCAAAATCACTTTGAAATCCCCCATTAAAATCAAACACTATTTATGGTATTTTAAAATACCAAAATATAAGGCTCGGTGCTACTAAAGCACTAAGTGAGCAAAGTCGTGTCTATGTCATTTTATTACATCTAACATATCAGTAGTGTGAGGAATTCAGTTTGATCCCTCCAACAAGTCCCTCTGCATCACATATAGTATATGATCCTAAAATATAAATCAACCGCTTTGAGGCGGGATTCGTATACAAAGGGTCATCCGCTCTTACACGGGAATGTAATAAGGTCTCATCCGCTCTAATAGGCGGGAATATATTCAATCCAACTCATACAAACTAGTAATTTGTCCAAACAGTTAATAACAATCAACTAAAAAATAGTCACACATCCAATAAATAATTTTATTGA
Organism: Allium cepa; assembly: GCA_030765085.1. Taxonomy (NCBI): domain Eukaryota; kingdom Viridiplantae; phylum Streptophyta; class Magnoliopsida; order Asparagales; family Amaryllidaceae; genus Allium; species Allium cepa. Next base: position 457,875,513 of record CM060940.1, on the reverse strand, counting down.
TTAAAAATATTTATGGTAAACTAAAAAGGTCATATTAACTCATATTGATTTTTGTTTATCAAAACATTCCATTCAGACTAAAATCGAATGGTCGTTCGATTTTAGCATAAATTCCGACTAGGTTGAATCTCGTTTAACTTAACTCCACATCATAGCCTTCGTCGAACCGATCGCAATGTGACTTGTCGCGCTCGAAACCAACCTTGTACGTGAAAGTTACATATTTATTAACATATGGTTTAATTAAAACTAAATTAACTTAATTGACTAAAAATTTAAACTTTTTAACCTTTCTTCCTCTCCCTATGTTCACGCACGTGAGTATACAGACCGAGCTCGTCTTTTTTTCTTTTGAAATCGATCGTCACGCCAAGCCAGAACGACGACGCTGACCACGCTTACACCACCGTGCTATCCTCAGCTTCGCGACCACCACTACTGCCATGGGTGCACGCGATCACATGACCCAAAATCCCACTCGCGACAGTTGATGAATGCGGCACAATTGCCGCAGCCATCGTTCATCTATCGATGATCCATTCGTTGAACAAGCTCCTATAGTCGCTCTTTCGTTTAGTTGAAGTCAAAGGCCAATTCGGTCTCTTGAGGCTCCAATGAACCATGGCCGTTTGATTTGGTTATGTTTTAATGGCGGCTGAGAAAAACTAGCTTAGATTTTAAGCAAATGAAGCTAGTTAATGGCCTTATAAAGAAAATTTTCGCGACACTATTCATCCGTAAAATTTTTTAACTCAAAACGAAGCGTGCTGCCTAGCTTTTTACATGTTATACCCCTATTCCAAATACAATGGTATATATATATATATATATATCATAAGCCAATTCCACCAAACACAGTAGTTAGTCTTTAAAATCGAATTATATTAATTAAAATTCCTTTAATTAATTTCTACACAATATGAACTCGCACGACCAAACGATACGTCTAATCATCACGAAATTCGACTGTATACAGTAATCCACTATTACAGATCCAATGAAACTAGTTTCGTCGAAATCTAAGACGGTCCCCAAAAGACTAATTTTACACATTAATTAAAACGAGTAATTTGCAAAATTCATTAAATCACTTTTAAATCCATTTTAAAAGCTTACTATCTTCATTCTTGTTCAAATAGAAATTAATTCAACTTTTAAAATTGTTTTCATTCGTATTAAATTCAAGATTCAATTATTTAAACAAGTTCAAATATTAAATTTAAAATTTAATAATCAAATAAATCGTCATATTTGAAATTGAAGTTATTTAACTTATAGAATTAGATTTTCAATATTTAAAACCTATTAAATATTCCAAATTGAAATGATTAAAATTCTAGGTCGTCACATTCTCCCACCTTAAAAGAATTTCGTCCTCGAAATTGCCAAGGTAGGAAAAATACCCTACCCTATTAACTTTCTAATACCAATTAGTTGAAATGGATTACCAAGTTTGTAATGACCCGAAATTTCCGAAGCTGAAAATTCCAGATAGTTATGAACAAGAAGAAAGAGATAGAAGAAGAAGAACAGAAACATCAAGAACTCACATTCGCAGCGAATAAAATATAATAATAAATAATAACAGTTTACAAAAGAATACTATATCTATCGATTACATTTATTATACATCGGAGTTTCACATATACACAGTCGCTGAATATATACAATTATCATGTCTCAGATTAACAATAATATAACACAGCAGAAATACTCTACACGTTCCTGCCATCCGGCTCGCCTTCTGAGCTCTATATATCCTTACTTGAAATCTGTAATATTCGGTCTGACCCAAGCATTGCACCAAAGTAACACCCGGGTCAGGCTAGAAACCAGCATGAATAAACCCAACTAACATGGAATACCAAAGCATACAACTTAAATAAAACCTGGGGTAACTTATATCAATTTATCCAATTCACAATTTGCTATATACAACACTTATTTCACATATAAATTTCTAAGAACCAAACTTAGATAAAATAATCCAGTTCACTTAAATCATTTCATTTCTGCCTATTGATTTCACAAATCAATTTATAAAAATTTGAAGTGGTTTCGGGTATCTTCTAATACCCGACCCCGGTCTCTTCGAAACTCATGTTATCCTAACCCAGGTTATCCAAATGAAATACACAACATTTCATATCAGAGATATCAACTCATTCAAAGCATCCAATACCATTCAATCACCCATAAGCAAAGCTTTAATCACATACAAATCAATTCAATTGATTCTTATTTGAATTTCAAATCTCAATCACTTAGTTTCCTTCATTAATTAATTCCAAATTAATTAATCAACCCTTCCTTACTCATCTTAATTAATCACCCTGGATTAATTTTCTTCCAATTCCATTCAAATAATTATCTTTAATTAATTCCACAACATTAATTATTCTTACAAATCAATGAGTAATCTTTAATTACTTCACAAATTAATTAACTATAATCAATTACACTAATTCTTAATTACTTATATTAATTAATTTCTCATGAGTCACTTATGATTAATTCATCTTAATTAATCAATCTTTAATTACATCGTTGATTATACAAATTAATGATTTTCAATTACGTTTTGATTTGTTCTAATCTAAATTAGTTACTTTAATTCAACCCTAATATTAATAATTCTCGATTAATCTCAATCTGTAATTAACTATTCTTTTGTTTACTTTATTAATAAATTAATTACTCCTTAATTAATTATCTCAATTAATCTCTTGATTAATTTCACAAGTAATTATATTTTATTAATTTCGTTAAGTAATTACTTATTAAACCATCCATCGCTTATTCTAAATTCTTAGTTAATTAACTTAACTTTGATTAATTAATTCAACTCTTAATTACTAAATTAATCAACCCAAATCATTAGTTAATTGAATTAATCAATTGTATATTTTAATTACCTTTCTAATTTGATGAATCACAAATCATTAAGCCCTCATTAACTTTAAAATGAACCATTCTCTTATTTATGATTTAAGTTCAAAACCACTTAAAAGCTAAATGCTTCGAGTCAAACAACAATTAACTTGAGTACCAACCAAAACCAAAGTCACAAGATCATCAGCACACATTCAATCAACTCAATCAATCAACCAATTATTTAAATTTAACCATTTGAATTTAAATAAAAATTCTACAGAGTGAGATTTACTCACCTTTGATTTTGCAATCCAAATCTGATCTCACTTGTTTCTTTTCAGATTTTAACCTTGTATAAACAGTTATATGATTTATTAATATACGAACAATTTGGAAAATAAATTTTCATTTGATAAATTTAATCTAATTACAAATAATTTATTTAGCAGATCTTCCTATGAATAAATAATTCTTAGGAACAAAATAATTAAATTTCAAGCCACAAAAATAATTAAATAAGTCAAGCTCTTTAATATATCTAAAATAATATTTAATTTGTAAACATATTTCATTTTATCCTCGAAATCATATAAATTTTGTTTTAAACAGTGAGTCAGTATGCAAATTTCTAATTTTAATCAACACATTAATTGAATTAAATTTGAAATAAAATAATTACCTCCATCACTCCTCCCTCACGTTCACGACCTAGGCAACACGCAGATCCAAGCGCGACAACCTCTACACATGCGCGCGATTCCACGCAGCGACCCCAAACCCCAAACTCCCTATCGCGATCTCGAGTCGTCGCCATTGCTCCACCTGCTGCCTAACGACGTGGCCGTGCTCACCCTAGATTGCCGCTTCCATTTCGCGAAGCTCCAACGTATGTTGAGCAGTCCAAAAACGCACGCCGCCTCCTGAAATCGCAACTTCGAGCCCCCTTCCTCCAACGGCGACATCGTGACGCGTTCGGTGATTGTCGAAAGAACGAATTTGAACAGGCTCGAGAAGAAGGGGAATTCCGATTTATAAATGATTTCGATTTCGAGGAGGCCGGCTTCGGCCATTTTTTTTTCTTTTTTATCGGGACTAGAAATCGCGATTTAGGGCTAGGGGTTGGATGCGTGAGTACAAAGAGGAAGGAAAGATTGTCGCTTTGATTTTTACTGAAGAAAAAGGAGGAAGCATTATTTCTCGTTCAGAAGATTTTGATTCTTTCTCAGGAAGATTGAGCATGATTTAAACGAGAAAGGAAAAAAATATTTGCGGGTTCAGAAGGTAGGGTGGCTCGAGAACAACTATAGGGTGGCTGGTTTGATTTTTATATATTTAATATTATTAAATTTTTTAAAATATCTCGTTACGCATAACGCGAAATCTCGAACCCCGAATCAGACATGCGGACAGGCGTTTATACGGCTTTACCCGTATTCCGAACGCAACAGAACGTGTTTCGAAAGCTAATTCGATCATATGCACGAGTTACGGAAATAAACGATCAATTTTAAATTAAATCGATTAAATTAGTTCTAAGCGTTTTGAGTTGCCAAGGTCAAACGACAACTCCAATTGCTACGAAAATTGAAATCCGATAATAACTAACTATTACGGATCCAATGGAACTGGTTTCGTCGAATTCCGAGACTATGCCTCGGAAGGCTGTTTTTAAATATCGATTAAAACGATATAATTTCAAAACTTAACAAAACACTTCCAAATTCAATTTCAACACTTTTACTACCTTCAGTACTATCAATATAGATTTTACAAGCCTTTAAATTATTTTTAACAGGCCGTAAAAGTCCAGATTCAACATTTTACCCAATTTTCAGTAATTAAATTCCAAAAAAATGGTGATATTTGAAATTCAAGTTAAAATAAATCTTTCAAATATCTAAAATCAAATAGATTTCTGATTTCGAATACTCAAAAATTCCGGGTTGTCACATTCTCCCCCCTTAAAAGAATTTCGTCCCCGAAATTAGTAATTAGGAAGAATGGTCCAATACTCGTTTACTTTTTCCCAAACCCACAACTCAACCTCCTACGAACTATCTTTTATTAAAGACCTACTATCACTTCAGCCAATTTCCCAAAACCTTCTATAGTTTCCAACAATACCCTTTTGCTTAATCATCTAAATTTCATTTTAAAACCAAATTTTGAATTATCAAAATTTTTCTAACTCTCTAAATTTCCGAATTTTTTTGCCAGCGTCTCCTTTGCGCGGCTAGCTCGGTACAACTACAAAAGGCCTCTATGGGCTCCCAAATTCCAAAAGAAAACAAAAGTCAAGTGGCTACATCAAAAACCCAATCCAATTTCATTCAGAAATTTTAAATACATACCTTTTCGTCGGGCTATTCAAATTTATCTTTTGGAATCAAATCCAATTTTCCTTTCCCTTTAATAAACCTGCATATCCTACTTAGCAATAATATCCAATCGTAACCTTTCAAATCACTGTATACATTCCTACATAAGTTTCATATCTGTTTCAATTTAGGTTTTCCTATTTCCATATGGTTTCAGTTTGTCTTTAATTCTGAATATTGAATTTATAACTGATTCATATTAGCTTCATCTAATAATTTACTTTAGTTTTCAATTTGAAATCGTTCTGTCGTTAACCAAATTTTCTCAAAAATTTTCTAACTCCCAAAATTTTCGAAATTTTTTGGCAGAGTCTCCTTTGTACGGAGGAGCTTTTGCAATTTGACAAGAGATATAAATATATATACATCGACCCACCCGGTCGGAAAAAGCAAAAACAATTCATATTTCTTAATTTTTTTGGCGTAGGCGTACCTTGTTTAGCATTTTAGGCAAGCAGCTTATTAGTTTACTTAATTAGCGCAATCCAAACCAGCCAAACGGCCTTCAGGTACATGTACTTACTTAATTTAAATATGTAAGTGTCATATAAATAAAATCTATTAGCATTTCACTTATATTCAATAGCTAAACACATGTATATCATAAGCAACAAGCACCAAAACGCTTTCCATAAGCGATTTATATACCTTTAAAGCTAATTCAATTGCTTTCTATCAATTCATAAGCCATTTCATTCAGTTTCAATGGTTTGCACTCAATTTCTTACATCCAATTGATTTTTAATCCAAACAAGCTCATATTCACTTCAATTAATTCTAAAACCAATTTATTTATTCTCTACCAGCTCACAGAAATTTAATTACTTTTGTTTACGCCAAATGACATTATTGTTACGCAATTTCGACGATATTCACTTAATAAAGTATCTATTTTAGTTTATAACTACTTCAAATTAATTTCAACTCATTCTACATTTAATTCTATTTCATTTCTAAATTATTTACCAACCATACATTGCATTTCATTTCATCTCCGCATTGGATCCATTCAAAACAATTTATTAAGCTTTGCTCATTCAAACTTATAAATTAATAACCATTTCCAATTAATTTAATCCAAGCTTTTATTTTAATGGGCTTTCACTCTTATTCAAAGCCAAGCTTCCATAAATTTTAAACTTAAGTTAATTTACTTTTATTTATTTTAACATCAAACTTAAGTTTACTTTTATTTGATTCTCATTTAATCAAATTCCATTAAATTCAGTTAGCCCATCCCTTTTAAATTTTAATTTTAATTCACCTTCTCAATTTCCAAAATAATATCCAAGCACATACTTAACTCGTTTATACTTCAAATTAATATGCCCCCGAGCTTAAGTTCAGTCTGATAATCCAATTCCAATCACAACTTTGATTTAGTTTTTATTCAATCAGACTTTATCCATTCATTATTTAACTCAATTAACCCATTTTAAATTTTAAATTTACTTTCTTAATTCGTTATCGAATTTATTTTATTAATATAAGGCTATTCGCAATTTATTTCTATTCACTTGGGTTTTGTTTTGCAACTCAAACCATTTCTATTATAATCACTTCTCTTATATCCAATTTACTTGCAAATTTCATTAAATATTATTCAAATCACCCTTGAATTTTATTTGTAATTCAAACCATCACACTTTTCAATCCAACTCTATTTTATTTTTATTTTACAACATCTCCTCTTATTTAATTCATTATCAAATCCAACACGAATTCTATCTACAATTCTAATTCATTTACAATCTCCATTATTAATTTACAATCCATTTATTTACCAAAGTTAAATTTTATTAACATACTCAATCAAACAATTATTTAACCAATTAACTTATTTTAAATTCTTAAATCAATTACAAAAATCATTTCATTAAATTTTCTTGATTTTAAATTTTGTCTTTCATATTTCCAGTTTAGATTTCTTCCATTTTCCAAAATTCCAACACCTTTATTAAAAAAAATTAAAAATACTTTTAAATTCGCATCATACTAATAAAATAGCTCTTTATAAAAAAAATAATTCTTATAACTTGATGTCTCAACCAGTCCATTCGTGTTCTCGTAGAAATTCGGTCATACGTTGATCAGGCGTAAGACTGAAAATCTACAAGTGCTTAGCAGACCCGTTTTCAACATCCAGTGAAAATACTTTTGAAAATAATTTTATTAAAAATATAGAAAACTGTTTTGAAAATAGAGGAAGTATCTTTGGCGAGAATGCTCCGGAAATCATCACCCCCATCCATGGTCGCAGTTACATTCCAGGGTTACGTTGCCATCGCAGCAAAAGTCCATGCAACTGCAGGCTCTCTGCGGCCTCTGATTTTCGCTGTCAAAATGAAACTTCTCCACTCCTACATAGGTCACAGTCTACCGATATAAAATCAAACGCAGACTGTTGGCTCTCAGCGGTACACACGACTTTCGCTATGTTATACCATAGGTCGCAGTCTACCGACATAAAATCAAACGCAGACTGTTCGCTCTCAACGGCACACACGACTTCCACTATGATATACACTACTAAAAATCCCCAGGAACTAGTTTTGTCCGGACTCCTCACAGGATCAACTTTAGAACCCCTCCTTGGGGCTCAAGGCAGCACCACCCGGTGGTACTCCTGAGAAGTTCATTTCAAGGGAGTGCCTTTTTCCCCAGAGCCATCATTAAAACACTTTATACTATACATATATAGTATCTTTCAAATCATACACCTAGTATGACATCATACACAGCTCCTTTATATAAAATCGATTATCACAAAATCGATAATTGTCAAACTAGGCTTTCCAAATTTTTAATATTGATTTTACCCAAAAATCAAAAGTCTTTCCAAATATAAAGATTCCCAAAACCTTTTCCAAAATCCTCATAAAATCCTTTATATATATATTCGGATATATATAAAAAATTTAAAAACTTTGGATCCTTTCAAATTTATATAAATCTTCTTTTTATACTTTAAACACCTTCTAAAATCCTTTTCTTCCGGCAATAGATTTAACAAAGGGGTTTCATCTTACATATAACAAAGATATATAACTTTGTTTATTCAAAATCAAACATTCCAATTTGATTACTCTTTTCAATATCAATTTCATTCAAATCCGTACGATGTACACATATCATCCGTACGCTATACCAATCTGATCGCCCACTCGATCACACAATTTCACTTCTGAACTAGTATTGTCCACCCGACTTCCTAGTGCGAACACAGATCTGGTTTCTTGATTAGAAACCGTCATTCTCCTTGCATAGCCATAACCATGATAGAGACTATCCAGAACATTTCAACAATCCATATCCAGGTTCGCCGTCGAAATTCGAGCGAAAAATCCCAACTCGTATCGATAAACTATCTCGAAATTTTATGCTCGAATCTGGATCAAATCACTATGCGAATAGAATAATATATGTACATCCTACGTATTTAATTTTATTGATTTTTAGCCAAACCAATTTCTCTTCCTATTCACATTTCCTTGAATTTCCGTTCACTTATTTATAATCGCTTCAATTCCAATGAATTATCACTTCAATTCTTATCTCAGTTGGGTAATTAAATCAATAACAGCTTGAACTCCGACCAGTTTATATTTAGTAAATAGCTTGAAAATTTTAAAAAAATAGATGAGTAGTGAAAATAATAATTATTAGTTTGCAGAATAGCTATAAAATAGTTAACTATCTGTAAAATAGTTAAGAAATAGCTAAATAGTTTCAGAAATTTTAGATAATTGAAAAATGGTTGGAAAATAGTAATTTATTTGTAAAATAGTTGAAAAATGGTAATTAGTTTAGAAAACAGTTGAAAATGGTTTAATAGCTCCAAAAATAAGTGTAAAACAAGTTTAAAATGATTTGGCTTTAAGAAAGGAAGATTGTATATATTTAATAGCTTAGAAAAATAAGTTTATATCAAAACAATTTATATTGAAAATAGTCAAGAGTCAATTGTTCACTTCCCCAACAATTCAACTTAAATTATAATTTCGAATTATTCCAACCAATTTGAATTATTATCAATTGAACCCATTTCAAATTCAAATCATTGCAATATAATCCAATTCAATTTCCCATTCCAAATTTCAAATTCAACATTTAGAGATTATTCAAACTATTTTTGATTTATGTATATTCCTTATTCATACATATTATTTCCTTTACACACGAGGTCATCCTTAAATTTTAGACCACTTTTGGTCTTTAATTCAAATCAAATTTTCAAACAACCCATTGTTTGCAACAAGTTCCAGTTACCCAAATAATACTTGTTTATTATTATTTTCATTACTTTGAAACAAAATTTTCAAATTCTCGGTCCAGATTTAGAATTTCATTTTCAATCAACTAACTTTTAATTTGGTTATATTTCTATTTCTGCTTAATTTAATTATAATTCAAGACTTCAATTTGGTTGTATTATATTACTTCTTAATTTAATTTTCAATAATTTAACAACCAATCATCCTACCACTTAGTAGAAGGAAATATTACTTTATATATCGAAATATACTTTTATATAAAATCATTTAAAACCATTTTATATAAGAAAATAACAAGTACTCTCTCATATATATATACACTCAACTCATTATAGAGTTCTTTGGACTCTATTTAATGAGTAATTCCCACCAGAGCCAAGGTTCTCGCTTAACCTTTCAGCTCTGATACCAAAATGTAATGACCCGAAATTTCCGAAGCCGAAAATTCCAAATAATTACGAACAAGAAGAAAGAGATAGAAGAAGAAGAACAGAAACATCAAAAACTCACATTCGCAGCGGATAAAATATAATAATAAATAATAACAGTTTACAAAAGAATACTATATCTATCAATTACATTTAATATACATCAGAGTCCCACATATATACAGTCACTGAATATATACAATTATCATGTCTCAGATAAACAATAATATAACACAGCCGAAATACTCTACACATTCCTGCCATCCGTCTCGCCTCCTGAGCTCTAGATGTCCTTACCTGAAATCTGTAATACTCGGTCTGACCCAAGCATTACACCAAAGTAACACCCGGGTCAGGCAGAAACCAGCGTGAGTAAACCCAACTAACATGGAATACCAAAGCGTACAACTTAAATAAAACCCGGGTAACTTATATCAATTTATCCAATTCACAATTTGCTATATACAACACTTATTTCACATATAAATTTCTAAGTACCAAACTTAGATAAAATAATTCAGTTCACTTAAATCATTTCATTCCTGCCTATTGATTTCACAAATCAATTTATAAAAATTCGAAGTGGTTTTGGGTATCTTCTAATACCCGACCCCGGTCTCTTTGAAACTCATGTTATCCTAACCCAGGTTATCCAAATGAAATACACAACATTTCATATCATAGATATCAACTCATTCAAAGCATCCAATACCATTCAATCACACATAAGCAAAGCTTTAATCACATACAAATCAATTCAATTGATTCTTATTATAATTTCAAATCTTAATCACTTAGATTCCTTCATTAATTAATTCCAAATTAATTAATCAACCCTTCCTTACTCATCTTAATTAATCAACCTGGACTAATTTTCTTCCAATTCCATTCAAGTAATTATCTTTAATTAATTCCGCAACATTAGTTATTCTTACAAATCAATGAGTAATCTTTAGTTACTTCACAAATTAATTAACTATAATCAATTACACTAATTCTTAATTACTTATATTAATTAATTTCTCATGAGTCACTTATGATTAATTCATCTTAATTAATCAATCTTTATTTACATCGTTGATTATATAAATTAATGATTTTCAATTATGTTTTGATTTGTTCTAATCTAAATTAGTTACTTTAATTCAACCCCAATATTAATCATTCTCGATTAATCTCAATCTATAATTAACTATTCTTTTATTTACTTCATTAATAAATTAATTACTCCTTAATTAATTATCTTAATTAATCTCTTGATTAATTTCACAAGCAACTATATTTTATTAATTTCGTTAAGTAATTACTTATTAAACCATCCATCGCTTATTATAAATTCTTAGTTAATTAACTTAACTTTGATTAATTAATTCAAGTCTTAATTACTAAATTAATCAACCCAAATCATTAATTAATTGAATCAGTCAATTATATATTTTAATTACCTTTCTAATTTGATGAATCACAAATCATTAAGCCCTCATTAACTTTAAGATGAACCATTCTCTTATTTATGATTTAAGTTTAAAACCACTTAAAACCCAAATGCTTCGAGTCAAACAACAATTAACTCGAGTACTAACCAAAACCAAAGTCACAATATCATCAGCACACATTCAACCAACTCAACCAGTCAACCAATTATTTAAATTTAACCATTTAAATTTAAATAAAAACTCTAAAGAGTGAGATTTACTGACCTTTGATTTTTCAATCCAAATCCGATCTCGACTTGTTTCTTTTCAGATTTTAACCTTGTATAAACAATTATTCGATTTATTAATATATGAACAATTTGGATAATAAATTTACATTTGATAAATTTAATCTAATTACAAATAATTTATTTTAGCAGATCTTCCTATGAATAAATAATTCTTGGGAACAAAATAATGAAATTTCAAGCTACAAAAATAATTAAACAAGTCAAGCTCTTTAATATATTTAAAATAATATTAAAATTTGTAAACCTATTTCATTTTATCCTCGAAATCATATAAAAAAAATTTTAAACAGTGAGTCATTATGCAAATTTCTAATTTTAATCAATACATTAATTGAATTAAATTTAAAATAAAATAAATACCTGCATCACTCCTCCCTCACGTTCACGACCTAGGCAACACGCAGATCCAAGCGCGACAACCTCCACACATGCGCGTGATTCCATGCAGCGAGACCCTAAACCCCAAATTGCCTATCGCGATCTTGAGTCGTCGCCATTGCTCTACCTACTGCCTGATGACGTGTCCGTGCTCACCCTATATCGCCGCTTCCAACTCGCGAAGCTCCAACGTATGTTGAGCAGTCCAAAAAACCTACGTCGCCTCCTGAAATCGTGACCTCGAGCCCCCTTCCACCAACGACGACATCATGACGCGCTCGGTGATTGTCGAACGAACGAATTTGAACAGGCTCGAGAAGAAGGGGAATTCCGATATAAATGATTTTGACTTCGAGGAGGCCGGCTTCGGCTATTTCTTTTTTTTATCGGGACTGGAAATCGCGATTTAGGACAGGGGTTGGAGGCGTGAGTACAAAGAGGATGGAAAGATTGTCGCTTTGATTTTTACTGAAGAAAAAGAAGGAAGCCATTAATTCTCGTTCAGAATATTTTGATTCTTTCTCAGGAAGATTGAGCGTGATTTAACAAGAAAGGAAAAAAAATCTCTGCGTGTTCAGAAGGTAGGGTGGCTCGAGAACAACTATAGGCTGGCTGGTTTGATTTTTATATATTTAATATTATTAATTTTTTTAAAATATCTCGTTATGCATAACGCGAAATCTCGAACCCCGAATCAGACATGCCGACAGGCGTTTATAAGGCTTTATCCGTATTCCGAACACAACGGAACGTGTTTCGGAAGCTAATTCGATTATATGCACGAGTTACGGAAATAAATGATCAATTTTAAATTAAATGGATTAAAATAGTTCTAAGCGTTTTGAGTTGCCAAGGTCAAATGACAACTCTGATTGCTACAAAAATTGAAATCCGATGATAACTAACTATTACGGATCCAATGGAACTGGTTTCGTCGAATTCCGAGACTGTGCCTCGGAAGGCTATTTTTAAATATCGATTAAAATGATATAATTTCAAAACTTAACAAAACACTTCCGAATTCAATTTCAACACTTTTACTATCTTCAGTACTATGAATATAGATTTTACAAGCCTTTAAATTACTTTTAACAGGCTGTAAAAGTCCAGATTCAACATTTTACTTAATTTCCAGTAATTAAATCCAATTATTAACTTCCAAAAAAATGGTGATATTTGAAATTCAAGTTAAAATAAATCTTTCAAATATCTAAAATCAAATAGATATTCCGATTTCAAATACTTAAAAATTCCAGGTTGTCACAAAGTTCTTCTAGGTCGTTCAACTTTTCAAAATCAAATAGTTGTAACTTCTTATTAAAACTTTTCTAAGTCTTCCAATTCACTCATTATTATTAACTAATACCATTTAAAGTTATAAACCAAAATTCAAATTTTAGTTATCAACATTATTTTAAAATTTCTCAAAAAATATCTAATGCCTTAAATTTTCAAAAAATTTCACCAGCAACGCTGCTCGATCGTATAAATTTACAATATATGTATAATCACAAATATACATCTCATCTTCGAGGACAAGGCATCCCGTAGGGAAAAATATAAAAATACGATATATTATCCGAGTGTGTACAGTTTTATTATCATTAACATGCATATACAATCTATATAATGATAAAGCGAGCTCCAAACGCAAAGCATATGTTATCCATACCTACTAATCACTCAACAACCAATGAGAATAATATCACTATATACGTGGACTATGCCATACTATATGCAATTTTAGTGAATGTAACATAAGAACTTTTAAATAAATAACATCCATCCAATTTATTTGCATCATATAAATTTGCATTTTCAAATGCCCACACTATACTTATACACTTTCATCTCTTATTAACATTCAATTAATTCCCATTCAATTGATTAACATTCACTTCATTTCATTCACTTTTAATTCCATTTATGTTTAACCAAATTTCGTTTATGAATCATTTCATAAAATCATTAATTTTTAACCTTTCCTAAGTTAAATATTATTTCACTATCACTTAGTATATTCTTCAATATCAATATTATTATGAACCATTCCATCAACAATTACTTAAGTTTATTTCAAATATTTTATACAAATTTCCACTTCAAATCAATCTCTATTTTGTGGTATTTTAAAATACCAAAAAATAAGGTCTAGTGCTACTAAAGCACTAAATAAGAAAAGTCGTGTCCATGTCAACTTATCATATATCAATTTATATAAAAATAAATCAACAGTGTGAGGAATCCTATTGGATCCCTTCAACCTTTCCCCCTTCATCACAGACAATATAATCATAAAAATATAAATCTACCACTTCGAGGTGGAATTCATAGACAAAGGGTCATCTGCTCTTACGCGGGAACGTAATAGGGTCTCATCTACTCTAATAGGCAGGAATATGCTCAATCCAACTAGTATAAACAAGTACTTTATCCAATTAGTCGATAGCAATCAACTATAAAATATTCACATATCCAAAAAATAATTTTATCGATTAAAAATATTTATGCTTAACCAAAAAGGTAAGATTAACTCACATTGATTTTTGTTTTGTCAAAACATTCTATTTTGGACCAAAACCGAAAGATTGTTCGATATTATCATAAATTCTGACTAGCTTCTATCTTGTTCAATCCAACTCCATAACATTTCCTTTGTCGACACGATTGCAACGCGACTTATCGCACTTGAAACCAACCTCGTACGAGAAAGTTACGGATTTATTAACATTTGTTATAACTAAAATTAAATTAACTTAATTAACTAAAAATTTAATCGTTTAACCTATCTTCCTCTCCCTTTGTTCACGCGTGCGAGTATACAGGCCCGACTCGTTTTTTTCTAAATCGATCGTCGCGCCAAACCAAAACGATGACGCCGACCACGCCTGCACTGCCATGTCGTCCTCCGCCTCATGCCCACAAATGCTACCACGCGCTTGCGCGATCACACGACTAAATTCCCCATCGCGACTGTTGATGAACGTAGCACAACTGCCATTGCCTTATTTCGTCGATCGACGATCCATCCATTGAACAAGCACATATTGTCGCTCTCTACATTTTGCTAGTTGAAGTCGAAGGCCGGTTCTGCCTCTAGAGGCTCCGATGAACCATCGTCGTTTGATTTGGTTATGTTTTAATGGAGGTTGAGAAAACCTAGCTAGGATTTTAAGTAAATGAAGATAGTTGACGGCCTTATATAGAAAATTTTCACGGGACTATTCATATGTGAAAATTTCTAACTCCAAACGAAGCGTGCCTCTTGGCGATCTATATGTTATAACCCTATTCTAAAGAGAATGGAATATATATCGGAAGTCAATTCCATTATATATAGAACTTAACCTTTCAAATTGTATTATATCAATTGTAATTCCTTTAATTAATTTCTACATGATATAAACTCATATGAGCAAACGATACGTCAAATCGTCGCGAAATTTGACGATATATAATAATCCACTATTATGGATCTAATGAAACAGGTTTCGTCGAAATCCAAGATAGTACCCAAAATGACTATTTTTACACGTTAATTAAAATGAGTAGTTTTCAAAATCAGTTAAACCATTTTTAAATCCAATTTAATAGTTTACAATCTTCAAGTAGAAATTGATTCAACTTTTAAAGTCGATTTCATTCATAATAAATTCAAGATTTAGTTAATTAAAAAATTTCAAATACTAAATATAACAATTTAATAATCAAATAAATCGTTATATTTGAAATTCAAGTAATTTAACTTATAAAATAAACTTTTCAATATTTAAAACCCATTAAATAATCCAAATTCAAATGACTAAAATTCTAGGCCATTACAATTAGCCTCTTCGATTGCAAAGACTTTTGATCCCATTCAGAAGTAAGCGAATGGAGTATTTTTTTAACTTGATCGTCCTAAGAAATTTTTTTACCTAGTGTAATATCTTGGAATCAAGTATACATATAGATATGGATTCATTTGGACTCATTTTGGATAATTGAAACTGGTTTGCTAACATGAAATTTTTGGTCTGTTTAACTTTACTTGTACCTTCGTGTGTAACTAGCAAAATTCTCCAAATTTCAAATGCAGACTTACATATACTCTATTCAATTCATTTCTATCCAGTGAGAAAAATAATATATTCATAGCCTTAGAGTTACTTCGTGCAACAGCCTTTTCATCATCGGTCCACTGTGTAAAATTTGTCTCGAGTTTCATGTACTCAGTTTGTGTGATATTCCAAGTGTCCAAACCAATTGATTGTAAATAAATTTTCATTCTACATGACCAATATGTGTAATTACTGCCATTAAAAAGCGGACGTCTGATAGTAGATTGTCCTTCAACAAATGAGTTAATAACAAGTGTATTAACAGTGTTACTAATGGTACTATTACTAATGTTGGTAGCCATATGATGAATACTTTGAAAACAAATGCTTTGATACCAAACATGATTAAGCGGAAGGGGAGATCTTAAGGCTAAATTAACACTAAAAGTGGTGAATAGTGTTTAATTGATTATATGAATACATTTCAAATTTTTTAAGATTCTACTTGAAATTATGTAATTAACAATCATAGATTTAATTACAGAATCAAAGTGCAGATAAAACTAAAGGTAGCTAAAGTAAAAAAGGAAAGAACCCACCAGGATTTTATACTGATTCGGAGTTACCCTACATTGAATCCTGCCCAATTCCTTTTATGGATTTCTTTTCAACTAGTAAATGAAATTGCGATCTCGATTTCAATGCTACGAGGCACATCCTCCAGAATCCCGACCTTTGGGTAGGGTCACTTGATTTTGAGGCGTCAAACACACCCACTAGATTTATGGGCTACTAGGCACAACAAATTGACTTTACGGGATACAATCACACCCACTTGGATTTCAGGGATACCAAGCACACCACAAAGTACAAAATATGATTTGATGGAGTTTGCAGACTCAAATATTCAAGCTGGATACAATTGATCCTATAACTCTTGAATAACACTTTGATCTTGGTTTAAGTGAAAGAGATGAGAGAAATCAAAGAGTAGATGAAAGACAATCCAACAGTAATGATTGAATATGATTCTGGTTGAATTTCGATAGAGTTTTGGCAAGAATTGATTTGGATATCAAAAGAGTAAAAAGAAGAGAAAAGAATGAGAAAGTAGTAGTTGAAAATTTGTTTGGAAGCTTGGTATACATAGGAAAACAACGACCATGCCCATTCGCGAAGAGACCCGACAAAAAGACACTTCTATTCAAATTTGAATTTAGAAAAGTACGGCCACTATGTCGACATACATGGATAGGATATGTCGACATATCCCTTTGTATTGTGAAAAACACTTTAAAAAAATTATTTTTAAAATCCGTTGCTTTTTAAAATAATTTAATACTTTGTAGAATCATTTAAATATAGTTTATACTTATTTTAATCAAAATATAACTTAATAAAACTTTATAAATAATTTGGAAAGATTTATTAAGGGTATTCAACAATATGAAAATCAATATAATCTTAACTTATTAAAGTATAAATAAAAACACTTATATAATCTTAAAAAACACTAAAATAATATTTTTATAAGTATAAGAGATTGAGAATCATTTTGGGAAATGTTTTGAAAATAATATTATAAAATCAGGATATACAAAACAAAATTATAAAACAAAATTAAAGAAAATGAGAGAGACCGACAAATTGCTAGGTTTTGACAGAAATTCTATGACTCTATAACTTATCTGTAATATCTTTATATCTTGAATTCTTCCATACTCATGAGTCTTTAATTATCATCATCTTGAATTTTGACACTGTACAGTCTTCTTAATCAACAGCTGTCAAATATCTCGCACGATATACTATATAAACCTTGATAAAAGATTAGTACCTATATTTTATATAATGTTCTATAATTTGTTATCATCAAAACCAAAACCCAAGGTACTAACAAAAGGGGCCACCAGTGGTTGTGTATACATTGTATTGATGCGAGACATCTCCAAATATAGGACCCGTGGAATTGTACATTCGCGTAAAGGTGAAGGGAATATAATAAAGTAGGATGATTCGCCCCGATCGAAGTATTAAAGGACTAGTAGAGTCTGCTTCAACCTTTTAGTGGGGACGTATTAAGTAACTAAATGGGTAATTCCTATATTATAATAAGCAATCTAAATGGAATGACGGGCGTAGGCTCGGTGTTATGACAGTGAGGTACTGAGCGGTCAGCGAAAAGACAGCGGTAACGCCTAAACGGACTACACCTCCTACTAAGGCAGACCACGTTTAGGCATGAACCTCCTCATAGTTTTTTGTTAGTTTTTTTGTTGTTAAGAGGCACAGTCAGATAACACTTTAATTGTGGTTTTCCAAAAAATCATATAGTCGATGGAGATGAGTCCATGATATAAAGCAAACTGAATAGAATGCGGCTAAATAGTTGCAATGTGGTTATTAGGCACAATGGGAGTTCCTTGATATGCATGATGGAAAGTTCAATAGTATTAAGTATTTCATGTAAAATTATCCACTTACGTAACTTGGATTTAAGGGGTGCATTCGTTTTCCACATAAATTTAAAAAGATTGGATTTAATACCTGATAAATTTAGGAATTTCTAAAATGAATTAAATGCATGTTGTTATTCCTATCCCAACACCAAATTTTGATGTCGTTCTTATCGTCTATGTTATATAGTTTTAATTTGGCACATAGAAGAGAAAACTAGTTAAAATTAGTTCCTACTTGTGCACAATTAAAGTTTGACTCCCAAGGAAAGTTCAAATTAGGTCTACTGATGTGACGATCCACCTTTCTAACCCCTAGAAACGACACATAATACATCCAGGGTATTTGTGTGTCGTTGCTCAAGCATCCGAAAGATAAATAGTCATGGGGTAAAATAAAAGAATAGAACAAGACAGAGTAGAAAAATCTCGTAACAAGATGGTTACATATAATGCTTCTTACATGAGTTTTCAGAGTTACTCAAAAGTCATATAACTATCATACTAGGCAGTTATACACTCTGCCTTTACACTTGCTGGTTCAAAATACACATACATAAAGACATAATAGCGGAAATCTGTAACTAGATAGATAGAAGAGCCTCCTGCTTGTCAATTGTCTTCAGAGAGCCCAAAGAAAAACCTACTACTCTCGGACTATTCAAACATAGTTGAGTTCCCGAGAGTTTAGGGAAAATAAACAACTCAGATCGGACAATAGGTCTGGTATGATTAAATCTCTAAACAAAAAGGGTGGAAATAAACATAGTATGTGAAACCATGCTTCCTTCTACGAAACGGGTTTCCCTTTACAATAACCACATCCAACCACAACAATGGATACAAATAATTGAACAACGCAGAGTGCTCATTACATTTCTCGTTGAAATTAAGAAAGAGGTTACTTTAAAAAAATTGAATCAAAGCAAAGGAAAGGGATATTTTCCAAAAAATGGCAAGAGAGTGTGCCCTCCATATCGAAATTATACCCCTAGTCAATATACTTGAGAGGGTTATTCTCTCCTGTGACGCCTCTCGGAAACTCCAAGCCGGACCCCACCAACCTTACCAAGAATTCGAGTATTTTACATCTTAGTGTACATATAACCGAAGCCAACCTATAGTAGATGTAAACATACCCTAATAGGAGCAACCACACATAACTGGAAATTAAAGCTCAAATGAGCAAAAAATCATCTAAAATAGACAATATTCAAAGGAGAAAGTTGAATCGATAGTAAATAAATCGATATCGGAGATAATTAAAAATAATCATATATGGAAGTTAAATTCATATTATTAGCACTACTAATCGATTTCAAATAAGTAATAATCCTTGGTTGAAAATGAAGCGGCCAAGTTGAGGTAGTGTTGTCTCTAGGCATTGCCTTGATGATATTTTTAACCTTTGAGATAGAAATGAGTCCATGTCTCGATGTATAGTGTTAAAAGTATAACTAAATCCTTTCCATATAAGCAATACCATTTATGGAACTAATTTTCCATAACCGAATCGAAGGTTTACTTTTAAAACCAAATTTGTGTTGGGATTTCACATTAAAAATATCAACTTTAAACAACTTTACCAAAGTGAATTGATTACTTTAAACACAAATAAGTTACCTTTCTAAAACTAATAATTTCCTTTAATATCATTACTTAAAATGGTAAATCAATTTTAATCAAGGATTAATTATTTTCAAAACAACTTTATTTGAATTAATCAATTAGTTTTAATCCTGATTAATTGCTTCAAAACAACACTATTTAAAAGATTAATTAACTTTAAAACATCCTTATTTAAATGAGAAATTATCTTTAAAAAATAATCATTAAAATGATTATTCAATTTTAGAACACCATTACTAAAATAATCGGTTGATTTTAAATACTGATTATTAAAATAATCTATCAATTTCAAAGCCATATCATTGAAATAATTAATTTATTTTAAACCATCTTTATTTTAAATAAATAATTATCTTTGTAAAATCCATGCACAGGATTTAACAAAATATTTCAAAGAGGATAATATTTCCATTCAAACATAACAAATATAAGGGTGAGCGCAAATACAAAGGAGGTTAACAACTATACATAATTAGAGAACATCTTTTATCCAATATGAATAAACCGGCATACAATGCAATGTCCAATCAATATAAATGTAGATCGAGGATTTATTCCGCTAAACTTAATGTCGTCCATACTTTATCTAATTAAATGTTAGAACAATGTTATTTTATTCTGCTAAAAAAAATCTAAAATAGCCAATTTAATTAATTTATTGCAGAACGAGGATTTACTCTGCTAAACAAATTCCCATATAAATATGTTTAATTAAGTTATAGCAAAATGATGATTTATTCTGCTAAACGAATGCCCAAATTAATTTATTCAAATTAGTTACAGCAGAGCGAGGATCTATTCTGCTAAACAGATGTCATCAATAGCCAATTCAAATTGTTCAAATGCTAAGGGTAAAGACGTAGAGAATCCTAAGTTTTAAACTCATTCACTTATAAAAGAAAGCTGTTTTTTAAAAACAAACCTATTCGTGGAAATAGAATAATTAAAGATAATCCTTTATTTGATAACAATAAATCATAATTAAAATCAAATTAAAAATTAATTAAAAGTTAATTTGATTAATAATTAATTAATAGTTAAACCCTTCCTGATTTGTAATTAAATAAACCTTAATTAATTAACAGTTGATTAATTATTAAACGTTAATTAATAATAATTAATTAAATATAAATTTTTACTTAATACATCTATACTATAATGCAAAACCTTGGTCAAACCGGTCAAAGTGAAGCCTTTTTTGAATTTTCGAGAATATCCTTGCGCAGTATCCAGTAACTTTCCCCACTAACTCAACACGTTCCTGTTTTCAACTCTATTTTCCTCACTTTACCGTCACTAACTTCAGATTTACGTGCAGATCCATGGCAATTAGCAAGGCAATTTCAAACTACAAGCTAGCATTCAAACAAAGCAGATCTGAATTAAGTATCACTGGCGAACGCTCGATCTAAGCTTCAGAATCATCAGCATATCTTCATCCAGGAAGCACTCACTACTTCGAGAACACCAGGCGATGATAAGCTATTCTCAAATCGACACGGCAAGATGAAGGCATAAAGGCTGAATCTTTAACGTCAGGTATTCAAATCTTTACCTGTTACTAACTCCACCACGTTTTCAATACTTTTTTCCCTAATCTGTTCTTACTCTTCTTCCCTAATCCATTTCAAATCGTAAATTCAACCCATGGTTCTATAGCAGTTCGAATTAATCAGTTCAGATGAGACTCATAACTGAATGAAGTTTTCACGACGGATACCGGTGATTGATTCAGGTAGACATTTTAGGTTTGACAATTAAGGCCATCAAATTGAATTGGAATTGTCCTTGGTTCTGTGAGATTTTATAACCTTTTTTCCCTCACTATGTTGTCTTTTTTTGTTCACGTTGGCTCGCTGCTACTTTTTTGTTGTCGATTGCTTTAATACGTTGAAAAGTTTTGGTGTTGGTTGATGAATGTATATTCAATTATGTCTGACTTTTGAATATAGTATTTATTCTGACTTTAGAATATTATTTATGGAGAAGCAACCTTACTTACAATTCATTCAAATTTCGTCCATTCTACTTAAAAAGTGAGTGTTCATACTTCATATTGCTAAATTTGGAAGTGACTGACATGTCAATATTTAAAGAAAGTGTTTAGTTTGTTTGCAGTATTATTAGTAGTTTGTTTGCTTTTTTAATGTTTTTATTCTTGCGTGATTAGTTACCGATTTAATTACATTTGTATTGCAATAATTTGAACGGTATTCTTCTCCAATTTTTTTCCACTTATCTAAGTATGAAATTTCTAATTAATTAAGTATACAATTTCTAATCGGTGAGGAGAGAGGTAACTAGACATGAAATCATCTCTTATATACTTTTTGTATCAGTAATTTGATTTTTGCACAAACATATACTGATCACTTGGATTTGAAAAGTTGTTTATGCCTGCCTCCTCTTCTTTCACTACAACACTAAATTATGTTTACTTTGAAATCCTATCTGCCTTTTTTGAGTTTTCCAAAAATAATTATCCTCCAGTATTAAGAGGACCTATTAAGGTTAACATTACAATTTGTATTGCTTATGTTCAATGGGTATGTGACTACACTTTCTTTCCTTTGAATTAAAGGATAACAAAATTTGTTTTTACATTGTTACAAGGTCCTCCTTCTGCATTCTAGTACCATAAGTCATTATTTCACAACTTCGCTCACTTCCTGTCGCATAGGCTATCACATTAATTTACATGGAACAGCACAGAATATTTTATAACAAGAGAAAAAAAGGGTGCAAACTCATATTCTGGATATTCTAATTGTTACTCACTTTCATCCAGTTTAAACAGAAGCTATACATTTTCACCCTGAATTGTTTAAATTGAAATCATACCCATTTGACAGTTGCAGAAAATTAATCAGACTGTCATATCCCTTGGGTTTAAATCCGGTAATTGAAGTAACTTCACAACTTAAACACACGAATACCATACAGTGTCAGCTCCACATTGGAAATATGTACCCTAAATTTCAAAAATAAAATGATTTCAAAGGAATATAATTTCAAATAGATTTGATTTCGAGATTTGATTTCAAAAGGCTTTCAGTTTTCTTACTGACTCCAAAGTCAAATTATTTCAAGCTTACTCGATTTTTAACTATATCAATAGACTGAAATGCATGGACTACGAAATTGTTAACAGTGTCGTATTTTATCTCACACATATTTCACATAATGCTTCAGTTTAATTTCATTAAAATCATTTTATTGCAACCATAGAGTCATCTCCTATGAAAGAAACAAGGTTATTAAATTGGTTAAAATATTTTCTAGGACACATTTGTTTAAACAGCTGCAACTCGATTTATATCTTAACCAGTTAACTAATTGACAACATAATTTATATGGATGATCCATATAATGATTCAAAAGTAATTTGTCTTTTGCTTTATTTTTCAATCTAAAAAGATTTGGCTCATTGACTGTGCCAAGGTGACATGTACTTTCTGCTGAAAAACTTCCATAAAAATCTTATGCCATTTAAATTTTTTTAGTAATGGAATCAATAATCTGATTGAACATGTTAAAAACTGCATTTGTTCATATTTGCTAATCAATTCTTTTTTATTGTTTTGTTCAGGTAACGAACTTTATTAGCCAAAATTTTATATTATTCTAATGCTTTGGTTCAAAGAATGAAAAGCTTCCCCCCAGATTCATGGTCAAGATATATATGAAGAAGTGTGGAAAAGAGGAAAATGATGTGGTGACTGTAAAGGGTAAACCATATTGACAGAGTCAGGTAAACTAACCTTTACTAGCTTTCACATTAGCTTCTCTCTGCTTCTCTTTTGTCTGCAAGTCGAGTATCTTTATTCCTGTATATTAAAGAAGCTTGATAGCTGAAATATACAGTTGAGAGATAGTAACCACAAGCGACAACAAAATAAAAATTTAACTGTATTTGTTGGCCTTCTGTAATCCAAAATCTTAAACAACAACAAACTTTACAAAATTTACAAAATTTTTAGATTTTGCGACAGTAACTATAACGTCCACTCAACTGAAGCCCTGGCCTTTGACGTCCAAGTAGAAGCGCTTCCATTTTTACGACTGAAGAAACTTAATTCAGTGAGTCAACTGGATCACAAATGTTAATTTCTTCCACGATTACATCAGCCTAAAATTTTATTCTCGGGTTCGTCAACTGTTTATTTTTTATACTTTTTTTGTTCAGATTTAGGATAAACGCCACTGTTTCTTGCAGTCGAATTTGAATGTTTATCCTATACTATTTTTCCTAAATTGCTTATTTTACAAAGGAACTCATTACAAGTGGATTTTTTTATGATGTAATTGTTGCTGTCGAATTTGACAGCCATTGTTTGTTGACTCACTGAATTGAGGACTGTTTACCCTCTGTAATTCGACTCACGCAACAATTCGACGGCAATAAAAAACCCACTGATATTTTTTACACACAATTCGACAGCAATTGTTTATAAACAATTTGCTACTATCGAATTTGAACAATTTGTTGCTGCCGAATGTGAACAAGTTGTTGTTGTCATGTTTAGGATGAATGCCACTGCTTAGGAAAGCATAATTTCATTCATAACCCATCTGTCAATATCATGATTGTAAATTCCGAAGTGTTGTTGTCCTAAAATTTTTTTGTTACTGCTAGGTGTTGGTTGCTTTTAAACTACAGATGGGTATTTGGTACATGATCGGCTTCCTTTTTGAGGTCTCTTATGCCCAAAGAATATCTGTTGATGGTAAATTCTACTTATAACTCATTGTGTTTGAAATTAAATTTGGAGATGGATGTTATTATATTTTTAATTTAAGAATATGTATTACTGCGGTTGAGTAACTTACCAGCTGAAGCTGGAGATAAAGGTATCCTTGCTAAACTAAAGTTTAAATTGATTTTCATGACTCTTTTTTCCAATTGAATATAAAAGTGCCTTGGTAAGCTTTTTTATTATACATGTGAAAACGTTTCCATGTTTTCTTATCTTTGATTTTTGAGTTTCTATTTGCAGTTATAAAAACTGTTATATCATATACCAATTGCAGAACCGAGAGTAGTATTACATGTTAAGAGAAAAAGTGGCATAACTGAAAGCCCTATGAAAGATCACAGTACATATTTGAAGATTCAACTTCTATAATTTATGTTTGGATACCATTATATGTTTCACCCATATTAAGCATTCACTGAGTTATTTGGATATATATTTTCTTTTTATTTCAGTAAATAGAAAAAAGAAATGGCTTCACAGTTAGGCGTCTTTTGAACTTAGGAAATTATGAAGTTGGGCTGCTTCGGAATTAATAGTGAGTCACATGCTATGATTGTTGGATGTGTATGACCGAAGATAATGGCATACATAGAAGAAAGGTCAATGTGTATGGGTGAGGCTTTGTGGTATCATTACCATTTCATATCTAGGAATGGACTTTCCAATCTTCCTTGCTATAGTTCTCTTCAATCTATGTTTGTAGTATTAATTTTTACTACTAACTGTTATATCATGTACCGGCTGCAGAAATATACAAGCCAAATTTCACCTCCTTTTCTTTTCTGTATACGTGCGATTGCCCTTTGTAATTCTGTTATAACAGCAAAAGTTACATTTGAGATCAAGATCCAAAAGCTTCTTCGCTAAAGAAGACATGGCTAAGCATTATTTGGATGGACATTTGTGCTTTGAAAAGCATTTAGTACTGTGAGTTCTTTTGTGAAATTTGCTATTTTTATTTTTTGTCCGATAGAGACCACTTACCAGCTTCATTTTACATGCCTTAAGTTATGAAATAGTAAGATTTTCCTTTTGCAGTCCAATAGTTTGATGAAATGAGTAACAGTTATAAAAAGTTAATGTATTATAATGAATAATTAGATGATTTAGGGAGTATTAACAAGGGAACAATATATATCAGAGCTAATTGGCTTTGATTTTGTATCAATTTGATAGTGTATCCATTTCTTTGTTTCTTTAAGATCTAAAACAATAAAATTTCTCACTGAAAGCGATCACATTCTCCTTCATTAATAAGTATTGAGATGGAATTTGAAAATAAGGGTGATGTAGGTATATCCTCTAGGAATAACTTTTCAATTTCCATATGTAATACATTCTATTTCCTATTTGATATGTTTATTAGCTTATAATTTTTCAATAGATTGCATGGAATATTGTGGCTATTGTTCAAATAATATCAATTTGGTCAGCTCATAATAGGTAAAACATGCTAATTAAATACAATTCCATTTTCATGTTTCTTTTATAAAAATAGGTTTAAATACCTTTTGTTATTTGAATGTCCATACTTGATACTTACCATAAAGATTTTGTTACAGGTTTTTTATGGTAAGAATTCCTTCTTAAAAGCAATATTTTCCCTACAAGTCAGTTTGTACCTTCATTATTTTAAAGACCTTAATTCAAGTGCTCACATATTCTACTAGCAATTAATATCACTACATGGTTTTACATAACATTCAAGTATGTCCATATTTTGCATCAATTACCAATCATACTTATTTTCATTATTAGTCCGTTGTTCTAAGGAGATAAATTATATAAAGAGAATACTCATATTGATCAAATTATACAATGAAATAAAATAAAATGATGCTGGCTGTGGCAGTGATGCATTTTATTTCCAACTTAAATTTGGCAACATTTTATTCCATATTTCAGTATCACCAATAAATGGCTCACAAGATAGTATTGTATTCATTGTTGATAAAAATAATATAATTTGCATTAAATTCCCCAACCTTCCTGATGCTTCCCATGATGAGATCATGGAAAACGTGATCTTTGAATACATGATATGTCGGTACTCAATTTATTTAGGAATAAATTACTATTTCAATTTTACAGGTTTAAGTAAAGCATAATTATTTCATCTTCTTCATGGGTACACGGACAAACATCAGCACACCATATTTTTTAATGAGAAATTGCGAAATTAATTTCACTCCAATTGAAATATATTTAATAACATGTCATATTTAAATTTGACAGTGATTGAGTTAACTATGTAGAGGGTGTAATTGATGTTCTAGATAGTGACGTGAGTTCTAACCTTTTTGTTCTCAGAAATGGCAGGGTGTACAGCATTCCTTTCTAATGATATGTAGCAGATTATAGCCGATAAAAGCCTTTCCTATTGTTGGTATGATTTGAATGTTGTAAACCCTGCCATGATAGCAAAAGGACATTGGGATGAGAGATTTGAAGATTAAAATTGAATAAAATGTTATATGAGAATTTTTTTTTACAGTACTACGATCAGGATACCAATCCCTTAATTGCAAAGTTGGTATGATTCAATTAGATATTCCAATTGACTACTTATGTACCTTTTCTTGTAAGTATACTTTTACTGTAATTCATTTCCAGATGTACCTGCTATTGCTGCTACCGACATGAACCGTTTTAGGTTGGCACTGTACGAAATTAAAGAAGTTTTATTCTATTTCTGAACACAGTAATGTTCAACTATTTTTAATATTTATTGTAGAAAAGTGATACTGGAGATGTATATCAATTTTGATTAAATTAATATAATTATATTATCGAGAAGTTTATACCCATGAAATATCTTTTTTTCCTATGGATTGTTTGGATAGAGAATGTATTGTATATAAATACATGAGTATGATATGGAATATGACAAAAGGTCAATTAGAGAATGATTGGATTCATTTGTTTACTTATGGTGAATAAGGAGATACATATTTTGGTTTTCTATTTATTCCTTTTCTCTGATCAATATTGCAGAGGTTCTTTCCTTTTTGTATAATTTATTTGTATCCAAATTTAAGTATATTCCTGCATTTTTCCTTGGTAAATACATTTGAAAATCCTTCTCCATTTGTTTTCTGCTAATTTTTATACACATATTGTTGAGAACCTATTGCTAATTCATGCTGCAAAATATACAATTTATTTATTTAATTATATTTTGATAATGAAAATTTATGCTCCAAATAAAAGAAATTTCCTTTGCCCTAAAATTGGTTTGCTATTTGAACATGTCCTAGGTTACGGTTGTCTTCTTTAAAGACAAACACTTGAAGAACTCCCCCATAATACATATATAAAAGTGTGTCACTACCATAATACATATATGGTTTCACTATCAACATTCAGGTTTGTGCTACAGGCCACCATATCAATTTTTTTAATAACTATGGTCGGTGGGCAATCGTCGAACCATGACTGTAGCGTGCACAAAATTTTTCCACTCCCTTCTTGGCATACGTCCAACGGACGTGCTACCATACTCGTAATTAATTAATAGTTAACCTTCACTTAATTAATAATTGATTAAAAGTAAAAATTTACTAAATAAAAATTAATTAAAAATAAATCTTTACTTAATAAATAATTAAGTACTAATAACATTTGCTTAATTAATAAATTAAATAATCATTAACCTCATTTAAATAAATAATCAAATAATAACCTTTTTGATACTTAAAATATGTTTGAAAAATATGATTAAAAAACTTTTCGAAACACTTAAAAAGAAGACACTTTAGTTTGCAAAAAATGTTTATTTACAAACTACATCCATAACGACTATCGCTGTGGTAAAAATTAGTATTGCATCTCAAAACCCTTCAAAATCTTTAAATTTGATTTACTTCTCTTTTGAAACATAGTAGGGAGTTAGAAAAATAAAAATAAAATTTTAAACTTTGAAAGCTTTTCAAGTAATTTCAAAAGAGTAGATATGATTTTAAAGGGACCTCCAAGTCACTTATACAAGTACAAATGCTAACTTACTTAGTAACATTTAACACGTAGATGAACAAGATCATATATTCACATGCCACAACCATAAAACAAAAGCAAGATCGCATCTTTCAACCATTAAACAACCTTTAGACTTAAATTCAAGTCTAACCTAACACCCTGTACAAGAACATGTATACCAAACTCAAACAACGCAAAAATCCATCAAATCAAACAATTTTGAACAACAAAACAAACAACATAATAAAGGTTAAAACCTTTCTAAAATAATATGAGTTTTTACTAATAAAAATTTATGAAAACAAACCAATTGTTCATTAAAACTTGAAGAAATAGCCCAAGATCATTGAATTTTTCTTTAAAAGAAATTGTTTTTAGCCTTGAATCTTGGAAAGTGGGCTTGACCTAGAGACTCTATGGCTCGGCCATGGGGTGAAAAAGGGTGTGTGACCTTGAATTTGGGAGAAGTAGTGTTGTAGAAGAAGGAATAAGGGTTTAAACAAATTTTTTGAAGGATTTAAAAGCGAAAAGTTTTCATTTTTAAACTTTGAAAATAAAATTGAAGCCATTAAAATGTTCAGGAGCCTTTGAAAAGAAATGAAGTTTTCGAAAAAGTAAGAGTGAATGGAAAAAAGAGAGGAAAAATTAGAAATTATTTTATACTAAGTTAGATAATTGAATTACCAAAATGCTTTTAGGAATAATGCCCTCCACTCAAATAATGACACATCATCACATCCATATCCACCCTCCATTCAAAATGCTCCATATCACCACCATCTCATCCCTTCGTAACTAGTTGTACATGTTTCCCCCCTCCCCCCTTATATGCTTTTATTAATCATCACATCATAATACAAAGCATAAGATTACATGTTGGATAATAGGATGTATTATGTACTAAAATCCACTTTTAAACTTAAAGAATCTCATTAACATCACATCCTCTTTCTCATTTTATATTATATTTCTACTTATTCATACATTCCAAAATAATAATGCTTTAGTTATGTAAATGTTTTTTTAAAATGTATACAATGGTTTAACAACTTTCTATAACTTGTTGTTCGATAAAAAGTTGAAAATCCAAAAATCAAGTTTCGTTTACATTTTTTCATCGAAGTACTTATTTTTGTAAACCCATTTTAAAAATCATTTCACCAACACTATTTAATATTTATAAAGGAATTTTTTGAATAATAAATCCGTTTCTGACTTATTTAAAAATATATAAAATATCCATATTTTAAGTAATTTAATTTTGGCTTGTTACAACCGACTTCTGAGATGAGTACATTTTTAAAATTATAAATATCATAGAGTTTCGTAAGTTCAACTTTAAGGGAAATAGGAGAGATCTAGCAACCATGCCAGAATGATATGTGAGTCCCAAATACACTATGTTACTAATACCTAGTTTTAAAATATCAAAGCCTTTTAAAGCTGATCCCTAAAAATGTGACAAGTCATTGTGGTTGCTAGACGTTAATTGGTATAAGTTATGAGAACCTCCATAAAATTGATTAGAACTTACTTCTTTCCAAACTGAATTTTCATTATTGGCATTCAACTTCCGCAGCTATTTCCCTCATAAAGAAACAATGAGATTATGGAGATTGATATCCTTAACATCTTTAAATTTACAAACTGAATCCTAACTGATGAGACACTTGAAACTATTACTAGGGTTATCTCCAAACTACAAAATGTCTCCCCTAATCCTCTTGATTTTATCGATTACCCATCGTGAAAATAGATAAAATGACATTCATTAAATGGGTAGTGATGACAAAAAAAAGTTAATTAGAACTACCCTACCCACTCTTGTGAAAAATTAGCCATCCCACATACTTAATGTTTTTCTAATTCTATCGGTGATAGTTAACCAATCATCATGCTTAAGTTTTTTTGGTCTTATTAAGATCCCCAAGTAATCAATGGGAAAATTCATCATTTAAAGTTTTAATTGGTCGCAACCTGACTCTCTTGTTACAAATGTCTTTTAGCACAAGAACTGAACTTTTAAAAAAATTAATTTTTAGATGGGATAGTAAATCAAAGATGTAAAAATAAACTTAAGAGCTATAATATGGCAAGGCAAAGGTGCGGTAAAGAGCATGGTATCCTTCGAGTAGCGAAGGAAGGAGAGGCGATGACTCATAACCTCGTCTCCAACCCTACCTAAAATCCCATTACTAGTAGCAAGCTTAATAGTTCCCACAAAAAGTCTGCTGCTGATTTGGCCAAAAGAGGTGATAAAGGGTTTCCTTGCCTATGCCCACATTTTAATTGGATATTATTACCTAAAATACTGTTTACCATTATACTAGAATTACTGGCCTTAAGAAGAGCTATAATCCATCCTACACATTTTGGGCTAGAACCCCTAGCCGGTAATAAGTCATCAAGGAATGTCCAATCTAAAGAATCAAAATCTTTTGCTAAGTCTAGTTTTAAAAGCATGCAAGTGCATTTTTTTAAAGCAGAAATTAATGAACTCCTAAAAAACTACAACCTCATCTGTGACATTTCTACCCTTGATAAAAGTAGTTTGTAAACTACCGATTAGATCATTACTTTTGGAACTAAATCAATAGCTAATACTTTCGAGATGATTTTAATAGAGCAATTTAGAAGCGAAATAGGTCTGAAATCTTTTAATTTATTCACACCAATTTTCTTGTGTAATATAAATACATTAGCGAAATTAAACCTACCCAACTTTAGTGTACCTGTAACACCCGATAAATTGAGTGATAGTTAATTAAAGGAAATTAATTAATGACTGTTAAAGTATAA
Source organism: Allium cepa (assembly GCA_030765085.1). Classification (NCBI taxonomy): domain Eukaryota; kingdom Viridiplantae; phylum Streptophyta; class Magnoliopsida; order Asparagales; family Amaryllidaceae; genus Allium; species Allium cepa. The sequence goes on along the minus strand of CM060940.1, from coordinate 457,843,799 downwards.
AATGGAAATCTCACAAGCATCAGAATTTGGATACGAAAACTGCACCATTGGGTGGCAACTTTCTGATCAATTTTCATATATAAAGTTTTATAATTAATTAGCCGTCTCTAAAGTTGCTAATTAGACTGCATAGACCATTTAGGTTCTGCTACCATTGAAGGAATTAGACTAGTCTACAGTTGGTGAAATAGATAGATTTTAGAAAATTTCATATTTCAGTCATAGTGGGCCTAAGAAGTTTATGGGTTTTACTAGATCCAAAAAAGTTATTTTTATAAATCAATATTTATTAATATTTTTTAATCATAATTAATTGAATCCATGTTAGTTAAATGTGAAATTTGTAAAGGTTTGAATATATAAAGTATATTCATATTCTAAATTATGTGGCTAACATGTGAACACAAAGTAAGTGAATTGTTAGAGGTCAAAGAATGGGAACAAATTGAAAATTAAATCTTGATGTAATTACACCATGATTTAAAAGGAAAAAGATGAAAGGGGTCATCATTGATTGATTTCACCTTTCCTCTTTAGCAAAATGTAGTGGACACAACATCTAGTTAAAATACAAGAGAAGATATAATACAACAAAAATGAAAACCGTACGACCAGTAAAATGGTAGATATATGTGTTGATATTGAGATTTATATCTATATATATATATATATTCGCTATTTATATGTATATATTATTGCCCCAATTTTAAATTGCTCAATGAATTTAAAAAAATTATTTCTAAAACATGTTATAACAATATAAAGCATAAATATAAATGTTTACACACACACAACACACATATAATGACTAATCCAAAGCTTCCCAACCGATTCAAAAACAAACATTAATATTATGTAAAAAAATTCTAAAGAGTTTGCAAACATATGTATGCTTAAGTTAATTGATGAAATACATATATACATCTCTACTACTAATAAAGAGAATTTAATGAAAAAAATTTCCACCGTGCCTTTTCGAAAATTCAAAAATACCCTCATCCATCAACGGAATATAACCGTAGGTTTTGGAATCTCCACCACTATCCCCTTCCGGACCACCCTCAATGGAATTTCACTATCAATTTGCATCTAGTACCACCAACAAAACCAGTTGAAAAAAAATATTATGACCAAAAAACTTTTGCACTTAAAGCACACATCCGTCCACTGATTTTTTAAAATAAAAATAATACCTCATTTAATAGATGCATGTACATTCAATTTTTATTAGTATAAGTAACGATTAAACCTAAACTAAAAAATTTACTTTTACTAGTATTATTAAACAATCCAAATATTATAACACCAAAATTGTACGCATCGAATCAAACAAGGAATCAATAATTTATTAAAACAATCAAAAAAATATTAAATTGTGTAATATGCTCGAAATTTTAATATAACTAAATATATACATAAATCTATAGCCAAAACAATATTTAAGTCACATATAAAATTTTGTTTTGATTTTTCTCGTTAAAAAAGTACAAATCATTTGATAAATTACTTAACCTACATAAGTTATTTTAAATCAAGGCAAGATAATAATATGTACATATAAATTGTCATAAACATATAACATCTAAAAAAATTTAAACTAGAATATCTCTTTCACATCTAGCTAATAAGTTACACTTTAATTTGGAAATCCCTTCTTAGATCCTTGAATCTACGCATAATCTTTTGCATGAGATGTATGGACCATGTAGCTCTATATTTTACATGATGTTTTGATTTGATTTAGAGTTGATAATTTAAAAAAAATGTAATGATCCTAATTTTTGACTAACATTATTTAAAACATTTAGTTGGATAAATTAAATAGAATAATTTTAATAGTTAAGGGATTGAGAGTTTCTAATTAATAAGGGATCGTGCCTTAACGAATGTATGAGCAAAAGAGAATTGAAAATAAGTAAGTGGAAGGTATATGATAAGGGTAAAATGGGAACATCCTTCATTCTAATACCTTAAACCCTTCCATCCTTCATTCCTTATTCATTTTAGCATTCATAGACAAAATTGAAATTCTATTGAGGACGACCGACCACCATTAAGAAGAATAAAAAAGAAGGTAAGTTTGAAATCAAGTAGAAAGCTTAAATAAATTAATCAAAGGGCAAGATCTCAACCTTCTTAACACAATGCCAGGGTAAATATTAATTTACAACTCTCTTTTGACTATGATTTTGGTTTTATGATTATGGCCCAATTATTTCACAATTAACATGCCATATTATGTTTTTTTTAAAAGTTATATATGCTTGTAGATGATTTATAGGGTTTCATATGGATTTCATGACATATGTAGATTAGGAAACCTATTAAATGACATCAAAATGAGCAAAGTTTTTGATATGTGGTCGAGAACATCAATTTGGAAGTGGGTTTCAAGTTTATAATTCTCCAAGTAATTGTGGATTTAATATGAACTTCTATGAGTGAAAATAGTTAATGTCGGGTTTAAATTATTTAAGGCAGTTATATAATGATTTCGGGTCTGAAATTTATATATGTTAGAAAATATATTAAAAGTGAATAATTGTGAGTTTTAGGAAACTTTCCTAAGTATTTTACTATGGTCATAAAATTATTTAAGGGACTTACATGTTTCATATGTTTTATCAAGGAGGAGGGCTTATTTTCTTAAAATGTTTTAAATTCTAAATTTTGAATTCAATGGCCTTTTTAGAAAAGTTTTTTGATAAGAAATGACAACCAATCATATCTTGACAAAGTAGGTAAGCCAGGTAAAAAGAAATTACTTTAAAAGTTAATAAACTAGTTTTTTTTTCGAATTGCAAGTTCTCCACTTCCTTAGCTTGCTTCCGTCACCATTCCCAGTTATACCTTTCGTGCCTATTTAAAATCCATGCATATGATAGCAAGCAATTAGTATGTAGTGTATTAGAGAAAGGAGGAAGAAATGATGATGTCTAAGGTATGCTTTCGAAGAGGTTGAAGTCAGTTTAAAACGAGGCTTTCGAACAAGTTGCCACATGACTTTTTTTAGAAAGGAGCTTTAGGAAGGGTTGCCACTTGCTTTTATTTTAAAAGAAGCTTTCGAAAGGATGGCCACTTTCAAACCTATTCAAAACCTAGCTGTCGCGTTCATACCTTTAGAATTAGTTAAGGTCCTTTTTCTTTATTGCCTTAAAACAATGTATTTGAAAGGGCTGCTTTCATCTTTTAATTTTGAAAGTCGCAATCTCAATGCTTTCGAAAGGGTAGTTTAGCCACTTTCAAATGATTTCAGAAACAATAGTTTTGAAAGGGTGGCTTTCGAAACTATCATCATTCCTTTACTTAGGATCAATGCTTTCGAAAGCAATGCTTTCGCTCCTGTTCTTTATGACCCTTTAGTTGTACGAAGTATTAAACCCAATGGTTTCGAAAGAAACAATTTTAAATAGTTTCGAAGTAATGTGTCCATAAACCATTACTTTAAATCGATACTTTCGAAAGATATATTATAAGTGTTTCGAAAGATATGTTTTAAGTGTTTCGAAAGGTAGGTTCTAATGCTTTTGGAATATAAGTATAAATGGTTCGAAAGGGATATCTACGGTTTTATGTAATGGTTTCAAAAGGGTTTCTTTCAATTATATTTGAAAGGTATTGTTTAAGGTTTTAAACAAGGGTTTTGAAGGTATTGCTTTGGCTTCATGGTATAAGGTTTTCTAAGTTAAAAAGGGTTTTAACTTATTTGAAGGGAACGGTAATCCCATTAATCTAGATTTCATTAACATTATTTTGTGTAAAGTATATATCATGGCATAAGTATTTTTAGTAAATCAAAGTGCATCTTTTCCTTGTTTAAGTATTTTTAAAAGGGTTTAATCATTTTGAAAGAAAGTTTTTCAAGGAAAATTATAGGGTAGTTAACCCTAAGTTTATGACTGTAAACCCAAAAAGTGGATCAACACCCTAGCTAAAGTTTGGAAGCACCCGCCATGTTTTGACAGAGCAATATCACAGATCACAGATATAAGAAAAACAAAGTAAAAGAAAGAAGACAGAGAATTTTTATAGTGGCTCGGCTATTAATGAAGCCTACGTCCATTTTATAATTTTCCTTATACATTGATTGCTGTTATAAGAGATGTTTGATTATAAGGCTATGATTATCTTTAGATAGATTGAATCCCCATAGTTGGAATCCACTGGAGAATCATAGTGAATTCCTTCGGGGATTGTTGTAAGGGAGGCAGAAAGTGAAAAATAATACCATCCAAGCTTCAGAAACCAGTCCGAAAAAGCCCACGTTTCTGTTGGAGGTAGGATGATATTTGTAGAGATTGGAGGGTTTCTGGGCCAGCCTGCCATCACTAGCTCATAAAAGAACGACAGGCGACTTAGGAGATTCTAGTTGGTGACATAAGCCAACAACATGGGTCGCTGGGTGGCTTATGGTACATGGGTCGCTGGCGACCCATTGGCCTTGGGTCGCTGGGCAACCCACGGACCATAGGTCCTAAGCAACTTATAGACTTAGTTTATTTCGCCGATCGAATCTCGCCTCCTTTCTTTGTATTCCATAGCTTGCTTGTTCAAGGTTTTAAAGAAGTGCATGGGTTGCTGATGATCCGTCCACAGTGGACTATCCTGGGTTCTGAAATTGGAGATGTTTTCATAGACATTCATCGTTATCGTTACGTCTTGACGGCAAGTCGCTAGCCGTTTACGTTCAAATTCTTGTTGAGTTGCAGAAATGCCGGCATCTTGGCTTTGCTGATCCTAGTCATCATCTTAATCGTATGGCTTGGCCTTTTTTAATTCCTTACCTTAGCTTTTCTGATTAAGTGCTATGCCATTCTGATGTGATGGGATTATTTCGTATTTTGCTGGATCCTGTCAGGTTAAAAACGCGAATAACATTTGCCCCCCAAGTACGCCTTTTAAATGAAAGGTTTGATTTGCTTTAGAACAAGTCATCAAAATGAGTCTTCGGTTGTTGTGCTTTAGTCTTGGTGAACCGTTCAGTTCTTTTGGATTATCTTTTCCGTCATAATTCATTCCAAACCTATAACAGCCTAAGACTCTAGGCTCTGCCTAAGGGTAATCTACACATCACAGTCATTTCGAATTTCATTTGGGGTTATTACATCACATTTCTCTAATTACATTACACATCTCTAACCATCCCGCATTCATTCGGGATTTACATCACTATTAATTTTCTCTATCCACTCATATATCAAAGGAAAATCATATATCAGAATCACATCATACATCAAAATAACATTATATATCAAAATCACATCATGTCACCACATATATCAAAATTACATTGTGTCACATCATATATCAAAGTCATCATGTGTTCATCCAGGATTTATCCATTTTATTCTATTTATAAGGCATTCAAATCCTTTTTTTGCGAAACATATCTGTTTTGTGGTTCGATCTTTCTAGACTGCTTAAGTAAGTTTAATGCATGAGATCTCTGAATCGTTTAATGCTCAATTTAATGTACGATCTCTCTGGATCGTATAATGTTTAGTTTAATGGTGATCTCTCTAGATAGTTTAATGTTCTAAGTTAAGTGGACGTTCTTTCAGGATCATTTGTTTGTTATGTCAAGGGGGATTAAGTAAGCCCATGCACTCACTCCCCAGTGACAGGACTTACTTCTTGCATGCCGGTCTCATGGTGGGATTTTAAGGTGATCAATATTTTACAATTCTATCCACTCTCTCTTTGGCAAGGGGACTTGCACCCTGCACTCTGGTCCCATGGTGGGACTCTAAGGCTATCGATATCAGTTATCAAATTCAAATATTCAAATCAAAATAAATAAATAGAAATTAAAGAAGAAGGAATCCTGAATGTTCATCGTGGGCATCCGACTCAGAGCGTGGTGAAGGACCGTTCGGGATCCCGTACACATGTAAGCGGCCTTTGATGATGATTGTCCTAAGTTCTTTCAGGCATCCGACTCAGAGATTGCCTAGGGACAGTTCAGGATCCTGTACACGTGTAAGTGGCCTTCGATTATTTTTGTCTACATACTAAAAGAAAAGCGCAGGAAAAGAAAAGATAAAAGAAAGCAAGGGAATCAAATTCGACTCCTATTTACCCCGATCATGGGATAATTTGTCTCGGCACTTGTCCTTGGGCATTTCTTGATGCATTTTCCATGGATGGCGGTTATCCCTGCAACTCCACCGCAGTTCTATTCCTCGCATATTATGGCAGCTGGTTGTTCTGGACCAGTTCTTCTATCAAAGATCACATAGGTGTTGACACTCGTTCATCTCTTGCCTGTTCAACTCATGGAAGATGCAAAACTTTTCAGATTTTTTCTCTCGATTTATGGGCTTTCTCCTAGGCAACCTCTGGGAGAGGTTCTACCCCCTAGTATCAAGATATATCCTTTCTGGGGTTGTAGTCAGTTCGGTGTATGAGGAGAACCTTGACCCGTATCTCTGTCATTTTGGGTCTTTAATGTTTTCATCGGCTTTCCTCTTCCCTATATCTTTTCCAATTCCAGCTCCTGATGGTCCCCCGCCTTTGACGGCATTTATTTCAGAACCCACATCCTCATCCTTAGCTTCGGCATTTTCCTGACGTAGGTACCTCTCAGCTTCATAATAGAATTCTGTGAGATCCATCGATGGGTCCCTTTTCAATGCGACTTTGAAATCAGTCTTATTTGCGACTCCAGATAATGCAGCCATTGGGATTAACGATGGGTCTGGTTTGTCCTCCGCGGCTGCCATGCATTGAATCTTGTTAAATAGCTTCTCAAGGAATCTCCAGGGCTCTGTTTCACATTTGAGAGCGTAAGTACATTCCTTGGTTGTGAGACATGAACCTTTGTCTCAAGAATCTGCTCACTAAGTCGGTCGACGTGCTATTGAACCCATTTTTGGATTGTCTAAACCATATTGCAGCCAAATCTGCTAAGTATAAAGGGAAGCATCGCCCCATTACTTCCTCTGAAGCACCTAGCACCTCCATATATTGGACATACCGCATCATATGAATAGTCGCGTTTATCTTCCCAGCATACATTTCCAACGTCGGAAGCTTGAAATATAGAGGGTTTCTTGCGTTTCGAATATTAGCTTAAATGGATTTCTGTTCACATCTTCCAGACCCATATCTGGGGGCCTCCTCTGATGAATCTGTGCACCAATTCAGCAACTCTATTCTCACCGTCCAATGAAGGTCTTTTCCTAAAGCAATACTTCCCCATTCCCCTATGGGGTTTCTCGGGATGGAATCTTCTAGCAACATACCCATGTTCTAATTTGCAACTCTAGCTTCATTCATTCCTTCATTCCTTCGAGGAAGTTCTGGTGCATATCCTTCTGTCGGTCCCATCCAATTATCCAGATCAGCTCCCGTGCTACCAGTCCCTGGCGTTTCAACAGTTGTTTCGGCATAGGCATTGATTCCCATGTTGATTCCAGCACTGCCCACATGTGTCAGTTGCTCTGGGCATAGGGGAAAGGCTCCACCTTGCTCCATTCCAATTTCAGCAATCCCTGTATTGTTCCCCAATGCTTGATTCCTATTCCAGCATATCTAGCTATCCATTGCTGCTCCATCCACTTGAAGAATCCGTCTATCATCTCTTGTTGTCTAGCTAAGAGTCAATCCTGCATTTCTTTCATCATCCTCTCCATCTCCTCTCTCATCGCATAGCTGGCTTGATGAGAATTTGAAGATACTTCCTGGTTGCCCCCAAGCTCCGATTGACTTGCTCTTGTTTTAGGTCTAGTGTTAGGACTCTTCATTTTTCTCTGAATCTCGGATTCGAACTTCAATTTTCCAGATCTTGTTCAAGGTTCTCAATGAAAGCACCAAAATGTTAACCCAAAAAATAGATCAACACCCTGGCTAGAGTTTGAAAGCATCGGCCCTATTCTGACGGAGCAATATCACAGATCATAGATATAAGAAAAATGCAGTAAAAAAAGAAGACGGGGAATTTTTATAGTGATTCGGCCGTTATTGAAGTCTACGTCCACTTTATAACATTTCTTACAGTCTGAATGCTGTTACAACAGATGTTTGATTACAAAGCTCTGATTATCTTTAGCAAGATTGAACCCCTAGAGTTGATATCCACTGGAGAATCATAGTGAATTCCTTTGGAGATTTTTGTGAGAAAGGTAGAGAGTGAAGAATAATTCCGGCAGAGCTTCAACAACCGGTCTGGAGAATCCCCCATTTATGTTGGAGTTAGGATGGTATTTATAGAGGTTGAAGGGTTTCTGGGCCAGGCCTGCCATCACCAGCTCGCAGAAGGACTAAAGGCAACTTAGGAGACTCTGGTCGGCGAAATGAGCCAATACCATGGGTCGCTAGGCGACCCATGGTCCTCACTGACGACCCATAGACTTAGTTTATTTCATCGATCGAATCCCACCTCCTTTCTTCGTATTCCATAACATGCTTGTTCAAGGTTTTGAAGAACTGCATAGGTTGCTAAAGATCTAGCCACGATCGACTAACCTGGGTTTTGAAATTCGAGATGATTTCATAGACATTCATCTTTATCGTTACGTCTTGATGGCAAGTCGCTAGCCGTTTACGTTCAAATGCTTGTTGAGCTACAGGAATGCCAGTCTCTTGGCTTTGCTGAACCCATCGTCGTCTTAGTCGTATAGCTTAGCCCTTGTTAATTCCTTACCTTAGCTTTTTTGATTATGTTCTACGCCATTTTGATGTGATGGGATTGTTCCATATTCTGCTGGATCGTATTGGGTTAAAAACCTAAATAATAGTGACCAATATATTAGAAAACCATATGGGACTGGTATGGAGTCGCGTCCTATAATTTAGCTAATAGCTCCTAGCTAATATAATTCCAAAATTCTAGTTTGTAACGCTTTGTCATAGGTGGGACTAAAATAATATTACACATAGAAGGGAATATACAGAGTAAAGATAGGTTATTGGTGAGCCCGCAAAACCATAAGGATCAGTTGACCTTGGAAAAAGATAGTTAAGGGCAGATAGCTCAGTGTTATGTCTAACAGAAGTTAGAATATTTATTTTGTTTAGTAGGCTCGCGTCAGCCAATGGTTAATAGTTAGCCAGTTATAAACTATAGTGTGGACAGATGGTCCATTGATTACCTGATTATTATGCATATATATTATTGCTACTATTGTTATAACTAGTTTGGTTGCAGGTTTGACTTTGCAAAAGATATTATTTTAAAAAGATATTGGTGAGGGAAAACCCATTCCGCTAGACGGCGTAGTCTCACTTAATATCAGTAAATGGAGATGTAATAGAATTATTCAAACCAGGCTTTATATTTGACTCGAAGTTTATGTTTTCCGCATAGCTCAAAATTAATTTGAGTAGATTAAGAGTTATGAACTTTTAAGGTTTAGTAGGTTGGACGAATAAGCTTCTGAAGACGTGCATGAGGCAAAGCTAGCAATATAAGAGCTATTTAGTAGTATTTCTGTTGTAAAGAATTTATGACCGATATGTCCATCTAGCACTCTGATCATAGAAGGAGGCATCTTCATCTGTCGCTCTTGGTGTGATTTTGTAATAATTATATTTGATCAAAACGTAGCAATCATTTTTTATTATATAATTGAATATGAAATATTATTTGAAATATAATCAGAAAAGCTATTTTGGAAATCTGTGTTATTTTATTTCATATTCATGTGCTTCTGATATTATGGATACAATTAAAATTACTGTATTTTGTCATCAGTTAACACTATAGATGACTACAACATCTATAGTTCTTAGCTTCGAGTCTCAAAGTAGGAGATGTTACAAAAAATGATAAAGAAATTTTCAACGATGGCTAGGAGAGAAGAGGAGAAAGAAAAATTAATGAAGGAATGGAATGAGTGGATTAGTTTTAATAGAAATAATGAGAAATTTCACATTCTTATATGTAAAAGTTCCTAACTAATCCCTCAATTTTATTTCACTCCACCCTTTTCTCTACGTATATGGACAACCATTGTTTGCCATCTTTATGATGCAAAATTTTCAAAAGTCCTTCAAGCAATCATCTCTTATTTAAACTCGTTTAAAATATACATAAATTATATAAGTGTGCACAAACAAAACTTTTATATATGCATTAAACTAATTTAAAAGAAGTCTAAAAAATCAAATAAATTAATATTTCTCAAATATTAATTAATTTAACCAATTTACAATGTTTTATAAACTAATTAAACCGTATGGTTTTTTAGGGAATTTGAAAATACAATTATGAGACTCAGAGGTGTGAATTCAGTCAGCGGTTAATTTTAAACGACTCAAATACTTATATTCATGCACATTAGTTGGTGATGTGACAGTTTGGTGGAATCCTTGGTTATATATCTTTCAGGTGAAAATCCAATTTTATATTTTATTAAGTGCAACCTTTTAGTAACGATAATTTACAGGCATTTTGCTCGTCAACGCTCTACCATTTTAGAATTAATGAAATTTGGTTTTGAATCAAATTCTAATATCAACCTAATTCAACTTAGTTATCCCATAAACAAAAACTTTGTTCAATAAAAATACTTTTTTAATCATACTACTCTGGCTAAAGATTTTGACTCTGAGTTTGCTATGGTTGTCCGTGGTACCAATTTCATATAACTAAGGAGATGAATTCTCTATTGAACTGTGCTTCATATTTAAGCTTTAACTCAGATCCTACCATAGGCGCTTGATGGATCGTAACATCATGATTTGACTATAATCAAAGTGAAGTACACACATTAAAGCTTCACGGTGTTCTCATGTCAAGTGAACTGTATAACATTGTCACTTTGAAATTTCATGTTTGACCTAGTTGTTATTAACCAACAAGAAAATCTCGAACAAGTCATTTCATGGCTATCTAATAACTACAAGTATGTAATCCCTTGGGCCTCTGACAACCGTGAGTAATACACCACCCAATGTTTGGAGAGTGTTATGCACGCCATTCTCAAAGGATTTACTAATGTCTTTTTCTTGAAACATTTTAATTGGGAATATTTAAAATAATATGAATTTTATATAGTGATAATTATAATTACAACTCCTTGCAATTATTATCACAGAGCATATCATTTAAGGATTCTCTATTTTAATATACTTAAGTTAATTACTTAATAAATATATCACAATATAACAAATATAGAATGCATTATAAACAACTTTTATTTTGAATGAGATTTTGTTGCAGATTTATCGATTTAAATAAAATATAGAATTGCCTATATGGAATCCTTTTAATTCTCTCGAATACATCATCTGGCTTTAGAAATTCCGATTCGACTTGCCTCTCTTTATAATGATTATCCTACGATCTATCTTTTCCTATTGCAAGTCCACTCCTTTAGTTCTCAACTCGTGCAAATGGTGAATTTTCTTCAAATACCAACTTCATATAATGATAGCTCTTAACGTTTAGAAAAATGATAAATTTGTCGTGGTTACCACCTATAAGACCTCATTGATATGGATAAAAAGTTAAATATTGAATGTTGGATATGAAAACGACCGCCATGTTAAAAGCATTCGATATTAAATACCCTCTTTTAGATATTTTGATCCAGTGCTCCGAAAGAACATTTTTTAAAACATACTAAGCACCACTCTCGTTTTCCAATATTAAGTAACGTTGAAGTGTTTACAATACATAATCCAATATATTTCCTAATCTGTTAGCACTAATTCCTTCGGTTCCACAAAATAACTATTCATTTCATCAACCAATTGAGCAATGCAATGAAAACCATAATTTCCACTTTTTTCAACATCCTCGGATTTAATAGCACACAGATGAAGAAACTCAGGAATATGATGAATGAATTTGGATGTGTAAAAAAACAATTATGTGTAATTTATCTATAGTTTCCTTTATTTTTTCTTTTCCACATTGGAGTAATTATTTTTCCAATGCTTGATTATGATAATTGTTGAGAAGTACGTTTCACTCTTTCAAGTTCTAATGGATCGTGTTTTGTCGACCTAACTTCCTTATCTTTTAGTTTCCCCATTGCTCCCCAATGGTCGACCTTTACGGAATCTAGGTTTAGGCTCCAATAATGATATCACTGAAGGTACTCTGATCTCCTTCAATTATAGCAACATAACTCTTTTTTCATATGTAGTTACATTCTCAAAATATTTCCTAAATTCAGTATGTTCAACTATGTGATCTAATTCTATGATTATTGAATTTGAGGACTTCAATCAAGTATTTGCTAATAATCACAAATTATATCAAGTGGATTTGGAAGAAAATCGTTATAATTTTCATTCATGTACACAAGGTAAACGTAGATCGTATAAAGTTTGTGCCTTATATTCTGCTTCATTATTTTTCGCTAGGAATTCTAATCGTATGGCGTAGCAGACAGCTCGTCCTTTGGAAGTCTCAAGCACTACCCCTGCCCCCGAGTAGAAATTATTAGATGCACCATCGACAAAGAGCTTCCATCCTGTTTCCACTTTCGCTGTTATTTCCTCTTCTTTATCCTGTATAGCAAATTCGACGATGAAATATGCCAATGCTTGCACGTTGATTGCATTTCTAAGATGGTAAGTGATTTCATTAATTAGGTGGAATGACTGATATGATTGTCTATTTGTATCCTTAAAGCGTGACTTTGTTGACTTTAGGGGGCTCAAGATCAGATGATTATCGATCTTCTAGTACACCTATGCGGATATCAGCCATACATAAATTTCACCGATCTACCGGTTGGATCAGATGACCGTAAATCTATCGGTTCGCCTTTACGATGCTTTAGTTCATGGAAGACCATCACTATGTTTTAGTTTATGAAGGAGTTTTTGTGGACGGATGTCCGGCCACCAGACGGCCTTCGAATGATAATTTATCGATTTCGAGAGGAATTTTGATCGGATGTCCGACGATTACATCACTTTGGAGCTATAATTCATTGACTCCATAAAGAGTTTTGGGTCGTATGTCCGACAGCTGGTGGTCTTAAAGTAATGATTCATCGACTTCAAGAGTAATTTTGGTCAGATGTTCGACGATCATACGGCCTTGGAACGATAAATTATCGACCCTAAGAAGAGTTTTAGGTCGTGTGTCTGACGGCCCAACGGTATTAAAGTGATGATTAAATGACTTTAAGAAGAATTTTTTGGATTTAGGTCGTAGGAACATAGTTTTATTGGTTCGTGGAGACTAAAGGGTTAGATCTGTTTGTTTGACGATCCTTTGGATAAGACTTCTCGATGCTACCAGAGCAACGCAGGTTCTCAAAAGGGGGATTGACACGACTCATTGAGGGCATAGAAGTGCTTTTGTTGTGATGTCTGCAAATGCCCCAGTGTACCGCTACAGCTCATTTGGAGAAGGAAAGTCGATAATTATGGATCAGAAGCATCGCTATAGGTTGATGCCCCATTCCTTAGTTGCTAGCAAGCTAAAGTGTTATTTGATAATCACCATTTCGTCTGATTTCTTCAGTTAGCTGGAGTGCATTTCTACTAGATCTTGGTAGCCTTGCTTGGGAAGAAGGTCCCTGAGGTCCTGTAGCTCCTTCACCATTTGGTATGTTCTTTGGCGAATTTTCGGGTTTGCCTTCTTCCTATTGTACTACTTACAGTCTTTAAAACCGGTTTGTCTTCCCATAGAATTCTTCCAAGGTAGTAGGCTGTTTCATCCTTTAATGATTCATGAAGGCCTTGAAGTCGATTGCATCTGTCGCCCTCGCTTCATCCATATGCTAGTCATACCTGTAAAAATGAAAATTCGAATCATTTGTGTAGTTGTAAAAAGGTATACTTGGCATAATAAACTTCTTTGGATATTCTAAATGTTGAATGGCTTCGATGAATGGGTTTCGGTTGGGGAAGATGCTTTAATTGTTGTCATACCGGTCCATTTTCAAGTTACGACTGTTTATAATGGTTGAGAAACATGTATGCATGATTAACCTATGCTTGAATGATTGAAAATGCAGATTGAATGACAAATCACTTATGATATGGTCATGGATCAGTGACGATCCCCAAATGTTTTCAAACTAAATGAGATCGGTCTAAGGTAGCAAAGAAAGCCCCATAAGGTTGCATTCTAAATTTCAAGGCATTTGGAGTTCACATGTTCGAGTTATAAGCAGAATAATATGGATCGGTATTGATGGAGTATGGTATTTTACTTGGATTCCAACCTAATAAAATTTCCCATGTGCTTGGAGTTAGCACGTGGTTCCCATGGAGTCATCGAATTTGAAATGCTTGGTTGGTGACAAACGTTGCCTGGAGCCATTTGCATGTTTGCTTAGAGAAAATATTTGTTTTACCCAAGTCTGATGGCGAGTTTGACTTCTAGTCCAATGGGTGATCATCCGATCTAGACTTCGAGTGAGGACTTCCAAAATTTGCTTCGAGATAATGGGTGATCATCCGAGTTCGACTTCGAGTCAGGACTTTCAAAATTTGCTTCAAGTCAAATAGGTGATTACCTAAGTTCGAATTCGAATCAACCCCGAAGTGAGTTTTTCAAAGACCATTTTGACAATTTTTGATGATTTTCGAGCACCATTCTGGGAGTAGTTAGTTATTGGAGCGCTATGAGAGCATCTATCTTTTCCATAAGAGCCTTTTGATTGTTTGCCATTTTACGGCTAAATTCATCAACCGTCTGTTCAATTCTCCCTTAGTCACTACTTCATGCCGTGTGGAGGATCCTAGAACCCGATCTCCATATTTTGCTCCTAATAGTAGGTTGTTGGGGTTGTTGACTTCAATTTGCTGTTTGTTTCTTCTCCAGCAATGGTAGCTCCTATGGATCTTACGGAAGTAGTTCTCTTTCTTCTTGGTGCCATTGATTCTCATCACCAAATCTTCTAAGTAGAGATTAAGGATCTAACTTCTAAACCTATCTGATCCCAAGTAGATAGCTAGATCTTGGCTTGAGTCGGGTTTTTAGTGAAAGCACCAAAATGTCGACCCAAAAATAGAATCAACACCCCGAATTGAATGTGAAAGCACCAGCCCTGTTTATCATGGCAAATAGAAGGAAGAGAAGAAGTTGTAACTCGTAGATAATGCAAAAACGATACGAGATTTTTATAGTGGTTCGGCTGTTAACGAAACCTACGTCCACTATATAACTTTTCTTATTAACTGACTGCTATTACAAGTTGAATCCGTTTACAACGCAATTGAATTGTGCAAGTTAGATTAAGTCACTAATGTTAGAGTTCACTGGAGAATCAAATGAACTGTGTAGATGACCGTTGTGTAGGAGAATAGGAATAAAGAGTAGTTTCCACAAAGTTTCAGTAGCCAGTCCAGAAGATCCTGTTCATATTGCAGGTAGAATTGTATTTATAGGGGTTAGAAAGCTATTAGGCTAGGCCATCTTGCTAGAAGCTTGCAAATGAACGTACCAAGGTGCATTGAAAACTTCATAGCGAACCGACTCAATCTGTTGCACCGCTAGCGATCCATTGCTTTTAGGTCGCTAACGGATATCATTCATTACATAAATTTTGTCGATCTACCAGTTTGCCTTCACGATGCTTTAGTCCGTGAAAGACCTTCTCATTCGTGAAGGGTATTTTAGATCAGATAACCGCTGATCTATCAGTTTACCTTCATGTTGCTTTAGTTCGTGAAAGACCTTCATGTTCGCGAAGGGTTTTTGGGATCAGATGACTGCTGATCCATTGGTTCGCCTTCACGATACTTTATTACATGAAAGATCTTCACGTTCATGAAGGGTTTATTGGATCAGAAGACCATTGATCTTTCAGTTTTCCTTTATGACGCTTTAGTTCGTGAAATACCTTCATGTTCACGAAGGGGTTTTTGGATCAATTGACCGCTAATTGCCGATTTGCATTCACGATATTTTAGTCAGGGAAGAGCTCCATAACGCTTTAGTTCGTGAAGAGGTTTATGTGGTCGGATGTTTGATGACCATACGGTCTTGGAATGATGATTTATCGATTCCGAGAGGAATTTTGTCGGATGCCCGACAACCAGACGGTCTTGGAGCAACAATACATCGATTTCAAGAAAGTTATGGCTCGTTTTTTTGACATCTCAGTGGTCTAGAAGCAATGATTAATCAACATCAAGTGAAATTTCAGTCGGTTGTCCAGTGACCAGATGGCCTTGCAACGATAATTCGTCGACTCCAAGAAGAGTTCTTGGTCATGTGTCCGACGAACCAACGGTATTCAAGCGATGATTTGATGACTTCAAGAGGAATTTTTGGGATTCAGTTCACGGGAACACGGTTTTATATGTTCATGGAGACTAAGGGGTTGGATCTGTTTGTTCGATGGTCCTTTGGACAAGACTTCTCGACGCTACTAGAGCAACACCGGTTCTCAAAAGGGGGATCGGCATGATTTGTCAAGGGCATAGAAGCATTTCTTTTGACGTGCTATCTGCGATGCCCCTAATGTCGCGATGTGGCTCATTTGGAAAAGGAAAGTAGACAAGGATGGACGAGAAGGCATCACTTTAGGTTGCTGCCCCATTCCTTAGTTGCTAGCTAGCTGGAATGTTATTTGATAATAATCATTTCTTCTGATTTCGTTAGTTAGCCGAGGCGCTTTTCTACTGGATCTTAGTAGCCTTTCTTGGGCAGAAGGTCCCTGAGGTCTTGTAGCTCCTTCACCGTTTGGTATGTTCTTTGAAGAATTTTCGGGTTTGCCTTCTTCTTATTGCACTACTTCTAGTCTGTAGAACCAGTTTGTCATCCCATAGAATTCTTTCATGGTAGTAGGTTGTTTCATCCTTTAATGATTTCTGACGGCCTTGAAATAGACTGCATTTGTCGCCCTCGTTTCGTCCATATGCTAGTCATATGTGTAAAAAAAGAAATTCCGAATTAGTTGTACAGTTGTAAAAAGGTATAGTTAGCAAGATAAACTTCATTGGATATTCTACATGTTAAACGCCTTCGATGAATGGGTTTCGATTGGGCAAGATGCTCTAATCCTTGTTAAACCGGTCTGTTTTCAAGTTACGGTTGTTTACAATGGTTGAGAATGATATATGCATGATTGTCCTATGCTTGAATGATTGGAAATGCAGACTGAATGACAAATCACTTATGTTGGGGTCATGGATCAGTGATAATTCCCAACAAATTTCAAACTAAGTGAGATTGGTCTGGGTTGACAAAGAAGGCCCCATAAGGTTGCATTCCAAATTTCAAGGCATTTGGAGTTCGCATGTTCGGGTTATGGGCAAAAGAAGATGGATTGGCATTGATGGATCGATAGTATTTTTCTTGGAGTCCAACCCGAGAAAACTTGTCATTTGCTTAGAAACAGCACATTGTTAGCATGGAGTCTTAGAATTTGAAATGCTGGATTGCTGACAAAGTTGTTTGGAGCCATTTGCATGTTTGCTTGAAGAAAGTCTTGGTTTTACGCGAGCCTGATTCAGACCAAAATTTCCTAGGTTTACTTTGAGTCAAATGGGTGATCACCCTAGTTCGACTTCGAGTTAGGGCTTCCAAAATCTGTTTCGAGTCGAATAGGCAACTACCTGAGTTCGAATTCGAGTCAATCCCAAAGCGAGTTTTTCAATGACCATTTTGATGATTTTCGACGATGACCATTCGTGATTCCACGATGAGAGCCCCATGATGGTATTGGAAGCTGGTCAGTTGGGAGTAGTCACAATATACCATGGGAGCTTGGCCTTATAATCGATCTTAGTATGCATTATATCTTCTTGGTCCTTCTTCCTCTAGGAGTACTGTTTGAGTAGTAGTTCCTTGTCCATTGCTTGGCAATGTGCTGTGGCATAGGTTTTAGAGCTTCTTTTACCATTTTGCACATGGGCATTTTCATCCAATTTGTTTTCCTCGAATTGTTTGTTATCTTCAGAGTCGGATAGAGCCAATTGTATATCCCCATGAGGTTTTCACCCTAATGTTCAGGTTTGTGGTGAGTGCTTTTGCAGTGGGTGGAGTGTTAATGCTTTCTTCCATTATGATTCTTTGAGCTCCGTCCATTGCTTCCTTTTTCTTTTGCATTATGTTTCTCCTAATCAAGCTAGAAATAGAAGAATGCACTTGCTCCATAGCAGCCACGAGTTCAAGCACCAATCTAGGAATAGTTAGTGATTGGAGTTCAAAGAGAGCATCTATCTATTCCATAAGAACCCTTTGACTGTTTTCCATTTTACGGTTAATTTCATTAACCATCTTGTTCAATTCTCCCTTAGTCACAGCTTCATGGTATGTGGGGGATCCTGGAACCTGATGTCTAGAGTTAGCTCCTAACAGTAGGTTGTTGGGGTATTTGATTTCAATCCGTTGAGGTTTTATTTCTTCTCCAGCACCGGTAGCTCCTATGGATCTTTACAAGGTAGTCCTCTTTCTTCCTAGTGCCATTGATTCTCAATAACAAATCTTCTAAGCAGAGATTGAGGATCTAACTTTTGAACCTATCTGATCCAAAATAGACAGCTAGATCTAAGCCTTAGTTCAGTTCTCAGTGAAACAACCAAAATGTTGACCCAAAAAGTGGATTAAAACCCAGGATTGAGTGTGCAGCACTAGCCCTGTTTATCAGGACAAATAGAATAGAGACAAGAAGTTGTAATTCGCAGCTAAAGTAAAAAAGATAAGATATTTTTATAGTGGTTCGGCTGTTAAAAAAACCTATGTCCACTTTATAACATTTCTTATTGACTGACCGCTATTACAAGTTGAATCTTATTACAATGCTATTGAGTTATGTAAGTTGGATAAAGTCGCCAATAACAGAGTTCGTCACAGTGAACCTTGTAGATGTCCGTTGTGTAGGAGAAGAGGAATGAAGAGTAGTTTCTACAGAGTTTCAGCGGCCAATCCAGAAGATCATGTTTTTGTAGGTAGGATTGTATTTATAGGGTTTAGAAAGCTATTGGGCTAGGTCACCTTGCCAGATGCTTGCAAACAAACACACAATGGTGCGTTGAAAGTTTTATAGCGAATCGAGTCAATTTGATGGATCGCTTGCGATTCATAGGTACGGATCGCTAGCAATCCATAGATTTTGGATCATTGATGATTCAACTACTTGTGATGCTTTCCTTCATCCTCTTCTTTAAACTTCATGGCAATCTAGCACAATCATATGGATTGTTAGCGATCCATAGTGCAAGGATCGCTAGCGACCCATGTGCTTAGTGGATTTTTGGACTTTGTCTTTGGATTGCATTTTCGTCTCGTGTTAGTTTTGTCCATGTAATTTCGTAGATTGTTGTCTTGTTTTGATGACGATCCATATACTTGTTGCATTTGAATACAGATTGAATGAGACGAATGCTCGCTTCTCGACCTAACTAACTTGGAATTCCATCAAACTTAGCCATCATCCCTAGAATACCTATTGGATCATGATGCAAGAGGATTGGTACTACGAGCGAATCTTATGGATCGCTAGCGGTCCATAGGAGATGGATCGCCAACGATCCGTCACCTTAACATGTTTTTGCTTTCTTTATCCTGATCCTTCTTGGTTAGTTCTTCTGGTCCTTTTGACTCAATGAAGCTGTTACAACTTCCTTTGGATTCCACTAGGTCAAAAACCTAGTCAACATTAGCCCCCCCAAAGTATGCCTTAGCTAGAAACAAGGCGTGCTCTAGAAGTAATTGCTTTTGAGTTCCTGTTTGGTAAGGCTCAAGTGATCGTGTTAAGGCCATTACACAAATTTGGCTTTAGTTGTTCAGCAGCTTGTTGAGTTTTCATGTGAATAGATGTTTCTTGTTATAACAAATCAATTCTTACTCCACAACCTTTAAGATGCAAACAACATGTAGATCACCCTTGGAAAATTTGGCGGAGATCGGATGCAATTTGATGGATCTCTAGCGATCCATAGTCCATGGGTGCCTAGCGATCCAAAGACAACATTTTTTAAAGCCCAATCTCCTATTTAGCTTAATCGAGCTGACATATCCTATACTCTTACCTTCCTCCTACGGCCCGAGCTAATTCCTTGCGACTCAATCCAAACTTGACCAAACCCTAAGTCCATCCATTTTATCGCCATCGCCGACCATCTATCACCGAAGCCCCTTGTCGTTGACCATATTGAAGTTTGTCGTCGCTTTGACTTCAACCTTAACTCCTAAAACCTTGTCTTCTAGATCGCCGTCGACCCCACCCATTTGGATCGCCATCAATCTGCTTTCCTTGGATCGCCACTGAACTTCCCTTGGATTACGGCTGACCCTTCTCACCATAGACCGCCAATCATTCCAAGTCCATTCATGCCTTTTTTTTATTCTTTATTACAGGTGGGTAACATTGATGTTGGCATTCGTTGAGCAATCCGACAATGTGGTTATTTTGGTGATGACTGTCGTGGAAAATTCGAGTTGATTGTGATTTTGTGGAGGAAGATAGTAAATCGAGTCTTGAGTGATTCATGAAACGACGCTTGGGCTTTGCATGTTTTGCTATCTTCGTCCACAGAATCAAAATTGACTTTACTAAGTTACATTCTTGATACAGCACGATGTATCATGAATTGGTTTTAATCCTTCCGGAGGGGAATAACGGCTTAAGATAGCGTCTCGTGTGCAACTTATGTTGTTATCACCTTTCAAAGAGTTATTATTGGTTTTTTTTTGCACTCTCAGTGTACCTAAACTAGGAAGATCTTTTCGTGTTGCTTCGGACAACGGATACGTTATCAATCGTCGATCGATAATGGTCAAGTGTAGAAGAAACAATTTCAAAAAATGATATGAAAAGCCCTTTTCATTCTTTACTGTGAGCAAACTATCTACACGGGATAGAGCTTTGTAGTATTTAGGACACCAAGCTCACCCTATATAATAACACATTGCACTTGCCTCGGTATATACTTGAAATTTGATGTGTCGATGTAAATTGACATTACTTTGGAATTTAAGTGTTGTAGGGGAATTTTATTTAAAGATAGAATTACCTACCCACATTGAATGCAAGTTCTATTGTATAGAATGAAGTATCCGTCTTCTCACCATAAGCCCAGTGAAGGAAGCCGGCACTTTTAGAAGCTAAATCATCGTTTGTCGCCCTTACCTCTTCTGCTTCGCCAGCTGAATATAGTTAACTAGTTTCACTTATCTTGGTTGTAGAACAGACTCCTTCGAATTTTAGAGTTCTTCTAAATCCACTAGAGAGAGCTTCCTCTATAATCTCCGCTAAGATTCTACATAACATTTTCTTTTAACACAACATTCTAGAGGATGATGTATGCCTTCCATAGAAGAACGAGTTTGCCCATATGCCGCCTCAGAGATACTATGCTTCCTACCGGTACATATGCTTAAACGGAGCAGAACCTCCCTTCATGATTTCTTTAAAAAAAAACTCTTTCGTAGGGAATTCCCTCATTCCAAATTTATCCTAATGGATATGCAATCCTCGCTTGCCTTCACGTTTTGTTTATGCGAAAATTTTATAATGTCTCGAATTTCGATGAATTGAGATATTTTCTCTCGTTTAAGCGGAGAGACGAGTATCCATCCCTTATCGTCATCGAGGCCTAAAGGAATCACAAGATCATGTTTCAGCTTCAAAGCAATCTGTCTCAATTCAAGACTTAGTACTTCTTCGTTAAATGTCACGTAGGGTTTAACCGCTTTTGGACAACGGGAGGTAAGTTCTCTCCTTAACTTATTGATTTTTGATATGTTGCTATAGGATTTCCGACAGATCAAATAATTCTTGTAGTTATTCCAAGGCCGAATAAAGACCTATCACTTGACCAGATTTTCCATATCCTGAATGTTGTAGATGCCAGGCAGAAAATGGTTAAATTTTTGCTAACGGACGAAAATTTGCTATGGTATGGACTATTGCATCCTGATAGATCCACTGTAGCGGTTGAAGTCCCATCCCTTCTCATTCCAGAATACGAACACGCTCCACTTCTTTATTACATGGCTCCGAAGAGGGTGTTTTTCAAGAAAATGAAGGCTAGTCTAGCGAGTCAATTGAAGAAACTCATGAAGAAAGGGATGTCACGACGACTGAAACCAACTGTCCGGCCAGAATGCCCCCAATTTCGGAGGAAGGGGGAAGAGTTCAAGCAGCATGAAGTCAAGGTTTTTGTGGCAATAGAAAACGAAGAGGTGAAATAGGGAGTAGTAGCGATTCTGATTCCTCCTCCGGTGATGATGATTTATATGCAAGCTCCGGTGGCGGAGACTTTGAATCATGTGATGAAATCCATGGGATGAGTCTCATTCTTTTGGATTTTCCTTTGCGAATGATTCGCGATAAAGATGGTTCTCCAGCAGCTGGAGGACTTCACGATTCCTCGATTAAGGAAACCAACTTGGACTTAAGGATTGGAGCAAAGTTTATGTGGAAATTGATGGACTCATGGGGAAGATTTCAAATTCGAGGCAACATATCCTCGTTTTGGTCCTATTAGGACTAAAATTGATTCCATATCTGCCATGATGGCTTCACGATCTAGTTTGGGACGTCCTTTTAGGCCTCCTAAGACATATTACACAGTTCACTAGGGTCACATACACTTACACATGCATTATTTAGGCCTATTTCTAAAGCTCTTTATTTATTCTTTATGTCAGGTGCCATGAGAGGCCGTGGATTTTATGATGATCTCGAGCAATTCACTGATTTGCAATGATGGTCAAAACGGTCTACAAACTGCCATCAGCCTCGTGAGAACGCAGAAAGATTCAGAGTCCAAAGCTCGTCACCATAATGACAAGGAATAGGGTCGGACGTATAAGTGGCTACAAGAAGAGAAAAACCTAGATGACTGAGAATAGGGCCGGTCCTAGTTTCTATCGGTCTTGATATTTCGGTTTCTTCCATTTAGGCTCCATTTTCATCTCAATCCCATAGACGTATATGGTGCCCATTTTTGGTTTCACGCGTCCTCATATGAGGACGACTTACATTCTTCCATCCGGTCTCCCTAGACTCGAAGTCGCGCTTCCTGGGTGGATTTTAAAGGGAGTTAAGTTTGACCGCAACCTTCCCCTGGTCCACAAAGATTTTAAAGGGTGTTAAGTGATTTAGAGCAAGCTGACGGATGGAAAAAGTAATGCAAGCTGCTAGCCAACATGAACCGCAAAAATTATCAGGAGATCCTGTCTTTTGAATCAAAGAAAGATGATTTCGAAAGGACGTTAGTAGAACGTGACACTAGTGTTGAGCGACTAATACAAGAGAGGGACGCAGCATTTCGACAGATTAAGAACAGCTCCAATTTGCTGAAGGAGCTGAAAGAGGCCCATGCAAAAATAGAGATCATGTTTCGAGACAAAATTAAGAAGGCCCATGACGACGAAGTTAATTTGAAACAGGAGCTCGAAGCTTGTGACATGATTATTGAAGCCCAAATGAAGACTATTGTTGATCATGAAAAAATTCTTGAAGGGCATAATAAAACAATTCCTGAATATATTGGCATTGTGGAATCCGATGACAAGACTGTTTCCGATCGGTCCTAAACGATCGCTTCGTTCCAAGAAAGAGTTGCGCAGCTTAGTGCAGAGAAGACCTGAGTTGAAGTAATGAAGGCCGCCATAATGTCGGATTACTTGGAATTGTAGGACACTTTTGAAAAAAAAGATGTAGAAGATGGACAATACCGTCTTAAATTTCTATGTCAACTCCCTATTGCATCAGGAGAGCCTCAGTATTTGGGCCCCAAATTTTTGCGTACTCTTGTCGTGGTTCGGGAAGAAATCCTAGCCTGTTTTTGAGAGAACAGGGATGTCTATACTGAGCGAGAGTTAGAGGATTCCTACCTCAATGCAGAATTGAAGAAAGCATTGATTAATGGTCAGGAGTTCCTACGAACCGAGAAGGAACAGAAGAATGTCGACGTTGCTTTGACTTCAACTGCCAAATCGTTGTAGGAGCCCCTCGTTGCCTAGGCTGGCGAATCATCAAGACAGCCTTGCGATTATTTGGTGAGTTTTGCTGGTGCTACTTTATCGTTTGCTCCTCCGGCGGCTATCTATGAAACTTAAAGTAGCCTCGAAACCTCTTTATAGATCGTGTAGCCATCGAAAGAAGGAGAAAGCCGGGAATATGAGAACGGCATTCTTGGTCATTCCTCTGATGCAGTTAAACCCCTTGTTTCACCCGAGTTTAATGATTTTCATCTCACACCGCAAGAATAAGACGAACTTAATGCTTCCATTTTTGATCTTATAGGTCCGTCTTCTTTACCTACTGATCTGTCGGTTTCCTCGACGCCCGAGCTTGCCTCTATTCCAACCACCTCGATGCATGTCTCTGTAGTTTCTCCGATTGTTGATATTACAGGTAGTGACACTACCCCCAACTGGGATTCCGAGGGGATGCAGAAACTTCCAACTAAAGGTGGAAAGAGGTGCGGTGGAAAGAGGAATTGATAGGTCCGAACAGCAGTGGAGCCAGTTTTCAAGATTTTTTGTTTTTGTGCGTGTTTTGTTCAAGTGCAGAGTCTGCACTTACTGCTTCGATTGTTGTAGCATCTGTATTTTTCTTTTTTTAGCCGAAATTGTGTGGGTACGGCCCCCACGTTTTGACTTTGTATAGAAAACGTCCGTATTTTTTCTTATTAGCCGGTACTGTATGGGCATAGCCACCACATTTTTACTTTGTATAGAAATCGATGCAAATAATACAATGTTGACAATCTAATTACAACTTTACCTATCTACTTACCTATGTTTCATGTACTTATGTTAATTTTATTTACTGCTATTTTATCTAGTCTAGTAATTACCACCATAATACTTTGTTTGGAGCAATAAAACTATAAAGTAGTTGGATTTTGTTTTTGAGTATATTTTTTACTATGAGTATCTGTGTGCGCCCCCCAGTTTATGGGGCTGGTTTCTTGGAACACTACATAAATGACCAGTTGATCCGAGTGTTTTTTGAACGTCTGTAATCAGACCTGCTTTGTGGTTCATAACTTCGAGAAATTATGATTTGAAACGGCTCGATTTCAGATATATTGTTGGTCAACAACTAGAATTCTTTGATGACTCATAGATGTTTGATATAGTTGGATTCACACCCGTTGCCCCCAATTGGGGGAGTGGGTTGATTCTTGTTATTCTTGCAATGGACGAGTTTCCCGGCATTGCTGGGGCAATACTGATACATAAGAATATTTGTAGCTTATGAATTGCGTGGCTTTTGGGATCGATATGACCCGTCGACCCAGAAAGGTTTGGAACTTCTTTACGTTACCAATCTTCCGGCAACATGAGGAGTTTATGCTTCAAGAGCATGATTTCACGGCTCAAAAGGTAATGCACGGCTTATGGAATGCGTGGCATTCGGGATCGATATGACCTACCGACCCGAAATGGTTTAGAACTTCTCACGTTACTAATCATCGGGCTACATTAGGAGTTTATGCCCAAAGAGCATGATTCCATGGCCCAAAAGATAATGCATGGCCGATGGTATACGTGGCTTTGATTTGGGCCTTCCCGATGCGTTTGGAGCAAAACCGGTTCTTAAAAGGTAGGGATCGGGTTCCCCTGATCCAAAAGTTTGAGTCGATTTACTTCCGTCGACCTGGCAGGTAAGTGGGGTGTACTTGAGCATTACTCCACTATCTCAATTAGCAATTAAATGGTTTTGAGACGATTTGACCCTGTCGACTCAAAAACATTGCTTTTATGAACGTGTTTTTATTGGTTTAGAAATCAAAGTAATTTTATTAAGAAAAGATGGGCAAGTTCTGCCTATTTGCAATGCCCCCGATATTCCAAGATGGCTTATTTTCTGAAAAATATGAAGTACATAAGTTAGCTTCAGATATAGTAAAGATGCAGCGATTTGTTGTTCCATGCTCGGGGAATTTGAATTCCGTCAACGGTTGTTAGTTTGAGATTTCCATCCCCTAGCTTTTGACTGATTGCATATGTCCCCTTCCCAGTTTGGTCCAATGGTTCCCCGTATGGTATAGACTCGTATGAGAATCAGGTCTCCCACTTTGAAGGTTTGGTTGTGAACTTTGGAGTTGAAGTACCGTGCAAACGTTTTTTGGTGAGCAGTGGTCCTCAACTATGCTTCTTCCCTCTTCTCGTCAATCATATCAAGCTACTCGAATAGAAGCTACTCATTTCCTCTACTAAAATTCTGCCTTCGATGAGAGGGTTCGACGCGGATCATTGCTTTTAAACCATAGCCAGTGGGGTATGCTCGATTGTTCCTTTGCGTCTTGTTCTGTAAGCCCAAAGTTCGAATCGAAGTTCATCAACCCAATTCCCATTAGCTTTAGCTAGCCTCTTTTTGATGGTAGACATGATGATCTTTTCTGCTGCTTCCATTTGCCCATTTGCTTGCGGATACAAGGCCGAGGAAAAGCACTTCTCGATACAGAAGCACTTGCAAATGTCTTTGAACTTGGCGCTTTCGAAACCGTTATCAGTGATTATTTTTTGTGGCATACCAAAACTTGCATATAATGTTTTTAGTAACAAAATTAATGACTTTCTTTGTAGTAATGGTGGCCAGTGGCTCGGATTTAGCCCATTTTGTGAATAGTCAATGGAAACTATAGCATATTTAGCCCCACCTTTAGCTGTTGGCAATATGCCAATCGGATTAATTCTCTATATTGCAAATGGCCATGGCTGACCACCTGTGTTAGTTCTGTTGAGGGTGTTCTTTGAATCTTACTAATCTTTGGCATCAGTCGCACCGTCTGGCATAATCTGTTGCACCATGATTTACCATTGGCCAAAAATATCCATGTCGGAGGATTTTCTTTGCAAATGATTGCCCCCGATATGGTCTCCACAGTCAACTTCGTGAAATTCATTCAGGATCCGTCGAGCTTCGTCGTAGGTCACACATCTGAGCAAGGGGGTATAGAACCCCTTTGGTAGGGTATCCCATCCTATATTATAAATGATGGTGCCTTCTGGAGAAGCCTTTATGTCAGTTCCTATTTGTGGGAAAAGTTCCCTTAAGCAAATAGTCTTTCATTGGCGTCGTCTACGTTTTTGGTTCAACGATGATTTCAAAAATCCAATTAATATCCATTTCACATATACTTGGATTGGTCAGGGTCTCAATCGGGACTAGTCCCAACGATTGAGTTTCTCGGGAGCTGGCCAGTTTAGCTAAGTAGTCAGCCTTCTTGTTTTACTCCATCAGGGTATGAGTTATTGTGTAATGTCCATTGTCCTTCAGCAACCCTTGCACTTTGGACAGATGTGGGGCAAGGTTCTCCCTTCGAGCCTGTTATTCGCCTTTCACCTAATAGATGACTAACTTAGAGTCGATGTAGATGTGTATGGATATTATCCCCAGCTCTTCATGATTTTTAGCCTACTATCGTTGCCTCATATTCTACTTCATTATTTGTCATTGGGAATTATAATCATAAGGCATGGCTCGTCCTTCGAGAGTCTAGAGCACTACCCTCACCCCCGAGCAGAAGTTATTAGATGCGCCATCGACAAAGTGCTTCCATCATGTTTCCACTTCTGGTGTTATTTCCTATTCATTATCCCGTAAGGCAAATTCGGTGATGAAATCCGCTAATGCTTTCCCATTGATTGCCTTTCTAGGATGGTAAGTGATTTCATTAAATATGCAGAGTGACTGGAATGACTGTCGATTTGTGGCCCTGGAACATGACTTCGTTGACTTCAGAAGGCTCTAGATGAGAATATTGCTGATCTTTCAGTCCAACTTCGCGGGTATCAGTCATTACATAAATTTTGCTGATCTACCAGTTCACCTTCGCGACGCTTTGGTCTGTGAATGACCTTTCCATTCGTGAAGGGTTTATTGGATCAGATGACCGTTGATCTAACAGTTTTCCTTCGTGGTGCTTTAGTTTGTAAAATACCTTCATGTTCGCGAAGGGTTTTTGGATCAGATAACCGTTGATCTATAGGTTCGCCTTCACGACACTTTACTTCATGAAAGACCATGTTCACAAAGGGTCTTTTAGATCAGAAGATCGATGATCTACCAGTTCGCCATTACAACGCTTTAATTTGTGAAAGACCTTCAAGTTCATGAAGGGGTTTTTGGATCAGATGAATATTGATCTGCCTATTTGCATTCATGATGCTTTAGTTTATGGAAGAACTTCACCATACTTTAGTTCATGAAGAGGATTATGCAGTTGGATGTTCGACGACTAGACGGCCATGGAATGATGATTTGTCGATTTCGAGAGAAGTTTTGGTCGGATGCCCGATGACCAGATGGTCTTGGAGCAATAATTCATCAATTCCAAGAAAGTTTGGGTCATTTTTCTAATATCCTAGTGGTCTTAAAGCAATGATTCATCGACTTTAAGTGAAATTTCGGTCGGATGTAAGGCGACCAAATGGCCTTGCAACGATTATTCATCGACTCCAAGAAGAGTTCTCAGTCGTTTGTCCGACGACCCATCGGTATTAAAGCGATGATTTAACGACTTCAAGAGGAATTTTTAGGATTCAGTTCATGGGAACACAGTTTTATCGGTTCCTAGAGACTAAGGGATTGGATCTGTTTGTTCCACGATCCTTTGGACAAGACTTCTCGACGCTGCTAGAGCAACGTCGGTTCTCAAAAGGCGGATCGACATGACTCGTCGAGGATATAGGAACATTTCTTTTACCGTGCTACCTATAATGCCTCTAGTGTCCAGGTGCGGCTAATTTGGAAAAGAAAAATGAACAAGGATGGATGAGAAGGCATCACTTTAGGTTGTTGCCCCATTCCTTAGTTGCTAGCTAGATAGAGTGTTAATTGGTAATCATCCTTTCTTCTAATTTTGTTAGTTGGCCAGGGCGCTTTTCTACTAGGTTTTAATAGCCTTTCTTGGGCAGAAGGTCCCTGAGGTCTTGTAGCTCCTTCACCGTTTGGTATGTTCTTTGGCGAATTGTCGGGTTTGCCTTCTTTCTATTGCACTACTTCTAGTCTATAGAACCGGTTTGTCTTCTCATAGAATTCTTCTAGTGTAGTAGGTTGTTTCATCCTTTAATGATTTCTGAGAGCCTTGAAATAGATTGCATATGTCTCCTTCGATTCATCCTTATGCTAGTCATACTTGTAAAAAAGAAATTTCAAATTAGTTGTACAGTTGTAAAAAGGTATAGTTAACAAGATAAACTTCATTGGATATTTCGTATGTGGAATTCCCTCGATGAATGGGTTTCGATTGGGGTAGATGCTCTAATCGTTGTCAAACCGGTCCGTTTTCAAGTTACGGCTGCTTACAATGGTCGAGAATGATATATGCACGATTGTCCTATGCTTAAATGATTACCGTTGCCGACTGAATGACAAATCACTTATGTTGGGATCATGGATCAGTCACAAACCCCTAAAATTTTCAAACTAGGTTAGATTGGTCGAGGTTGACAAAGAAGGCCCCATAAGGTTGCATTCCAAATTATAAGAAATTTGGAGTTTGCATGTTCGAGTTATGGGAAAAATAAGATGGAACGGCATTGATGGGTCGGTAGTATTTTACCTGGAGTCCAACCCGAGAAAATTTGCCATTTTCTTGGAATCGGCACATGGTTAGCGTGGAGTCATGGAATTTGAAATGCTGGATAGGTGGCAAATGTCGTTTGGAGCCATTTGCATGTTTTCTTGGAGAAAATCTTGGTTTTACCCAAGTCTGATTCGGATCAAAATTTCCTAGGTTTACTTCGAGTCAAATGGGTGATCACCCAAGTTCGACTTCGAGTTAGGGCTTCCAAAATCCTATTCTAGTCAAATAGGCAATTACCCAGTTCAAATTCGTGTCAATCCCAAAGCAAGTTTTTCAAACAACCATTTTGATGATTTTTGATGATTTTCGACGATGACCACTCGTGATTCGATGAAGGGAGCTCCATGATGGTATTGGAAGCTGGTCCGTTAGGAGTGGTTACAACATACCATGGGAGCTTTTCCTTGTAATAGATCTCGGTTTGTATCATATTTTCTTGGTTCTTCTGCCTCTAGGAGTACGATTTCATTAGCAGTTCCTCATCCATTGCTTGGAACTGTGCTATGGCACAAGTTTTAGTGCTTCTTCTAATGTTTTGCACGTTGGCATTTTCACCCAGTTTGTTTTCCTCAAATTGTTTGTTATCTTCAGAGCCGGAGAGAGCCATCGTTATATCCCCCGTGAGGTTTTAATCCCAATGTTCAGGTTTGTAGCAGGTTCTTTTGCAGTGGGTGGTGTGCTAATGTTTTCTTCTATTATGATTCTTGGAGCTCCACCCATTGCTTCCTTTTGCTTTTGCATTCTGTTTCCCCCGTTCAAGCCAGAAATAGAAGAATGCACTTGCTCCGTAGCAGTCTCGACTTCAAGCACCGGTCAAGAAATAGTTAGTGATTAGAGTGCTAAGAGAGCATCTATTTTTTCCATAAGAACCCTTTGATTGTTTTCCATTTTGTGGTTATTTTCAATGACCATCTTGTTCAATTCTCCCTTAGTCATAGCTTCGTGCTATATGGAGGTTCCAGGAACCTGATGTCCAAAGTTGGCTCCTAACAGCAGGTTGTTGGGGTAGTTGACTTCAATCGGCTGACGTTTTGTTTCTTCTCCAGCAAAGGTAGCTCCTACAGGTCTTTCAGAGGTAGTTCTCTTTCTTCCTAGTGCCATTGATTCTCAACAACAAATCTTCTAAGCCGAGATTGAGGATCTAACTTCTGAACTTATCTGATCCAAAGTAGACAGCTAGATATAAGCCTGAGTTCGGTTCTCGGTGAAAGCACCAAAATGTTGACCAAAAAAGTGGATCAACAACTTGGATTGAGTGTGAAAGCACTTGCCCTGTTTGTCAAGGAAAATAGAATAGAGACAAGAAGTTGTAACTCGCAAATAAAGTAAAAAAAGACTAGAGATTTCTTTAGTGGTTCGACTATTAACGAAACCTATGTCCACTTTATAACATTTCTTATTGACTGACTGCTATTACAAGTTGAACCTAAATACGATGCAATTGATTATGTAAGTTGGATCAAGTAACCAACATTAGAGTTCACTGGAGAAACACAGTGAAACCCTATAGATGTCCGTTGCGTAGGAGAAGAGGAATGAAGAGTAGTTTCAATAGAGTTTCAGCTACCAATCCAGAAGAACATCTTTTTGCAGGTAGGATTGTATTTATAGGATTTATAAAGCTATTGGGCTAGGCCGCCTTGCCATATGCTTGCAAACAAACATACAAAGGTGCACTAAAAGTTCTATAGCGAACAGAGTCAATTTGATGGATCGCTAACGATCCATAGCTTTTGGGTCACTGATGATTCAACTATTTGTGATGCTTTCCTTCATTCTCTTCTTAAAACTTCATGGCAATCTAGCACAATCATATGGACTGTTAGCGATCCATAGTGCAAGGATCGCTAGAGACCCATATGCTTATTGGATTTTTGGACTTTGTCTTTTGGATTGCATTTTTGTCTCGTGTTGGTGTTCTCCATGTAATTTCATAGCTTATTGCCTTGTTTTGATGATGATCCATACACTGGTTTAATCGGACTACTGATTGAATTAGATGAGTGCTCGCTTCTCAATCTAACAAGCGTGGAATTCCATCAAGCTTAGGCAACATTCCTAGAATACCAATTGGATCATGATGCAAGAGAGTTGGTGGACCTACGAGCGAACCTTGTGGATCGCTAGCGATCCGTAGGAGATGGATCGCTAGTGATCCATCACTTAGCATGTTTTTTCTTTCCTTTTCTCTAAGCCTTCTTGGTTGGTTCTTCTAGTCCTTTTGACTCGATGAAGCTGTTCCGACTTCCTTTGCATTCTGCAGGGTTAAAAACCCGAATAACATGCTTACCAATTTTAATTTACTCAGATTTTTTCCTTTACTTTGTAAGAATATTATTCGACTTATGCTATTCACATGCTAAATACATTGCTTTTGAAAATATTCAGTTCACTCCATTAATTAACATCCATTCTCTATCCTTTTCAGTTAGATAAGATAACTTATTTAGAGTATGTAAATACTTCAAAGTGTAAGCCAAATAATAATTATTTTCCGGCACGGGTGACAAGAAACACTGTGAATTTATAAATATTTTATTTGTAGATACGATAGATATCATTTTGCAAAGTATTATAAGTTTGGAATAATGCACAACTCTTTAAAACAAAATCATCTACCTTTTCCCTTCTCACCAAATGAACATAATGAAACTCAATAACCAACTTGAACAGATGTTGCACCGTGGATCGGCCTTGCTTCTCAATAACCCTTATCTTCTTTTTTAGGTTATACACTGTTTTTATTGTCAAATTGTTCTTAAGAAAATTATTTTTAATATAAAGCGAAACATACTTAGGTCTCACACCTGAAATAGAAAAATTAAAAACTGTTTTTTCCTACAGCAGCAAATTGTCCAACATATGATGGCCAATTAGAAATTATGGCAACCCAAGATTATGTATACTATTAGCCACTTTAATAGCCCAGAGCTCATCTAATTTCTTTTTCGCATGCACCTTTAAGTGAAAATGGACATTCTCCTTCT
Organism: Allium cepa; assembly: GCA_030765085.1. Taxonomy (NCBI): domain Eukaryota; kingdom Viridiplantae; phylum Streptophyta; class Magnoliopsida; order Asparagales; family Amaryllidaceae; genus Allium; species Allium cepa. Next base: position 457,811,391 of record CM060940.1, on the reverse strand, counting down.
TTCCAGTCGCCTGACATAGTAAATCATAGCTTCATGTAAAGTAAAAACCTACATATGAAATGACAACACAAATTTAGTACCTTCTCAATTTTTCTGTTATTTTGTTAAAAAATTTATATAGAATTATTTACTTTGTAACAAACCATCCTGAAATGAGCTTAAATTTCGATCTAGAAAATCTCATTGAAACTAAGAACTACCTCAAAGATGGTTGTTATTTGAAAAAAAGAACAATACATGGATATTAATCTACATATTCAGATCTCATAGTGGAAGGATAAGACAACGACAGTACCCATTTTATTCAACTTCAAAATATCATAAAAACGTAAAACGGTACATATCCGTAGTACAACATTTTCAAAATACATCATTATACTTTAATGGATACATAAGAAAATAACATAAGTGGATAAATTGATAATCCGTCATAAGTCTTCTCCACACCTCCACCTTCAACATTGTCATCTTTCCTATCCCGTATTTGGAACGAGAAGGTAGTCGGAATAATATGTGTTTGGTGAATAAAAATCTCAACCCTTACTATATTAGTACTTGTGTAGTATAGTTTAAATAGAAACATGTCTTACATTTCTACGTACAAAATAAGTCTTTCAAATGTAAGCCCAAAGGATTTTCTAAAACTGAAATAAAAGGCTTTCCAAATAAAAGTTCATAGTGATATCATCCCAATAACCTATATCAATCGTCCATAATGTCCTACCAATGTAAGATATAGTACTCAAGTCAATTAATACCCTTTAATGGGAATTAAGTAGACTGCGCCCATTTAATACCTTATTTAAGGTAGGTCCATGTAATTTGTTACCAATAATCCCAAGGCGGACTCCTTGCTAGTAACTATCAAGCTGACATTGCACGAATCTCTTCAACTACTTAATACTTTCTATTGAAGCAAGCCTTTTTTGAGATATCCTCCACCATGCCCAACACATAACCTCGACCATTTGCTACTTCCTTCATAAAAAAGAGGCAGGCCCTCCCACAACCACTTATTACCTTCAATTTTTAAAGCAGGCCCTTCGTATTATTACTCGTACCCCACGGTGATGTCTCATATTAGCATTGATTATTCGCAAATACTAGTATCCAAATTAGCTGGGCAAATTTTTCCCTATAGAATTTGTGACTAACCTTGCGTAATCATAGTTACTTAATATAGGTGATGTTTCACATCAACCTTAAAGTCACCATTTTAGCAGCCAGATTAACTAAGCAAACTTCCATGAGGTTTTGACTAACCTCGCATCCCAATAACTTAGTCATATTCTGTATACACTCTACATATATTATCATACATCTCACCATTTCCATAATCAAGACCTTATAAGAAGTCTTTCTTACTTCTCCTTTAACATTAATTACCTTCTTAATGGAGATTTAATAAAATTAACAACCTATTTAATTATATTATCCCACCTTTTTCCAAGGCAGTATACATGTAGATTTAACCCAACAGGCTTCACTATTATCAAGGCCAGTAGCCCAAATCAATGATTTTAAGATCCGAAAATCAAGTGCAAGCAATGATATGAAGCGACGATCAACCGAGACAAAGAGATAGACTCTTTGGCATTTTCAAAGTATGGATTACCCCAAGGTAGGGGATTGGTGCATATCCCTTCCCTTGGGGGATCGGTACATACCCTTAAGTTTTGTCCCAAACCGGGTACACCGATATAAACAGACAAGGAAGGGCCCACGAGGCTATATTTCAAATATCAAGCCAACTGGAGATTGTATGCTTAAGTTATGGGAAAATTACTTTACCTAAGAAAGGGATCTCATAAAAGGAAACGGTATAAAAGGGATCACATAAAAAGGAATTGGTGTAAAAGAGATTGGCATATTTCAGCCAAGCAAGTACAACTCAATGGAAAACAATCAATATCTCAAAATCAACGAGTTCAATGCATATGAAATTTTGTGAGAAAGAAGTGGGGACCCTAGGGAGGCAACCTTAGGGATAGCAACTCAAAGGGATAAAGGAAGAGGGATCGTCCATCTTCCCTCTTAGGAATTGGCTAAACCTATTATTCGGCATTCTAGCCCAACTATATTAAACTGATTGCACAAGTTAGATTCGACAGCAGTTAAGGCTGATGATTCAAAAGTGATAATTATGGGGCCCATAAGTCAAGTACAAATTAAAATATGAAGTTAGGATTAAACGGAATCGGTAGATGCACAACAAGGAATGTTAAAAGTATGGGATATGGTTCAAGGCATAGGAGGGATCGACATAGTTTGGCTCTGACAGTAGGGATCAGCATACATCAAAGTACAAGAGCATTCTTGCAGAAAGCAATCAATATCTCGAAATCTACAAGACCGAAGTGTATGAAATTTGAGAAGCATGATACGAGGACCCTAGGGAACCTATCCTAAGGACCGAACATCAAAAGGACAAAATTAAAGGGATCAGTATACATCCCTTTGGAGGGATCGGCATAAGGCAGTGTTCAAATCATGTTGAATTGGAGATCATGCAACAACTCAAGTTCAAAAACATGTTTTTGCATAAGGAAGCCACCATAGGGATCACACCCAAAAATTTGACTGGAGAAGTGATCGGTACCCTTCCCTCCTCTTTGGAAATTCGGCCCAATGATGTCTCTAGTGGCCCCATGTGGATTGGAATGTCTTTCAGTCAAAATTTCAAAAAGATACATGGTCGTCTTTATCTATAAATACTGGCCTGATGGGTCATTTGGGGGAGCCTTATGCTGCTTGTTACCTTAGACTCCATTGTAATCAAGTACGTACTATTTTCAACTATTATAATTAAATTTATCAGTGATAAATAACGGATAATCTTCGAAGGGGATGTGGGCTTACTCCGCAGAACCACTATAAATTTCTATGTCTCTGATTATAGTTGATTCTCGGTTACTAGTTTATTTATTTACTCTGTTTAAATTTTTTTTCTTTCACTTGCTTCTCTATAAAAACAAGTCTTGGGTGTTTATGATCAATTTAGTTGCAAACATTTTGGTGCTTTCACTGGGAGTCTTGATGCTTAGTTTATTAGGATCACTTTGTTGTTACTTGATTGGATAAATCCCCCAAAGGGTTTCTGTAGTTATCTTCAAGAACTTGTTCATAGTACTCAAGTTGGAGCTGCTTCGGTTGGGTTGAATGCCCAAACAAATGTTGACCAAGCCCTTCCTTGGAATGACGATGAAGTGAACTTACAAGATACACATCGGGAAGATAGTGATCCAAGAAGGCGTGAAACGGCCGTAGATAATGACCGGACCATTCATGTGAGGTGGAGCATTACCGCCACTGGGCACCAACCATCCACACGTTGGTCGTATCGGCAATGGTCAGAATTGGTAAGAGAGTGCCAGGCTTTGACTTACGATGACTAGGAAATCTCAAGAATCCATACCCCGTTCACTGATAATTTTCTACTACTGATAATTTTCTACATGCGGAGTATTCAAGGAGGTTCAACATGCCACCAATGCACGCCTACGAGGGAAAAACCGATCCCAGGCAGCATATCACGAGATACGAATGGCTAGTGGATTCAACGTGACTGGATGATGCAACCAAGTGTAGATGCTTTTTCGTAACTCTCCCTGGAATAGCAACAATGTGGTTCACAAGATTACCCCCATTATCAATTTCCATATTCGATGATTTGGCAACAAAGTTTGTGGAGGGGGTCTGGATGCATGCAACACGTCCCAAGGATTTGATGTCCCTGTCCAGCGTGATTTTAGCACCGGGAAAATTGTTGAAAGATTATTTAGGGAGATTTCATAAAGCTGTTGTGGAAATCGGTAATCTGAATGATCGTGCGATATTGACGGCTTTGACGAGAGGGATAGATCCAAAATCTAACTTTGACGATTGGTTAGCTGGCGTGCCGCCTACGACATTGAAGCACTTTTACTCATAGGCGGCTTAGTATTTTAGAAAGAAGGAAGCAAGGTCCTCTAGGAAAAAGAATGTTGCCGGACCAAGCAGAGAAAGTACAAAGTATCATTGCTGTAAAACAGTCCGATGATAGCCCAGGAAAAGTTCAAGTGAATGTCCAAAACAAGACGAATCAGCAAAAGAAAGGCAGAGATAAGGGTCGAGAATGGAATAGGGATTCTGGAAGAGGAAAGCCTAGGATTACAGTATTCGAAATTTACACACCACTGAATACGTATTTGGAGAATATCTATTTTTCTACTTGCAATACCATGCAATACAAGAAGCCACCTCCAAAAGAATTGACTAAGAAGCAGACACAAACTGGAAAAATATTGTCGGTTCCACGAGTGCTATGGGCATGGCACGAATGAATGCAGGCATCTCCAAGATATTATCAAATAGTTGATTCGAGAAAGGAAATTGCAGCAATTTGTAAAAACCCCGCAGGATGGCGCACAGGAGACATGATACCCCAACCGAGAACTTGTATCGTGCAAGGCTGAGGAGCCTACGCGAATTGGTGGATGATGGTGATAAATACGATAGTCGAAGGACCACGCCCAGCAGTTAAGAGTTGGCAAGATAAGGAGCGCTATGCTAATGCGATTAGGCATGTCGATTTTGAACATTTCGCGAACACAGAAGTTGGAGCTTCGGTAAACTAGCAACGTATAAAGACAGATGGTATCATGTTTAGAATTAGGGATGCGGACAAGGTAGAGGCTTCGGCGATCGACCCAATGGCCATTTTGGCCATGATCGGCCCTGCTTTGTGAGAAGGATATTGATTGATTATGGAAGTTCAACAAATATAATTTTCAAAAAAAAAATTATGATCGGATGAAAATGGAAGCTAAGGACTTAAAGTCGTCTAAAGCCTGCATAGACGGTTTTAAGGTGTTGCAACTGAAGCTGTTGGTTATGTGGACATGCCTGTAGAGTAGGGAGAAGGTGACCGTATGAGAGTGCGAATCCTGCCATTTGTTGTTTTGGATGTTGACTCTGCTTGCAAAAAATTTCTAGGTCGATCGGCCCTAGCCGAATTCCGAGCAGCCATTGCCCCCATGGTATTTGACTTTGAAGTTTTTGATAGATAATGGAGTTAGAGTTGTTCACGGTGATATGGCGACTGGACGTGCTTGTTATGTAGCTGAGTTCTGGGATGCTCAATGCAAAGGGACATGTAAGGGTGTGGACAAGACTGTCCACATCAAAGCTATCGAAGACTAAGAACTAGCGCCTGAGCCTTAGCTCAGGCACAACAGTCAGTTCTATAGAGATATAGATCCAAGGGACGATGAGAAGGAGCCCAAAAGAGACCAAGGTCCAAAAGATAGTTTTCCCATTTTGAGGATCGACCAGCTGGTGGATTCTACCGTGGGAGATGAATTGTTATCTCTCATGGATGCGTACTCGGGATATAACCAAATCCTAATGCATATTTCGGACCAAGAGCACACCAGTTTCATTACTGATGTTGGATTATATTGCTATGCGGTGATGCCATTTGGACTAAGAATGCAGGAGTTACTTACCAACGCCCAGTCAATAAGATGTTTAAAGATCAAATTGGAAAGACAGCGGAAGTATATGTGGATGATATGCTTATGAAATCCTCAAGCGACCATATAAAAGACTTGGCAGAAATGTTTGACATCCTCCGACATTACAAGATGAAAATTAATCCTTGAAGTGTTCTTATCGTGTTGCGTCAAGGAAATTCTTGGGCTTTATTGTCAACGCCCGTTAAATAGAAGCTAGTCTCGAGAAGATTTAGGCTATCTGTGGTATCCAAGCACCAAAGACTATTAAACTAGTACAAAGTCTGAATGAAAAAGTCGCTGCCTTAAGCCGATTTATTTCCAGAGTTACCGACAAATGCATTTCTTTCTTTGAGTAGGAAAGCGAAAAGAAATTTCAAATGGACATAGGATTTTAAAGATGCATTTCAAGCTTTGGTGAATCATTTGAAAAGACTCCCCATCTTGTCAAAGCTGGTGGATCATGAAGATTTTTACATTTATTTGGTCGTGTCGGTAAGCGCTATAAGTGTTGCATTGCTTCACGGGGAGAATCCAATTTAGAGGCCGTTGTATTACGTTAACAAGAAATTGATGCAAGTTTAAAGGAACTATCCGAAAATAGATAAAATGGCATACAGTTTGCTGATCGCATCACGAAAGCTTCGCACATACTTCCAGGCACACCCGATCAATGTTTACACCGACCAGTCGTTAAGACAAGTCCAATAGTGACCTGAGACGTCAGGAAGGTTATTCAAGTGGAATATCGAGCTCGGTCAATTCGATATCACTTATCTCCCTCGGAGGGCTATCCAGGGTTAGGCACTGGTAGGTTTTATAGCAGAGTTCACTATATAGGATGATTCCCTGAAAAACGACGAAATCTCTATCATATGTCGAAAATTGTATACTGATGGAACGTCCAATGATCATTGTTCTGGAGCTAGAGTTATGCTTATAACTCTCGAAGATTGGTCAACTATTATTCTTTAAAGCTTGATTTCCCAACGGCATACAATGAAGCTAAGTACGAAGCTTTGATTGCAGGACTTAAAATCGCTAGAGAGGAAAAAAGTCTATTTAAATCTTTTGTGATTCATAGTTGGTAGTATACCAAGTCAGGGGAGATTATCAACTAAAGGACAACGGCTTGCTCTATACTTTACTCAAGTCTGAGAATTGTTGGCTAAATTTGAATACTATGACATTTCTCATATTCCACAAGATCAAAACAGAGAGAATGATTCGTTGGTAAAGTTTGCTAGCCTCGATGATCCACAGCAGAGGGCTTGGTTCCAGTCGAAGTATTAAATTCCCCAAGTATAAACCCAGCAAAAATCGATCAGACACTAGAAGCGGAGCCTGAGAGGGAATTGTTTATGACTCTGATCAAAGACTATTTGCTACATGGAGTCCTACCAGATCAAAGGAATAAAAAGCGACAACTCCTTCATAAAGCTTTGTTGTGTCATGCAAGGAGGAATAATATACAAAAAAGGTTTCTATATTTCCCTGCCCCATTGTTTCACTCATAATGAGATAAAACATGTCCAAAAAGAAGTTTGTAAGGGGGAATGCAGCGATCACACTGGGAGGCAAAATATAACAAAGAAAAAATTCATTATGAGTATATTAGCCAACTATCAATCGAGACGATGCTGACTATGTAAGACGATGCGACAAGTGCCATTATATGCAAAAGTTCCAAGAGCTCCGTCGACGAAAATTATGCAAATGGTCAGTCCATGGCCAATTACTATGTGGGGTATAGATATTATCGGTACCTTACTGATCTCTAAAGGTGGTGCAAAGTACACGATTGGTTACTTCACCAAATGGGCTGAAGCAGAGCCTTTAGCCACAATCACAACCATGAAAGTAATCAACTTCATAGTAAAATCATCTGTTATTTTCGGTCTTCCATGAACTATCGTAACAGATAAAGACGCTCAATTCGATAGTGCTAAATTCAAAGACTTCTGCCGGAGGTATCATATTGAAAATAGATTTGCAGCCATCGCTCACCCTCAAGCAAATGGGTAAGTTGAAGCCTTTGAACAAAATAATAAAGTCCATTCTGAAGAAGCGTTTGGAAAAGGCTAGAGGCAAGTGGGTGGATGAACTCCCGTTAGCATTATGGGCTTACAGGACCACCCACAAATCTACAACTGGCCACAGTCCATTTACCCTTGCTTACGGTTCGAAAGTGGTAATTACTATTGAGCTCAAAGTTACTTCTCATCAAGTGATTTACTACGACCCCAAAATGAACAAAGATCTCCTTTTGGAATCTCTCGACTTTATAGATGAAAAGCATAAGGAAGTCGATCTAAGGGCAGCTGCGCATCGATGCCATGTCACCCGATATTACAACATCAAAGTCGACCTAAAACCTTTGAAATCGACGATCTCTTCTAAAATGGGTTTTTCCTACCCCATCGCACATGAATCCAATCTGGGAAGGACCGTCTGTCATTAACGAAACTGATATGTAGCATTATGTATTTGTTACATGACGAAACTGATTGATGTCGATATGTCCAAATAGGTTCTCAGAGTTTGGAATTAATCAAATATGCTAGTTCCCCATAGGACTAAAGAAGATGAGCTTGGCCGGATTATTCATATGTTAACTCTCGTTCATAATCCAATGGACGAGATACACAATGAGGAATGGATGTGACTCGACCATCTGATGATCAAATAAATCCTGCCAAATTATGCGACTGAAATAAAATAAGAGCCATTGTGACACGATGATTGCTCGCAAAATCAAACCTCGGACCCTGGGGGAAATCAATCGATCAAGGAAAGTACGATCCAACTGCTCTCCGAAATAACTCTAAATACCTAGAGTGCGGAATGGAGTGTAAACCTAAATCGGGTGCGATCGACCATCCGCGAAATAACTCTAAGTCACTAGAGTGCGGACTAGAGTAATAACATAAATTGGATGCGATTCGACCACCCATCAACTAACTCTTATCCATGGAGTGCGGATATGAGTATAAAAAAATAGATGAGCGAGGTTCGACCTTTCACTAACCCATAAACTTCGGCCTGAGATCGGTAGGAAGAGTTTAAACCAGCTAAGTATGGAGTTCGACCATCCAACGTCTAACCTTGCTAACCAAGGACTGGGGGTAGGGGTATAATTACTCAAAACTACTGAATTCGATGGCAAAACACTAAGACTCGAGCCATGCGTTTGGTGCGACTCAAGGCCACGATCATAAGGTAGCCTTGGGATGGAGCTAGTGAATTATTACAAGAATTAATAGCCAACGAATTACAAGTACATTGAATGGAAAGTAATTGTTCAACCACTTAAATAATAGTTCACACGCGAGCTCAATAGAAAATAAGAAATTTTATTCACATGATACGTTCTAAAATTGTGGTACAAGTTATTTCAAAAAACCATGAGTTGTACCCGTGCAACCACAACTAATAAAAGAAAACAAGAACAAATAGCTGTGCAAACCATGTACACACCGAACCGAAATGATGGCTATTTCTTCAATCTTCTCCCCTTTTTGGATTTTTCGAAGTGGCATTATTGAAACTTCCGCTTCTTCTCCACCTTGATTCCTTACCGCCTTTAGCAGGTGGGGGCTCGAAGCATGGAGGGAGTTCTTTGGGAATTGACCCACCAGTCGAAATGACTTGTAGTAGGACAAGGTGTGGATTATTAATGTCCACCTCGATGGGCTTAGCTTTGACCTTTTTCTTCAGCCACTCCTCCTTCTCAATACACTTCCTCAGACTGACCTCATCAGTGCACTCGGAGGTGCCGGTAATCGCAACATCATCTGATTCATCTGCCGGCAACGGGTCTTCAGCCTTATCATCGTCGAGTGCTCCAATGACTTGAGCAGTAGGCCCGGTACCTCGGTGGCTATTGAAATCTCTGTTAATTTCTCTTGTTGGTCCATGGCAGTGTCACTTTTAGGAGTTTGGCCGAGACCCAGAAGACCTACAAATTTGTTAAAACAAGGAGACAAGCCTAAAAACATTGGGCATGAAAAAAGAAACCTCCCATAGAGTGGAGAGTAAAGTGGAATACCTACAACCGGCTAGCTATCGGTTGTTGGTGGAGCGCCCCTTCCAAAATAGGGGTCAGCACTTTGGATTAATAACCGATTTTATCTGGATCGTAGCTCAAATCCTACCACGGGCCAAAGCGAACTGATGCTCTAACCACTTGGAAAGAGGAGAGGGCTTAGGATTGGCATTTGATGATCCAGCAATAATTTCCCTTTATTGGAAGGTGCTGAAATATCAAAATATCGGAGTCTTGCGGCGGCATGGTCTAGGGGTTCATTTCTGTGGGGGAACTTCCGCACCAATTTCTCTTCAGCTAACTCAGCTACACCCAGCTTCCTCTTTTTCATCTCAATGATATACTCTTAGGCTTTATTCAATATAACCCTTTCCAAGAAAACTCAAGTCGTGGTGGATGCGGACTTTGGTATTATATTCGACAATCAGTAGATCAAACATGTCCATAATTTCATTCTGTGCGGACTCTTTGGCATCTTGTACTTGGGTCTCAATTTTTTCCATCATCTCCATACGGCTTTGCTCTCGTGCCTCCTCTTTAAGGGCTTCTATTTTGGCAAATTGCTGGTCAAGTTTGATTTTCAGGCTCCTGGCTTCAACAGCCTCTTCGCAGTGCCGTTATGTTTCTTCTTGAGCGTCGATCTTCTATTCCCTTTCTTCCTTAAGGAGCTCTTTAAGCTCCTCTATGCGATGGGCCAAGACATCTTTCTTATTTTGCAAGGAATCCCTTTCCAAAGCAAGTGCGCCACTATGACTACGGGCAGCACCGAGTTCTTTCTTATGCTAAGCTTCCAAACGACTCACTGCCTTTGACATTTCTTTGCACTCTTTTTTGCCATGGCAAGTTTTGTTGCCAACTCTGACAGCAGATTATCTTGGTGTTGGTTATGTCCTTATCGTGGCTCGCCTCTAGCTTATGACGATCGGTTTCATGTTGTCACTCGATTAACACTTTGGATATTTTTTCCGCTAAGTGCTGAAACGATTCATGCTGCACGAATACGTCGCTAACACATGCGAGAGAGTTTGCTTTGGCGTGCTTGGGATAATTTGTGCTGTGGAAAGGAATTTAAGCTCGTCAAAACAGATTTTCGAGAAAGTGGCCTTAAATCGGCCAATTTCTTTTTTGTAGAAGTGTCAGGAGCAGTGGTCGGCAAGGATGGATCGAAAGTGGCAATTGGATGCTTGCTCGATCTGCGGTCACGAGACTGCCTAGATCTAGAAGAACCAGAGTGCTGCTCATGTGATGTGGAAATTTTTTTAGCCGTGGAAGGAAGGCAATTCTCTGTATAAATAGGAAGATTGGGCCCATCTCCCTAGAAAGATGACTGAGACTGGGACTTGCGCTTGGAAGAATAAGATTCCCTTGAAAGATAGCTTTTTTCCTATCCATCATCTTTTACCTACGCCTACCAGATTCACAGCCAAGGCTAGATCCATAATGCATCGAAGAGCCCTTTAGGAAATCAAAAGCCTGAGACTGAGTCATTGCATCTGCAAAGACCAAATGAAAACACGTAAGTAAATATTATGCAAAGGATTAATGAAGGGGTGTGGTGAAGTACACGTGGTTGTGAGTGCCCTAGTGTTCCCCTTTACAGATCAGCAGCTGTAGGCTTGCTTATGGGTGTTTTCTCTCCTCATATTAGTAGGAAGAAAGCCTTCACCACTGTTAGTAGGAGAATTAAGCTCCTCGATATTGATGTTTGGAAAGTCGTAGGTCATATTGTCATTTGGAATCTGGAGGTTTGAAAATCATTTTTGTGAACTTTCTAAGTGTTGGAAAGATGATTCATTGCCAATAGTAGTGATGAAAAATTCTGGATCTACAATAGTTTTTCTTCTGTGAAGTTTATATGCCAGCTTCTTCTTTCTCTTGGTTAGCATTTGGGATTGCGAGCCTTATGGTAGTTCGACCAGAGTCACCTTACCTGAGCCTGCATCGGCATCACCGGGTTCATTAGCCTGGGCACTCCTAATCTCGCCTTTTTCAATGTCATCCCCAGTCCCCTCGATTGAGGGCACGACGGTGTTATTGATATCCCTTTCTTGCTCTACAATGTTTTTTAGTAACGTTACACTACCAAGGTTCCCAACGCTACGGCCCTGTTCCAATAGCCCGAATAGAGAACTCATCAGTTATGAGAAGTTCGGTGTCCCTATCTTTGATAGGGATAGCACGAATAGCGAAAATCACCCTCGAAAAATTAATGCCCTTAGAATGTGAAGGGTTACCTTTAGAAATTCAAGATGTTAGTGGATTTAAAGTATGACTTGGATTGACGAATTTAAAAATGAAGTGAAAGCAATGAAAGTGCGGTGTGTATACAATTATATGTGCTAATATAGTATACACGGATCGTGTAATATGGATTACAATACAAATGCGGAAATAGATGATAATAGCATTGTAAATAGAAAATAGAAAAATCACACCAGAGATTTTTATACTGGTTCGGAGCACCGTCCTACGTCCAGTCCCAGACTCCTATCTGGATTTTCACTATTAACTACCTCGCTTCACCCGGAGGAACAGGTTTACAATACCCGAACAGCCGAACGGGATTTCACGCCTCTAATACACTGAGGACTTCAACACTTGCCTCTTACAACACGAGGACTTCAACAAAAAACAAATACAATTGTTGTTGACAACTTGTGTTCTTGAAAACACGGATTTGTCACTAGTAGTACACCCTTCCTATAATCTTATCCTCAAAGAATATGAATGATGTTTTGTAAAGATTAAAGAAGGTATATTTCTTATTGAATCAAAAGGTATAAAATAGTTTCAATGATTCAATAAGCTATTAATTAAATGAGTGCTTTTAGAATGCAAGAATGTTAGAAAGTAAGATCAGAGAAAGCATATAATAATCATATAAATTCTTGTTTTAATCAACGATTTTAGATGAGTATATATAAGAAGAAAATAGTTGTAACTCTTGGTGAAACAGTTGCCATTAAGAGTTGTGATTATTGGTGAAAGGTAGGAGATGCAACTCTTGGAGAAGAGAAGTGTCTTTTGGAAAACTTGCTTTCTGTTTAAAAACGGTCGACAGGTCAAAAAATGACCGGTAGACAGGATTTTAAATATATAGTCGTTATGTGCATGTGTGCACGTTTATTGTGCACATTTAACAGGAACGGTCGACCGTTCATTTTTGGACCGGTCGACCGGTTTCTGTTAAGTTGCACAATAAATGTGTACATCACTATAAATGTATATATATATTGATTATATTTTGTGCATGACTATTTGAGGATAGATTTTAACAAGTTTATTACTATTATAACATCAAATAATCAATCTATAATCTAGAGAACCATATGAAGGTCTTGATTTGTCGATTGCCTTTATATTGTTATCAGCAATCAAAATCATCATAGAAGCTTTGACTCAACAAGCAACACTTACGTCCTTCCAGCCATCGCCTTGCAAAGCCGGGCGTATACTAAAAATAGAACCACTCGTTTTTGAAAAGAGAAAGTTTATTCCAAGCACTCGTTAAGATATGGCAGTTAGGAGAAGGCTCAAGAAAGATGTAGGAATGATTTCCTGATCGTCATTTAAAGTTGTAATTGAATCTTACGTCCTCGGGGGTTGGTGGTTGAAACGGAACAATCATGAATAGTAGAGAAGTTCCATGGACGAAGGCGTAGCTGTTGGGTGAAGTTGAGTAGGAGCTATTCCAAAATAACCAAACATCTCCTAGATAAACAAATTGAAGGGTGATACATCCATCCCAGCACTTAAATTTTTTGCATGCTATGTACCCCTCCAGGGTAAGTGAGGCCCATCGTTTATCGAAGGAAGCAGGACGTCTACGAATAGAATTCCATGTAGGAAACACAACCTGCGAACGGTAGCCTCACCAATTCAGGAAGCTTAAGGATCTATTGAATTATCTAAGAGCATTCCACATTCTACTACGTTGGAAGAGGGCCAAAAAATTTCATTTGTTCGGCTTGTTGACTCGGACAAAGGCTGCCAGATATAGTTGGGGAGCTTGATTTTGCTTCAAGATCGCTATATTGTGGAGCCGATTCAGAAGACATAGCAGATAAATGTTCTAAACGCCTAAACTCTATATTAACTATACTCAATAGACAATTGAGACTAGAAAAAATTACATGTTTCCCCCATGCTAAGTATGAACTAGTGCGGTGTGTTGTTGTGTATAACGGAAATAAATAACTTTAAATAAGAGAATGAAGTTAAATGATGAGGCTTTGGAATTTGACCAAAATGACTGTCATCACTGACCGTCTCAACTAGCAAGGAGATTGGTCGGTTGTGAAAGCATTGGGATCGGCTATCGGCATATCAATGTGCGAAATCTATCATTCAAATCCATATGCTACATTTAAGTTCATGATGAAAATTCCAAGGATTTGATTTTTCAAATCCCCAGTTCGATGGAGAATATGCAAGTTCTATTCTTCATTGTCATCATATATTTAAGTTCACTAAGATAAATTGGTAGTAATTTTCCAAATAAGTCGATTTGGATTAGGTTTTGAAATTCGTAAAATATGTGTGTCGATCCCTATATGCTGAATCCTTTATACCAATCCCTATCCTAAAGCATTTCTGCCGATTCCTCTCCATAAAATAATGGTACTGATCCCTAATCCTAGCCTCTCTCGCACCAAAGGCTGCCGATCCATAATCCTACCCTCTCTCGTGCCAATGACTGTCGATCCCTAATCCTACCAATCTCCCTACTTCACCCTCTAACTTCAAGCCTCTATGACAAGGGATTGATATAAATCCAAAACTCCAACAACGACCCCTCCTCCACTCTATCTTCTTCCTTTCTCCTCCTTTGCACTACCGAGCCGCTCCATATCCAACGTTTCATCTCTCCTAAACAAATTCGATCATTGTTCCATCATTGCACCAAACTTCGAAATTCCTTATCTTGTCATATAACTAAAAGATAAAAGCAAGAAGGCTTACCTATATAAGTAGTTGAGTTAGGATGTGGGCAAGTGTTTGAGGATGTAAGAAGTGAAAGGGGAAAAGAGATAAGTTCATAAGACATGCAAGATTGCAAATAAATTTCGAGCTGAGGATTGGAGGGTTCGGTTTTGCGAGTGAAGGAAGAGGGTTCGGTGTAAAGTTGGAAATTAGGAAAGTTTGATGAGTGAAGTGAGGAAAGTAAAGTGATGGCTTATATAAGGGAAGAAGGGATCGGCATGGTATAAAGTAAAGTGAGTTCAGCCCGTAATTGTAGAAAAACGAGGAGGAGGGGGATCGACTATCGATATGCTGATCCCTTTGAGCACAAGGCATTAATAGGAGGGATAGGCAACGTGTATGTCAAACCCTATGGGCAGATGCATTGGCATGTAAAGACAAAGTGGTATGGGAAAGAGGTATGTTGATCCCTGTAGATATAAGAAAAGGGAGGGATCGGCACAACATGTGTCGATCCCTACAAAAATATTTAAAGATAATGATTAAAAAAATGATGAATGTGGGGACTTGCTATAGGTATGTATGCAAATTAATATGGACATTGAATTATTGGAAGCATGTACATACACAATGCCATGAAATTTGGGGACGACCCATGAGAGCACGAACATGTTCAGGTGCCAACAATAAAAACATGTATATGAGCATGCACGTGTATGGCCCAAAAGTTCAATTTTTAAAATTGACATAAATTGAAATAAAACCAGAAACCTCTAAATTCGAGGATAGACCAGATAGCAAAGGCTTATTATTCTCATGGAACTGGATTTATATATTAGTTGACGAAAAATAGCCCTGGATTCATACAAAGGGAAATCGACCAAGCGTCACAACGACCGATGAGAAACTCGGAACCTTGAAAAAACAATTTAACAAGTGAATAGCAACCATTCATGAAGCTAGATGGATCTTTTATAGACGATTCAAAGCATGTCATGTTTATTACAAGACGTACCTTGGGGGGAAAATGTTATCCCGCATTCTAGCCTGGCTATATTGAATTGATCGCACAGGTTAGAATCGACGGTCGTTAAGGCCGATGATTCCAAAGTGATGATTATGGGACCTAGAAGTCAAGTATAAATGGTAATATAAAGTCAGAATTGAACAGAATTGGTAGGTGTGCAATATAGAATGTTCAAAGTATGGGAAATGGTTCATTGCATAGGACGGATCGGCATAGTTTGGCTCCAATAGGAGGGATCGGCAAACTTCAAAGTATAAGAGCATTCTTGCAGAAAACAATCAATATCTCGAGATCTACAAGTCTAGAGTTTATGAAATTTGAGGAGCAAGATACGAGGACCCTAGGGAACCTAACCCAAGGATTGCACGTCTAAAGGACAAAATTGGAGCAATCAGTATACATCCCTTAGGAGGGATCGGCAGAAGGCACTATTCAAATCATGTTGAATCAGAGATCAAGCAACAACTCAAAGTTCAAATGATCCAAATGGCATGAAAATTGGAGGCTAAACATGTTTTTGCACAAGGAAGTCACCATAGGGATCCTCGTCAAAATTTGACCAAAGAAGGGAACGTACTGATCCCTCCTCTTTGGGAATTGGGCCCGACGATCTCTCTAATTGGCCCTTGTGGATTGGAAGGCCCTTCAGTTGAAATTTCAGAGAGATACATGGTCGTCTTTATTTATAAATACTGGCCTAATGGGTCAATCTAGGGAGCTTTACGCTGCTTGTTGCTCTGGACTCCATTGTAGTCAAGCACTTGCTATTTTCTACCACTGTAATCAAATTTATAAATAATTAATAATGGATAATCTTCAAAGTGGATGTACGCATACTATGCAGACCACTATAAATTTCCATGTCTCTGATTATAGTTGATTCTATGTTACTAGTTAATTTATATACTCAGTTTAAGTTTCTTTTTCTTCACTTACTTCTCTACAAAACTATTCTTGGGTGTTTGTGACTAATTTAGTTGCACATTTTGGTACTTTCACTAAGAAACTTGATTCTTAGTTTATTAGGATCACTGTTGCTACAACATTAGATAAATCCCCCAAAGGAGATGAATCTACCTCGTAGAATGTGGAAAGAAATGAAAATGCTAGCATCCATCAAGGAGACCAAACAATCAACCAATGATTGTGAATACTGAACCAGTTGAAGTTAAGAATCCCACTGACTCTATTATAAGAGCTGAATTTCATAATTTAATGAAAGAGCTTACGGATAGTCGTCGACAATTAAATGAACAAATTCAGACCAATATAAACTAGATGAACCAACACAATGAGCAGCAGCCACAAAAGCTAGGAGAGACTACACTCCTTATTCGACGTCGTAGAGTTCTAGCTCATTTGATGAGTATCACGGGCATAGACATTGCAAAATAGTCGAATAGCATGTAGAAACTTTGAGGCATCAACTGGGAGATCATCATGGTCTGAAAGAATAGATCTATGTCGATCCCTTCACTAGTAGGGGGATTCCACCCATGCCCCATAGCAATCAAGTTGGAGCTACTTCAGTTGGTTTGGATGCCTAGATAAATGTTTACCAACCCTTCCCTGGAATGATGATGAAGTGATAATACATCATTCACATCGGGAAGATGGTGATCCAAGAAGGTGTGAAACGGCCCATAGACATCGATTGGACCATTCACGTGAGGTAGGGCGTGACCGCCGCTTTGGCACCAACCATCCATACGCTGGACTTATCGGCAATGGTCAAAGTTGGTAAGGGAGAACCAGAGCTTGACTAGCGATGACTGGGAAATCTCGAGAAGCCATACCCCATTCACTGATAATATTCTACATGCCGAGTATTCAAAGAGGTTCGACATGCCATCAATGCCCGCTTACGAGGTAAAAATCGACCGTAGGCGGAATATCAAAAGAGATATGAATGGCTGATGGATTCTACACGAGCGGATGATGAAACCAACTGTAGGTTCTTTCTTATAACTCTCTTTGGAATCGCAACAATGTGGTTCACAAGATTACCCCCATGATCAATTTCCAAATTTGATGAATTGCAACAAAGTTTGTGGAGCAGTTCCGGTATGCATGCAACCCATCCCAAGGATGTGATGTCTCTGTCCAGCGTGATTCATGCTGTAGTGGAATCATTGAAAGATCAATTGGAGAGATTTCATATAACTGTTATGGAAATCAATAATTCGAATGTCCATGCAATATCGATGGCTGTGACGAGAGGATATATCAAGAATCTAATTTCAATGATTGGTCCTGAAAATTCTTGTGTGGCCTCGTCATGGTTCTTTTATCAAAATTCAAGCCGATCCGCGCATGTCTTTCCCTATAATTACTACAGGCATGGCATCATAAAAAGGATCTTTTTTCTGTTTCCCTTTATCTTCGACCTAGGCTATAACCTACCAATTTTATTCTTCAATTTTGGATTGTAAATATAAACAACTACGGTATAATAAAAAGGATTATTCTAAGGTAACCATACCCAAGTGGGTTTGGTTGAACCTCTGAAAGTAACCATACCAATATGAATCTACTTCCTCCATTAGTGTCCAAGGAGTTAGATCTAAGGTAACCATACCAAAGTGGGTTTGGCTGAACCTTTGAAAGTAAAAAAAAAAATTATTAATAACAGTATCAAAATAATCATCAATATATTTTTCTTTGTTTTTCCAATTAACGGGAACCTAAATATTTAGATGATTTTTATTCATATTTCCTACCAATGATTTTGTAATTTTAGAGATATCATAAACATTACAGCTTACATAAATACTTGAATTGCTATAAAAACCGGATTTAGATTTTACTTATTATCTAGTATTTGTATTAACCTTTTTATTTTACATGAAAGCGTAACTAGTACTATTACAATTAACTTTATTATATCCTATACCTCTTTTATTATTCAAAGGTATAAATTTGATAAAATTGACTTTAAGATATTTCGAACTTTATTAAATTTTGTGACTTTTTCATTAATCTCATCAAATTTAATTTTATAGGCACACTTTTTTTAAAAAGATTCGTTGTATTCTTTTAAGTGTCAATTTCTTTAACCAATTCAAAATGCTCATCTTTTAAAGTGCGGTTCTCTTTTACAAGAAAAAAATTTGAGTAGCTAAATAATTTAAAAAAAATTGCAATATACCATTTTGTTACTTAAGTTAGCAACTTCTAAATATTTTTCATTTAAAAAACCATTGAGAATCAAAACATTATTTTTCAATTTAGAATTTTTATTTTCTGGTTTTGCAATCTTGATTTCATAAGCTTTCATTTTTTTTAATATAATAAAATTAAGTTTTGATACTTTTCCAAAATTATCACATAATTTATCGTAAATACTAGGTAATTGATCGTATGAATCATAAAGTTCCTTATTGTAGTTTGTAGTTGTTTCAGCAATAGCGTTGCTCTTTTTCTTGCTAATTGTGTCTCGATTGGATCTTGTTCTAGCCATTATTCTTAGATGTTATTATGATTACTAGAACATCAGGCTCTGATAACACTTGTTAGTCGTTATGCATAGGATCGAAGATGGCCAACAGTTATAAGAAATGTAAATGTGGTAGAAATATAATAGTAGTTCACACAGTCAATTTTATACTGGTTCAGACCTTCCGTCCTACGTCCATTCTCTAAGCATCTCTTAGGAATTTCACTGTCAATACCCTCGCCTCACCTAGTGGAACAGGTTTACAATTTTTTCGAACAACCAAATAGGACTTCAATACTTACTACCTGACGACTCCGCGACAGGACTTCAATCTATTCTTTTACAAAGAAACAATTTGACTATATATTGTGTCTTACCGTTTGGTTGTTGTTATGTTTGATACTTACAGTTTGGTTTGTTGCATTAAGATTACGCATAACCAGATGACTAGTTTTTCACTCCGATGTATATAACCATACGAAGTGGATTTTTGGTGTATCCCCATCGAATTAAATTTAATAGTATTTTAAATGGGGTTAATGATAGCTTTGCTATGCAGATTGTAACACCGTATTTCATGGTTGTCTTTGCTCGGCCAATCGAATTAAATGGGGTTAATGATAGCTTTGCTCGGCCAATGCAGGACAGCAGCCAATGGTGTAAAGGTATAAAAATCTAAGCGTAGAACCTATTGAACATCTCGCAGTGCACAGATAAAATATAATATAATAAGATAGATGCAAAACAGGCGAAATAATGATATAATCAAATGAACCATAAATAATAACATTAAAGTGTAATAGATTCATAGATTATCAAAAATTGAAATAATAAAGTTTATACGTCCTAAATTTCCAAAATAAACTCCAAACTATCTCTAAAGTAGTACAAATACTGGTATAGCTCCATGGTATTGCATAGCGGAGTATAAGCGATGGTAAGCTTCAAGTATAAATATATGAAAGCATAGCCTCCTGCTTGTAATTCGTACAGCTCCATGCTCTATCCAGACTTATTATCCCCAATATACTAATCTAAGAGGTCCTGAGATAGTAAGAAGAAAAGCATAAAAGCTCGGGTCAAACAATAGTCTAGTGTGAGTGATACATCATCTCAAAACGCTATAAAAATAATATGTAGCAAATAGGGGCATAGGGTATAAGAACCACACCTGACCTATCCATGCATCTAAATAATTGGCACATAACAGTTGATATATGCTAATCTAATATCATAGCCATATATATACTATAGTCGAAGTACAATATCCAATGTGTAGGTATATGGTCGAAATAACCTATGTCCTCTGACAGCCTAGAGTGATAAACAACCATGGCAAACATAACATCCATCAAACAATCCTCAACATCACTCATGCGCATTGGATATATGACAAATTGTATGGCATAATCGCAGACCATGGAGTAAATTGAAATACCAGCTTTCTTGGTGCTCGAATCTATGCCACTTCGAAAGGTTAGGAACCAGGCCTACAATCGCACAGCCTAGGGTAATCTACTATCGTAAGATCTGGACACCATCACAAATCCAGGTGGGATCTACTTACATGCGCCCTCTTTACGAGCACACTAGAAACCTCTGAGTTATCAATGATCTTTTCCCATGCATCTTTATAAAGGAACTTAATTGTTATTCCATCATGGCTATCTCTACAGTAATATACAGTCGTAAATCCCACTCGTGAGCCCTTGCAGATCATCGTCATGACTCTCATCGTTAAGTCATCAACTCCAAAATACCTTTAAAAACCCATCATAAGTCATAGATCCATCATACTACGGTTCCAAAGTTGCCATCGTCATTGCCTAAGTCATCATATCGAAGCAACCCACCACTCATGCCACAAAGAAGTTTTTGTAGTGCTACCATGCCATAACGAAAATTGCTCTGCCATGCTTTGTTAGGTATTACCTATCCAAGCTCGAAGTTGCTAGAACAAAAGCCTAAAGAAATCCAGAAGCATTGCACCACATTATTTCCTCAGGCACCGACTGAGTCCTCTTGAACTGCCGCTTAGAGCAAACACTGGATAAAAAGTTCGTTCAGTCTTCTCGAACATAGCTTCACCGGATGAATTTGATGTTCATTTTTCATCTTACCTATCCAAAGCCACTCTCGAACTGATCCACCCCAAACCCCAAGCCAATCCAAGCACCAGAAAGACCTTCTCTAAGGTAAAATGCTATTGTAAACTCGAACCCATGTAGTTAAAGCAGTTAGCAGTCCCATAGTGGTGGAGATAGCAAAAGTTATAGCAGTGATAAAGCGGGGATATGTCTATAACAACCCTGAATTTTCGTTGTTCAATTAAAAGATAAAAAATGATTTTAATTATTAATTTAAACAAGAAGTTTGATTTTCTTAAATAAAAACTAAATTCTTTACAATGCGAATTCTAAAGTTCTATAGTATTGTTGAATTAATAAATAAAGTGAATATTTGTACAATTTATAAATATATCAATTTATCAAGAAATAGATTAAAAAATTATATCTTTTATTTTTGTGTATAAAAGATGATTTAAAATTAATAAACTCTTTTTAATAATAAATAGAGGCTCTTCACTTTGATAAGCATTCGAGAAATCATACTTTTATTTATTTACTTTGAACTTAAATTTTTAAACCTAGTGGTTAATGTTATTGTTTAATAAAACATTTTTCTTAATTAAGAAGTTAAAATGGGAATAAATATTTAATTTAGATTGGGTTATAAATTGAATATTATGGCCCAAAACCCATTTAACTATTCTATAATAGGATGAGTACTTTGATAAAACAATCTGTATGTTGTTTCATTCCTGATCTTCATTTACATTAAAGAACTAAATTCAGAAACTATCCCTCTTTCAAACCTTAGTTTCTTATTCATTAGGAATTCGATTAGTTATCTTAGGAAGCGAATTACTTGAGGTAAAAGGATTAAAACCCTATTCTCTTCCAATTTTTAATTTTTATTTATGTTTACAATTAGTAATTTTGTGTTCTTTTTCTATTTTGATGAAATACTTCTAGGGTTTTGTTTAAACAATAGTTGTTTTATAGTCACTGTCCAATCTAAGAAGAAAGGTGAGTTGAAAACTCACAATTATCTCACAACTAATCAGAGATAAATGCTGAATTTAAATGTCGAATTGGATGTTTTCTAATTATTATTGCTTTGTTTGATTTCAGTAAATTGTTTTAGCAAAACATAACTTTGTAGATATTAGTTGCCTAGGTTTCATTGATTTGTATTTGCTAAACATCATTTTTAGTTGCATGCATGATCCATACGAGCTAGAAGTGCTAAATGAAGACTTGGATGCTGGAAAATCATGCCAAAGTCATTCCACGTCAACGTAGGGAGGAATTATCTGGAGCGTGCTGTTCCAAGTGAACCGCTGGTCAATCGGTCACGATAATCGGTTTACCGATCGGAGCCTGGAACAGCATGTTCCAGTGCTCCTTCCTCCTTTCTTGTAGTATGCTTGCCTTGTATATTTTTGTTGCATTGAATTGATGTTGTTAGCTTCCTCCTAGCTCCTATTTCCAAACCTATAAATGTTTGGATCATTGATTTCTTTGTTAAAGAAGTTTCACAAAGATTGATATTAGACTTGTTAAATTCATTGTTAGATACACACACACATACAAAAAAAAATTCTCAAAGAAACTATTTGGAAGTCTATGATTTCAAAGTAGTATTATATTTATTTAATTTTAGGAAAGTATTTTATAAGAGAGTTAAATTATATATATATATATATATAATAGAAAAGCTCATTATTTTTATTTAGCAACTCCTAGTTTCTAAATAAAGTGGTTTTATATCTATGTGTGTGTGTATATGTATTTAGAAGAAAAAAGATTTTGGAAATTTTTATACATACACACAAACACACACACACACACACACACACACACACACACACACACACACACATATATATATATATATATTGTATGTATGTATATATATATATGAATGTATGTATGTGTATATAGATATACATTAAACTTTAAGAGAAGACCGCGAAGAAGTTGTTATAGTTTTAAATATATATTTATTCACGTTTTCTATTTATACAATATTAGTCTTTTTAAATAAATATTTCATACTAAATTTAAAAAAAAAACTATTTTATTATACAAAAACACTAGCTCACTTGAATAAGGAATGGATTTAAATGGTTTAATAAAACAAGTGGTATGAAACGTTTGCGTTTGTTTTACCAGTTAATTCTTGGACTTGTTCGATTGAACATTTATTTTGCGTAAATAGGATCTTATAAACACTTAGTAAATACTTAAGTAACACTAAGTGGTTATGGGACATTGCGCAATACTTGTCTAGTTACTAATCGGCAGTAGACCATACTTATCGAGTGGAGTTTACTAACTTATAGTAAACATTTGAGTAAACCCAAGTGGTTATGGAACATGTGGTCGTTACGTGGATAATTACTTAAAGAACATATATAACACTTATTCGTCAAGTTTTGACTCGTCCTTGGGTGATCCATTTGTGCGGATTTTTTGGGTTTTCAGGCCCATCTGGTGTTACTCGTTTACGAATGAATTAGGACTTGTGATGTGCTTGTATCTTGGGATGACATGTGATGGACTTGTCTATTAGGTTAGTTATTAGTTACGACGAGTGATGTGCTACTATCTGATGTTGACTTGCGATGCGCTTGTCTTACAGTCGACTGGCGAAGTGCTTATTTATTTACATGTGAAGTGCATGCCGATGACAATTGACTAGCAAAGCACTTAGTTAATTACGTGTGAAGTGCATGAGGATGATTATTGACTTGCGATGTGCTTATTCTTTGCTTGTAGTTATAGTTGTGAATTTCTATGCTATTACTTAGTGGAAATTATCAGTATGATGTTTTGCTATGTATGAGCACAGTTAACTTTAATTCATGAAGTTTTATATGAAGTATTAAGTGAACTAGCGAAGTACAATATATGATATTTTCTCCTTGATGTCTATGGACTAACCTTTTGTGATAATTAGATGTAGTCTAACCCAGGTGTTATTATAATGCTCGGCCTAGACCGAGACTTGAAACATAGCAGGGAATTTTGGCTTTGGGCTTAGGCTAGCTTGGGTAGAAGTTTATGCTAGCTATCTGTATATCCCCTTAATTCATTTTGAGATGTTCACTTATGTATGGATGTGTATTATTTGTGATGTAGACACATTTTGTACTTGGTGATGTACCTTAGTACTTATGCATATGGGTTTATGTGAGTCCAATTCATTTCTTAGTTGACTCTTTTTTTTATATGATATGTCATGTATTATATTTATCGATGCAATCTGTGATTCTGTATCTGTAACGTTTTGTATTATTCTGAATCATTATAAACCACTGTATTATAGTTTTGTGTCAGGATTGTGTATGTTGAATTCCTTTCCATAAAAAGAATAAATTCATATGATTTAACGTATTCGATACTCACCCAAAGTAATATTACGGATGGTCACTCCTAAATAGACTTATTCTCCATATAGCAGATGGTATTACTTATGAATATCCTTTGTTAACGAGGGCATAAAGGTTGGGCATTACAATACCAGAATATAGTGGAGGTGCAAAAAGCTTCATTGGATGTAAAACCAAATATTTAAAGCAAGTTTATTCCCACTCTTGCATCATTTGTGCAAGAAAATGAAATATTTTTTTAACCTTATATAACAAAACTGAATAACATAATGAATTATGCAGTCTATATTTGGTGGTTACAATAAATTTCTAACTTATATTGAACATTTATAACCTAAAATTAGGTCTTCACCCTAACTTTTTGGATTTGGTTTGAAAATGAACTAGTTAAATCAAGCATTTTATATTATTGTTGTTAAAGTGGATGTTAAAAAGCCTTGATTTAGCAGGTGTAATAGAAAATATCGAGGCTAAAAGCGAATCTACTATTCAATAGAGCTATATTGAAAAAGCGTAGCAGTCAAAGAGTACTATATGCTATAGCGGAGATTTTACGGGGCATTAACAGGGGTTTAACTACATAGATTCAAACTTCCATTTTCACATCGATTTCACTAATACGCTCCATTTTTTGATCTCGGTGCTTCCTATATGCAACGATACAACTCCTTACATCTTTGAGTGTATCCATCGAAATTCGGTTTAATGGTTCCAATCATTAAGTTGCTTCGATGAGTGTTTTCATCCACTCAAGAAAACAAAAAAGCACCATACATGCATCAAACAACATTCAAACATGAAAATACACAACAATTCATGGCACATCATCTTATAATATGTCTCTAACATAGCATAACACACATCAAGGAAACCATACATCAAATTAACATGATTAGAAAGCTTTAGAACATTTTAATTTCATTTTCACTTCTGGTTTGATATTAAAACCGCCCAAAACATAATTTTGACTTTAAAAATGAGGTTATAATATGGCAAAACCTATATATACATATGTAATAAGGTGAGAGATGATAAATCACTTACCAAAACCTCCAAAATCCAAGTTTTACATGAAAATTGAGGCAAATCCAAGAACGGACAGCAAAGATAAGATTTTCCCTTCCCAAAAATGTAGGTGTGAAGATCTCTTATAAATCCCCTTACTAATCTAACCACAATCAATTGTTTAGACTTTATTTGGATGAGAAAAGAGAAGGTTTTGGGGGAGAATAGATTAATGGAGGCTTAGGTCTATTTTGAAGGAGAGAAAACTAATTTGGGAATGATAGTTCAGCCAAAAATAGTCTCTAAACCCGAAATGGGTGAGTAGACCTCTCCCCAAATTCACTATTCTCACTAAGCTACTCCAAAAACTACCAAACTTCAAATGGCCATATTTCATAGCTATAAAACCTAAATTACTATTATGACCACTCTACAGAAAGGAAAATTATTATATCTTTCCAATGAAAATAGTTTTGGGCACTAACTAATCTACTATCAAAAGTTATAGTCGTTGCACGATTTTAGGATCAAATCGTTCAAATATAGGAAATGTCACTAGTAGGCATTTTCCAAAGTTATAAAGTCAAACGACCTTAAAAAAATTTAAATATAATATTTTATGATCCTCCGATAAGTAAAATATGGGTCGTTACACTCTCCCGCCTTTAGGAATTTCTCTCTCAAAATCCACAAGACAACATAGTAAAGTCAAAAATAGCTTCCCTGCATGTCTATCATCAACGAGAAAACATATCAAACATCAAACAATGCACACAAAAGCAATAAATGATATCCACTCTTACCCTAGCACGCCTTACCCTATAAGACATCGAAAGTGAGTGAATGCGATAAACAAAAGACTCACTAAATAAAGAGCTCTGGATATACGGTCCTCATGCTCTCCTCGGTCTTCCAAGTACAATCGCCTTCACTATCGCTCCAACCTTCACCGGCTCTACCATCTTCCTCCTAAGATGCTTCATATCATGTCCAACAATACGAATAGGCCTACGAGGTCTTGATGTTTGGGGCTTAATCTCGATATCATCAAGATGATCTGGTTTAACTTTTGTTCCCGAATCATGCATAAACTTCTACAAGTTAGAGACGTGGAACACATTGCGCACGCCAGTCATCTTCTAAAGTATGTCAACTCTATAAGCCAGGTTCCCAATCCCCTCAAGTATCAGAAGAGGACCAATGAATCTCGACACCAACTTCCCCTTAATACAAAATCGAACAATACTCTTCAATGGAGACATCTTGGCGAACACCATATCGCTAATGGAGAACTCTAGATCACATCTTCTTCTAACAAAGCGTGGCTCTTCTATCCATCGTAAGCAATTTCATTCATTGCCAAATGATCTCGATCTTCTTTAAAGTTTCTCCCATCATATTTATTCTACGTATCAGTTTCCCACCTGCTTCCCACCAACATGAAGGGGTGTTACATAGTTGTCCATGTAATGCCTCAAATGGTGCCATATCGATGTTGTTCGGATAATGTTGTTGAACTCGAACTCTATTAAATGCAAATAATCGTCCCATATGCCACTGAATTAAGAATGCAAGCTCATAAAAGATCCTATAAGATATGATTCGCCCACTCGGCCTGCATATTCATTTGTAGGTGATAATTTGTACCGAGATGCAATTCATTCCCCAACACCTATTGTATGCTCTTCTATGCTCTTCGACACATAATGGAATCGTGCAACCCACTTTACATACAACGCGGCCAATTTAGATGTCGTTCTACTTGACTTGACATGTATGAATCGGACACTCTTCTTCAATCTATCAACTATGACCCAGATGCTATTGTACCCCCCTCTAGTCCTCGATGATCCATCGATACTTCTTCCCATTTTCACTCGCAGAACCTCGAGCGGTCGTAGCCTCCCCTGCCTTCCAACATCGATCCTATCCATCTGACTCTGCCTTCAGTAATTCATATGAGTTCGGAGGAAGAGGTTACCATAATTCCCTCGGTTGGAGATCTATCGCCAAAAATGCAAGGGCTTAAAGAGGCATCCGAACGGTAGTTCCAACGGGTCAACGTCAAAGAAGAAGAAGAGGAAAACGAGAGAATAAACATGTCTTCTTGCCTCATTTTTGGTAGACAGGTAGGAATTCATTTTTGTTTCCTGTAGGCCGTGTATAGATGCGGGTTCGACCCTTGGTAGTAGGATTATATGGAACACTTTTGTACTTATCCTTCTTTTCCAAAGAATGGCTAGAATAAAATTCCATTTTGTCTTCAGCACAGTCTTCATTTATTTGCTTAAGTGTTTTTCCATTTGAACTTCCATTCAATGCACTTGTGAAGTTTTTAGTCTTTGAATCGGACAGGAGTTTAGTCACTAAATCCTGAAGCCACGGTTTCGGGTCATGATTAAAAGTCAAGTCGAATTCCAATCCTTCATTGTCTCAATCAGTAGTAGATACTTAAGTTCTGCCCCTAGTTTCGGGGACAAATTGAAAAGATGGTCGGCAATCGCTTTTCGCCTTTAATACATAGAGCTTAACTTTATTGAAACAGGGCTGAAACAAGACGAGTTTGGGTGGTCGAATCATACTCGCTCATCTATTAGTGATCGCATCCACACTCTCGGGATTGTACTTGTATGTCGGCGATCGGTTACGCCTACTTAAAGTTTGGGGATATGTCCGCGTTCTGGGGACTTCAGTTATTTTAAGGGCGGTCAGTCACACCTGTTTGATATTTAGATTTTTTGGGGACTTACATTGATTTGTGGGTGGTCAGTCACACCCGATTTGCATTTATACTCCGACCGGCACTCCGGGGACTCGGAGTTGTCTTACGGGTGGTCATTTCTCACTCGGTTTGTGTCTATACTTTAATCCGCACTCTGGGGACTTAGAGTTAGCCAATGGGTGGTTGGTTACACCCATTTTGATGTTTATACTCCAGTTTTCACTTTGGGAATCTGGAGTTAGTTAACAGATGGTCGATCATGTCTGTTTTAAGTTTCCTAATTTCCTTCGCATTCCAAGAACAATGGATCAATCAGGATCGTGGATGGTCGATTCACATCCACCCTGAGTTAACAAGTGAGGTCGAACTTGGTTTAAATATGGGCGAAGTTGTTAGGTGGATGGATCCACCCTCTTCAAACCCTCATTTATATGTTTATATTCGAGCTCGCACTTTCGGAATCTAGAGTTAGTTAGAGGATTGTCGTGCATCAACCCTTTTTTGCCTTCAATGTGATGACTTTCCCCCGAGCTCAGGTTTCACTTAGCGAGTGACCAGTTGTATCACGGTCACTCCCTATTTGAATAAATCCCCTCATATTGTGGAACTTAGCTCTCCGTGCATTGTGATGGTGGTATGACGTGTTTTAAAAACCACTGCTCTGACTTGAAGAGATTGCATTTTATTGTTGAAATAAAAAATTATGGCAAAGTCAGTTGCCTTATTACAAATTCAAATTTTGAAATCCATAAACAAATTGTAAATGAAAAGTAGACTGAATGAATAAATAAAGCCTGTTATGTGTAGTAGCAAATAAGACTTTCGCTGTTCCAGGCTCTCGGCAGAGTGAGACCGTCAATGATCGATAATTTAAATGTGTCATCTCCGAGTCTTTGTTCAATAACATACGGCCCTTCCCACGTTGGTTTCATATGTAAGTGAGCCGGGTAAATTCTCTTAAGGACGAGATCGTCGAGTTCAAAGGTTCGAGGTCGGACCTTGGCATTGTACAATCGAACGACTCAACTTTGGTATGCGGCTGCCCTCAAATCAGTCTCTTCTCGCTTCTCATCCAATAAGTCAAGAGATTCGGCAAATAATATAGCATTTGTCTAAGGATCATATTATATCACACGATGAGAAGGTACTTCCATCTCGACTGCAATAACAGCTTTTGAACCATTGGAAAGAAAAAATGAAGGGTGGTCGATCATAGACCTATGGGTTGTCCGATAGGCCCATAGGGCCATAAGAAGTTCATCGACCTATTTTCCCCCGGTCTTTTCTAGTTGTTTCTTCAGAATGGACTTTAAAACTTTATTAATACTTCAACCTTCCCATTCGCTTGAGGGTGTGGAACTGCAGAGAACTTCTTTTGGATGTGGAATCGCTAATAGAAATTCTTTAATTCAACATTGCCGATTTGTGCTCCTTTGTCAGTGATGATGGTATGTTGGAGACCAAATCAACAGATAATGTTGTGTACAACAAAGTTGATCACTTTCTGCGTTGTGATAGTAGCAAAGGGCTCAGCTTTCGCCTGTTTGGTGAAGTAATCAACTACGACGATGGCGTACTTCGCATCGTCTTTAGCAAGAGGTAGAGAACCAATAACGTCGATGCCCAATACTACGAATGGCCAGGGACTAATCATATGAGTTATTTCGATAGGCGGGGATCTTGGAATCCAAGCATGTTTCTGACATCTGTAACATTTCCTGACATAATTTGGTGCACCATGATTTACAGTCGGCCAATAGTATCCCTACCGGAGCACTTTCTTGGTAAGAGCTTGCCCTACGGTGTGATCGCCACATTCTCCTTCATATACATCATGCAATACTCGTTCGATTTCATCACGGGCTATACATCAGAGTATAGAAACAGAGTATCCTTGTCTATGCATGACTCCATTCTGAATGGTGAACGCGAAGCCTTTCGAAGAACTTGTCTTTTTTCATTCCTGCGCTCTGGCAGGGTCCATTCTCAAGATTGCTTTTGAACGAAGTCATCCATGACTCCTTATCGAAAATGACTTCAAATACCTAATCTGTCTCCACCTGATCAATGCTCAAAGTAGATAATGTCTCTATGGGAACGCGCCTCATTAGTTATGCCTCACCGGTACTGGCTAAATTTTCCAAGGAATCGATTTTCTGATTGTGATCTGGGGGTATACAATAGATGGCGTAATAATCTAACTGATTCAATATTCCAGAACCCAAGCAAGATAAGCAGCCAGCCTTCGGTCTCTGGCTTGGTACTCCCCCCGAACTTGACACACGACCAATTGTGAATCGCATTAAATCTCCACAGCAACAATTCTTAAATCTCTGGCAAGCCTTAATCTGGCGAGCAGGGCTTCGTATTCGGCCTCATTATTGGTCGCATGAAAATAGAACTTTAAAGTATAACATATAGATCCGTCTTTAGGAGTTTCAAGTACAACTCCGGCACTTGAGAAACGGTCATTTGGTGCACCATCATTTTATAGTTCCAAACATATTTGGAAGATTCACTGGTTTCGGGCAAGTCCTCTGGATAGTGAATTCAGCAATGAAGTCTGGCAAGACTTGTCCTTGAATAGCTCGCCTAGGTGTGTAAGTGATGTCGAACTGTCTCGGCTTGATATTCTAACTGAGTAACCTACCTGATGTCTCAGGCCGCGCAAGGACCTGTCGCAACGGCTGGTCCGTTTATATGGTGATAGCATGAGCCTGAAAATACGGACGGAGCGCTTGAGGAAATAACAAGACGGTAAGCCAAATTTTCCAGCTTCGGAAAAATTTTCTCTGCTCCGGTCAGTTGTTTGCTAATGTAATATACTGGCCGTTGTATCCGGTCCTCCTCTTGAATTAAGGCAGCACTGATTACATTTTCTAACACTGCCAGGTAGATGTACAATCTCTCATTATCAATAGGCTTTGACAGAATGGGTGGGTGTGGATAGGTGTTGAACTAGTGCTCGGAATGCGCCTTCACATTCTATAGTCCATTCAAAATTACATTTCTTTTTTCTGATCAGATTGAAGAATGGAATGCATTTGTCGATGAATTTTGAAATAAACATGCTCAGTGCTGCTACTTTCCAGTTAAGGCTCTGAACTTTCTTTATAGTCCCTAGTGTCTCAAGATTTCGGATTGCCTAGATCTTTTCGGGATTGGCTTCGATTCCTTGAGCATTGGCGACGAATCCAAGGAATTTTCCAAACGCGACCCCAAAGTGACACTTCAACGGGTTGAGTTTCATTCCATATCCTCGAAGGATGTTAAACATCGTTTCTAGGTCTTTGATATGATTGGTGGAGAATCACGACTTCACAAGCATGTCGTCCGCATATACTATCGTGGTTTTTCTGATCTGGTTAGCGACATTCGATTAACTAGTCATTGGAGGTTGCTCCAGCATTCTTGAGTCCGAACGGCATGACTTGGTAGCAGTAAAGTCCTAGATTGGTGACGAAAATGGTATGCTCCTAATCGGGCATGTGCATGGGTATCTGGTTGTAGACAGAATACGCATCCGTGAAGGTTAAGAGTTTATGTCCAGCCATCGAATCTATGAGTTGATCGATTCGAGGAAGTGGAAAATTGTCTTTAGGGTAAGCTTTATTCAAGTCTGAGTAGTCAACGCATGTTTTCTATTTCCCATTTGGTTTTCTAACAAGTACAGGATTAAACACCCAATCCGGATATAACGCATCTCGGATAAACAAATTTGACCTAAGTTTATCTACCTCTTCCTTAAGGCCGGAAAATCTCTCTGGATCCATACCATGCCTTTTTTGCTTGACTGGGACGTGCCACGGGTCAATATTCAATGTGTGGTACACGACATCCGAGGAGAACCCACACATGTTGGAATGCATTTTGGCAAACACGTTGAGGCTTGCGTAGAGAAATTCAACCAGTTCCTCCTTCATCTTTTGGCCTAGCTGAGATCCAATTTTTATCATTTTAGAATCGTCATTATCATCGATCGGGATATCGATTGTCAGTTCTGTTGGAGAAGCTTGACTGTCTTTGACTTCATCCTTAATTTTAGTATCTCTTGGGTCAAGATCCCTTGGGAATTCGTTGAGGTGCCCGGGCCTTGTCCCAGGCGTTAACTGTCAATTTTCTCCGCAAAGCAGAAGTAGAGAGAATCCTCTACGTCCTTTCCCTTTTCTTTTCGCTGCGCCTCCCGCAGCTCAGCAACATAACAGGCTCGTCCAGCAGCCTGGTCTCCCTGAATGACTCCAACTTCATTGTCGGTAAGGAATTTCAAAGTTAGACACCAAGGGGAAATAGCAGTCCTGAACTCAGCTAGGGTCGGTCGGCCCAAGAAAGCATTGTACGATGAGTCTATATCTAATACAACAAACTGTAATATCAAGATTCTTCGGCGTTGTCCAACTCCCAACTCCGCTGGTAGCTCCACCATCCTAGTGGGTATAGTCGCACTTCCATTGAAGCCGTGAATACAAAACTGACAAGGCTTCAAACCTTTGGCTTTTATCTTCATCAGATCATAAGCTCGCTTAAAAAATATGTTAATTAAAATTCCACTGTCCACTAAGATCCTCTTTATACAAGCAGGACGTATTTGTGCTAAAATGACAAGTGGATTGATGGTTAGGGATTCGACTCTGTCGGCATCCCTATTCCAAAATACGATGTTTTCTGTCATCGTTTTTTGTTGCTTGGCCAGAGCATCGTCTTCCAAATTACTACAACATTTGAAGCTCGAATGCCTGATAGAGCTGGCATACAACTCCATTTCCCTCCAGCTCCGATCTGTTAGACGAGGACCACCACCGATAGAATTAATCACTAGCCTCCAGCTGGTACGATCGGGTTCCTACAGTCTCTGCTGATTTGGTATTTGGTTCTGATTTGATGCGCCCGCACCTCTAGACTACGGCTCCCGAACAAACTACTCCAACTTTCTTTCTCAGATCAGCTTCTCAATAATATCCTATAAATGATGACACGCGTTCGTGTTGTGGCCATAACTATCGTGAAATCTACAATGCTTCCCCGTTTGAATCTGTTTTTCTGACGATTGCTTCAGAGCAGGTTTCTTACATTGAATAGTATTGTAGGTTTGCAAGTGCACATTTTCCAAATATGTATTTAAAGGAGTATAAGTGTCAAATATGGGAGCTCTACGCCTTGGCCCATGATTCTGATCACATTTCTTTCCCTGATTTCCATTACTTTTCTGTTGATTCTGTTTATTCTGTATGTTTAACTGCACCTATCTAGAACCCTCCCCGGTTTGTTTTAAAGCGACATTTCTTTGGATTCCTTCCACATTGAGCCCTGCGTCATCCTTTTTCCTAGATTATTTCGCATCCTCTCTTCTCGAGAACTGAGCTGCCTTGGAATATAAACGGTCCAATGACGCGGGGGGTTTTTCGGCCAACCAGTTGCCAAATTCGAAATCGGGATCGATCCCCTTAGTCAAGGCCATCAGAATTGAGTTTTCATTAGGATTACTAATCTCGGTGCATGCAGCATGAAACTTCTTCAAATGAAGTCTTAGTGTCTCTCCGGGAGCTTGGGTGACACTGAACAAGATATTAACATCATTCGGCCTTGTGGCATGCATGCAAAACTGTTCATCAAACTTTGTTGCCAACTGGTCAAAACATGAGATAGATCGGAGTGGTTGACGAGTAAACCACATAGTCGCTATTCTTCCTAGGGAGATCAGGAACTTCGGCATTTGACTACATCCTCGGCCCGTGCGGCATTCATTAAACATTCGTACTTTAAAATGTGTTGGTTAGGATCAGAGCTCCCTTCATAAATAGGCAGGGCTGGCATTCTCAATCGCCACGGCGGTTCAGCGTTGAGGATATCATCGGTGAAAGAGGTATGACTTTGGGTGATTCCCCATTCGTCACTGGTGAGACCCTGAATTTTGCGAATCACCTGATGGATCATTGTTGGAATTTCTGGCATCTAAACATTTTGAGCATGCTGAGCCAAGGTGTGGTCGGATTCTACATTGCGAGGATGGGCCGGTTGCGATCGACGGTCCATATCTCGCCTCATTGGCTCTAGGTTTTCAGGAATATAAGGCTCAGGAGTGTACTCAAGTTGGTGACTGTTTGGATCTGTTCGGTTTTAGGCGTCAGCTCCCAACTTGGTAGCAATGGCGGCAACACGGTTGTCAGTAATATGATAAGGAACAGTATCTCCTCGAGAGAAGGGTCTGATCTGATGGCGGCTTGACGGGCCAGCCCTCGGTTGCCCAAGATTCAATGTATGTTCATGTCCAGTATCCTGTGTATAGCTTCCATCCATCCATGGGCGCGTGGATCTATGATTGTAGTCAAAAGATGTTGAACTTTCAGTGGATGAATAGGAAGCCTGATCCCTCTTGGATCTCCTTCGTCTTTCATGGTTTTGTCAATTGGCCAACTCCATATTGGCATGGAGTTGCTAAGTAAGCTACTGGTGGCTTTGAGTCAGCTCTTGCATTAGCAGTTGGAACTCTTCCCTGGCGACAGGGCCTTGCGGATCTGATGGTCCGGCAGCATTCTGGTTGGTAGGAGGAAGTTGTGCGGGGTTCTGCCTATCCCGTCCTTTTGCATCTGCAGCTGCTGAAGTAGTCCTAGTGTTGACCGTGGTGGATATTGAAGTTCTATCCTAGGCTTGGTACAAATCTTAATAGGATGGAAGAACTTTTAGGCTTGAAATCTGGATCTCCTCCTTAGATTCTTACAATCTGATATCGGTGGTAGATTCAATGAGCGGGAGAAAAGCTGGGTTCTCTCAACGAAAGCACCAAAGTGTTTGTACGAAAATTGGACACAACACTCCTCGGATGGTTTGAAGAGATAAAGTGAAGAAAATAAGTGTAACATGAGACAGATCTAACGAACACACCAATCAATAGAAAAGAAAATACACAGAAACACACGAATTTAGAGTGGTTTGGCATACTTCCTACGTCCGCTATAAAATGATTAATGTTCATTGAAATCTCACTCGCTGATTACAAGAGATTACAACAGTACAACAGTAGTATAGATGTGATTTCGACAGAATGTCAATGTAGAGAAGCTAAAAGTCCCTTTTTTGTAGGTCAAGGGTCACTATTTATAGGTGTAGACAGCACATATCTCGCCCAGATTTTGAAAGACTTCTTCTCTTGGTGAGTGGGCCCATGGGATTGAGTTTAGGTGATTTCGATACGATACGGGAGCGATACGGATTAAGTTCGTATCGATCCATAAACGGTCCTCTGGGGCTGAAAATTTTCAGCTACATTCTTGAGGTTGTAGGCAGGCTCTTGTGAAAATTTGATGGCATTTGGACTTGTAGATCTTGAGTTATGATCGATGCAAGTTTGAACTTTCAATGTGTTGCTGAATTTGCATCGCTCTCATTCGCATCGCTTCTATTCATATCGTTTTTAGGCACGTGATGACCAATGACGTGGCGCTATCCATAGGATCAGTCCATATTTCATGCTGAGTTACCGAGTGATCCATCTTTATGTGTCTCCTTCGTATCGCTGTCATTTAGGTGCTTCGCACTTATGTCATTCGTGTCCATTGATATGGCTTCGTTCGTATCCATCAATTGCTGCGTTTTTCATTTCGATATTTGAGATCATTTCATATCAATAGCCTCTACCCCAATTCATATCGACATAGACATTGACTTCGTATTAATACCTTTTAGGTGTTGCCTCGTATCGCTTGAGGGTGGTGATCGATCATCGATACGAACCTTGCATTAGTGGAGTGATACGAAATGTAACAAGGTGATGGATATGTACCGAAGTAGATGTGATGGATACGAAGTGGTGCCTCTTCCATGGATATGAACTAGCGCTCTCTTGATGGATACGAACCAGATGTGTTTCACTTGGGACTTTATGGATACGAAATTGCATGGATACGAACGAGGTTTCCTGGATGGATTCAAATGGAATCAATACGAAGAAGGTGGTCTGATGGATACGAATGAGAGCATTGCTTGATTTGCATCGATCATATCTTGAGCATACGAACTCTGATTGTTTTGAAATTTGGAATGTTGGCTTTAATAGCTTTGCTTTTCGTATCATACTAATTGTAGCTTGATCCGGACGGACAAAAATTTACCAGTATCCATAGTGAACCTGCGTATAACTGATCTTCGGGACGAATTGTCCTTGTCCGCCAGTCAAGTCTTTGGTGTCACGTCCTTGCCAAAAGGCGGGATAAAACATATCATCAAACCAAACTGCATAACATCATCACCTTCATCTTCACACCTCTATCATAATAGCAATTCACTGCCTCGACTAGTAAGCTACCAGCACTACATCACTACATCCCAAACTCCACTGCAATATATACACCTTTTCCATCCAACTGCTGCAAATCAACATCCTACTTCTGCTCCTGTACCATCACCTTCAACTTTATACTTCGAATTGCACCTCCAACACCCCCACTTCCCTGCCACCACTCTTATGCTTGCATCAAAACTCCGCATCACATCAACCAAATTTGATTGTAATGAAAATAACAATAAGGGATAAGAGCACTCTTATCATCCCAGTGCTTAAAAATCTTTCAAAACTTCTTGGCCGCCAGTCAAGTCTTTGGTTGTATAGCTTACCATCGTACTCAACCAAATTTGAGAAGTATTTGTTAAAGTTTTCTTAAATAAAGTTCTACCCCTTGGAAAAAACTACTAAAATCTTGTTGTCAATTTTCATCAATTCAGGGGTGAACCTTTCGAGAAATATTTTGAAAGATTCAAAGAGATTTTAATAAAATGTCCACATCATAATTTCAGAAAATGCACTCTTTGCCAAATCTTACACGATGGACTTGAAAATAGCTCATGAACCATGCTTGGATCAATGTGCCAAGGCAATTTTCTCGCCCAATATCACGATGATGCTCGGAAATTTCTTGAAAATTTGGCTGAAAAATCATCCCAGTGGGAACGCTCTAATGAAAAATCCATTTACTCACGATCGATCGCACACTCGATAGGATCATCTTTGGCTTTAGAAGCTAAAATCGATGCAATGATCAATAAATTCGACGTCCTTTTCTCATCCTATAAAATGAACCAAGCTTCCCAACCAATATGTTACAAATGCAAGATCCGAATCACATAAACGATCAATGCCCTAGTTTGATAGAATAACCTAATGCTTTTAATAAGATTAAGAGTGACCCGGTTTCTCCAACGTACAATTTTGGTTGGAGAAATGATCCTAACTTTGCATGGATCCAAAATAATTCCAACACGAATTTGGTCCGTTCCAAAATTTCAAGCATTTTCGAACAATGCTTCGAATCCTCCCTCTCAACCGAATCATTTTCAACAAAATTTTGTCCTCCATCTCAAAATAAACCACAACAATCTTTTGCTCCACAAGATGCTAAAAGATAGACTTCACTTAAGAAAAGCCTTGAAACATTGGCTAAAGAAACCACGTAAAGCCTCCAATCATATAGCAATTTGCAAAATTTGTTAACCTCATGCATGTAGAATACGAGTCAATCGATTGCTAAACTAGAAATGCAAATGAGTCAATTAGCCATGTCTGTAAGTGAATGTGAACAATGCATATTCCCAAGTTAGCCAATTTTAAATCCCGGAAATCAAAATACAAATTCAAATCAATCCCTTGTTGTTCAAGATAGCAACGTAAACCAGATGAATGCTATCACGACTTTGTGTTCCGTTAAACAAGTCGACAACCGAGTTGCAAATCTAAATAATTTACTGAAAACTCCTCTTCTTCTACTCAAGTAGACCAACCTACAGAGTATCGTGTTCCATTTTCACGTCGCCTTTAACCCAAGAAACATTCTGATCAAATGGAAAAGACGTTGGAAATTTTTAAACAAGTGAAAATGAACATTCCTCTTCTTTATATCGTTCAACGAATTCCAACTTACGTTGATTTTTTGGAGGACTTATGCACTCAAGAATGACACACTCATGTACCCAAGAAAATTTTCTTAGTTGCTGGACTTGGCAAAGTCTTGTCCTAATCAATTCCCATCAAATACAAAGATCTTGGATGTTCGACGATCTCATGCACATTAGAAGACAAAACGATTAATGAATGCTTACTAGACTTGGGGTGAGTGTCAATTTGATTCCTTATTTAGTTTACCAACAACTTGGCTTGGGTGAACTAAAATCGACGAATGTAACTCTTCAATTTATCGATCGTTGAATAAAGACACCCATGGGAGAAATCGAGGACGTACCCTTGAAAATCGGGCAATTTGTATTCCCCGTCGATTTCATCGTCCTTGAAACACAACCTGTGAACAATCCAATGATTCAAATTTCTTTGATTTTAGGTCGATTTTTCTTGGCTACTTTAAATGCACAAATCAATTGTTGAAATAGTTTGATGAAAATTTCTTTTGGAAACATGACTTTGGATCTTAACATCTTCAATCTTGGAAATCAATCGAACGAACCATGTGACCAACGTTGGAAGTTAGCTCCATTCAAGAAATTTTTGATAACAAAATAGTTGACCTAAACCACGAACGCGAGACCGAGTACGAACAACTGTTTAGAGATGAGCCTAACGAAACCGACAATGCGCTTCCATTTGAACCCCTCACTATTGAGTTGGAACTTCAATGAATTCTTTGATAGAGCAACCCCAGAGATTGAAAATCAAACCTCTTCCCAATTACCTCAAGTATACACACTTAGGTGGCAACAAAACATTTGCTCTCACAATCTCTTTAAATCTGTCTCTTGAACTAGAAGCTTCCCTTCTTTCAATTCTATCAAAAAATAAAGAAGCAATTGGATAGTCAGTTGCCAATATAAAGTGAACTAGTCCCGTTCTTGTTCAACATCGTTTCCATTTAGTTGACGATGCCAACCTTGTTCATGACGTGCAACGAAGGCTTAACCCAAAATGAAGGATGCGGTTCGAGACAAAATTCTCAACCTCTTCGATAGCAGAATCACATACCTCATTTTTGATAGTTTGTGGGATAGCCCAATTCATGTCGTGCCTAAAAAGTCTAGACTTACCACTATCAAGAGCGACCCTAACGAACTCATTCCAACTTGTACTCAAACGGGTTGGCGTATTTGCCTTGATTGCCGAAAATTAAATGCTGCAACACGCAAGGATCACTTTCCTTTCCTTTTCATCAAGCAAATGCGCAAATGATTAGCTGGCCATAAATTCTACTACTTTCTTAATGGTTATTTCGGTTATAATAAAATTCTGATCACTCCCAAAGATCAAGAGAAAACGACTTTCACCTATCCATTTGGCACCTTTGCGCATCGATGTATGCCATTTGGCATGTGCAATGCCCGTGCTACTTTTCAAAGAGTCATGGTCAGCATCTTTTTCGACATGATCGAGCACTTTCTTGAAGTGTTTGTGGATGATTTTTCCATCTCTGGAATATCTTTTTTCTAGTGCTTACACCATCTTGAGTTGGTTCTTAATCGACGTAAGGAAAAATGCTTAACGTAAAATTGGAAAAAATGTCATTTCATGGTCAAACATGGTATTGTTCTTGGGCTTGTCATTTCAAATAAAGGTATCGAGGTAGATAAAGCGAAAGTTGAGGGAATCGCGAATCTATCCATTTCCAAATCTGTTAAGGACATTCATTCATTTCTTGGGCATGCTCATTTTTATCGGTTCTTTGTGAAGGACTTTAGTAAAATCGCTCGACCTCTGACGACTCTTTTAGGAAAAGACGTTCCATTTGACTTCAATTCTGATTGTATTTCTGCTTTCGAACGTCTGAAAAATGAACTCATTACCACTTCCATTATTCGTTCACCCTATTGGGATTTTCCTTTCGAAATAATATGAGACGCCTCTAATTTGCAGTTGGTGCCATCTTAGAACAACGCATCAACAAAATTATTCATGCCATCTACTACGCTAGTATGACTCTTAGCGATGCTCAACACAATTACATTACCACTGAAAAAGAGCTTCTAGGGGTAGTCTTTGGACATGAAAAGTTCTGACCTTAGTTGATTGGCTCACACATTACAGTTTACACTGACCACTCCACTCTTAGGTACCTTTTCAATAAAGATAGTGCCAAGTCTCGTTTGATCCGCTAGATCCTTTTACTATGAGAATTTGGCCTTACAGTCAAAGATAAGAAAAGGGCCCGACAATGTCATTGCTGATCATTTGTCGCATCTACCAAACACACCATCTTCCTTAGCGAACAACGAGAACTTTCCTGATGAACAACTCATTTCTGTTTCTATTGATCCATAATATGTCGACGTAGTGAACTATTTACTCACTAGGGAAACTCCTTCATTTTGGTCAAAACAGGATAACAATAAAAAAATTCCCAAGTCAAGCACTTCTATTGGGATGATCCATACTTGTTTAAGTACTGTTTCGACCAAATCATTCGATGTGCGTTCTAGATTGTGAAATGAAGAGTATTCTTTCGTTCTGTCATGACCGAGCATGTGGTGGTCATTTCGATCCTAAGCAAACATCGGAAAAGGTGCTTCGATATAGTTTTCACTAGCCTACACTTTTCAAAGATGCATTTAAGTTTTTTACAACTTGCGATCGCTGCCAAATGTTAGAATCTCTTGAAAAAACACGATGCCTTTGAACCCCATTCTTACAATCGAAATCTTTGATTTTTGGGGTATGGACTTTATGGGATCGTTTCCCAATTCTTTCGGAAATTTATACATTCTTTTTGTTGTTGATTATGTCTCCAAATGGGTGG
This sequence comes from Allium cepa, assembly GCA_030765085.1. NCBI lineage: Eukaryota > Viridiplantae > Streptophyta > Magnoliopsida > Asparagales > Amaryllidaceae > Allium > Allium cepa. The sequence goes on along the minus strand of CM060940.1, from coordinate 457,770,561 downwards.
AAGGCATTCCTTGTAAAACAAATGACCACAAAGTTGTTGTGAAATTCGTAAAAGAAAACATCTTTTCAAGGTTTGTAATACCTAGCACAACAATAAGCGATAATGGAACCCATTTCTGTAATCGTTCATTTGAAACTCTAATGAAAAAATACTCGATAACCGACACGTTATCCACTCCTTATCGTCCTCAAACTTGTGGACAAGTTGAAGTTCCAAATCGCCAAATTAATTTTTTCTGGAGAAAACTGTGAATAAAAATCGAAAAATTGGTCATAAAAATTGATAGATGCACTTTGGGCTTATAGAACTGCATATGAAACCAATGTTGGAATGTCTCCTTTTAGGCTTGTATATGGTAAAGCGTGCCATTTACCCATCGAACTTGAAGATAAAGCATTGTGGGCAATTAAGAACATAAATTTTGATCTTAAAAAAGCCGGCGATAACAGAAAATTGCAACTCAATGAATTAGAGGAGATTAGGAATGACATGTATGAAAACGAAAAAATTTACAAAGAAAGAACAAAAGTTTTACATGAAAAGTAAATCCTAAGGAAAATATATTCACCAAATCAAAAGGTTCTTTTGTATGACTCTCGATTTCATTTGTTCCCTGTGAAATTAAAATCAAAGTGGACCGGACCGTACATTTTACGTACTATTTTTCCGCACAGTGCCATAGAAATAGAAAACCCTAGGGATGCATCGATTTTCAAAGTCAATGGTCATCATTTGAAACCTTACTTGGTGTTGTCGAGTGATCGAGAGAAGGAGCTCATGATTCTTTATGAGCCATTCTATGTTAGTTCCTGAGATGATGTTTGGATGATGACAACCTTAGGACTTGTTATAAAATATAAATGCTTATATTCTTGTTTAAATATATATATATATATATATATATATATGTATATGCAGGGGATATATGCAGGTACTAAAGGATGAAGACCGTATAGTGTAAAGATTCAATACTGACAAACTCAAGATTGAAGAAACCAAGGCTGAAGACTCATGAGTATCAAGATTTCAAGAGTTCAAGACAAGTAATCGTGTCTAGATTTATGTTAAAACTTCATAATGGCACTAAAATCTTTATTCAGATATTAATTGTGGAATGGAATCCACCTTCTCACTTTAATAGTGGGATGGAACCCATGACCTTCTCAAGTGGAATGGAATCCATGAAATTTTAAAATAATATATTTTGAATATTTTTTCAAATTTTTTTTATAAGTCGTCTCTCTCAGTTTAAATATTTTAGCCTTAAACAATTTTTATTATCTTTTATATTTTTACTTCCAAATCATCTCTTATTTTTAAAACTATGTCCTGGTTTTAATATTATAAGATTTAAATCTCAAGAATATATTCTATAGTTTTTAATATTACTTTTACATTATAGATTATATATTTTTAAGATTACTTTTCAAATCTCTTTTATAAGTTTAAACAATGTTCAAAATGGTTTATAAAGTTTAGAAATTGTTTTGACAAGTTCTAGAATAGAAATCATTTTTTAAAAGCGAAATCAATTTTCAAAATTATCATAGGCATGTTGACATACCCCATCCCCCATGTCGACATGGTGACCGTAGAAATTTATATTTCAAATTTTCAAAAGAAGTGTCTATTCGTTGTAATTTTTTGCAAATGGACATGACTATTATTCTTCTACAAATACCAGTTTTTTTCAATGATAAGTTTTTCTTCATTTCTTCACTCCTTTCCCATGAAAATATTCTTTAATATTTTAACAAAACTCTACCGAAATCCTATATGAATCAAACTCGATCACCTATAGTTTGATTCTCTGTCACTATCTCAAATATCTTAGTGCTATTCAGAGTTATAGGATCATTGGTCATCAAAGAAGTGTATTGTGTCTCTCTGTCGATCAAAGTGATATTGGAAATAGTGTGATTGTGGCCCGTAAATCAGTTGGGTGTGACTGTAGCCCGTAAATCAATTGGGTGATCTTGTAGCCTGGTTAAATCAAGAGAGTTTGCCCTGGACTTGAAGATAGGAGGGTGTAACTAGTGGCCTTGAAATCGAGGCTGTAATATCGACGTTATATTTGAAAAGAAATCTGCACAAGAAATTGTATGGGACTGGATGTAGGGTAACTCTGAACCAGTATAAAATTGTATTCTTTCCTTTACTGCTTTTATTTACTATTTGCATATGTGTATGATTCTTTGATTGTTTCTGTGTTTGTGAATGGCATTTATTTGGGTTTAATATGAAAAGATTTCAAAAAGATTCATAAAATTAATTAAACACTATTCACCTCCCTCTAGTATTAATTCTGCCTCAAGATCCGTAATTTGTATTTTCAACATTTGGTATCAGAGCATTGGTTTTCAAAGTTATCATAATCTGAATTTTGAAAAAATTTTAAAATGGCAATTTTCAGAGATTTTGTAAAGACTAGTTCAAAACTGTCCAAATCATCATTGTTTCATAAGTCTGCATATTGTTATTATAGAAAATCAAGTTATCTACCGAATAGTGTGTTATGCAGAAACAGATAAGTTATATGGCTTTTGATGAATCAACACGTAATGGACAAATGGTGCAAATCAAGTAAAATAGATATATACTTGATAGTGGGTGTTTGAGACACATGACTAGCAATCCGAAGATACCAAATGACATAATTTATGAAGATGGAGGAATGGTCAACTTTGGAGACAATTCGAAAGGATATGTGATTGGCATCGGTAATGTCGGTAACTCTAAAACTCCTACTATTTCTGATGTTTTGATTGTTAGGAATCTAAAACACAATTTACTTCGCATAAGTCAACTATGTGATAAGGGGTGCAAAATTAAATTTAAAAAGGATAAGTGTCGTATCGAATGTAATAAATCAAATATTATCTTTGAAGGAACCGGGAAGTAAAATATTTATGTGCTTAGTATGAAAATCATTAATGATAACCTACGTCTTTTGGCTAATACAATACCCATGGATTTGACATAAAAGATTTGGGCATTTGAATTTCAAACATTTATCTAAACTATCAAAACTTGATTTAGAAAGAGGACTCCCTAAAATGGATTTTCAAGTAGATAGTATATGTGATGCTTGTCAATTAGGAAAACTTACAAAGAGTTCATTTAAATTGAAAGATATGATTTCAACTTCAAAATCTCTTGAGCTACTTCATTTAGATCTGTTTGGTGCATCTCAAATTCTGTCAATAAATCACAGTAAATATGTTTTGGTAATTTTAGATGATTATTCTAGATTTACATGGATAATTTTTCTAAAACTTGAAAGTGATGCTTTTGATTTATTTAAAACTTTTGCAAAAATAATTCAAAATCAAGTTTCTTTAAAAATCAAAACTATTCGTAGTGATCACGGTGGAGAATTTGAAATGAAAATTTTAAGAATTTATGTAATCAAAAAGGAATAACTCATAATTTTCCTTTCCAAGAACTCCACAACAAAACGGATTGGTAGAGCTTAAAAATTAGACGATTCAAGAGTGTGCAAGAACTATGCTTTTAGATATTAAATTACCAAGAGTTTTTTAGGCTGAAACGGTCACTTCAGCTTGTTATATTTTGAATAGGATTTTAGTTAGACCTCTAATCAATAAAACACCATATGAACTTTTTTCAACAAGAAACCAAAGGTATCTTATCTTAAAGTTTTTGGAAGTAAATGTTTCATTCTAACTACAAAGGGCAATTTGGTTAAATTTGATCCTAAATCCGACAAAGGAATCTTTATCGGATATTCTAATAGAAGTAAAGCATATAGCATTTTCAATTTAAAAACCAACACCATTGAAGAAACAATGCATGTACCTTTTAATGAAAATTTCAAAGCTTTTGTTCAAATAAATGATGAAGATGATTTTGTTACATTAAATAATGAATCAAATGAAATAAATTATGAAATTATTCATCCTAATGAAAAGATCAGGCTTTTAAAAGATCGTCCGTAGAAAATATACAAGGAAATATTGACTATGTTATTAGAACTAGAAATCAACTAAACAAGATGAGTAATGTGGCTTTTATATCAACTATAGAACCCAAAAATCCAAAGGAAGCATCATCTGATGATTCATGGATTTTTCTATGCAAGAAGAACTGAATCAATTCACCAGAAATGATGTATGGGTACTTGTTCCTAGACCCAGGGACAAAACTATAAAAGGAACTAAATGGATTTATAAAAATAAAATGAATAAACATGGTGAGGTTGTTAGAAATAAGGCTCGGTTAATCTCGCAAGGTTATTGTCAAGAAGAAGGAATGGACTATGATGAAACCTTTGCAACCGTAGCGAGATTAGAAGCCATTAGAATTCTACTTGCTTTCGAAAACCATTACAATTTCAATTTATTTAAAATGAATGTTAAAAGTTCCTTTTTAAATGGTTTTGTTAAAGAAGATGTTTATACTGAACAACCCCTACTTTTTGAAGAAGAAAAGTTTCCAGATCATGTTTACAAATCAAAGAAAGCTTTATATGGTCTGAAACAAGCTCCTAGAGCCAGGTATGCAGACTAAGATCATACTTATTAATCAAATTTTGAAACTGATAAAGTAGGTAATACTCTTTTTATTAAAAGAAACAAAAATGATGTCCAATTATTACACATTTATGTAGATGGTATAATTTTTGGATCAACAAACAATGAAATGAACAAAGAGTTTTCTGAAATAATCACAAAAAAGTTTGATATGAGTCATACGGGTGCACTTACTATATTTTTATGATTGCAAATAAAATAATTAGATAGCGGTATTCTCATTAGTCAAGAAAAGTATGCTAGGGATCTAATTAATAAGTTTGGTATGACCACTGCGAGTGGAAAACCCACTCCTATGGCGACCAATGAAACCTTGAATAAAGAAAACGTGTCAAAATATGTCAACCAAAAACTATACAGGGGAATGATTGGATCACTACTCCATGTAACTGCAAGTAGGCCTGATATCATGCATTGTGTCTGTCTTTGTGTAAGATACCAATCTCAACCCAAAGAGACCCATTTAAAAGCTGTTAATGTATCCTAAGATATGTTAAACACGCTTTAGACTATGGCCTATTTACCCCAAAAATGATTCATTTGATTTGATCTCATATTGGGATGCTGGTTATGCTAGTTGTAAATTAGACCGAAAAGTACAGGTGGAACTTGTCACTTTTTAGGCATTCTCTGGTTTTCTGGTTTAGTAAAAAGAAAAATACTATCTCACTATCAACAACTGAAGTAGAATATATCTCTACCGCTTTGGCTTGTTCTCAGGTTATCTATATGCAACAGACCCTAACGGATTTTGAATTAAATATTTCAAAATCACCAATTTATTGTTACAATACAAGTGCAATAAATTTTTCCAAAAATCCTATTCATCATGCCTGAAAAAAACCCTTGATATCAGATATCATTTTCTCAGAGATAATATAAGTAAGGAGATTATTTTCTTGAATTTATCAACGCTAAGATTCAAATAGCTGATATTCTGACCAAACCCTTGAATCAATCAACCTTTACTAAATTTAGAAGAGAACTAGGTATTTGCTCTATAACTAAGATATAAAATAAAGATATAGTAACATATAAATTTAAATAAATAAAGAAAAATAAATTTGTCAAAATTTCCGTAAGAATGTCGACATTCCCCAACCACCCAGGTCGACATACAATGGTAAATTTTGAAATGTTGATTTTCCCTCTAAAATTAGTTTGGTAGTTATATATTCTCTATATTTCGAATTCTTTAGTCTTCCACTTTAATAAACTTCTAAAAATATAAAATAACGGCCTCCTCTCCTAAATCAAACCAAAATGCGATGTTTTCATTCCCTTCTCCTAGTGATGGTTCATTTCAACGAATTCCACTTGCCCGAGTTATAAAGATAGAGGAAACTTTGAAGACTCTCTGCAAATGATGGCTGAGTTGCAAGTCATGAAAATAAAAATGGCAAAGGAACAGGAGAAACAAGGAAAGAACCATAGAAATTTGAAAAAAAATATTCTAACGGATAATCATGCGGACACGATCGTGATTGAAGATGACTCCTCTACATTCATCTTCATAATCCATTAGAGGAAGACGACCAAGAAGAAGAAGAACAAGCGCAAATGGCCGAATACGATAAAGTTATTTGCATTGGAGAAGTCTATTTTGATCAAGATGGTAATTTGGTAGAACAACGTGGAAACTTTTGTCTCCATTACCCAAATTGTTCGATTCACAAGTCACCAATCATCAAACACTCTCATTAGATTGTTTTTATGTTGATGTTTTTACATCGTGTGTATTTGTATACATTTCGGTTTATATGTGTAATATAACGACCTAATAAAATTATTCACGTTTCACTTAATTGTACTTCATTATTAGTATTTAGTTCCATATTATTAGTTTAAGGGGGAGTTATGTAGTGTAGGATTAGTTTATGTTGATGACAAAGGGGGAGAATTATAAAACAGGTTAGATAGGCTTAGATTAAGGGGGAGTTAGTAGTTCAAGGGTGAGTTAGGGTAAAATCAGAGTTTTGTGGAGTAAATTTTATAAACAAAGGTTGTCTTCATCAAAATGGGGGGATTGTTAGTTCCTGAGATGATGGTTTGGATAACAACAACCTTACGACTTGTTATAAAATATAAATTCTAATATTCCTGTCTATATATATATATATATATATATATATATATATATATATGCAGGATATATATGTAGGTACTGAAGAATGAAGACTGTATAGTATAGAGATTCAAGATTGACGAATTCAAGGTTGAAGAAATCAAGACTGAAGACTCATGAGTATCAAGAGTTTAAGAGTTCAAGATATCAATATAAGTAATTGTGTCTAGATTTATGTTAAAACTTCATAATGGCACTAAAATCTTTATTCGAATATTAATTGTGGAATGGAATCCACCTTCTCACTTTAATAGTTGGATAGAACCCACGACCACTTAGGGATGGAACCCACGACTTTCTCAAGTGGAATGAAAACCATGAAATTTTCAAAATAATTTATTTCAAATATTTTTTGAAAAACTTTTTAAAAGTCATCTCTCTCAGTTTAAATATTTTAGCCTTAAACAATTTTATTATCTTTTATATTTTGATTTCAAAATTGTCTCTTGTGTTTAAAACTATCTCCGGGTTTTAATATTATAAGATTTAAATCTCAAAAATATATTCTACACTTAGTTTTTAATTTTACTTTTATGTTATAGATTATATATTTTAAAGATTACTTTTTAAATCTCTTTTATAAGTTTAAACTATGTTGAAAATGGTTTACAAAGTTTAGAATTGTTTTGACAAGTTCTAGAATAGAAATCATTTTTTAAAAGCAAAATCAATTTTCAAAATTATTATAGGCATTTCGACATACCCCATCCCCCCATGTCGAAATGGTGACCTTAGAAATTCAAATTTCAAATTTTCAAAAGAAGTGTCTATTCATCATAACCTTTCATGAATGAACATGACTATTATACTTCTATAAATACCGGTTGCTTTCAATGAATTTTAAGTAACTTTTTCTTCATCTCTTCACTCCGTCTTCTCCACTCAATTATTCTCTTATATTTTAAAAAAACTCTACCGAAATCCTAAGTGAATCAAAATCAATCATCTCTAGTTTGATTTTCCTTCACTCCCACTTAAAGATCTCAGTACTATTAAGAGTTATAGGATCATTTATAATCAAAGAAGTGTATCAAGTCTCTCTATCTATCGAAGTGATATCGGAAATGGTGTGATTGTGGCCCGTAAATCAATTGGGTGTGATTGTAGCCCATAAACAATTAGGTGATCTTGAAGCCTGGTTAAATCAATAGAGTTTTCCCTGGACTCGAAGACAGGAGGGTGTATCTCGTGCCTTTGAAATCGAGGTTGTAATTTCAACATTATATTTGAAAAGAAATATGCACAAGAAATTATGTGGGACCGGAAGTAGGGTAACTCTGAACCAGTATAAATGTGTTCTTTCCTTCACTACTTTTATTCACTATTTGCATCTGTGTCTGATTCTGTGATTGTTTCTGCGTTTACGAATTGCATCTATTTGGGTTTACTTTGAAAAGATTTCGAAAAGACCCATAAATTAATTAAACACTATTCACCCCTATCTTTTCATTCCGCCTTAAGATCTGTAATCTGCATTTCCAACATACTACGTCTAGTAAAAAATGATAACCCTCTCTTGTAAACATGTACATATTTTTCTTCGTTTCACTCATTATATCATGTATTGACTGTGGGGACACAGTCAAAATTAAGTGTGGGGGGAGTCTCATGTTTATTTTGATTTTTCATAGGTTAGTTTTTGCATTCTCTTTTCAAGAGACATAATTCCAAAACAAATTTTTTTGAGCATATTGATTTACTTTTAGAGAAACACTATGGGATAAGCATATGTTTTTGGTTATTAAATTTAAAATTTTCTTGTCTCAACAAAAATAAAAATAAAAATAAAAGTTTGATTACAGGTAACTATGGTTTGACTAGTATATAGGAAGGTTCATATATGATAATTATGAAGTATGTCCTAATTGTAATCTTTGTAAGAGTAGTCGATTTAAAGTAAAGGCGTTAACATTTTTGATCTTCTAAGTTAAGTAGTGCTAAAATGATTTTGCATAACTCTTTTAAAAAAATTAAAATAAAGGTTTTTATGAAAATAATAAACACTAGAGTCATGTATTCACACATAAATGTGTATACTCGCCATGATTTGTTTCCATCACATATAAGCCCGAAAGGCAGTGGATGATCGATATATTTGGCCTCAGTTTATCTGAGTTAGGTGTATGTAAATAAATTTTAAAAAAAAATAATAAATGCCTAGAGTCATGTGTTCATAGCAAATGCATACACTCGCCACGCTTTGTACTCTTCTCACGTAAACCCGAAAGGCAGTGCATGATCGGTATATCTAGCCTCAGTTTATCTGAGTTTGGTATGCAAATAATAACGATGTTAATATTTTTCAGAATAGAGAGAGCAAGTAATTGAAATCCAAGCACTATTTTCACTTGTTTGATTCGACTTGTTATTCAAAAGAAATAAAAACACCACTTTGAAAAACTTTGATAATCAATTAAAGGATCCATTTCATAGTTACACTATGTTTTCAACCGAAATAACTAGCCAAACGAGAGTCTAATTATGACGTTAGCTTAATTTTTATTGGAAGTTTTGATGAGTAAAAGGACTAAAATTTCTTGATAATGGCCAAAATTTATATTTAACTTACTCGTGTCAATTTAAAAGTAAATTCCTCATTTGTAAATATTTTTGAAAACCTGCATCATGTAGTCGCATTGTAATTTGCATATCACATTTGGATTTTGTGGGTAGTATCCACTGAAAACACTCACAAGACAACACTCGTCTTACTAGAGAAACCAAAAGGTTTAACGGCTTATTGCATACACTCAATGCAATCGTGTTTCCTACGAAAATGGATTTATCCTAGTTTTAGTTTATTCGAGGACAAATAAAAAGATAACTGTGTGGGTATTTGAGTGCACGTAAAAGTGCATATTTTTACTTCCATATTTAATCTAATTTTATTTAAGTAAATGTGCACATTAGGATATTTTACATGTTTAAACCAAAATTTATATTGTTTTCAAATCATCATTCAGTCATCTTCACTTGGGGGGTAAAATGGTAGTTTTGTGTGTGATTTAATTTGAGAAAATTTATTTGCACATTTTTATTTTTGTTTGTAGGAAATGAAGTGCAAATATGAAGAGGTTTCATAGATGTATGCATGCACATATGCCGAAGGCAAATGGAGAATTGAAATAAAATAATTCATGCAACATGGAGGAGCCGACATACCCACTACCATCTGGACCATAATTAAAAGCACATGCACATGTTAATCAAGGCTTAAATGCATGTTAGAGGGAATTAATTATTTCCCTAATCATTAATTGGAGGTTACATGTTCTGAAGGGCATTTTTGGTAGTCCCCTAAAATATGAATTAGGATTTTAAGCATGTATAAATGCCCCTTATGTTTCATGTAATCATCTTCTTCGTTATTGCAATATTGTAGCCAACAAATCAAAAATAAATAGAAATCCCATTAATGGCTTCTTAGCCTTGTTTTTACTTCCATGCCATTTTTATTTTATACTTCATTTTCATGCTATTTTTATTTCACGCTCTCCTACTTAGTTTATGCCTCTCTTCTTCAATGTTAGTAGCATAGACTTAATTCTTGTACTTAGTTTATTTTTATTTCATGCAAGTAGTTAGCTCTCTTTTATTTTAATTAGTTCTCATTTTTTTATTCTTTTATGTTGAAATCATTTTATGTTAACATGTTTTCAAAAATGAGTAGCTAAATCCCTTCAATTTAATGGTAATGAAGCTCTCGTAAAACATATTAAATTAACATAATGCTTTCACTTGTGATCTATCTTATGTGCTTAATGGAAATTATGAATGATGGTGGTTGATTTTTCTTTTTATTAAATTTTTAAGTCCTATGTTGACATCTCTAATAGGCTGTGCATAACTCCATTTTAAATATATACTAATTGATCATTTTCCTAAGTCATTTTGGTAATGAAAGTCAAACTAGAATCAAAATTTGTTGGTTTATGTTACTAATTAATAGTAAATAGGTCGTATTTAAAAGAGATTTTTACTTATAATTTCATGTCATTTTTTTGAATGTTGATAAGTGGGTTTGAATGGTGCGTTAGAGTTTGATGGTTTAAGTTGTGCTGATTAATAGCTCAAATAGACTATACTTATAATAAGCACATCAATAATTTCTACTTAATATTTTAAAAGGAGGTTATAAATGAATTTTTTGTTGATTTATATGAATGAGGAAGTGGATTTGTCTCTAAATTGCTCCTTAATTTCATAGTTTTATTCACTTTTCCTCTAGCTTAGTTTCTACGATCTTCTTAGTTTAAAACCACTTCAAAACTTTGGGTTAATATGATTGAGTATTATTAGAATTTAATTTTATCCCAGCGGATTGACCCGTGCTCGCATACATACTACAATTATACATCGTGCGTTTGCAGTTTTTAACGCTTATATTTTAATGACGATTTTTTAATTGAAAGAAATTTCCATCGTTATCTCAAAAGGGATAGGTTTTAATTCATAATTTCTCGATGCATGGAGAATATATAATGAATTTTTATATGAAGGAAGATGGGTAAACTCGGCTTTAAAATTTAGTTAGGTAATTAAATATTGATTTTCAAGCTGAAATTTTTATATGATGAAGAAATCATCATTTTGAAATTTATATGAATTTTTGGGATATTTTCCATTATTTTGGAAGAGATATGAATTTAAAATGCAAGAATGTCATTTAAATGGTTAATTGGTTAATTAATTTTGTGAAATTAAGTTATTAATACATTTTTGAACATTGAAGATGTAATGGCGATAGCAATATTGGAAAGAAACTGGTAAAAATTGTAATACCCAATCATGTTTTGATAAATAGAGAAGATTTGGTAAAAGAGCATGCTAGCTTTACTGATATTTACGATGATCCCACTCCCCTTCATAACATTGTCGCGCCTATAATCTTCGACAAGACGAAAACACAAGGCACTATTATGATGATGTGGAGTGTTTCCGAACTCGTTGAGGTCAAAAACTCATCAATTTTCATATACCATGTCGCAAGTTTTGAAACATAGGGGAAGTCGTCGAGCATTGAAAGCATCGACATGCTTCATGATCTCGCATTATCGAGTTGTCGCCTTATCGAGTTGCTGCATTATCTTGTTGTCGAAGTCGGTGATGTCGATGCAAGTAAGAAATAGGCGGATAGCTTATGTTCTTGGAGCTCGACGTCACCATTGTCGACAAGGCGCATAATGTCGCATGTTTTTGTTTTAAAGGCTTTTAAATAGAGGTAGGGAGCCCTAAGTAGAGACGTCGACATGAGATGATGTTGATGTTGATCCAATTAAAATGTTTTAAAAGCGATAAACTTTATATCATTTTCAATCGCGTACATGCAGCAATATAGAAAAGGTTTTACAATTTAGACTCTGAAAATACAAAGAGATGATTTCCTTGTTTAAATTAGGGGTTCAGGGTATTGGCCATACAACATTAAGAAAATGATTACAAGCACTTAAATTATGAATGTTTATGTTTTGGGTTTACTTGATTAGATATTATATATGCTATGGTTATCATTTTCACTTCGTTTATGACACACAACCGTATTTTGGGGAGTTATGGGAAGAATAACCAACTAGGTTGACCCAATAGTAAATATAAATTTACTTAACACCTATATGAGTAGATTTGCATCTAGGAGGTTAGGTCGACCAAAATATTGGATTTCCAGAACTGATCAATAGATTACTGAGTCAGACGGGTTCTTAGTTAGCCCATAAAGACTATGTTATGAGGAAAATTACTAGTAGAAACAAATAGATTCTTAATAATCTTATGAAAACTATGTCCAGAATATATTATTGATAGAGATCAATATGTTCATAGTTAGCCCATGAAAACGACGATTTGAAAGACGTTATTGGAGAATCTAATAGGTTCATAGTGATCCTATGAAAACTATGATTGGATAAAGATATTGGTAGAAACCAGTAGGTTCTTAGCGACCCATGGAAACTACAAAATTGGACAAATAGTCCATAAGATTGGAACAGGTTATTATTTAGCCCCTAAAAACTAATAGGTTAATAGTAACCCTAGAAACTGTGAACTAAAACAGATAGTCGGATAAATTGCGACGGGAAATCTAAGCATATTGCAGTTTTAAATATCATCGTATTATGTTATGTTTTAACCATTTTGGATGCATGTGCAAGTACATGGTTATTGTACTATGGTTAAGACACTAGTGAGGGGAAAACCTATTCCGCTTAGCAGAGTGGTCTCACTAGATATCTTCTTGGTCCGATATGATAGGTTATTATTCACAGTACAATTTTTGTCTGACCAAATTTTGTGCTTTTCCCTTAAATTCTCCATTACCCATTTGAGTAGGTTGAAAGTAAGGGCTTTTTAGATTACCTTTAGACGAATAAGCTTCCAGAACTGTGCATAAAGCAATCTAGCTAGTAGGAGCTATATATCTATTTTCTACCGTATTTTGATTCTATTTTTGTATTGTAATGGCAAGTTGTTTTAAATGTCAGATATATAGCTCTAATCATCCAAGGGGGCATCTTTATATGTCGCTCTTGGAATATGTTGTAATAACTATAATTACTCTCAACAAGGTTTGAAAATTGGGATTACATGATGGAATTAAAATCTTATTGTGGAATGAGATGAGAAAATTTATTTTAAAAATTGTGTTAAATTTCTATATTCATGTGTTTCTAGTATTATCAAAATGATTAACATAGTTGTATTTTATCACCGCAAATTAACAGCTATGGATGACTACAACATCCGTAGCATTTAGTTTCGGGCCTCAAAATCTAGGATGTTACAGTTAGATATTATAGTATAGGTTTATGTAAACCTAAAAGGAATTTAAACCTAAAAGATTTTGAAAACATAAACCAATGAATTAGATAATAAGGTTGGGGTTGGGATAACGCAATACTAACATGCTTGTTTTCTATTATATATAGGTATGTGTTTCCCTCTCTCTTATGTTAGGAAATCAAATTTACGGTTTCGATGACAACAACTATACAATGGAAATCAAATATGCATATATATTTCTATATACATATACTTGCTAGAGAAACATCATTAAAAGGACAAGAATAAGGCTCAATGAATGTTACAAGAGACTACAAATCGATAAGATCAAGAAAGCAACAAGAAGGATGCACAAAACAGACATGCACAACTTTCAAACATCTGGGTGCACAAGTCAGACGTTTGGAAAAGTCCTCTGGAATAACAAAATAGACATAACCAGATGTCTGGTAGATGCACTCAAACGTCTGAAAATCTACTATATACAAAAAATATATAGTATTAGACGTCTGATACAAATAACAGACATCTAATTTTGAACTCGGAATTTAATTTCAAATTTCAACTACCACATTTGAATAGACATCTTCACTTCTCTTCACTGCAACTCTTCACCATCAACAGAAGCAACTATAGAGCACTTGTTGATGGATGAAACTACTCAACGAACATCTCTACAACTATATATATCATCATGAAATCAAGAGAATACCTTACCTTACTCACTTGCGCTTTCTACTTACATACTTCATTATATTCTTGATCTCTAGCAATCTACACTTGTATTTCACTCTTACATATATTTTGTTCTTCACAGTCAATACTCTCTAAACATATATTGGGAGCATTTGTACTTATTAGTCAACATTCGTATTGTAGAACACATATTTGACAAGAACGATTTATTATAACCAAGCCTATTCCTCCGGGCAAAGCAAGTGTGTTTTATAGTAGAATTCCGAAAGGGAGCTTCGGGACTGGACGTAGGATGGGAGGTTCGAACCAGTATAAAATCCTGGTGTGCTTATTTTATAGTTGGCTAGATTATTACTGCTTTATTTGCATCATATATTTTGTCACATATACTTGCATATACACTACACGATCCACCCTGTAGACTTACAATTGGTATCAGAGCAAGGTTAGATCAAAATATATTAACACATTTTTGAATCACTATAATATGGCAAGTATTTTTCAAGAAGGTCAATCCACAGCACGACCCCCGCTTTTTAATGGTTCTAACTATGCATATTGGTCAACACGTATGAGAATTTTTATGGAAGCTAATGGATTAGAAATTTGGTCAGCCACTCAAAATAAATATGAAGCTCTTAACACTGTTATTAACACATGGACTGATGCACAAAACACCGCAGCTTCTGATAATGCCAAAGCTATGAATGTTCTATTTTGTTCACTAGATAAGAATGAATTTTCACGTGTCATGTTATGTAACACCGCATTTCATATTTGGCGCACCTTACAAGTTGCACACGAAGGCACAAGCAAAGTTAATCAAACTAAGATTTCGATTTTACAAAACCAATTTTCATCATTTAAAATGAAACGGAATGAATCTATAGTAGACATGTATTTTAGATTTCAAACCATTCAACATGACTTAATGGCTCTTGGAGTCAAATCATAAATTTTGACTTAGTATCTAGAATACTCAGTTCTTTAACTCTAGAGTGGGAAAGAAAAGTATTAACTATCAAAGAAGCTAATGATCTCTCAGCACTCTTAGTTGAAGAATTCATAGGAAATGTAATGTCCTATGAAGCTAATTTGCAGGCACGAAAAGAACAAAACTCGAAAAAGAAGAACATAGCATACCCCGCAACAAATGAAGACTCCAACTTAGACGAAGAAGAAATTGTATTTATTGCCAAAACTACAACAAAATCAAGAATTCTTGGAAAATGACTAAATTTCAAAAAGGAGGAAAATCAAGCTCAATAAACCAAACATCAACCAAATGCTATGAATGTGACCAACTTGGACATACGAAGAAAGACTGTCCCAAGCTCAACAATGATAAAGAGAAGAAAAAATTTGAAAATTTTAAAAATAAGAAAGCTTTCAAAGTAACATGGGATGACTTGGATTCTTCATCATCATCATACAGTGATAGCGATTGTGATGGAGAACATGCTAATGTGTGCTTTATGGCACAAACTAACGAGGTATGTCCCGAACTTAGTTACGATGAATTACTAGAACATGGCATGGAATTAGATGATAAATTTAGACAAATTAAAAAATTGAACAAAGAACATATAGCCAAAATAAATAGATTAGAACTTGAAGTAGGAATGTTAAAAGGTGAAAAAATTATTTTTGAAGAGGAACTTGAATCATCTCAAGAAAAAATTAAAATAATTTGGTCGAAAATGAGACTATTACTATTGATTTTGATAAAACTAAATTAGAAAAGGATAACTTGTTAAAAGAAAATGTCAATTTGAAGAGTAATATTAAAAGTCGAAATTCAGAATTAAAATAAAAATTAGATAAAATTTCAAATAATGTTTAAAAATTTAATAAAGAACAAGATTTGGAAAATCTTATCAAAACTTCAAAACCATCCGGAAATAGAAATGGAATAGGATTTGAAAATATTCCTAAATAAAGAGGGAATGATATTAAGAAATATAGTTGTATTTATAAAAAGACTAAAAGTTCACCTAAGTCCGATACGAATATCAGATATATAGAAATTTGGATTCCTAAGACAAATAAAAATTTGATTAGACAAAAACATATTTTTTTTTAGAAAATGTAGTCTATAATAAAAATTATATTTATGAAGGTACCAAATCTTCTTGGGTATGGCTTCCTACTTCTCCTAACATCTAGGGCCTAACAAAGTGTATGGGTAACAACTAAATCATCTTTTATTTTGCACGTACCCAAAATAAAAAATAAGGAGAAATGGATACTGGATAGTGGGTGCTCTAAGCGTATGACCAGGAATTCAAAAATGTTATCAAATATAACATACATCGATGGTGGAACAGTAACCTTTGGAGATAACTCAAAAGGATACGTCACGGGCGTTGGAGAAGTCATCAACTCTGGTATTTCTAACTCTCCTATTATTACAAATATTTTGTTGGTATAAAATCTAAAACACAACCTACTTAGTATTAGTCATTGTGCGATAGAGGTTTTCAAATCAATTTCGAAATTGATAGATGTAATATTTTCGATAGTAGCAAACAACTTATATTTGAGGGACGATCCATGGTTGTGGCATAAATGATTTTGTCATATTAATTTTGAATATATGCAAAATATGAGCTAGTTAGAGAATTTCCTAAAATAAATTACAAAGTAGATAATTTATGTGACGATTGTCAAATTGGAAAACTAAAGAAAAGCTCTTTTAAATCTAAAAATAATATTTCTACAAAAAAACAATTAGAATTACTACATTTTGATTTATTTGGTCCAACTCAAGTACGATCTATAAATCACAACAAATATGTTTTTATAATAGTTGATGATTTTTCAAGATATACATGGACTTTATTTCTAAAACATAAAAGTGATACTTTTGGTTGTTTAAAATTTTCGCAAAAAGAATTAAAACACAAATGGGTTTGAAAATTAAAAATATTCGAAGTGATCATGATGGAGAATTCGAAAATGAACTTTTTAGTAATTTTTGTAATAAAAAGGCATAAGTCATAATTTTTCTTTTCCCCGCACACCTCAACAGAATGGTGTAGTAGAAAGAAAAAATCGTAAGTTATAAGAACGTGCTCGAGCACTATTAAATAGTAGTGATCTACCAAAACATTTTTGGGCTGAGGCTATTGCCACAGCTTGTTATGTTTTGAATCGATTAACTATACGACCTATGACTAAACAAACTTGTTTTGAAATATTTTTTGGAAGAAAACCTATAGTATCATACTTTAAAACTTTTGGATCATAATGTTTTATACTAAATACGAAAGATAATTTAGGAAAATTTGACCTGAAGAATTCCAACAACAACGATAGCAAATTCTTTTAATATTCAGACAAATGCGCAAAATAATACTTTAATATCATCTCCTAGAATTCTTAAAGATCATCCAAAAGATAATATCATTGGAGATCTCAATTCTAGAGTAACTAGAAATCAACTTAACCAAATAAGCCATATAGCATTTGTGTCAAATTTTGAACCAAAAAATTATAAAGAAGCGTTAAACGATAACTTTTGGATAAGAGCTATGTGATAAGAATTAAATCAATTTGAACGTAATAATGTTTGAGAATTAGTATCAAGACCAGAAAATCAATCGGTTATAGGAACAAAATGGGTATTTAAAAACGAAGTAGATGAAAATGGAAATATAGTAAGAAATAAAGCACATTTAGTTGCTCAAGGTTATAATCAAGAAGAAGGTATCGACTACGATGAAACCTTTGCTCCAGTAGCGGGACGCGAGGCCATACGTACACTACTCGCTTTTGCAAATCATCATAATTTTAAGCTATTTCAAATGGATGTCAAAAGTGCTTTTTTAATTTGTTTTATTAAAGAAAACGTATATGTTGAACAACCTCCACTATTTGTTCATGAAAAATATCCCGACCATACTTTTAAGTTACAAAAAGCCTTATATGGTATAAAACAAGCTCCCCGTGCCTCGTACGAACGTCTTAAAAATCATTTAGTTACATCTGGTTTTCAAAAAGGTAAAATCGATACAACTTTTTTATTAAACGAGAAAATGACGATATTTTAGTTGTACAAATTTAGGTAGACGATATTATTTTTGGTTCGACTAACGAAAATCTTTGTAATCAGTTCTTAAATATTATGAAAAATTAATTTGAAATGTCTCATATGAGAGAATTAAATTTCTTCTTAGGTTTACAAAGAAAACAACTTGAAAATGGTATCTTTACTCATCATGATAAATATTGTAACGATCTATTACATCGTTTTGAAATGGATAAAACTTCAAGAAAACCAACACCGATGAGTACTAGTGTTCACTTAGAAAAAGATGATAATGGAAAAGATTTTGATGAAAAATTATATCATAGTATGATTGGCTCCTTACTCTATCTAACAGCTAGTCAACACGACATTATGATGAGTGTATGTCTTTGTACCCGATTGCAAGAAAATCCAAAAGAATCTCACCAAAGAGCTATTAAACGAATCTTACGATATCTATCTAGTACTAGAGATTACGGTTTCTTTTATCCTAAGGGATCATCATTTGAACTAGTTTCATATAGTGATGGGGATTTCGGTGGATATAAAATCGATTGTAAGAGTACTAGTGGAACATGTCACTTTATCGGACAATCATTAGTTTCATGGTTTAGAAAAAAGCAAAACTATGTCTCCTTATCTACTTGCGAAGCCGAATATATTTCAGCAGCTATAGCATGTTCACAAGTGATATACATGCAACAAACATTTATGGATTTTGGCAAAGTTATCAATAAATACCAATATATTGCGATAACAAGTGTGCAATAAATCTATCAAAAAACCCAGTAAATCACTCACGTACTAAACATATAGATATACGACATCATTTTTTACATGACAATGTAGAAAATGGAATTATTACATTAGGATACGTAAATACCGAGAATCAAATAGCAGATATTTTCACAAAACCACTAAATGAACAAACTTTTGTTAAACTGCGACGCGATTAAGGAATATGCTCTCTTAATGATCTTCTAAACTAATAACCACATCTTCATTTACTCTATGCTTAGCTAAAAGTTTTTTATCCACAAATTCAAAATTGATAATTCCTTCACCTTAAATTTTTCAGGTGATTAGGTTCTGAAATTACCTATAAATAATTTTTAAATTATATATAAATCTTTACACAATAAGAAGTAAAGAATATATATATATTTCATATTTTTTACAACAGAGAATATAATCATGTCTTCTGAAAATGCTCATCTATCCATCTCGATGCCTACAACTGATAGCTCAGCGGATACACCTCAACTCCTTCCTTCACCTACACCAGATCAGGAATCGACGTATAGGTCGTCCTCCTATCACACGGGATTGGCCCTCGATAACAAGAAGTCCAAACGAGCTCTATTTGTCTCTCCTAACAGCAAGGAGAAAATTATGAGATACATCACCTTCAAAAGCAACAAATAGATCAACAACGTGAGTTATATTTTGAACAAAAGTCAAGGCGCAACGGTTAAGTTTTCTGGAGCAAGTAGCGATAAAAAAATTTAATTCATGGAAGAAGGATGTACATGAATCACTTTTGATTCCTTATAGTTCTTTGGGTCCCTCATTCTCATATCGTACACCTTTGGATCCTTCACCAAGGCGATTCTCTGGTTTCCTGAGAACCCAGAAACATGGAAATATATGGTCTCCACTCAAGCCATGAAGGGATGACAAGTCAGAAGATACAAAACTCCATCGCCATCTAAATAGATTAAATTATTTTCACTTTATTTGTATCTACGTATATTTGTAATTCTATTTCAAATAAATAATACTATATTTAAAAAAAAATCGAAAAATAAGCAACACCCTGCAATTTTAGGTTATTTTTAGGAAAATTGGTCATTTCGGATGTCTGAACATTGCTCTCAGACTTTGGCACTCTGATATCACACAAATTATACACCATCGTGCATATGTCAGACGTCTGATATAACCTTCCAGACATTTGAAAATTGTCTCTGCTTACTAAAAAATAGATACCAGACTATTTCAGACGTCTGAACTATGAACCAGACGTCTGAATAAAGTCTCTGTCACCATATTATAAATATTCAGACGTCTACTATTTATACCAGACGTCTGAGCAAACTATCTGTCATTCAGAGAAGAAAATTCGATCTGTTATCCCGCTTTTTGGCAAAGCCGCGATACCAAAAGATTGATCGAAAGCGAAGGACAGTTCGCCTCAGAGGTTGATCGTACTTCCGTTCGCCATGGATATCACTGAATTTTATCCGAGTCCAGATTGAGCTACAATTGATAGGACACGGCAAGAAAGACCACAGGGGTCAGCATTTCAAATTTCAAGTCAATCCAAGGTCGTATGCTCAAGTTATGATGGATTCAAGTTGAGAGAAGTAGACCTTGCTCGGTTCGAATCCATCACCTCGAATCCAACCGGGACCTTCCCTAGTTCGAACCCAAGAAGCTTGGCCATGCTTCGAATCCATCCGAGCAAGCACCGTGTTCGAACCCATAGCACAGTCACGCCACCTTCGAACCCATCAGGTTCGACTCCATCTAGTTCGAAACCATCCCATGGTCTTCCTTCGTACCCATCAAGAGAAAGTGCTTCGAATCAACCAATGTTCGAACCCAGCATTCCTACCTTCGAATCCATCCTCCCGAAGCCATGCTTCGAATCCATCACAGAGGCCTTCTTCGAACCCATCTGTGATGCCATCTTCGAACCCATCCTGTGTAACCTCGTTCGAGCCCACTAGGTCAACCAACCACGATGACGTGTCTTCCATCGGTTCGAATGCGCCGAGATACATGGAGTCGAAGCGGTCAACACGGAGTGAAGTCCGGATCGATTAGAAGTTTGCGCTCCACGTCACCACGAAGCCGCGTGCCATGATGGATTCGAAACCATCGTTTCGAATACATGGGTTCGAACCAGACAGCAATGCCAAAGACCCAATTTCGAATCCAAGATATCTCCTAACCTATTGATCCAAATGCCACGAAATTTTCACTGAAGCTTGTGTACATGTTAAAGAATGTCCACGCCAAATTTCACCTCAATTGGATGAATTCTTGATCGGTTCGAATGGAGTTCGAACCGATGCCAAAGTGGGCCCAAACTTCTTGAGACCGTGCATGTGGGCCCCCTCACGTGCCAGACGTGGTCTCCCGAGTTTTCAGCGAGATATCAGCAGCCTACGCCTATAAATAGAGCCCCAGGGCCAACAGAAAAGGGATCTTCTGACTCTGAGACGTCGAGACTCTGCCGGATCAAGATCTCCATCATCCTATATCACAATTTGATTGTTGATTTCGAATTTCCAGTTGTAACTTGCTGTTGATCGCTGTAACAACTTGTAATCACTGAAAGAGAATCAATAAAACATCAAAAAACTTCACAGTGGACGTAGGCAACACGCCGAACCACTATAAATCGCTTGTCTACGAATTTACTTTATTGTTGATTGGAGTTTTTGTTAGATAATATCTGTTTTGAACTTGCATTCTTGACTATTATCTCTTCAACGACTCCCGAAGAGTGTTGTGCCCAATTTTGACACAAACACTTTGGTGCTTTCATTGAGAGAACCCAGATTTTCTCCTGCTCGTTGGATCTGTCATCGATACCGGATTGAATAAATCTAAGAGAGAGATCCAGATCGTTAAATCCAACTTCTTTCCCTTCTATTCAGATTTGCATAAAGTCTAGGAAAGGAACTCAACTGTAAAGATGGTTAGCACAAGAACCACCTCAAACGCCATCAATCAAGGAGAACAGGATAGACAGAATCCTGCCCCTCTACCACCATCTAATCAAGATGCCGCTGGGCACTCAGAACCGTCGGGTCTGGTTACCCGACAAGAATTGCAGTTGTTACTTCAAGAGCTGACCCAGAGTCGGCGACAACTAGAAGAACAGCTACGCGCTAACGCTGAGCTAATCAACAAGCTGGATCGCCGGAAACGAAAGAGATCCATGAGAGATCGTGCTTCTCGTTCTTCCAGCGACAGTTCTTCATCTTCTGATTATCATAATCGACCTCCACGACCCCGGTTAGATGAGGGTCGTATGCCACCCGCTGGAAACCAACCGATATTGACCGTTGGACAAATAAGAGTTGGTCCGTCAGCCAGTTTCCAAACCGGACCCTCCTCCCGAGGGGGTGCCATTCCTCACCACGCCGCTGAATACCGCACCGCTAGCGTTGCGGCTGAACCAGGGGTCGACGCTCGAGATCAGTCGGACCCAGACCGTCGTCAAAGCAGTCATACTCCTGAACCGTACGTCCCAGAGGACTATGAGCCGAGAAGGCAAGATGTGAACCGTCAACGATATCCGGTTCAAACCCGAAGTATGGAACGTGACCATACTCCGGTGCAAATGCCGGATCTTTCAACTATGATACGTCAGATGATCCGTGAGAGTCAGGGATTCACAAACGACGATTGGGGAGTTTCCCGAAGTCACACTCCCTTTACGGACGACATTCTTAATGCTGAACCCCCACGGCGATTTCGAATGCCCACGCTGCCCATGTATGAGGGAAACTCCTATCCCAATCAACATATTCTAAAATATGAATGGTCGATGACGGCTGCTAGAGCCGACGACGCTGTGAAATGTCGTAGTTTCCCCATATCCCTGGGGGGCATCGCCACCATATGGTTCACCCGATTGCCTCCTCGATCCGTCTCCTCATTCGACCAGCTGGCCACAAAATTCGTTGAGCAATTCCGCATGCACGTCGTGAGGCCGAAAGATGTCAACACTTTATCTAGTGTCACATAAGCTCCCAGAGAGACACTCAGATACTACTTGGAAAGATTCCATACTGCATGTGCGGAGATTAGTAATCCAAATGATAACTCCATCCTTATGGCGTTAACTAAGGGGATCGACCCCGATTCTGAATTTGGCAATTGGCTAGCTGGGAAACCACCTGCGTCATTGGACCGTTTCCATGCCAAAGCAGCTCAATTCCTGAGACGGGAAAACGCGAAACAGTCTAGGAAGCAAACTGACGCAGGATCAAATGCGGGAGGAACCCAAAGCAATGTTGCAATAAAACAATCCGGTGAGAGCTCCGGAAAAGTTCAGTTGAACATTAAAAATAAACAAGCTCGGCGAAGAGAGAGCGTGAATCTACTTAAAAAACAAGATCAAAATCGTGGTCCGCAACGCAAAAATCCGAAGTTCGACAGTTATACTCCTTTGAATACTTCATTGGAGGACTTGTATTTGCGGACCCGTAATGCGGTTCAATATGAAAAACCTGCTCCAAGACCGTCGTCGGAGAGGCAAATGCAGACGGGAAAATTTTGCTGGTTCCATGAAAGCTACGGGCACGATACGAACGAGTGTCGTCACCTATAGGATCTTGTTGAAAAACTGGTCAGGGAAGGGAAACTGGAACAGTTTGTGCGGACGCCGCAGCCCAGAGATGCGGGCCCATCCATTCCAATCAATGAACCCAGTCGACCGAGGCAGGAGGACTCGACTTGTCCCCGTGGGAGATTGGTGATAAACGCCATCAGTGGCGGGCCCACTCATTTAGAAGCCTGGAACAACGAAGAACCTCGTCACTGTCACACATGACAGGCTCCTTCAATTCATGAATACTTTACAATTTCTTTATGTTCTGAATTTTGAATTTGTAACAAGGCACTGACTTTGCCACATTTTCTCATTTCAGCAAATAAAATGCTATCTCTTCAAGCTAAAGTTGTGATTCATCGAATACAACATTCAACAATCACGACAAACGAAGAGCTAAGTTCCATCGAACAATGGAATTTATTCAAATAGCAAGTGACTGCGTTACAACCGGCCACTCACTAAGTGAAACCCCGGCTCGGGGGCAAGCCAACACATCGAAGGCTGAACTGGACCAACACACGACAGTCCATTCCATAATTCGTTCCCGGAGTGCGAACGGACTCCAACTTCCCACAGCGCGAATTGGAGTATAAACATTTAACAGTTCGTTCCCGGAGTGCGAACGGACTCCAACTTCCCACAGCGCGAATTGGAGTATAAACATTGAACAATTCGTTCCCGGAGTGCGAACGGACTCCAACTTCCCACAGCGTGAATTGGAGTATAAACATTCAACAACTCGTTCCCGGAGTGCGAACGGACTCCAACTTCCCACAGCGTGAATTGGAGTATAAACATTTAACAATTCGTTCCCGGAGTGCGAACGGACTCCAACTTCCCACAGCGTGAATTGGAGTATAAACATTCAACAACTCGTTCCCGGAGTGCGAACGGACTCCAACTTCCCACAGCGTGAATTGGAGTATAAACATTTAACAATTCGTTCCCGGAGTGCGAACGGACTCCAACTTCCCACAGCGTGAATTGGAGTATAAACATTTAACAATTCGTTCCCGGAGTGCGAACGGACTCCAACTTCCCACAGCGTGAATTGGAGTATAAACATTTAACAATTCGTTCCCGGAGTGCGAACGGACTCCAAATTCCCAGAGCGCGAATTGGAGTATAAACACTTAACAATTCGTTCCCGGAGTGCGAACGGACTCCAACTTCCCGCAGCGTGAATTAGAGTATAAACATTTAACAATTCGTTCCCGGAGTGCGAACGGACTCCAAATTCCCGGAGCGCGAATTGGAGTATAAACACTTAACAATTCGTTCCCAGAGCGCGAACGAGCTCCAAATTCCCGCAGCGCGAATTGGAGTATAAACATTTAATAATTCGTTCCCACTGCGCGAACCAACCCATCAATGCGGACTCCAAATTCCCAGAGTGTGGATTGGAGTATAAACATCAATTCAAAGTTCCCGGAGTGCGAACCGAAGTATCAACACCAACTCCATGATCCCCAAAACATGAATTGGGGTATGAACATAAGTTACGGGTTCCCGGAGCGCGAACCGAAGCATCCGTGCAAACTCCATATTCCCGAAGTGCGAGTTGGAGTATAAATGTCAATTCCGGGTTCCTGAAGTACGAACCCAAACATACATGTTTTATCCAAGCTCCCGACGTGTGAATTGGAGCACCAACACCAAGTCAAAGTTCCCGTAGTGCGAACTAAAGCGTTAATACTAACTCCGAGTTAGTAGAGTGCAAGTTGGAATGTGAACACCATTCCCAAGTTCCCGGAGCGCGAACCATGTTACAAGCATCAATAACACTTGAACTCCTGGAATGCAAACCAGGTTATCGATCTCAAATTATTCTAAGTCCCCGGAAGGCGGGCGTGTGCTCAAGACTTGCAACAAGTGCGATCAACCATCATAAATACAAGTGTTGTTCCCCAAAACTGGGGGGCACGAAAGCTAAATATTAATCACTAACCTAAGTGGTGCAACGTCCGAAGTTCAACTCATTCATCAATCACGACGTGTGACCTAGATCTTCAAACTTGGAAAATGAGACGAACTCTACTTAAACGATAAAAACACCACAAGTACACCGGACCGAAAACAAGACACTGCAAGTACTTGAGCACAAATGAAACAAGAGTTGAAACAAAGAAATAAAATTTTATTTCAACTAACTTAAAACAAGGACTTACACGCAGATAAGTTCTTCCAAAAAAGAATGCCTACTAGCAGGGGCCGAACCTGCATCTATACACGACGTACTGACAAGAAACGAAGACAAGTACCTATCTACCAAAACATCTACTTAAGAAGCTGATTTATTTCTTCTTTTTCCTTCTTACTAGTGGCACATCATCAGTGTCACTAGGGATAGAGATTCTTCGTTTTGAATGTCTCCTCTCCGGCGGTGGCTCTTCGGCTGGGGGCATGATGTCAGTATCCTCCTCGGAGCTTGAATCTACATGGAGGCTACCTGCCGGAGGAGTAGGGGGAACTGGATCCGTAACGGAAGTTGAGACCGTGCCACCCGATGGTGCTACCGTAGCAGGTGCTGGACTCTTCGCCGCCGTGCTGCCACTGACGGTACCGCTATGCCCCGCAGCCTCTATTTCGGCGTTAATCTCAGCCATTTCTTCATCACGAGTCGCATGGGCTTGGCTGGGGGCATCTTCGGCCTGCATCGAAGAACTTGAGGATGGCGGGAGGCTACTAACGATGATAAATGGCAAGTCAGAGAAAGAACCACCCTGCTCACCGAGCAGTTCGCTCACCATTTGTTCGTCAGCAGATAAGGATCCCCCCTGCACCGCCTCAGCAAATACCGCGGTTACAACAGTAGTCTCGGTAGCGATGGCCTTATCTTCTCCGCTTGATTTTTCAGCCACAACCGTCGGCGCAACTCCGGTCACTAGGCAAAAAATAAGAAGTTATTAAAAAACTGCTACAAAACAAACGCTCTATTCAGAATACGCTTGAGATAACTTCGGAATACCTTCCCCAGTTTGGCTCGCAGACGGCTGAACGGCCTCGGAAGTACGCTCATGAATAGGAGATAAGCGCGGTTGTTCCGGGTCGTAAGCAGGAACAGGTTGCAAACTGACCACCGATACGGGCACCGACGAAGATGGTGTGGTGACTTCGATAACAACAGAATGGTGCTCAACGCCTGACCCCTCTCCGACTTCCAGGGAGCGACCACCGATCATTTCCTTCTCATGAGCGATGATAGCGTCGTGAAGAACCTTCTTCTCATCGTCTGTAAGCAGCCGATTCTCCAGTTCGAATCGATCGACCGCTTCACCTGGGTGCGCTTCCTCTTCCTCCTCAACCAATCGGTCCCAGGCGCTACGAAGGTGAACTGGATAATCTTGAAGCCAGGCCAAGTTTCGGTGCTTCAACACATTGGCGTTGTAAGTTATGAGCAAATCTTCGATATCGGCCTCTAGCCTGGCCTCTGCATTCTGAACCTTCTCCTCCACCTCTGCTTCGACCGCCTGAACTTTGGCCACGGCCACATCTCTCTCAGTGCGAAGCACTACGGCTTGCTCGCAGGCCTCTTGCGCCGTGTTATGCGCGTCATCTCTATCTTTAATAATCTCGGCAAATTTAGCCTTGAGCTCATTAAGTTCTTTTAACGCCGCATCCCGCTCAGCAGTGACGACAGTATTCCGGTGGCCCATGTCTTCCACCGTAACATAGTGCTCCTTTTTCATTCTATCCATGGCTGCTTGAGCTTCGTCGACCTTTGCAAGAGCCTCCATCTCCGACTTTCGAGACGATTACGCCTCAGTATTCAACACTTGTATGATGCGGTCTCTCTGAGCCAGCTCGGTTTGAAGCTTTTCAATGGTAGCAGCTCGTTCGAAGGCCAACGCCGATGCCTTATCGGCCGCCCTATACCATGCCTTGTATTGGGAGTAGAAGTCATGCACATAGTCGAGCGCTAACCGCTCAGCCTCCGGCGGGACCCTTTTCAGTTTCGGCGGAAAGACGTAGTTGTCGAAGCAGATATTCGGGAACTCCCTCTTTAGTTGCGCAAGTCTAATTGCCCCTTCTCCCGAGATCTCTGTAGGAGGCTGCTCTGCGACTATCGGGGTCATCGCCTCGGATCGGGAAGCTTGAGAAACCGACGTATATCGAGAAGACTCGGAAGGATGAGGGACATGAGCAGGAGGTTGTACGGGATCTCTGGAAGGAGGAGGAGTACGCGACCGCGATCGACGCTTATAGCCCCTGTCCGTGTCATATCTCTCGTGACTAGAATACCCAGAACGTCCCTGGTCATAATACCCAAGACGCCCCTGATCATAACCTCTATCCCCTTCACGTCTACGCGAATCGTAATACGAAGGCTTAAGGGCGTGTCGAAGACTCCCAAGCATCGAACCTCGCTTAGACATGATATCTGCGAAGCAAAATAAAATAGAATTAATCACCTTTCAAAACATATAGTTTTCAGTCAAAGGTTATGCAGTGTCGTGAAATGTGTATGAATATGCATTCCCCCGACCAACCGGAAGTGTCGACCTCGCTAGTAATAAGAGGCTCGTTCAATTCTAAGGTGCGATGGAATTCCTCCAACCCAGCATCATGTTGAAAAGACACATCGTCCGGGATTGGAAGATCGGCAAGACCTTCAAAAATATTTTCAGTTCTCGGAGGAGACGTCTCCGAGATTCTAACTCCGGGAGCAGAACGGGCTGTGACGACCGATTTCCATCTCCCCTTCTTACTTGACTTAACCATGGCAGCCTTGCCTTTTCTCTGCTCCGCAACATCCGGAGCTGCGTCAATAGGCCCGGTCAGCGGCTCATCATGGGTGTGGGTTCTTTCAGAGTCCGCTTCCTCAGCTGTGGTAGCTCTGGGTTTCTTGTGCTTGACTCGTTTCTTCGAGACGACCCTTAGTGCCACTTCAAAACTTATGCTCTGCCCTTGTTCGATCAAACCGCAGGCCCGGAGATTCCTATCCGTCAATAACACATCGATATCCCTATCTCCATCCGAGACTTCTCGAAGCACTCGCACCATCTCCCTAAAGTGCTCGCCTTCAGGTCGCTGAATCACCGCTGCAAAAAAGGATAAAACATAAATTCCACTTCGGCTGCGATTGCCATAGTAATTATTTACGAACTCAACTATACTCACGTCTGAATAGCCATCGTCGGGCGAATCCAGGAGGACATCTGACATAAAACCATTCTGTCCTATAATAGCTCAACCTGGTCCAAGACCCGGTAACCACTTGGCAGTTTCTCACCGCTTCCAGGAATGTGAAGGAGGGATAATCACCCCGAGTTTTGAAATTGAACAAGTATCTGATCTCAATTGGGAGCGGTGGTCGATGGAGATATTCCATAAATGCGATGAACACGCTATTGATCGACGCATATCCGTTCGGATGCAGCTGAGATGGGGCGATCCTCAAGAACGACAATACTTCCCTTATATACTCGTTGAATGGAGGAAGTGTCCCGGCCGCGCACGCGTGGCGGTTAAATGCCGTATATCCCTCCGGTGGATTATGCGGTCTATCATTCGGCCCCGGCAGTAGCACATCATCCAGTGACAGGCCGTGTCTCAAACATATTCTCCCCAACATATCTTCAGAGATATTGGACGGAACGGAATATGATGGATTGGCAATGAACGACGCATCGGGAAGTTCATCCGGAGCTGGACCAATAATCTCAGGATCAATATCAGGAATCTCTAGCCTCGGAGAGACGGTAACTTGAGTTTCCTGCTGCTGTGAACTTGACGGTTCCATAACTAGCTAACTCACGAGAAACCATCGTTAGACGACAAAAACCCGTGCGTTCCCCAGTGTAACGTGTATGAGTGTGTGTTGTGCAGTGACATGCATTACTTGAATAAATGTTGCAGAGTTAAAAAAAGTATGCAAACGACAAGGTTACGGAGTCCAGCTATAATGACCGTCATCGCTGACCGTCATCACCAGTCCGTTTCCATGATGGAAGTTGGTTCGGGTAGAAGTTGTTATAGTTCCATCGACGAGCTTCAAAAGGTAGTCATGTATGCAGTTAAATATTCAAGTCCAAATATGCAGGAATGAAGCTCGTCGGAGTTATGCTTGGAGAATTTCAAATTTTGGTATCCATCATGTAGGGTTCGAAACCATCACCAGGACTTCGTTCGAACCCATCCTGACGTTGCTTCGAACCCATGCGTTCGAACCCATCCTGACGTCTCTTCGAACCCTAGCATTCGAATCCATCCTGACTTCGCTTCGAACCCATGCGTTCGAATCCATCCTGACGCGCTTCGAACCGATAGAGAGGTGACAAGTTCGAACCGATCCACTTCGTATCGATACGAGGATGTGGACTTTGAAACGATAGCCTATGGGTTCGAACCCATCGGTTCGAATGGATCCCTCGAATCCCTTGATCGATGCGAACTACACATCCAAGCAAGGACATTCCAAGGATCGATTCGAAATCCAGTAAGAAGACGTCACCGTCATCGATTCGAACTCGAGCCAACGTATCGGTTCGAATCCCTCCCAAACCAGATCTGGTTTTGCCAATCTCGAAGCTACGCAATTGATAAAAAGAAACAGGTTCGAAATGACTTCGCTGTTTGAATCCGAGGCTAGTTACCTAGTTTGGATGGCGAATTCAAGGAATTGAAGATTCAGATCTTGAACGGTTCGAAAGAGCGACACTGTGTTTTCTCTTTTGGAGCTCTGAAACGAAGAAGAGCAAAGTAAAAAGCAGGCAACAGTAAAAGTGAAAAAAGGCCGTGGTCTTTGCTATTTATATGGGGAGTTGGAGATGACTGAATCGATTCGCGTGCCGGTGGACTCGACCGTTTACAACAGGTCAGAATGGAGAATCGGTTAGAAATCCACTTTCGAACCCATACGCTTGAGGCTCCATCGTGTGAAGCACACGGACCACTGCCACGAACGAAAGTCTCGAAACCATCCCTTCACATCGGTTCGAAGGTCAATTTCGAACCCATCACTACACAAGTGTATTCCAGCCTTTCAGACCGGTTCGAATGACAATTTCGAATCCATCATAGCAGCAAGCGTGCCTCTTCCATACAAACGTGGATTTCGAACCCATCAATGCTCGAATGCATCGATCCGAAACATTACGCTCACGCAATACAAATTCGATCCCTTTAACCTTCTACATCGATTCAGGAGAGGATCGATACGAAGGAACCTTTCAAAACAACCACCAAGCGTTGTCTCAATTCAAATTTCAAAGTTGGTTCAGGAGAGAATCAATACGAAATTCTATAGCAAACCACACTGACAACAACTCGTGGACGCACGACGTTAACAAAGGTCAAATTAACATATGCACATACATGTTGGACTAACGTTCGATTTTGAATATTCACAGGGATCAAACACTCATCCTGTTACAGATGCGACAGCCAACGGCTAAGCACTATTATACAGCAGTCAATCATATCAACGGAAGGTTACAGCAATACAACATACGAGTTACGACAAAAAAGAGAGCAATGATTGTTCAGATAGAGATTGCAGCTATTCAAAGCACGTCATGTTCCCACAAGACGTACTTTGGGGGGCAAAATGTTATCCCGCTTTTTGGCAAAGCCGCGATACCAAAAGATTGATCGAAAGCGAAGGACAGTTCGCCTCAGAGGTTGATCGTACTTCCGTTCGCCATGGATATCACTGAATTTTATCCGAGTCCAAATTGAGCTACAATTGATAGGACACGGCAAGAAAGACCACAGGGGTCAGCATTTCAAATTTCAAGTCAATCCAAGGTCGTATGCTCAAGTTATGATGGATTCAAGTTGAGAGAAGTAGACCTTGCTCGGTTCGAATCC
Organism: Allium cepa; assembly: GCA_030765085.1. NCBI lineage: Eukaryota > Viridiplantae > Streptophyta > Magnoliopsida > Asparagales > Amaryllidaceae > Allium > Allium cepa. The sequence continues at coordinate 457,739,215 of CM060940.1, read as the reverse complement.
ATCACCTCGAATCCAACCGGGACCTTCCCTAGTTCGAACCCAAGAAGCTTGGCCATGCTTCGAATCCATCCGAGCAAGCACCGTGTTCGAACCCATAGCACAGTCACGCCACCTTCGAACCCATCAGGTTCGACTCCATCTAGTTCGAAACCATCCCATGGTCTTCCTTCGTACCCATCAAGAGAAAGTGCTTCGAATCAACCAATGTTCGAACCCAGCATTCCTACCTTCGAATCCATCCTCCCTAAGCCATGCTTCGAATCCATCACAGAGGCCTTCTTCGAACCCATCTGTGATGCCATCTTCGAACCCATCCTGTGTAACCTCGTTCGAGCCCACTAGGTCAACCAACCACGATGACGTGTCTTCCATCGATTCGAATGCGCCGAGATACATGGAGTCGAAGCGGTCAACACGGAGTGAAGTCCGGATCGATTCGAAGTTTGCGCTCCACGTCACCACGAAGCCGCGTGCCATGATGGATTCGAAACCATCGTTTCGAATACATGGGTTCGAACCAGACAGCTATGCCAAAGACCCAATTTCGAATCCAAGATATCTCCTAACCTATTGATCCAAATGCCACGAAATTTTCATTGAAGCTTATGTACATGTTAAAGAATGTCCACGCCAAATTTCACCTCAATTGGATGAATTCTTGATCGGTTCGAATGGAGTTCGAACCGATGCCAAAGTGGGCCCAAACTTCCTGAGACCGTGCATGTGGGCCCCCTCACGTGCCAGACGTGGTCTCCCGAGTTTTCAGCGAGATATCAGCAGCCTACGCCTATAAATAGAGCCCCAGGGCCAACAGAAAAGGGATCTTCTGACTCTGAGACGTCGAGACTCTGCCGGATCAAGATCTCCATCATCCTATATCACAATTTGATTGTTGATTTCGAATTTCCAGTTTTAACTTGCTGTTGATCGCTGTAACAACTTGTAATCACTGAAAGAGAATCAATAAAACATCAAAAAACTTCACAGTGAACGTAGGCAACACGCCGAACCACTATAAATCGCTTGTCTACGAATTTACTTTGTTGTTGATTGGAGTTTTTGTTAGATAATATCTGTTTTGAACTTGCATTCTTGACTATTATCTCTTCAACGACTCCCGAAGAGTGTTGTGCCCAATTTTGACACAAACACGATCTATTTCAGATCTCTGATAATACAAACAGACGTCTAAAAAATCTCTCTGACTGTCTAATTTTACAACTCAACCAAATCTAGAAGTCTACCATGACAAACCAGACGTCTGATTCTATTTACTGCTTTAAAACTAGCATAAATCAGACGTCTGATCTACATTCCAAACATCTGAAAATCAATCGACGCATTTATATGCCCAGATAACGTGTATTTTTTCTTATTTTTTACTTCATTTCATTTTATTTCTACCGCGGTTTCGATTTTTTTCTTCTCCGAAAACCTTCTCTTCCAAACTTGATCGAATTTGATGGTCCTGAAACAAAAAATCCTAAAATCTCTAAGCGAAAACAAGATCAAGCAACTTTCTCAAATCCTCAAGTTTGCTTGGATGATAAAATTGAACGATGGATGAATCGAGTACCTTATTCACTCAATAGATATGAAGATATTCAAAAGAAGAAACTCCACATGGGTCCACTTTATAACTTACTCAAGTTCCTATTGTATGATTTAGATGAAGTGTGTGAAAATGCCGGTTTAGAAAGTTTGGTATTTTTATCCCGATAAAATCCAAATTGATCAATTGGCTATATTTCTCTTCTATGATAATCTGGATAGTACAGCGGTTTGGAACACTGATAATGAGGATAATTGGTTATGGTCTAGTGTGTACGGCAACACAATTAGGCTCACTCTAGGAATCACTAGTAGAACTCTCGGATGTTCCGACTCCGGAGAATATTTATATAGTATCCTCGATATGCGTCTCAAACCAAGAGACAATATAACACATCAAATGTGGGAAGACGAAATGCCAAGATTCGCATCCAAATATCTACGACCTAAGACGAGACTACTAACTTGAATGATTATCAACACTATCATTCCTCGTCTTGGTAGTCATGAACAGATAACGGAATTAGAACACAAGGCCTATGTGCTATATTCAGCGGAACAGGGGTAAATTGGGCTAAATTTGTATTTGGCAAACTCAAACATTTTTGGACTCGATCACGCCCATCGATTATCTATCCCACATACATCATGAGGTTCCTACTTGCTCACAACATCCCCTCCTACCTATCCACTTTTGAAGAAATTTCTCTGTAATATGCTTCCACGAAAATTTTCTCCCTAATGCACCAACCGGAAAATCCTATGGAGTCTATATCTTTTGAAGAGTGGATGCAACGTCGTCAACCCAAACAAGTTAAACCTCCACCTCGACCACACCCTGAACCATCGTAAGAGGTGGAACAACATCGCGAAGCTACTCCTCCTGCACCATTTGGTTATACGTGCCACGATGAGATTTTCGAGGCTCGAACAGAGACGGATCCAAATGAAAGTATTCGAGACCTCACTCTTCAAAATCAGCATATCTTATCTCGAAATCAAAATGTTTTAGCTAACGCATTGAAAGCTTTGAAACATCTTTTGCTACACGCCTAGCCACGGTAGTAACATCACTTTCAACTATATTATAGGTTCTCAAAGAGATTCTTCAAAGGGTTCATGGCCCTACTCCACCATCCAAAGATTAGCCAAACCCAGTACCTTCTCCTCCTTCAAAAGATTCCAAACTTTTTGAGGAGAACGAACCTCTAGAACAACCTCCGACATCTCCTATGAAGCAACCTAGCTCTTCCAAAAATGAAGATAAAGGAGATGATCAACAAAAAGCTTCCCCAAAAGACTCATTGATTTTAAGACTCCATCTTATGTAAAAATGTTAAAAATCTATGAATGTACTTGATTATTGTAAATTAATGAAATTTCTCTTTTGGTACGTTACTTCTGTATATATCTCTTTCTTATAACAATTGGTCCATATTTAATAATTTCTATACTTAAAAAATTATATATCTTTTTTTGATAATGCCAAAGGGGGAGAAATAATAAAATCACAATAAGTTATGAAAAGCACATATTCATGGGAGATTTATAAAATTATATATGAGTACATTGTATAGTTGTCATCATCAAAAAGAGGAGATTGTTAGGAAATCAAATCTACGGTTTCGATGACAACAACTATACAATGGAAATCGAATAGCTTATATATTTCTATATACATGTACTTGCTAAAGAAACATCACTAGAAAGACAAGAACAAGGCTCAAAGAACGTTACAATATACTAGAAGTCGATAAGATCAAGAAAGCAACAAAACGATTTACAAAACAGACATGCACAACTTTAAGACATCTGGGTGCACAAGCCAGACGTTTGGAAAAGTCCTCTGGAATCACAAAACAGACAGAACCTGACGTTTGGTAGATGCACTCAGATGTCTTAAAATCTACTATATACAAAAAATATAGTATTAGATGTCTGATACAAATACCAGACATCTGATTTCAAACTCGGAATTTAATTTCAATTCCAACTGCCACATTTGAATAGACATCTTCGCTTCTCTTTGTTGCAACTCTTCACCATCAACAGAAGCAACTGTCGAGCACTTGTTAATGGATGCAACTACTCAACGAACCTCTCTACAACTATATATATCATTAATAAATCAAGAGAATACCTTACCTTACTCACTTGTGCTCTCTACTTACATGCTCTATTATAATCTTGATCTCTAGCAATCTGTACTTGTATTTCACTCTTCCGTATATTCAATTCTTCACAGTCAATACTCTCTAGACATATATTGGAAGCCTTTATACTTATTAGTCAACGTTCATGTTATAGAACACATATTTGACAAGAACAAATTATTGTAACCAAGCATATTCCTTCGAGAGAAGCGAGGGTGTTTGATAGTCGAATTCCGAAGGGGAGCTTCGGGACTGGACATAGAACGGGAGGTCCAAACTAGTATAAAATCCTGGTGTGCTTATTCTATAGTTACCAAGATTGTTACTGCTTTAGTTGCATCTTATATTTTGTCACATATACTTGCATATACACTACACGATCCACCCTGTAGACTTGCATCTTAGACCGTTCTTCCATAACTTACTAAGGCTTGTATGTAGATTTACTAGAAAGAAAGGTATGGAAGCAGGAAACGAAAGAGTAAATTTAGGTGTAGGAAGCACCATAACTAACGGAAATGCTCGACCCAATACCAGGAGATACCAGGGTTGACAGGCAAATGCTAATCAAAGCGCAAATGCCAGCATAGATGTTGGAACCCTACCAGTAGATATGAGGATGATGTATCAGTTCTTCGTTAACTTGATGCAAGCTAGAGCGGTTGCAGGATTAGTGGAGGAAATGTTTTGAATGTGGGAAGAGCAAATCCCATGGTATAGGTTGGCAATAACTATTCTAAGCCAAGTCAAGATTATACCATTTCGGTGGGAAGCCTTTTCTTGGAACAAAGCATGTTGTAGAAGTGGAGAATTGGCTATTGCATTGCGAGAGAATCTTTCTGATTTTGGTTTGGATGACGAGCAGAAAAGGAGACTAGATTTGAGATAGTTACAAGAAGCAGCATTGTTCTGGTGGAATGGAGTCACCTTTGGTATGCCTAAGGAGGAGTTGACCTTGGCAGAATTCCGAAGGAGGTTCGAAGAAAGATTCTTGTATGAAGTTGCCAAGTCGGTTTTACTAAGAAAGTTCATGGACTTAGAGCAAGAAGAAACATCGATGATTGAGTATGCCACTAAGTTTGATGGGCTATCCATATATGGATATGTTATCATTGACACCGTCATTAATAGGAATGAAAAGTTTATTCAGGGATTGAAGCCAGGATTGCAAGGGCGACCGTGCCATATCTTTAAGACTTGAGCAATGTTGTGGTGGAGATGGCAATCCGAAACGAAGTGATGCTTTCTACTTTTGGAAAAGAGAACCAGAGAAAAACTCGAGATTCTCGGGATAAGAAGAAAAAGTTCTTTAAGAAGAAAGGACCTCAAAATGGAGGAGCTACCAAGAAAGGAAAGGCTGAACAAGTTTGCTACAAGTGTGATAAGAAGGGACATTTTCCTTATGAGTGCCAGTCAGGAAAATGGAAGAAAGTTTCTAATAAGAAAGGAGTGAAATGCTTCAAATATGACCAAATGAAGCACTATAAAAACCAGTGTACAAAACCAGTTAGAGTGAACGAGGAAAAGTTTTTGCTTCGGAACCAGAATCTTTTAAGCCAACTGCTGTTGAGAAGGACAAGTCTATAATGGAAGGTATGCATTTGATTCGCAGTATACCAGCTAGGGTACTATTTGATACTGGTGCATCGTATTCATTTGTATCTTAGTGTTTGGAAGGAAAATTATTCTTAAAACTATCATACCTTGTTACTTCCTTAAGGGATGTGAATTCGATAGGAGGGTATGCAACTCTGGGGATGAGATATGACTAGTTAGAACTTGATTTATTAGGTCATAAGTTTGCATACAGTTTATGTGCCTTTGATTTCGTAGGCTTCAAGATCATATTAGGTATGGATTGGTTGGATAGATATAATTCTAAGATATTTTTCCAGGATAGAGAAATATCATTGAGACACCCTAATAGTCAGAACCGAATCTTATACCTAGTGAAAAATTCAGATTTGAATGTTTATGCCTTGTTGGGTGCTATTGAAGTAGAATAAGATATTAATTAGCTTTTACTAGCCATAGAGTTTGTAGACGTTTTTGAACTAGTTACAGGACTATCATCAAAGCGAGCCATTGAGTTTCGGATAGATCTTAAGCCTGGGGCAGAACCCATAAGTAGATCGCCTAGCAGGATGACACCTACGGAGATGAAGGATTTGAAGGTGCGACTAGTGAACTTAGAAGGAAAGAGTTTTATTAGACCAAGTAGTTCGCCTTGGGGAGCGGCCATGGTGATCATGAAGAAACCAGACAGGTCGTTAAGGATATGTGTTGATTACAGCAAGTTGAATGAGAAGACGATCAAGAATAGGTACCATTTGCCGAGAATCGATGACTTATTCAATTACTTAAGTGGAGCCAGAGTGTTTTTCCTATTGGATTTGGGTAAAGAGTTCCATCGGCTAAGAGTGGCGGAAGGCGGTATTTTTTTGATGGCAGTTCGAATGAGATATGGTTCATACGAGTAGTTAGTAATGCCATTCGGACTAACGAATGCACCAGTTTTCTTCGTAGATTTGATAAACTGGATTTTCCAAGTGCACGTGGATATGTCCATATTGTAGTTCATAGACAAGATTTTGATGTATTCTAAGGATGAAAGAGAGCATGAGATTCATCTTAGAATATTGTTAGAGACACTAAGACAGCATTAGCTAAAAGAAAAGTTTTTAAAGTGTCCTTTCTAGAAGAAAAAGGTAAAGATTCTTGGACATATAGTCTCAGGAGAAGGGTGATTAATTGATCCAGCTAAGATTGAAGTGGTTAACAATTGGAAGAGATCCAAGACAGTGGCCGAGATAAGAAGTTTTTTTGGATTGGCTAGGTATTACCGGAGATTTATTTTGGATTTTTCGCGAATAGCAGCACCCTTGACTAAGCTTACCAGAAAGGATTTTAAGTTTCTTTGGTTTAATAGATGTGAGGAAGCATTCCTTAAGTTAAAGCATTTATTGGCCAATACATCCATATTAGTTGTGCTAGACCATAATCAAGGGTTAGTGGTGTTAACAGATGCATGTGAACTAGATTAGGAGTTGTGTTGATGTAGAAGGGTAAGGTAATTGCTTACGCTTCTCAACAGCTCAGACCGCATGAAGTAAGATACCCAACCCATGATTTAGGTTTGGGTGTAGTGATCTTTGCATTAAAAATGTGGAGTAATTACATGTTTGGAGAAAAATTTAACTTGTACATAGATCATAAGTCTTTAAGATATTTATTCTCTTGAAAGGAGTTAAATATGAGACAGCCAAGGTGGCTGGAGTTTTAAGTAGCTTGTAATTTCAGTACAGTGTATACAACGAGAAAAGCAAATAAGGTAGCCGATGCTCTTAGCAGAAAACATTAGAATATTGTGTTAGCTATGTTAGTAGAATGGAACGATTTTGAGGCATTGACTACATGTAATGTGCGGTTAAGATCGACTACTAGTTTCAGCCAGAGTACCACCATATTATCCTATTTGGAAGTTCGATCAGTTTTTATCGAAGGGATTGCTTCTAAACAGAGAGATGATCGATCATTGGCCAAGAAGATTAGAAGGCTAGAAGTTGGAACTAAGATTAATGATGTAAAAGATTTTAGCCTTGACTAGAGGGGATGGTTGAGAAAGAAGGAATGATTGTGTATTTCGAATGTTAAAGACCTAAGGAAAGAATTTCTTTGGGAATATCATCAGTCGAGGTTTATGATTCATCTTGGAGAAACCAAGACGTGTCATGATATGAAGATAAGTTTCTTCTAGGAAGGTATGAAAATGGATATTGGTTTATGGCTAAAGCAATGTTCGAATTTCCAATAAGCAAAAGTCAAACATCATAAGTCGGGTGGATTGCTTTAGCCTTTAGATATACCAATTTGGAAATTGGATTCAATATCCATGGACTTCATTGACGGGTTTCCAAGGTCGAATCGAGAAAATGAGAGTATATATGTTATAGTGGACAGATTGACCAAGAGCGCCCATTTCATTCCCATTAAGTCAACTACAAAAGCACTTGGTTTGGCTAAGTTATTTATGAAGAACATAGTTAGACTGCATGGGACTCCTAGTAGTATAGTCAATTACAGAAATACATTGTTTACTAGTGAGTTCTAGAAAAGTCTACAGGAAGTGTTAGGTACAAAGCTTAAGATGATTACCGCTTATCACCCTCAGACAGATGGAGAGAATCGATAAGGTACTCGAGGATTTGTTGAGGGCTTGCATAATAAATTTTGGTGAATCATGGCAAGAGCACCTACACTTGGTTGAGTTTTCCTACAATAATAGCTATTAGACTAGTATAGGAATGATGCCCTTTGAAGCTTTGTATGGAAGGCCATGTAAGTCACCAGCATGTTGGTTGGAAAGCGGAGACAAGTTAGTCTTAGGTCCGGATCTGGTAAGAGAAGCAATAGAGAAAATTGAGTTAATCCATAGTAGGATGAGAGAAGCTTAATCAAGATAGAAAAGTTACGCTGACAGAGGGCGTAATGATCTAGATTTCTCAATTAGAGATAAGGTTTTCATTGAAATATCACAAAAAATGAAGGGTGAGGTGTGTTTTGGAAAGTTGGGGAAACTGGCACCGAGATATGTTACACTGTTCCCAATTATAGAGATGATGGAAAGCTCGCATATCGAGCAGAGTTACCGAGCAGTTTAGCAAGTGTCCATAACATTTATCATGTTTCTCATTTTCGGAAGTATGGGCATGATCCATAGACTACTATCACTCTGACTGGGTTGGAAGATTTAGTATTAGAACTAGATCTGACTTCTGTTAGGTAACCAGTTAAGGTTGTAGCGAGAGATGAGAAGAAGTTAAGGAGCAAGACAGTCAAGTGAGTGAAAGTTCCATAGAGCGGCAATGTGAAAAACTGTACGTAAAAGATAGAGGACGGGATTAGGGATACTTATCTTGAGCTGTTGTGAGGGTATGTTTTATATTTGTTGTATATAAATTTTATGGCTACTAGGATATACTAGCTTTGGTTGCATGTTTGTTATGCTTATTTTGTAGTCCTTACTGAATTTTGAGGACGAAATTCTTCAAGCAGGGGAGCCTGTATCACCTCCAATTTTAATTAAAATTATTCAGGAGATTTAATTAGATAAATTAAATAGAATAATGTGATGATTAGAGTGATAAGGGATTTGAAAATAATTAAGATTGTGCCTGAACTAAATAAATCTACAAGCTTGTTTTATAACTTAAATACATATTTGAATAGGAAAAGGGTAAAATAGGAATAGATAGATCTTATAACCCCTAAACCTTATTCCATTCTATTCATGTTATCATAAATCAAAAAATCAAAGAGCTCAAGCAAGGTCGGCCATTAATCACAACCTAAGTCACGAATTCAAGTATAGATCCAAGGAGGAAAGCTGGGAAGACTAAGCAATATTCAAATCTTAATCCATTATCAAACCAAGGTGAACAATGATCTATACCATCTATTTTTTTGTATTGATTGACATAATTCGGTTTAGGATTAAGACGGAATGTATGGATGTGGATGATATGCAATGATTGATGTTTGCCATGTCTTGATTTAAATGACAAAGCTATAAGGATTTTACAAAGTGGATTAATTCGGTTTTGAGGGTAACACCATAGTAAATGGTTTCCAAATATCATGATTTTTGGTTACGTTATGTAAAACCTTATTTTGAAGATGGGTTTTAATTTTCATAATTTTCTGTTGCATGAAGAATATATTATGAATTTTTGTATGAAGGAAGATGGGTAACCTTCGGTTTTAAATTTAATTAGGTAATTAACTACTGATTTTCGAGCGAAAATTTTTATATGATGAAGGAATCATCGTTTTGAATTTATATGAATTTTTTGGATTTTTCTCATTATTTTGGAAGAGAGATGAATTTAAAATGTAAGAATATCATTTAAATGGTTAATTAATCAATTAATTTTGTGAAATTAATTTGTTAACACATCTGCTAAATTTGGAAATGTAAGTGCGGCAGCAATAAACTAAAAAAAATTGTAATACCCTTTCTCTGTTTTGACAAATAGAGAAAATTTGGTAAAATGAGCATACTGTGTTAAGTAAAAATGCAGTTTTTCAAATATTTACGATGAAGCCACTCCCCTTTATGACGTTGCCACACTTATAATTTTCGATGTTGACGAAATGAAAACACTAGAAACTATTACGATAGTGCGAAGCGTTTTTGAACTCGTCAAGATAAAAAAGGCGGCATCATTCATATACCATGCCGCAAGTTTTGAAACAGTGTAGAGGAGTCATCGATCATTGGATAGCGTTGACATGCTTCATGATGTCACGTTATCATGATGCCACGTTATCGAGTTGCTGCCTTATCGAGTTGTTGTCTTATCGAGTTTTCGCATTATCATGTCGCCGAAATCGATGATGTCTACGCAAGCATGAAAGCAGGCGGATGGCTTATGTTCTTTGAGCTTGATGTCGTCATTGTCGACGAGGTGCATAATGCCACATGTTTTTGTTTTAAAGACCTTTAAATAGGAGGAGGGATCCTTAAGTAGTAACATCGACATGAGATGATGTCGACGTTGATCCTACTAAAATGTTTTAAGTCACAAACCTTATATCTTTTTCAATCTGTAAATGGTAATATATAAAGGGTTTTACAAATGGCATTACACTTTGAAAATACAAAGAGATGATTCCCATGTTTAAATTATGGGTTAAGCGTATTAACCATACATCATTAAGAAAATGATTGCAAGGACTTTAATTATGGATGTTTATGTTTTGGGATTACTTTCTTAGTTATTATGTATGCTATAATTATCATATTCACTTCGTTATGACCCATAATTGCATTTTTAGGGTGTCGTGGGCAGGATAACTAGCTAGGTTGACCTAATAGTGAATATAAATTTACTTAACTCCTGCGTGTGTAGATTTTCATCTATGAGGTCAGGTAAACCAGTACATAGGATGCCCAAAACTGACCAAAAGATTATTGCGTTAGACAGGTTCATAGTTAGCCCATGAAAACTACGTTATGAGAAAAGTTGTTGGTTGAAACCAATAGGTTCTTGGTGGTTCCATGAAAACTATGTCTAGAATATGTTATTGATAGAGATCAATAGGTTTGTAGTTAGGACATGAAAACTATAATTTGAAAGATGTTATTGGAGAATCTAATAGGTTCATAGTGATTTCATGAAAACTATAACTGGATAAAGTTATTAGTGGAAACCAAAATGTTCTTAATGATCCCATGGTAACTATGAAATCCAACAGATAGTCTGTAAGATTGGAATCGGTTATTGGTCGGCCCATAAAAACTAATAGGTTCATAGTAACCCTAGAAACTATTAACTGAAACAGATAACCATATAATTTGGGATGGGAAATCCAGGGCATATTGCAGTTTTGAATATCATCATATTATGTTATGTTTTAACCATTATGGATGCATGTGCATAGTATATGGATACTGTATTATGGTTAAGATACTGGTGAGGAGGAAACCCGTTCCCCTCAGCAGTGTCGTCTCACTAGATATTTAATTGGTCTGAGATGATAGGTTAATATTTACACCAGACTTTTTGTCTAATTCAAAGTTTTTGTTATCCCCTTAAACCCTCGGGTACTCATTTGAGTAGTTTGAGAGTAAGGGATTTTTAGGTTCCCTTTAGATGAATAAGCTTCGTATAGGAGGCAATCTAGCCAGTAGGAGCTATATATCTATTTTCCGATGTGTTTTGATTCTGCTTTCGTGTTGTAATGGCAAGTTGTGTATATTTAACTCTGGTCATCCAAGGGGCGTCTTCATATATCGCTCTAGAAATATGTTGTAATAATTATATTTTCTCTAAATGTTATTTGCGAATTGGGATTACGTAATGGAAATGAAATTTTATTATGAAATGAGATGAGATAATTTTTTTAAAATTTTTGTTGAATTTCCCTATTCATGTTGTTTTGGTATTATCAAAATGATTAACATAACCGCATTTTGTCATTGGAAATCAACAACTATGGATAACTATAGCATCTGTAGCACTTAGTTTCAAGCCCCAAAATGGTGGATGTTATAGGAATGATGGTTCAGCAAATATAGTCTCCAAAAACGGGGTAGTGGGCCTCTCCCCAAATTCACTAATTACCACTAAGTTGCTTCAAAAACTACCATACTTCAAACGGTCATATCTTCTAGGCAGAAAATCCAAATCTCTATTACTACCACTCTACGGAAAGGAAACCATGATAAATTTCCAATGGAAGTAGTCTAAGACGCTAATTCAACTTGTACCAAAATTTATAGCCATTGCAAGTATTCTGGAGTACAATCATTTCAAAAAATTCTCAATATAGGAAATATCACTAATAGGCATTTCTCAAAGTTATAGTCATATGACCTCAAAAAAAATTTAAAAATAATATTTTACAATCCGCCAATACGTAAAATATGGATCGTTACGTTGTTTTTTAGACTTTTCTATCTATATTGCAATTGTTTGTATGTCTAAAACTTTGAGATTTTGTATCCAACATCATTTTATAAAATTATGTTTGTAATTTAGTATACTATATTATATAATTAAATGAAAATAATTTCATGCTTCTTTGAATTGCTCTGCCTTGTTGAAATTTCTCACACTCATATCTTGTAGTTCTAACACACAAAATGTTGGTTATTTTGATCTAGAAAATCTATAACATCTAAAAAATATCAAACACAAATATTCATTTATTGAAATCAAACAGAATATCATTTTATATCATACTCCACATTATTGTTACTTAAATTTTATTTTTTGGTTTTTAGGTTCCATGAACTTTAAAATATAAAAGTTGTTTTATAAATATATTCGAGAGGGAATAGGTAATCAGCATAGCTAATATGAAAACAAAGATATGAAGATTTTGTAAAGCAGTAATATATGTTTACACATTAAGTGATAATTTTAATTTGTTTAGGGTCGCTGATAGGCGCGTAAACGTTCAAATACGAATTCAGATAGTGTCATATCCATGTCTATATCCAAAATCATTTTTGAATATCCAATATTTATATTTGCGGATAGGGATGGATATCGGATATTTATTGGATATTCTTTGATAAATTCATAGTTAATAAATCTAGAACATAAATTAAAAATTATGATTCGTTATAAATCCATTTTAGTGCTAAAATATAAAAAATAATAAATATGGTAAGAAAAATAATTTTAAGCAGCAAATATTGATTTTGATACACATATTAATTTTTTTGCCTAGATAAAATAGTAAAGGATAATCCTTTTATGTACTAAAATATACGAAATAAAACTGTAGTCTTAATAAAAAACAGATGGATAATTATCGGATGTGGATATAGCCATATTCACATCTATATCTATTTTTCGGATATCGAATAATTTTTCATATTTCGAATATGGATATAGACGAATTTTTGGTTTTTTCGGGTACTTGTTGACTGCCCTGGTCGTTAATATAATGGTAAGACGGTTAGAATTAGTATTTGGATGTTCATATCCATGACGAGCGTTAGCTATCACTTTTCCAAAAATAGTAGCATCTGAGCTTTTTTGTTTACAGTGCATCCATTAAAACATTTTATATATTATTCACACTATAGAATATATTAATTTAAATTTGCAATTTGTCATATAACATTGTATTATTTTTCACCAAATTATTTTCCTTGGTTTTAATTGTTCAACCCATGTTTTAATGGGCGTTTTCTGCCAACTGATCTGTATTGCAATTCAATCAGTTTTATGCTACCAAGCATAAAAAACTACGAAATTTTCAACTTTTGTTAAAAAATACTAAGTAAAATTTATTTTTAGGAGAGAATATGACATATGGGATCGAAATATCATGTAGGACTTGGTCGTTTTATCTTTTATAAGTAAAACTTGTGCGAACCCATGCGATGCATACGGGTATTTGAAATGCCTGGAATAAAGTTATAAAGTGATTTCTTTAGATGTATGCCTAGGTTTGTTGACGCTAAAGCATTTGTTAGTTTGAATGTTTTTAAAGACAATTAGACCAATATTTTGTTTTCTCCTATCATGCAGTTAAAGGTAAATAGTTTAATTATATTTTTGTATCATGTATCTTGGAATTGTGTGTAATTGGATAAATAGAATACTCAAACTTGGAAAACATAGGAAGATAACAACATACATTAGACTCCATATATAAAAGTATTACCATTGATATATTGACTGAATAGAACTGATAGCTAAATATTCATATGGACTATTATCATGTTATATACCATTTTCTATTTGTATTCTAAAAAAATTGTAAGGCTCATAAAAATTCCATGCAAATTCTTCAATTTTTCTTTAAATTTGTGTGCATATTATCCAAAATAACTATCTTTCAATTACTTTTACTTCATATGATCTTGAATTTGAAAAACAATATATTGGAGAATCAATTTGAAGACTTAATTGCATCTCTTTTGCGGTAACACCTATATAATGGACTTCATATGTTTTCCCTCACTCATATTTGGTAAATATGATAAGGGTTTGGTGGATAACATTATTTGTCCTGATTTTCTTCTAGTTCCTACAACACAAATTTGATTAGAATATGATGTATTACAAAGTTTATCATGATTTCTAGTAATTTAAACCTTTTAAGTAGCAAAATTTGCATCTGAGAGGAGACACAATGGATAGGTACATATTTAAAATGGCCATAAACAAAGAACAGCCAATAAACAGGTACCAAACATAGTAAAGCCACAAAGAACAACAGAGAGATTTGAAAATTTATATACTTAAATTACAAAGATCAATTACAAATCTATAAATTCAAGTTACCTCTGTTATCCCGCTTTTTGGCAAAGTCGTGATACCAAAAGATCGATCGAAAACGAAGGACAGTTCGTCTCAGAAATTGGTCATACTTCGTTTCGCTATGGATATAGCTGAATTTTGTCCGAGTCCAGATTGAGCTACAATAGATAGGACATGACAAGAAAGATCTTAGAAGTCCGCATCTCAAATTTCAAGTTAATCCGAGTTCATACGCTCGAGTTATGATCGATTCAATTTGAAGGGAAAAGCACTGGTTTCGTATCCATCATTATAGGTGTCTTCGAATCCATCATCGAGCACTGGTGCGAACCGATCACCTTCGTATCGATCAACTTCGAATCCATCGAAGTGCCTCGGATTTGACTCAATCAATTTCGAATCCATCGAGTTCGTATCGATGGACCTCGTATCCATGGAGAAGTTACAAAGCTCGTATCCATTAGAGAAACGCAAGTTCGTATCCATCAAGCATCGGTCGTTCGACTCCATCAATGAAGCCTTGTTCGAACCCATCAATGAAGCCTTGTTCGAACCCATCAATGAAGCTTTGTTCGAATCCACCAAGTCAACTAGCCATGATGACGTGTCATTCATCGGTACGAACGCGCCGAGATATATGGAGTCGACGAGGTCAACTCGGAGTAAAGGCCGAACCGATTCGAGGTTTGCGCTCCACGTCATCACAAAGGCGCGTGCCACCATCGATTCGAAGGGATGGTTTCGAACCAAACAGCCACACAAGGAATCCCATCTCGTATCCATCATATCTCTCAACCTACTGATCCAAATGCTACGAAATTTTCATAGAAGCTTGCATACATGTTGAAGGATGTCCACACAAAATTTCATCTCGATTGCATGACTTTCTGATCGATTCGAATGGTGTTCGAATCGATACCAAAGTGGGCCCAAATTTCCTGAGGCCGGGCGCGTGGGCCCCCTCACGTGCCAGAAGTGGTCTCCCGAGTTTTCAGCGAAATATCAGCATCCTACGTCTATAAATAGAGCCCCAGAGCCAACAGAAAAAGGATCTTTCGACTCTCAAGCGCCCAGACTCTGCCGGATCGAGATCTCCATCATCCTACATCATAACTTTGCTGTTAATTTCGAATTTCCAATTGTAACTCCCTGTTGATTGCTGTAACAACTTGTAATCATTGAAAGAGAATCAATAAAACACCAAAAAACTTCACAGTGGACGTAGGCAACTCGCTGAACCACTATAAATCGCTTGTCTACACATTTACTTTATTGTTGATTGGAGTTTTTGTTAGATAATACTTGCTTTGAATTTACATTCTCCATTATTATCTCTTCAGTGACTCCCGAAGAGTGTTGTGACCAATTTTGGTGCAAACACTTTGGTTCTTTCACCGAGAAAACCCAGATTTTTTCCTGCTCGTTGGATCTGTCATCGATATCGGATTGAACAAATCTAAAAGAGAGATCCAGATCATCAAATCCAAGTTCCTTCCCTTCTATTCAGATTTGCGCAAAGTCTAGGAAAGGAATTCAATTTTCAAGATGGTTAGCACAAGAACCACCTCAAACGCTGTCAATCAGGAAGAACAGGATAGACAGAATCCTGTCGTACTACCTCCATCTAATCAAAATGCTACTGGACACTCATAACCGTCAGGTCCGGTTACCCGACAAGAGTTACAGTTGCTACTCCAAGAGCTGACCCAGAGTCGGCAACAACTAGCGAAACAGCTACGAGCTAATGCCGAGCTGATCAACAAGCTGGATCGCCAGAAGCGAAAGAGATCCACGAGAGACCATGCTTCTCGCTCCTCCATCAAATGTTCTTCATCTTCTAATTATCATAATCGATCTCCACGACCCCGGCTAGATGGGAGTCACATGCCAGCCGCTGGAGATCAACCGGCAATGACCGTTGGACAACTGAGAGTTGGTCCATCAGCCAGTTTCCAAACCGGACCCTCCTCCCGAGGAGGTGCCGCCCCTCGCCACACCGCAGAATGCCGCACCACTAACGTTGCGGCTGAACCAAGGGTCGAAGTCCAAGATCAGTCGGACCTGGACCGTCATCATAGCGGATGTACTCCTGAACCATACTACCAGAGGACTATGAGCCAAGAAGGCAAGACTTGGACCATCGACGACATCCGGTTCAACCCAAAAATATGGAACGTAATCATACTCCGGTGCAAGCCGCACAAAACGCGCAAATACCGGATCTTTCAACTATGATACGTCAGATGATTCGGGAGAGCCAGGGATTCACAAATGACGATTGGGAAGTTTCCCGAAGTCACACTCCTTTTACGGACGATATCCTTACTGCTGAACCCCCACGGCGATTCAGAATGCCAACTCTACCCATGTACGAAGGAAACTCCGACCCCAACCAACATATTCTGAAATATGAATGGTCGATGACCGCTGCCAGAGCTAACGATGTAGTGAAGTGTCGTAGTTTCCCCATATCCTTAGGGGGCATCGCTACCATGTGGTTCACTCGATTACCACCTCGATCCATCTCTTCGTTCGACCAATTGGCCACAAAATTTGTTGAACAATTCCGCATGCACGTCACAAGGCCAAAAGATGTCAACACTCTGTCCAGCGTCACCCAAGCTCCTGGAGAGACGCTCAGACACTATTTAGAGAGATTTCATACTACATGTGCGGAGATCAGCAATCCAAACGATAACTCCATCCTTATGGAGTTGACTAAGGGGATCGACCCTGATTCTTAGTTTGGCAACTGGTTAGCTGGAAAACCACCTGCATCGTTGGACCGGTTCCATGCCAAGATGGCTCAATTCCTGAGACAGGAAGATGCGAAATAGTCTAGGAAGCAAACCGATGCGGGGCCAAGCATGGAAGGATCCAAAACAACGTTGCAATCAAATAGTCCGGCGAGAGCTCCGGAAAAGTTCAGTTGAACGTTAAAAACAAACAAGCTCGGCAAAGAGAGAGCGTGAATCAAATTAGAAAGCGAGATCAAAATCATGGCCCGCAACGCAAAAATCCAATGTTTGACAGTTACACTCCTCCGAATACATCACTAGAGGACTTGTACTTACAATCCTGTAATACAATTCAGTACCAAAAACCCGCATCAAAACCGTCGTCAGAGGGGCAAATCCAGACGGGAAAATTTTGCAGGTTCCATGAAAGCTACGGGCACAATACGAACGAGTGTCGTCACCTACAAGATCTCGTTGAAAAACTGATCAAAGAAAGGAAGCTGGAACAGTTTGTACGGACACCGCAGCCCAGATAAGTGGGCCCATCAAATCAAAACAATGAACCCAATCGACGGAGACAGGAGGACTCGACTTGTTCCCGTGGAAGATGGGTGATAAACGCCATCAGTGGCGAACCAACTTTCTCCGGAGCCTGGAACGACGAAGATCTTCGTAACTGTCACACAAGACAGCCTCATTCAATCTATGAGTACTTTACAATTTCTTTACATTCTGAAATTTGAAATTGTAATAAGGCACCGACTTTGCCATACTTTCTTATTTCAGCAATAAATTACTATCTCTTCAAGCTAGAGCTGTGATTCACCGAATGCAACGTTCAACAATCACGACACACGAAGAGCTAAGTTTCATCAAACAATGGAATTTATTCAAATAGCGAGTGACTGTGATACGACCGACCACTCACTAAGTGAAACCCCAGCTCGGGGGCAAGCCATCACATCAAAGGCTGAACAGGACCAACATACGACAGTCCTACAACTAACTCCAACTTCCCCGAGTGTGATTTGGAGTATAAACATTCAATAACTCATTCCCAGAGCGCAAACGGACTCCAACTTCCCAGAGTGCGAATTGGAGTATAAACATCCAACAACTCGTTCCCAGAGCGCGAACGGACTCCAACTTCCCAGAGTGCGAATTGGAGTATAAACATCCAATAACTCGTTCCCAGAGTGCGAACGGACTTCGAACGGACTCCAACTTCCCAGAGTGCGAATTGGAGTATAAACATCCAATAACTCGTTCCCAGAGTGCGAACGGACTCCAACTTCCCAGAGTGCGAATTGGAGTATAAACATCCAATAACTCGTTCCCAGAGTGCGAACGGACTCCAACTTCCCAGAGTGCGAATTAGAGTATAAACATCCAATAACTCGTTCCCAGAGCGCGAACGGACTCCAACTTCCCAGAGAGTGAATTGGAGTACAAAATCCAACAAATCATTCCCAGAGTGCGAACGGACTCCAAATTCCCAGAGTGCGAATTAGAGTATAAGAATCCAACAAATCGGTTCCAGAGCGCAAACGGACTCCAACTTCCCAGAGTGTGAATTGGAGTATAAGCATCCAACAACTCGTTCCTAGAGCGCGAACGGACTCCAAATTCCCAGAGTGCGAATTGGAATATAAACATCCAACAACTCGTTCCCAGAGCGCGAACGGACTCCAAATTCCCAGAGTGCGAATTGGAGTATAAACATCAAATCCATCGTTCCCGGAGTGTGAACGAATTCCTAAAAAGCCCAAATAGGTGTGACTGACCATCTATCGGCCAACTCCAACTTCTCAGAGCGTAAATGGAGTACAAACATAAATTACAGGTTCCCGGAGTGCGAACCCAAACATACATGCTATCTCCGAATTCCCAGAGTGCGAATTGGAGCACAAATACTACGTCAAAGTTCCCGGAGTGCGAACCGAAATATCAATACTAACTCCAAGTTCCCAGAGCGTGAAGCGGAGTATAAACATCAATTCCAGGTTCCCGGAGCGCGAACCGTGTTACAAACATCGATAACTCTCAAATTCCTGGAGTGCGAACCGGATTATCGATCTCAAATAATCCTAAGTCCCCAGAGCGTGGACAAGTGCTTAAGATTTGCATTAAGTGCGACCAACGACCAAGATGCAAATGTTGTTCCCCGAGACAAGGGGGCAAAAAAGCTAAGTGTTAATCACTAACCAAAATGATACAATGTCCGAAGTTCAACTTATTCATCGATAACAACATATGAACAAGATTTTCAGACTTAGCAAATAAAACGAACTCTACTTGACGGTAAAAACACCACAAGTACAATGGACTAAAAGCTAAAAACTGCAGATACTTAAGCACAAATGAAATGAGAATTGAAACAAAGAAATTGAATTTTATTTAACTAGAGACAAGGACTTACATGCAAATAAGTTCTTCCAAAAAGAATTCCTACTAGCAGGGGCCGAACCTGCGTCTATACACGGCCTACTAACGAAAAACAAACACAAGTTCCTATCTATCAAAAAATCCGCTTAAACAGCCCATCTATTTCTTCTTTTTAAATCTCCTTATCAGCGGTTCGTCCTCGGACTCGCTAGAAACGGAGATCCTTCTTTTGGAGTGCTTCCTCTCCGGTGGCTGCTCTTCGACTGGGGGCATAATGTCAACATCCTCCTCAGAGCTTGAATCTACATGAAGGCTTCCCACCGGAGGAGTATGAGGGACTGATCTGCAACATAAGACGGGGCAGACACCCAGGTATCGACCATAGTGCCACTCGGCGATATTACATTTAGAGGTGCTGGACCGTGCGTCGTAGTCCTAATTCCAGCGCTGTCGCCTTGCCCCGCAGCCTCTAATTCTGCATTAATCTCGGCCAGAATGTCCTCATCACGAATCGCTTGGGCCTAGCTGGGGGCATCTGCAGTCTGCATTAAAGAGCTAGAGGTTGGCGGGAGGTCACTAACAATGAACGGCAAGTCTGTGGAGAAGCCACCATGCTGGCCGAGCAGCTCGCTCACCATTTTCTCGTCAAAAGATAGTGCGCTCCCCTGCGTTGCCTCAGTTGACACTGCTGTCACGACGATCGTCTCGGTGGTGATGGCCTTCTCCCCTTTACTTAATTCTCGAGTCACGGCAATCGACGCAACTCCAGTCGCTAAGCAAAGATAAGAAGAAGTTATTAGTAACTGCTTCAAAACAAATTCGATACAGTGAATTACACTTGAGATATGTTCAGAGTACCTTCCTCAGTTTGGCATGCCGACGGCTGAGCGGCCTCGGAAGTATGCTCCCGAATAGAAGATAGCCGCAGCTGTTCTGGGTCATAAGCTGGAATGGATTGTGAACCAACCACAGATACAGGCTCTAACGAAGGTGGAGCAGTGATTTCAAGAATAGTAGCGTGATGCTCAACACCCGATCCTTCCCCAATCTCCCGGTGCTAGCCGCCAATCATCTCCTTCTCATGAGAAATTATGGCATCATGAAGGATCTTCTTTTCGTCTTCGGTCAGCAACCGGTTCTCAAGCTTGAACTGGTCGATTGATGCATCAGAGTGCGCTTTTCCTTCCTCCTCAACCAATCGGACCCAAGCGTTACGAAGGTGTACCGGATAATCCTGAAGCCAGGCCAAATTTCTGTGCCTCGGCATATTGGCATTGTAAGTAATGAGGAGATCTTCGATGTCGGCCTCCAGCCTGGCCTCTGCCCTTTGAACCTTCTCCTCAACCTCAGCCTCAACAGCCTGAACTTTAGCCACTGCCGCATCTCTTTCAGTCTGAAGCACTACGGCTTGTTCGCATGCTTCTTGAGCCGCGTTGTGCGCGTCATCTCTGTCTTTAGTGATTTCGGCAAATTTGGCTTTGAGTGCATTAAGTTCCTTCAAAGCCGCATCTCGCTCGGCTGTGACGATGGTATTCCGGTGGCCCATGTCTTCCACCGTGACATAGTGCTCCTTTTTATCCTATCCATGGCCGCTTGAGCTTCATCGGCCTTCGTAAGAGCCTCCATCTCTGATTTTTGAGATGATTCAGCTTCGGTGTTCAGCACTTGTATGATGCGATCTTTTTGAGCCAGCTCGGTTTGAAGCTTTTCGATGGTAGCCGCTCGTTCGAAGGCTAATGACGACGTTCGCTCGGCCGCCTAATACCACATCTTGTATTGGGTATAAAAATCATGCACATAACATGCGCCACCTGCTCGGCCTCCGGCGGGATTCTTTTCAAGTGAAGAGGAAAGATGTAGTTATCAAAGCAAATATTCGGGAAGTCCCTCTTTAATTGCGCATGCCTGATTGCTCTTTCCCCTAAAATTTCAGCAGGAGGCTGTTCCGCAACTATTGGGGACATCGCCTCAGACCTGGGATGGTGGGGCTCGGATTTAGAAGACTGAGAAGCTGACTTATATCGAGAAGGTTCGGAAGGACGAGACAGATAGGCAGGAGGTTGTACAGGAGCTCTGGGAGGAGGGGTGCGAGATCGAGACCGACGTCTGTAGTCCCTATCTCTTTCATACCGTTCTTGGCTAGAATACCCGGAGTACCTACGATCGTAATCCCTATCTCCTTCTCTTTGTTGCGACTCGTAATATGAGGAAGATTTACGAGCATGTCGCATACCTCCTAGCATTGAACCGCGTCTTGTCATGATATCTGCAAAGCGAAATGAGAATAAAGTTAGTGGTTTTTCGAAACCGATGACCTACGACTAAGGGTTGTGCAGTGTCGTGAAATGTGTATGAATATGCATTCCCCCCGACCAACCAGAAGTGTCGACCACGCTAGTAATAAAAGGCTCGCTCAATTCTAGAGTGCGATGGAATTCCTCTAACCCGGCATCATTTTGAAAAGACACATCATCCGGGATTGGAAGGTCGGCATGCCCTTCAAAGAGACTCTCTGTTCCTGGGGGAGACTCTCCGAAATTCTAATTCCGAGGGTGAGCCGGGACATGACGATCGACTTCCGTCTTCCCTTTTCAGGCGACCTAGAAACGGCTGCCTTACCTTTCTCTGCTCCATAACATCCTGGACTACATCTGTAGGCCCGGCCAACGGCTCATCGTCAGTATGGGTTCTTTCAGAATCAGCCTCCTCGGTTATAATAACTTTGGGCTTCTTGTGCTTGACTGGTTTTTTCGAAACGGTCCTTAGTGCGCCGTCAAACTTTATACTCTGTCCCCGTTCGATCAACCCAAAAGCCCGGAGATTCCCATCCGTCAAAAGCAACTCGATATCCCTATCTTCGCTCGGGACATCTTGGAGTACTCACACTATCTCCTTAAAGTGTTCACCATCAGGTCGCTGAATCGTTGCTGTAAAAAGAAAACGATCTAAGTTTCACTTCGACTGCAATTGCCTTAGTAATTATTTGAGAACTCAACTATACTCACGTCTGAATAACCATCGCCGGGAAAACCCTGGAGGACATCTGACGTAAAACCATTCCGTCCTGTAATAGCTTAGCCTGGTCCAGGACCCAGTGACCACTTGACAATTCCTCACTGCTTCCAAAATGTGAAGGAGGGGTGATCACTACGAGTTTTGAAATTGAACAGATATCTGATCTCGGTCGGGATTGGTAGTCTATGAAGGTACTCCATGAAGACAATGAACAAGATATTCACGGAAGCATATCCGTTCGGGTGTAGTTGAGATGGGGCGATCCTCAAAAAAGACAGTACTTCCCTTATGTACTCATTGAACGGAGGAAGCGTCTCGGCCGTGCACGCGTGGCGATTGAATGCGGTATATCCTTCCGACGGATTGTGTGGTCTATCATTCGGTCCCGGTAATAACACGTCGTCCAGTGACAGGCCGTGCCTTAAGAATATTCTCCCCAACATATCTTCAGAAATATTGGATTGAACGGAATCCGATGGATTGGCAATAAAAGACGCATTGGGAAATTCGTCCGGGGCAAGACCGATGATCTCAGGTTCGATATCCGGAACATCTAGTGTCGAAGTAACTGTACTTTGAATCTCTTGCTGCCGCGAACTTGAAGGTTCCATGACTAGCTAACTCATGAGAAACCATCGTTAGACGACAAAGAACCCATGCATTCCCCAATGTGAAGTGTATGAATGTGTGTTGTGCAGTGTTGCGCATTACTTGAATAAATGTCGCAAAGTTAAAGGAAACATGCAAACGACGAAGCTACGGAGTCCAGTTATAATGACCGTCATCGCTGGCCGTCACCACTAAACTATTTATATGATGGAAATTGATTCGGTTAGAGGTTGTTATGGTTCCATCGACGAGCTTTGAAAGGTAGTCAAGTATGCAGTTTAATATTCAAGTCCAAATATGCAGGAATGAAGCTTGTCGGAATTGTGCTAAGAAAATGTCAAACTTTCGTATCCATCATAGAAGGTTTCAAATCGATCACAGAAAGCCCGTTCGAACCCATCATGATGCCACTTCGAATCGATACAGAGGGGGCGCGCTTCGAATCGATGATCAAGTGCCGAGTTCGAATTGATCAATGAAGGATGACTTCGAATCGATCCTTGGTTAGCTAGTTCGTACCGATCAGGAAAACCTCAACTTAACATCGATCACGTTCGAATCGATACGCTTCGTATCGATCACAAAGAGGTAATTCATATCGATGTAAAGTTAAGGACTTCGAATCGACCAATAGCTATTTCTCGTATCGATCATTTCGTATCGATGAGACCCATCACGATAGTCAATCGGCGCAAACTGCGTCACCTCCATGAGGGCATCCCCAGGGATCGATGCGAAATCCAAAAAAATTAATGCCACCCTCATCGATTCGAACATGAGTCCCCAGATGGTTTTGAAGCTCCCCCAAACCAGATCTGGCTTTATCAATCACCAGAGTGGTTAATCGATGAAGAAAAGGTAGATCTGAAATAGCTTCGCCGTTTGGATTCGTGGTCAATTACCTAATTTGAGTGTGGGATTCGAGGAATTAAAAGGTTTGGATCTTGAGTGGTTCGAAGACGTGACACAGTGCTTTCCTCACTGAAGCTTCGAGTCGATGCAAAACACAATAAGCACAAGGCGGCAGTAAAAAGTGAAAAAAAGAAAAATGGCAAGCCCCTTCCATTTATATGGAACCTTGAAAGCAACCGAGACGATTCGCCTACCAGTCAACTCGACCGGTCGCAACAGGTCAAGCCACAGATCGGTTCGAAAGCTTCATCGATACGAAACACACAGCAGGGCATTGAGTCGCATCGATGCGAAGCAAGCAATGAACCCAACGACTCGAAGCCCCTGTTCACATCAACAATTTCACAACTCCATTCACTGCCTACCGATACGAACAGTAATTTCGTATCCATCAAAGCGTATCGATACGAACTACTATTTCGTATCCATCCTTTCTCATCGGTACGAATGAACGTTTCGTACTCATCCAAGCCATCGACTCGAATGTCGGTTTCGTACCCGTCATAGCATAAGCATACTTTTTAATATGAATGTTGATCTCGTATCCATCGATGCTCATATCCATCGATTCGAAATATTACATTCGCGCAACGCAAAGTCGATTCCTTCAACCTTCTATATCGGTTCAGGAGAGGATCGATACGAAGGGACTTTCCAAAACAACCATCAAGCGTTGTCTCAACTCAAATTTCCAAATTGGTTCAGGAGAGAATCGATACGAAATTCAATAGCAAACAAAACTGACAATGACTCGTGGACGCACGACGTTGACAAGGGTCAAACTAACATATGTTCATATATGTCGGACTAACATTCGATTTTAAACATTTACAGGGATCGGATACTCATCTTGTTGCGAATGCAACAGCCAACGGCTAAGCACTATTATACAGCAATCAATCATATCAGCGCAAGGTTACAGCAATACAGGGTACGAATCTCAACAAAAGAGAGCAATGATTGTTCAAAGAGAAATTGCAGCTCTTCAAAGCACGTCATGTTTCCACACGACGTACTTTGGGGGGCAAATGTTATCCCGCTTTTTGGCAAAGCCGTGATACCAAAAGATCGATCGAAAACGAAGGACGGTTCGTCTCAGAAATTGGTCATACTTCGTTTCGCTATGGATATCGCTGAATTTTTTCCGAGTCCAGATTAAGCTACAATTGATAGGACATGACAAGAAAGATCATAGAAGTCCGTATCTCAAATTTCAAGTCAATCCGAGTTCATACGTTCGAGTTATGATCGATTCAATTTGAAGGGAAAAGCACTGGTTTCGTATCCATCATTGTAGGTGTCTTCGAATCCATCATCGAGCACTGGTTTGAACCGATCACCTTCGTATCGATCAACTTCGAATCCATTGAAGTGCCTCGGATTCGACTCCATCAATTTCGAATCCATCGAGTTCGTATCGATGGACCTCGTATTCATGGAGAAGTTACAAAGCTCGTGTCCATCAGAGAAACGCAAGTTCGTATCCATCAAGCATCGGTCGTTCGACTCCATCAATGAAGCCTTGTTCGAACCCATCAATGAAGCCTTGTTCGAACCCATCAATGAAGCTTCGTTTGAATCCACCAAGTTAACTAGCCATGATGACGTGTCATTCATCGGTACGAACGCGCCGAGATATATGGAGTCGACGCGGTCAACTCGGAGTGAAGAGCGGATCGATTCGAGGTTTGCGCTCCACGTCATCACGAAGGCGCGTGCCACCATCGATTCGAAACCATCGATTCGAAGGGATGGTTTCGAACCAAACAGCCACACAAGGAATCCCATCTTGTATCCATCATATCTCTCAATCTACTGATCCAAATGCCACGAAATTTTCATAGAAGCTTGCATACATGTTGAAGGATGTCCACACCAAATTTCATCTCGATTGGATGACTTTCTGATTAATTCGAATGGAGTTCGAATCGATACCAAAGTGGGCCCAAATTTCCTGAGGCCGGGCGTGTGGGCCCCCTCACATGCCAGAAGTGGTCACCCGAGTTTTCAGTGAAATATCAGCATCCTACGTCTATAAATAGAGCCCCAGAGCCAACAGAAAAAGGATCTTTCGACTCTCAAGCGCCCAAACTCTACCGGATCGAGATCTCCATCATCCTACATCATAACTTTGCTGTTAATTTCGAATTTCCAGTTGTAACTCGCTGTTGATTGCTGTAACAACTTGTAATCATTGAAAGAAAATCAATAAAACACCAAAAAACTTCATAGTGGATGTAGGCAACACGTCGAACCACTATAAATCGTTTGTCTACGCATTTACTTTACTGTTGATTGGAGTTTTTGTTAGATAATACTTGCTTTGAATTTACATTCTCCATTATTATCTCTTCAACGACTCCCGAAGAGTGTTGTGACCAATTTTGGTGCAAACAACCTCATTTTTCATCATGTTTGATTCCTTGATGGTTAACCAATCTTTGTTGATCAATGTAAGAGCAAAATCAAGCTGGTTATACTTTGCTAGGCTGTCAATTTTTTTACATCCTTCACTCATATTAGAGAATTTATGTCTTGGAATTTAGTTCTGCATCATTTAACGCTTCGTTACTTTCTATAGTAATATCGTGTGCTAGAACAGCAGCTAAACAAATATTCCCCAGGCTTTCAAGATCTAATTGAACATGTCGATAATCAGAAGCTGCAATGTATGTTGAAACGGATACGAATCAAATAGGGAAACTTTGCATAAAAAGAATCAAAATTTAGAAACGATAATATTTAAATTTTATTCAAAATTATTCAATTGTATCCAAAGTAAAACATCGAATAAATAATGAAAAGGACGTAGGGAGTAAACTGTTTGCACCAAAATTGGTCACAAACCCCAATATCGTGAAAGCACCCGTATATGAATACAAATCAACAATATTCAACACAAATCTCAGATCTAAGCAATATCAAGCACAACAATTCAAAAATAACAATGACAAACACATTATTTATAGTGGTTCGGCGGTCTTGCCTACGTCCACTCTGAAGTTTGTGTCTTTATTGATTCACTTGATGATTTCAATCCGTTACAGTAGATTACAGCAAGTTATAGCTTTGATACTTGATTACAATGGTGATAGAAAGACGTAGAATTGAATCTGGCAGAGTCTGGACGTCGAATGGCCAAAAGATCCCTTTTCTGAAGGCTTTAGGGTGCTCTTTATAGGCGTAGGAGGCTGAGATCGCGCACAAACTTCGGAAGACTTCTTCTGGCACGTGAGTGGGCCCACGCGACCGACCCCACCAAGTTTCGACTCGATCTGCGATAGTTACGAAATGATTTCGTATCCATCAAAAAATGATCCAATCGAGCCGAAATTTGGCAGGAACATTCTTTACCTTGTATGGAAGATGCTATGAAAATTTCATTGCATTTGGACTTGTGGTTTGGGAGATATGATCGATACGATTTGTATGTTTCGGTTGGCTGTTTGTTTCGAACCCATCAATTCGAAACGAACTCTTCGACTCGATCACCTCACGTGGCCTCATGATGATGTGGCACGCATACTTCACCTCGATCTGGTCTTTACTCAGAGTTGACCACATCAACTCCATAAATCTCGCCTTGTTCATATCGAGGGATGACACGTCACCCAGGCTCGTTGACCTGATCGATACGAACAAGTCTCCGCTCATGGATTCGAACGTGGTCTTGTGATGGAGACGAAGCAGCGAATCTCTGATGGATGCGAAGTTGATGTTAGGTGATCGTTACGAAGTAGACTACATACTGATGGATTCGAACAAGGAGCCATGCCGATGATTCGAATAAGACACTCTAGCCGAAGTTTGATCGATACGAAGTCCATCGATGCGAAGACCTGATGGATACGAACCGTGGTCCTTCGATGGATTCGAACAGAGTGAGGCGACGTATATTTGATCGATTCGAAACAGATAAATTCGAACGGACCGATATCATGTTACTGATCGATTCGAACTCGATCGATTCGAAGTTTGTGGAACATGATAGATTCGAAAAAAACAAATACTGATGGATACGAATCTGATGGGTTCGAACAGAACATCTTCTCGACTCTTTGATGGATACGAACAGTGTATTTTGGCTAACTTGCATTGATCATATCTGTTCACACGAACTCCGATTTACTTGAAATTTGAAATACTGGCTTTTATGATCTTTCTTGTCATGTCCTATCAGTTGTAGCCTGATCCGGGCTCGAACAAAATTCATCGATATCCATAGCGAAGCAATGTATAACCAATATTTGAGACGAACTGTCTTGGGTTTTTGATCGATCTTTTTTGGTATCACGGCTTTGCCAAAAAGCGGGATAACATTTACCCCCCAAAACATGCCTTGCGGTAGGAAGGTGTGTTTTGTAACGCCATAAGTTGGATGTTCATATCCTGTCAATAACCTGTAAAAAACTTGATAGTTTCATATGACCTCGAATGACGATCGTTCGAGATCGTATGCCATTTGAGGTGAACCGGGACCGTTCGCGGTCGATGTTGTTCGCGGCAAGGGATGGAATGGGACCGTTCGCGGTCGGATGCCATTCGTGGCAAACGTTGATCGTTCGCGATCGATTGCCGTTCGAGACGAATTGTGAAATGAGACCGCTCGAGGTCGGATGTCGTTCAAGGAGAACTGTGATCGTTTGCGATCGAATGTCATATAAGGTGAGTTGCGACCGTTCGCGGTCGGGTGCCGTGCAAGGCAGAATGTGATCGTTCACGATCGTATATCATACTAAGTGAGTCGTGTCCGTTCGCGGTCGGGTGCCGTTCGAGGCAAATTGTGATCGTTCGCGATCGTGTGCCGTTCGAGGCGAATTGTGATCGGTTGCAATCGTGTGCCGTTCAAGGCGAATTGTGATCGTTCGCGATCGTATGTCGTTCGAGGCGAATTGTGACCATTCGAGGTCGGGTGCCGTTCAAGGCAAATTGGTGTGCCTGGGGGGACTTAGTATTATCGATGTCAGATTTCACGTTCGGGGGAGTTTAAGAATCAATGACTTTGGCGGTTCATCGCCATACAGGAGGTGCTCGTGGGCCGTTCGCGATCCAACGGGCATACAAGTAAATTCTTTCACAGAATTGCAAATATCAAAGCAATGATCATACGAATCCCACAACAGAAATGTCCAAACAAACTAAGTCTAAATGTTCAAATCAAAACGAAACAAAAGCAAAGCAAGGATGTCAAAGTGTAAATTCTCACTATGGTGCGGTCAGTAGTCATTCAGAGCATGCCTATGGATCGTGCGCGATCTTTTACATGTGTAAATGATTTAACCATGTTAGTGAGAGGTTTACGACTTGTTCATCATTATTTCAATCAATCAATCAATTGATAATCAAATGTTGTCCCGGTTCAGGGTCACCTCTAGATGATGTAGACGGTGGTCGCTCTGGCTCCGCTACTGGAGTTCGCCTCCTCACATACTGAAGTAGCATACCGTTCCTGATATGCCTTTCCACTTCATCCTTCATATGTCTACAATCATTACTGTTATGACCGTTCAGTTCATGGAATATGCAATACTTATCTGATTTTCTCTCGTCGGAAGTTGGATCCCTCCGCATTGGTCTACGATACAGAACCTTCTCTCTGGTATCTTGACAGATTTGTTCCAAACTATCGTTACCCTCTGAGTATGTGGTGAATCCTGGTTCCTTTTGTGGTCGCATTGATCTGTTATAACTACTCTCAGCCTTTCGTTTCCCCTTGCTAGTTTCTGTACCTTTCTCGGGGGATTTCCATCTTTGACCGTATAAACATTAAGTTCATCTCCTTCTTCTCTTTCAGCACTCGCATCTTCCAATCGCAAGAACTTTTCTGCCTCGTGATAGAATTCTCCTAGATCCATAGGTGTATCTTTAGTCAATGAATTTTTGAATTCTGCGCCATCAGCTATTCCGGACACAGCTGCCATCATAACCATAGATGGATCCGGTTGATCCACCGATGTCGCCGCCGCGTTGAACCGCGTCAGAAAACTCCTCAAAGTCTCTCCAGCTTTCGGTTTTAAGATTGCCAAACTCATCACATTCTTGGGTCTCGCAATGTGAACCCTAAATTACCTCATGAATCTCTCAGTTAATTCTGCCATGTTCCTATGGAGCCGCTCTCCAGTTGTCTAAACCATAATGCTGCGATATCCGTCAGATATAACGGAAAGCACTGGGCCTTAACTTCCTGTGATGTCCCCAGCACTTCCATGTGCCTCATATACCTTGTCAGATGGACCGCGGGGTTAGTTCTTCCATTGTACATCTCCACTGATGGTAACTTGAACTCTGGCGCGTTCCTAGCCATCCTAATTGCAGGAGAAAATGGACTTCTGTTCACATCTTCAAGATCTCTGTTTATTAATCCACCTTTCATGGCTCGCCTGACCATCTCTGCCAATCTGTCATTGTCTCCAAGTTGCAATCCTCGTTCATTGCTTTCGACCTGCCCCCTGGGTTCACAAGGGAATTATGGAATCTACCTCCTTGAATGAGCGTTCATTCCTCTTCTACCTCCAGGTTGTGCAGATGCTCCTCTCTCTCTCTGGGATTGGATCAACATGCTCCAACTGTGTGCCCCCGAATCCAGGTGCTACGCCGGATGGTCCTGCTTCGTTCTGAACTCCATCAGCTCCTCGATTCTACGCTCCAAGTTGCCCAATCTGTCGAAATAAGCTCTGAATCAACTCTTCTTGCCTCTTCACCATCGTCTCCATCTCATCCCTGGTAATGAAGATCGTTGCTTGATTCGCTCCTAAAGAAGCCTCTTGACTTCCTTCATGTTCACTTCTCTCTGGCCTTTGTCTTCTACTTGTTTGTCTTGTCATATCTCTTAGATCTGAATTCTTAAGTCTTCAAATTCAACTTCTCCTGAATCAGCATTCTCAGTGAAACCACCAAAGTGTTTGCACCAAAATAGGTCACAAACCCCAATATCGTGAAAGCACCCGTATATGAATACAAATCAACAATATTCAATACAAATCTCAGATATAAGCAATATCAAACACAACAATTCAAAAATAACAATGACAAACACAGGATTTATAGTGGTTTGGCGATCTTGCCTATGTCCACTCTGAAGTTTATGTCTTTATTGATTCACTTGATGATTTCAATCGGTTACAGCAGATTACAGCAAGTTATAGCTTTGATACTTGATTACAATGGTGATAGAAAGACGTAGAATTGAATCTGGCAGAGTCTGGATGTCGAATGACCAAAAGATCCCTTTTTTGAAGGCTTCAGGGTGCTATTTATAGGCGTAGGAGGCTGAGATCGCGCTTAAATTTCGGGAGACTTCTTCTGACACGTGAGCGGACCCACGCGACCGACCCCACCAAGTTTCGACTCGATCTGCGATCGATATGAAATGATTTCGTATCCATCAAAAAATGATCCAATCGAGCCAAAATTTCGCAGGAACATTCTTTACCTTGTATGGAAGATGTTGTGAAAATTTCGTGGCATTTGGACTTGTGGTTTGGGAGATATGATCGATACGAGTTGGTATGTTTCGGTTGGCTGTTTGTTTCAAACCCATCAATTCGAAACGATCTCTTCGACTCGATCACCTCACGTGGTCTCATGATGATATGGCACGCAAACTTCGCCTCGATCCGGTCTTTACTCCGAGTTGACCGCATCGACCCCATAAAACTCACCTTGTTCGTATCAAGGGATGACACGTCACCCAGCCTCGTTGACCTGATCGATACGAACAAGCCTCTTCTCATGGATTCGAACGTGGTCTTGTGATGGAGACGAAGCAGCGAATCTTTGATGGATGCGAAGCTGATGTTAGGTGATCGTTACGAAGTAGACTACATACTGATGGATTCGAACAAGGAGCTATGCCGATGGATTCGAATAAGACACTCTAGCCGAAGTTTGATCGATACGAAGTCCTTCGATGCAAAGACCAGATGGATACGAACCGTGTCCTTCGATGGATTCGAACAGAGTGAGGCAACGTATATTTGATCGATTCGAAACCAATCGATTCGAACAGACCGATATCATGTTACTGATCGATTCGAACTCGATCGATTCGTAGTATGTGGAACCTGATGGATTCGAACAAAACAAATATTGATGGATACGAATTCGATGGGTTCGAACAGAACATCTTCTCGACTCTTTGATGGATACCAATAGTGTGTTTGGCTAACTTGCATCGATCATATATCGTTCACACGAACTTTGATTAACCTGAAATTTGAAACACTGGCTTTATGATCTTGCTTGTCATGTCCTATCAGTTGTAGCCTGATCGAGGCTCGGACAAAATTCATCGATATCCATAGCGAAGCAATGTATAACCAATCTTTGAGACGAATTGTCTTTGGTTTCTGATCGATCTTTTGGTATCACGGCTTTGCCAAAAAGCGGGATAACATAAACGACTTACAATTCCCAATAATAAGAGCAACTTGATTAATATAATCATTTCTTGCTAGGACATTTAATCTAACTACAAATTAGAATAATAATTTCAATTTTACAAATTTATTTTTTCTTTATCGTCCACTTAAGCAAAACACACTTACATAAATAATAAAACCTAAATTTTTACAAATTGTAACATCGCATCGCTAGTCTTCAAAAATAAAAATAAAAATTAGCAAATCTGAACATGTTGTAAAAATACGGTATCTTGGTCAGAACCAAATACAATAATACCTTTATTATTAATTTGTAAATATGTAGAAATGAGGAACTTAAGAAAATGAAGATAAGGAGTTAAATAAATTATTTTCCTTATCGAAACACAACTGTCATTTCATTTACTATGTTACAATAAGTTCGAAAGGGGAATGCCACAATATTAGGGGTTGGTGGTCTTGTAATTCATTATTTACTTCTATAATAAACTTAAATGACTTCCTTCTATATTTGAGTAATCATTCAAAATATCAGCTGTAATTTTTGGTTAACTTCTACAAAATTGTCATATGCACTATCCCATCAAATTTTATAGTGGTATCAAGATGATAAGTTTGAACATCATCAAGTAACATAAATAAAGAGTAATCTGTCAGAAAAAAATACATTAGCAAGTTGCAAATTTGGACTAATAAAATATTCAATGCAAACAATTCAATTGGCAAAGTTGGAGAAGATATAACTTATTTAAACCTACAAGGTTCCTAATTGTGTTATGTGAGTATATAAAGATATATGTCATTATGTTAAAATTTTGTTATTTCTTCCTATTACCCAACATCGATATTTGAATACCTAAATAACATAAGACATAAAACTATTGTATCATATTTTTGTTTCGCATGTGTGTGTATTACAAAATATTAGTCTTTTACAAACCGTTACTAACCTATACTATACTATTATTAGTAAGTTTAGTTTCTACGGCGCAGAAGCCTCCTTCAACTTTTTTGAGATTTTAAACTCATCATGCTTATTAGGTCCTTGTTGTAATGCAAATTAAACAGAACTGCAATAATTATATGAATTTTTTATTATGTTTATACGACTCATCAATATATTTTCTTTGTGTGGATAACAAATACATTCAGTACAAACACATTAGGAATTGACATACCCGATTGTATTAAGCATAGATAAAAATTAACATACCTGACTATATTAAATGAAGACATCAAAATTTACCAAAATAGCCTCAGTGTGTGATTTGTTGCAAAAAAAATAGGAAATGTCGACGGTAAATCTGATTTGCGTAGTTTAAAATAGTAAGCAGGTAGATAGACAACAGTATATTGCAGTTGAAAGGAAATAGGTAGAAACGTTCAAAATTTATATTATTAAATAAAAAACCTACATCCATTTGTAGTTTTATATAGCAGGAGCAGGTAGATTCTACAATTTAAGCTCCAGTATTGCATGCACACCCTTAAGCAAAAGTGGAAGTTGCAAGAACCAATGCAAAATTAAATTTTACAAATTATTGGGGAAAGGAGGTAAAGAATTAATCTGGGATATATGATTGAAGTATTCTTAAAAAGCTAAAATTTCATCCAAAATTTTATGAAATGCCATTTCAGTGGCAACCCTATATAAATAATTGCATAGATTATTGCATGGATTATCTCCAAGTTTGTCCAAGTCATAGAATCCCAATTCTATAATATTCAGAATATTGTTCATGGTACACTACATAATGGAGATAGTCTTACTACATATATGTATGAGATTGAGTAATGTAGAAGAATTTAACAAATACAAAATAATTTACAATGCTCTTGTGGTGGCATCTGCTTCAGAATTTGTAATGTTACACCAAATCAGAATAGTATTGAGGATAGATAATCGGAAAATTGATTGGATATTCAAGGTGATAATTGAATCTCATTGACATCATCGTTGTTAACTTCCTTAATGTAACGACCCAGAATTTCTGTCATTTGAAATTCTTATATTTAATTGATTTTAAATATTAACAAGTAAAATATGTAAGTCGAATAAATTATATTTCGAATATCTAGATTTAATTGCATAATTAAATCGATATATTAATATTTGAAATTACATAAATAATTGGAAATTGGGTTTAAAGTGATTAAAATTGATTTGTAAAGTAGTATTAAATCATATTGGAGTTAGAATGATGTTACAGAACTTTTAAAATTGAATTAAAAGTTAATATGTGGAAATTGAATATTTTAATATTTAATTAACGAGTAAAAATAGTCATTTTTCAAACAGTCTCGAATTTTGACGAAACTAGTTTCATTGGATCCGTAAAGTTAAATTATTATAAGATTTCAAATTTCATGTCAATCGGATTTACGGTTTGTCCAAGGCAAGCTAAAATGCACTGAAATCGGTTTAAGTGAATTTTAAATTTAAATAGTCGATTTGAAAACCTATCTTCCAAATATGATCGAATTGGATCCCGATATATATTCCATTGCATTTGGAATAGGGGTAAAACATTACAAATGCCAGGCGGCACGCTTCATTTAGAGGTCGGAAAAAAATTGGATGAATGGTGTCGCGTAATTTTCTATAAAAGGACATTCATTTTTCACATTTGCAAAGCAATTAGGGTTTCAAGCTTCAGCCGCCGCCTTCAGAAATTAATGGTCGAAAACATTCCTCCTTCTCCCTCAATTTTCTTCAAATCCATCGACTTTTACGCGAAGTCTTCAGGTACAAACTTCTAGAGCACGTTGAGATCTTCCTATCCAATGGGTAAGATCGTGAATGGAGACACGGATCAACGGCAATCCTCTCTCAAAGGCAAAACGTTCATGCTCGTTTCCCAGGGAGATGATGGAGCCGAGTTCACTAAGCTTCTGGTCGTAGGTAGCTCGTGTAGTGGGCCTTGAGACGCCGTTGTTCTATCGTCGAATGGTTGAGCATATGTGGCCGCGAGCATTAGGGCATAATGGCGGCTATTGGGTTCTTCGGTCGTGAACGAAACATTGGGGAAGAAGAGAAAAGCAGCGGATGAGATTTGATGCAGAAAACACATGCGGCCTGGATTGATTCTAGGTTAAGAAAATAATAATAATATTTGAAAATTAATTTATATATAATAATTTGTGAATGTTTAAAACACTATAATTTTTTCATACGAGGTCGAAATTGACGAAACAACTTGCATTGGATTCGTATGGACGAACACTACGCGATGGAGCTGGTTTGGAAATGATTGGAGCTAGTGTGAATTTTGGTTAAAATTAAACGCGTGTTTAATTTTATTCGAAATAAACGTTGAACCGCTATTTGAAGAAAGGTGAGGACTTCTCA
Source organism: Allium cepa (assembly GCA_030765085.1). Lineage (NCBI taxonomy): Eukaryota > Viridiplantae > Streptophyta > Magnoliopsida > Asparagales > Amaryllidaceae > Allium > Allium cepa. The sequence goes on along the minus strand of CM060940.1, from coordinate 457,703,338 downwards.
CTCAATCGAATTTTTTTCGATTTAAATTTTAAATAGTTAAATTTAAAATTGCTTGATTGTGTGATTGAATGATGATTGCTATTTGTTGTACTGAAATAGACCCTATACGCCGCATATTAAGCGGAGGTTATTATATTAAACACATATACTGCGATATTCCACCTTGAAGTGGAATTGGTATTATATATGTACTTGGAGTTGATTTTCCCGCATTATATAGCGGATGGGACCGTATTGCGCCGCATAATAGCGGATAATATTTTATATAAACTCATGTAGCGCGATATTCCGTCTTGAAACGAGATTGGTATTGAGCTAATATCTGTGTATGCAGGGAAACAGGTTGGAGGGATCCAACTGGATTCCTCAAATAATTAAATTTGTTTCAATGTTGCGTGTTGATTATTTATAATCTCTGTGTGATTATCTTTATTTTTGAAATCGTTGAAGGCTAAAATTTAGCCGAATATAATTTTGGTATCGTTGGATACCGGAAATAAATAAAAATTTGATTTTTGAAAATTTAGGTTGAAAGTTTATATTAAAAATTTATTTTTGAGAATTGGATAAATTTAAAAGAAGGAATTCTAAAATAATAAAGTTTTATTTTTAATTTTATTGAATAAAATTTCAAAATAGGGAAAAAACTTTAATAAATGGATTTTGGGCAATATTATTCAAAGGTTGAAGAATTTATTCAACATACGGATTTTAAAGAGTTTGAAAAACAAAAGAATTGGTTTTCTTTAAAAGGAATTTATTTTTAAAAAGGAAATAGATTTAGAAATCCACTTGGGAATTGATTTTAGTGATTGAAAATAAATTTTTAAAAAAAAATCCATTTGGAAATTTATTAGGTGTTTTGAAAAGAATTTGGAATCAATTTGAAAGTTGATTTGGGGTTTAGTAGAAATTGATTTCAGTTTGAGATTTGAATGAAATTCACTTGGTGTTTAATTTCTTGGAAAAAAATCAATATGGAATTTGATTTGGTTGTTTTCGAAATCAATTGAAAATTTGAATTGCTGTTGAAAGTGAATATTTGAAATCGATTTTAAAATCGTATATCAATAGATATTTTGGAAATGTGAATTCACATGGAATTTATAAAGGAAAAGGAAATTTGTTTAAAAAATAAACGTTGATTTATTTTTGAAGCGTGGAAATAAATTTACGGATTTGGAACGTAAAATTAAAGTAAATCGGTAAGGATTTATTTAATTGGTTTGAATGAACCATTTTGGAATGAAAGTGTATTCTCCCTGAAAAGTCGAATAAAATTTTCTGAATAGCTTTGAAATATATATGTATGTATGTATGTATGTATGTATATTTCTAGAATTGGTTTTGAAAAGGATACTTCGGAGAAATTAACTTCTTAAATTGTTTTAAATCCTTTAAGTAAAGATTTATTAAGTTGATATAGAAATGATTATTTCTAAGATTTAATCAATAATTGTTTTAGAAAATAGTTATTTAAATAGTTATACTCTATCTACTAATTTTATTTTGAAAATTAGTTTGGACTTAAGTTATATGTAATATTGGTATAATATTTTTATAACTAATATTTTAAGTAAATTGTTTAAATAAAAATAGTTTTATTTCAAAGTGTTTTCCCGATATATTTTGGATAAGTGTTATAAATTATTTTAAAGTATTTGAACTGGGCAGATTTCCAGTGAAAATGAATATTTGGAAGTGTTTCCGCGTAAGGAAAAGTGATTTGAAATTTGTTTCCAAATGGTTGAAGTGTGGAAAAATATATCTTATAAAGATATCTTTGGAAAATAAATAATTTGGGAAATTATTTGGAATCTGGTGATGTTGTGCATATCTATTGATAGTTAAATAACCGACTATCAATATTTACCTTTAAATGGGTATTTCTTGTGATTTGCTTGATTTTGAATGCTACACTTATTTTAAAGTAAGCGCTCATTATTCGGTTTGGCCGGGAGAGGACCTTTGGGTCATAAATCCCATTCTGAATAGTGATACATCGTACTGGAGAGCATTTGAAGGCCGAATATTTTCGAAAACGGAAGGATTACCGTCGAATATCTCTGCATCGGCTGATCCCCGATATAGAGATTTTATCACCCTTTGTGATGGGAATTCCGGACGTGATTAGTGAATATCCGGATTGCAAGGGCTTCTTTGGAAGTGCCTTCAGTTCCGTTCGATCCCGGAACGGACTTGTATGGATGTGTGTCTGACGTTACAATTTGAGATGTAAAGCTAGTTTCTATCAAATACATTTCTGTTGGTGGCGGAGAATTTATTCTCTTAGCTTAACACCCTTATCTGAGACGTATGAGCTCAGAGGTTATGTAGTTGATGGTTACTAGTGATACATTCCCAATTTGGTAATGTGGCATACGAAGTGCTGCTGATCATTTGTTGATCAAAGCATAGCTTTTGTGAAAGCGTAACTTTGTGGACGAGACTTCGTCGGACCTCACAACCCGGTAATGGTCAAAACAGGAAATATGCAGCAAGGTTATAGGGAGTAGCGCCCCTTAGGGTATGTGCATTTCCTTCTGGATAGAAGTGGTATCATGGTATGGAGCCCAGATACTTAACTTATGTGGATATCGCAAATATATATGACTTTGTGATTGTTGTTGGTTGAGGATCCTCGGATAAAGGTTGTTTACAACCGGGGGATGGCATACTCGTGTCAGTAGTTACCTACTTTTGCAGAGGTAACCCAGCCTTGTGTTGAAAGAGACCCGGTTAGGTTCTCGGGGCGTCCCGCCAGAGGCGTTCCCATGTGGCAATAGGAAGTTCCTTAGCCTGACCATTTGTTGGAAAATCCAAAGAAACAATACGAGCCCTGTACGGTTTTAGTTGTATAACCTGCCATGCAATGTGGCGGTAACCTGCTATTGAACATGGTAGCTATAGTAGGCATACGATAATGGTCGTATGTTGGCTAAGATTTATATCATACTTTCGAAATGTTTTCCTGCACTTTGCACTTATACTAATAATATCAAAGAAATTTGCGTATCAAGCATGTTGACTATCATAAGGAGAAATCTCCTCCAATTCCGCGTTTGCATGGTGTGTGTGGCGGGCGGCCTTATGGTAGTTACATTTTCTAAAAGCATTGCGGATCTATCTTAAAATATTTCTTTGTTTGTTTTAAAAGATAAACTATTTTAAGTTCTCACACCAGTCTCATGACTGACCTGGAGTTAATTGTTCCCTTCCTAAAACTCTGGGTGCTCACCAATTTCCACTCGGGCAGTCTAGAGTCAAGTTATCAGGTCATTTTGGGATTCAGGAGGTGCTGTGGAGCTCAAGAGGTGAGCTGGATGGCGAAACGTATCACTTGTATATGATATTATCTTTTCCGCTGTGTATCCACTTATAAGGACAGGTTTAAATAACTGTCCATTTTTGTATTGTGTTGTATATTGACTCTGATGATGTAATGTATAAAATGTACAGTTCTTTTGATTTAAAGATTATTCATTTATCTATTATATGTTGTTCCGCTGCGATTGTGAGGTTCTGATATTGTTTCTGTTGCTTCTTCTTTCTTTCTTCTTCTACCTCTTCTTCTTTAATCCTAACGGTTCGGTTTTCCGGCATTCGATTACTTGGCAGTTGATACAGTGGACGTATTAATGTCGGTTTTCGGCAGTCGAAAATCCCGTTCCTCACACATACAGATTCATCCAAGTTTGTCAAATTGTGGACAAAAGATTAGAGTTAGTTCATTATATGTTTATTTATTGATACTGGTTCTAAAACATGAACTTATTCAAAATATAAGTTGATTTTACCATAGTTTTATACTTTTCGACAAATATGTCTATATTCTTTAAACCAATTTGGTTAAAAAATGTAACAAAAAGTCAAAAAGGATGTTTGTTATTCTTGTATAATATGGTGAATTCAATTAAAACTGTGATATGTCTTAGTACGTTATCAAATTATTGCTGCCTAACTAAGCTATTTGAGCCAAAATGATATAATGATTAGTTTTACCATCACAGCAGAGCATAAAGAATAAGCACATCGAAACTTTAAACAAAATCATCATCCCAACTCATAAGTACATCATCTCATGGTTTCATTAGCCATAGAAAAAGTAGCAGCCTATCAAAAAGAACAACTTTTAAAAATAAATTGTGATATCCAATTTGCGGAAAGAGACATCCAATTTTCTTCGTAGCGAGGAAGAAGCAGAAAAGTAAAAAAACTACGCGACCTCTAGAAAAAGAATAACTTACTACAAATTTTAAAATATTTCCCTGAAAATATATTAAGTACAACCTACTTCTTCTAAACCTTGCTCTCATACCCAAATTAAATTTGGAATTAAATAGGTTAGTGCAATTTAAGTTTTCAATTTTCCCATACCCAATATTAAGTCGCCATTTTTAAGACAACACCAGACCCACAAACAAATATGTACATTGTATGAAGCACTACATTTTATATAGGCAACACGTCTCTTATTTGCGTTAAGAATTCATGAAACCCACAAACAAATAGGAAATCATCAAATGTTTTATGAAATAAAGCAAGCGAAAACCATCTTGAAACTCATTTAACAAAGAGCGGCCAATATACTAACAAAAGCCCAAGTGCAAACAATTTTTATACAGTTGTAAATCCATGAATATATATTATATATCTATTTATGTATGTATGTATGTATCTGTATGTGTGTTTATATATATATATATATATATATATATCCGTGTGTGTGTCTGTGTGTACTGCATGAAGTACTATTTTTTTCTGTCGGTTGATCATTTACGTTAATGGTTCGGTATTTCACAAACTAAACTATCAAATGTTATTTTGGGTAATCATTTTAAACACTTTTTCTTTCATATTAAACTGAAAACGTATATATTTTGGTGCAAAAGAAAGTGGCTTTTTTGAATTTCATAATATTTAATTGTTCAGATTTCTTTACTGATTGTTTCACTTTTTTACTTCACTGAAATTTATCAATTCGTTTGATTTTAAATGTAACAATCTTCATAGTGTAGGAGATTTTCTCATTTATGGAAAAAAGGTCGTTGAGATATTATGGCATTGTTGGGTTGTGTTATTGAATTCTTATTGCTTGTTTCAATTCAAACTCAATTAGATCTTTCATGTTTATAAAATGATTACACTTGGGCATGCACCAATATTAAAACCATTACATATTTATTTATCACTCAATCTGCTCAACAGTCAATAAAAGTACTTGTTTTTTACTTACAAATATTCATCTTATACGTATATCCAAATAGATAATATTGTTTATTTATTTATAAACTTTCAATTTTTTATGCAAGAAAAGTGTGATAATTGATGAATAGAGAAAATAATCGCTAATAGTCAAACTAATAACACATTGAAATGACCAATACCATTGTCCTAATGGTTAGGCAATTCGACTTTGATACATTAATTTTCATAAATGTTCACACATATGAAAAAAATTATGGTGTTTTAGATAAAATGTAGACATTGTTCCGCCTATCACATATAGAAAGAGAAAAGCTCATGTTGAAAGAGATTTTGATTGTTGCCTAACAATACTAAAATCAGTGGAGCTGTATTTTCTCTTTATGCATCCATTGAATTATGCAACATCATTTTCAAAAAAGGATTGTTGTTAATTAGAATTGTTTACTAATTACATTTTTAGTTAGACCAAAATTGTATAGGGTAAGACAAATGTTAATTCAAAAAATGGTCATAAATTATCGGCGTTCATGTATAAAGTCATGAAATGATGAATAATTACAGTAAAACTCATGTGGATATTTGAATTCTAGCACAGCTAACATATTGCATTGAATGTCCATATAACATTAAAATTCACGTGGATCTTTGAATTGAAGCATATCTAACATATTGCATTGAACATCCATATAATCATAGACTGATGGTAATGTATGAAGGCCATGAAATTACCATTCATTCCAACTCGGTGTAAGGTATATAAACCTAGACATTATTTGTTTCATCAAATGTGATGTATATAAGTGCAGTTACAATGATCCACACATGTCCGACCCAAAAAGCAGAGACTGACGGAAAGTCAAGAGAAAGAAAAGAAGAGAGAAGAAGAGAAGAGAAGAACGAGAGAAGATAGAACAAAACAGAACAATACAGAATCTCACATCGCAGCGGATAATATATAATATCATATCAATAATCTTTACAGAACAGAAACTGTATATACATACACATCAATTAGAGTTTAACAGTCTATCAATAGTTATCGCTTGAACAGTTATAATAACATGTCCTCACAATGGCTGATGATATAAACAACTAAGCACAGCGGATAATCAATAATCAAAACAGATACGCCTATATGAAATGAAGATCTCCAGCTCTCCTGCTGAAGCTCCAAAAGCACCAAAGCATAACCTGTAGATATACTCGGTCTGACCCGAGCATTGAAAGAGAAGAACGCCCGGATCAGTCTGGTAAACCAGCGTGAGAAACACACTCAACTGAATTTATTAAATTACCAAAACTTTTCCTCTATCAAAACAAAAGTATCTCGTAAGACAAGTCCACACATAAACACGGACATGTTTTTACCTTACGATTACTAAAACATATCATATCAAATCTCGTGTGATATTATAGTAGTCTCTACTATATACAAATAATATTAATCATAGCCGAAATTGTTACATTGATTAAATTCCGGCATATAGCCCAATTGGGTAATACAATCAAAATAGCAAACACGTAGTGGAGTTTGGATTTCCATACAAATGACCAGGTGAAGGGACTACCTTCCGGCAGTACATCTCTAGAAGAATGTATCGAGAAACCATCACAAAGTTTCTCTACCAACACAAGACCGGCCCACCCCTATAACTAGATGGTACCGAATATGTCATCCTACGGTCATTACCGACCTTTTCCGAGGGCCCTCTAGCATACAAACCACAATAATCAGATACACAACGTCATAGCATGTAAAGATATATCTAGAAGAGGATGATCATATCCTACTTGGGAATAACCCACTTAGCCTTGCTGCATCTAATCCTCTTTTGATCATTTTCGGTTGATGGGGCTTGACGATGTAACGATTACCTTTCACAATCACATATCACATCACTTTGAATGCCACACGGCCATTTCCGTTGACTACTAATTGCCTTCCACAAAAATACAACTCTTGAGCTCGTATGTCTCAAGGAGGGTGTTAAGCTAAGAGAAGTTGCCTTCTCCGCCACCACTGATGTACGTTTGTAAAAACCAATGTACGTAATCTATAGAAATACAATGTCAGACAAACATCCATACAAGTTGTCCAGGAACAGGACAAAACGAAGGTACTTTCCTACCACATCCTGTCGGGAAATCTCTAGAATTAGTAGCGAATAGTCCTCGCATTGGATATTTCATAATGAAGAGACCACTGCTACTGGATGTATATTGGGATTTTAACCCCAATTGATCAACAAGAAGTCTCCCATTATGAAAATCCGAAATATCAATTTCATCACAAGCAACCTGCACAATCGTCGCATAAACATTGGTCCGAAGTGGTTTTCAAATAAATCTGATCCCGGTCTCTTCACACCAACAACGCAAAAGCGTTTCTCAACCTCACACAGCAGATAAGTCTCATAGACTTATCACGTCTCCAACTTTCAACTTGTTATCCTTCGGGCCAAGAAGGAAGCTCGATAGATTGGACTAATACTCTGCACTATACGAATCAACATTCCCAACACAAAGGATAATCAAGCCTACACAGAATGCTACGTACTAAGTGTATGACTAAATAGTTCCCACATCAAGTCGAGGAACTAAAATTTTGGCCAAGTTTGATAGTCGGTTATTTAACTATCAAAACAAACAAACAAATATTTAGCATCATATACAATCATTGGGCCTTTTAATTAATCTTTTATTAATTAAACCATTTGCCAAATATTCACTTCGATTTATCTTTAAAAAGATATAATCTCAAAACCATTTCAACTTCTATATTAGAAAACATTTCCAAATACTTATTTAATAATAAGTAATTCACAATTCAATTATTTTCATCACTTAGAAAATATTATATATACTTAAATCAGGATTAAGTATATATTTTATTCTATAAGGAAAAGATTCTTTTAAACATCTTTTATTTGGGTCAAAACGAATGTTGCATAAAACATCGTTACGACAACCCAAAATCAATAGTATAGGGATTCAAAAATAAGATGGATATATAAATCCCAATACTATACAAAACATTTCCTTTCGAAAATCATTTACAATAACAATAGTGTTATAGTCCATCATTTCCTTAAGTCTGAAAAACGTCTATTTCAACAATGAATGTTGAAATCTATGTTTCGATCCTTAACACATCTCAATACATCTTTAAACCATTTAAATCCATTTAAAATATCACTTCCCAAAACATTTATTTAATATATTATTCACTGTCCAAAATCGTGAATATAATTCATTTACCAAATTAAAGCTTCTACATATTTAATTCAGAATTATCCACTGTCCAAAATCGTGGATATAAATCTCTAACCAAATTCAACACTTCTACATATTTAATTAAAGGATTATCCACTGTCCAGAATCGTGGATTTATCTCCTTTAATAAACTTCTATATTTAACTTATCAAATTTATTTGATTATGGATTTATAAAACAATGTTTATAAATTCCTTTTATATTTTAAAAACTTCCATTTATTTCATTTATATTCCAAAAATCCAAATTACAAGTTAATTACTTATAATTCTCTTATTTTACAAATTCATTATTTATAACTTCACAAATTATAGATCTTATTCACTTGTAAAATCCATTATAAATTCTTTTTAACACTTATAAAATTCCTTTACAATTTCATCGCTTTGATTTATAAAAATTCAATTTTATAAATCTTATATACAAATCATTTATAATAAATTAAAGACCACAATTTATACTATTTTACAAAATAGTTAACTTCCTATTTCAAAAATCATATTCTTATTACATTTCCCAAAAATCATAATTTTTTTAACAATAAAAATTGTAACATTTATTTATTCAAAATGAATAAATTATTAACGATTCAAAAATTCAATAAAACAATTTACTTTCAAAATCACTTTTAAAATTCTTTTAAATTCAAAATCGTTACTTTAACATTTTAAAATTTCAAAAATATGGCACAATGTTGCAACAGCACTAAATACATCAATCACTGCATCCATAAAATATATAACAATATCTGTAAATAAATCAAATACTGGCGAGGAATCCAGTTGGATCCTTCCAACCTGTCACCTGCATATACATATTAGAATATGTGTACAATGTCCACTTCAAGGCATGCGCGCGTACAAAGGGTCATCCGCTCAAACACGGGAACGTATAGGGTCATCTGCTCCGCTAGGCAGGTATATATCCAAATATCAATCAATATGTCATATATCATCCAAACAATCATCAATCGTCATAAATAAATTTATTTCTCACTTATATAAAAATATCAGTGAGTCGGAAAGAGTGAGTTTTACTCACATTGCGTCCAATAGAAGTTGTAGTGTTTTATTCCAAATAAAATTAAATGATCGTTTAATTTTATCCAAAATTCACACTAACTCCAATCAACTCCAAACTAGCTTCATCGCGTAGTGTTCGTTCATAAGAACCCAATGCAATTCGTTTCGTACGAAATGGACCTCGTATCAAAAAGTTATGCAGTTTAGAAGTTTGTACGAATTATAATATATATAATTCACAATTTTTATTTATTTTTAAACCTTACATCTCATATAGGCCGTTCGATCTGAAGCTTCAAAATATGGCCCATGCGTAGCTTATTCCCCTATGCGACAAAGCCTAGGCCGAACAAACCCACAAGCCGCCTCTACCCATCAATTATCGAGCCTTCATCGTTCATATATACATCGATCAGCTAGCACCAAGTCGAAGCCCATCGTCGACTCCACATACGGTGGCGAGCAAGTGAAGCTCGGTCTTCATCTCGGCATAGAAAACCGAACCCAAACGCATGACCTCATGTGCCATTTTCCCCTTGATCGTTGCGTCATTTTAGATCGTAGCCGTTGGATATGAAGTACTCGGCGTGCTATACAATTTACTAGTTGGAAGTTTTACGAATTAATGCGTAGATTTGAGAAAAATGAGGAGGAAAGGATGCATTTTCGGCCATAGAAATGAAGCCGGCGGCTAGCCCTAACTAGCTAGGGATTAGTGTAAATTGAAGATAATCAAGTCCTTTTATAGAAAAATTACGCGACACTCCGGAGTTTTTCAAACTCCAAACGAAGCGTGCCGCTTGGCATTTATAATATTTTACCCCTATTTTGAACGCAATGGAGTATATATCGGGAGCCAATTCAATAGTATTTGGAAGATAGGTTTTCGAATCGAATATTTTAAATTTAAAATTCACTTAAACAGATTTCTACGCGTTTTAGCTTGCCTCGGACAAACCGTAAATCCGATTGACACAAAATTTAAAATCTTACAATAATATAGCAGCACGGATCCGATGAAACTAGTTTCGTCGAAATCCGAGACTTTTTGAAAAATGGCTATTTTTATTCGTCAATTAAATATTAAAATATTCAATTTTAACAAATTAACTTTTAATTCAATTTCAAAAGTCCTCTAGCATCATTCTAATTCAAATATGATTTAATTCAACTTTATAAATCATTTTTATTCACATTAAATCCAATTTTCAATTTTTTTGCAATTTCAAATATTAAATTAACAATTTAATTATCCAATTAAATCACTATATTCGAAATATTATTTATTCAACTTATAAACTTAACTTGTGCATATTTAAAATCAATTAAATATACGAATTTCAAATGACCGAAATTCTGGGTCGTTACATTCTCCCCTACTTAAAAGAATTTCGTCCTCGAAATTACCAAGTAAAAAAAGTCACTAAATCCATTAGCTTTTCAAAATAATTCGTTCAAATATATTTGCCAAATCTATTTAACCTTTTAACTTTTTCCAAAATCCAATAGTTAAACTTACAAAAACTTTACTAAGTTTTCAAATCCATAACTATTTATCTTTTCAAAACCAACTAATATCGTTTAACTTTTAACTCAAAAACCAAAATTTTAGTGTTCACAAAATCTCCCAATTTTCTCAAAATTTTCTAACGCCTCAAATTTTCATAAAAATTTGCTAGCATCTCCTTTGCGCGGTTCGATCCGAAAAAAAATAACAATGTATATATCACAAATATACATCTCGTCATCGAGGATGAGGCATCCCGCAGGGAAAAAAGTGTGACAGTACGATATGTAATCCGAGATATGTACCTTTTAGTAAGCATATACGGCTAATATAGCACGAAAGCGAGCTCCAAAAGCGAAGTAAGCGCCATCTGCACCTACTAAATACTCAACAAACAATGAGAAACATGTATATATGAAAGTAATATCAATATACAACATATGCCAATATATCAAATGCAATAAATTCAACCATCAAACATCTATCATCCAACAAAGCAATATCCATCCATTCAATCAATACCAAATCAATATACATTCACTTTTTATTAATATTCATTGAATTGGATTTTCAATTAATCACATTTGATTCATTACATTGGATTTTTTTTCTATCATTCATTTATTCAAATTACATTCACAAATTTACATTCAAGTTGGTTCCCTTCCAATTCAATCAAATTCAATTCAATTCTATTTACTTCCAGTTCCAATTTGGATTCAATGATTTATAGCTTTCATTTTCATTTATTCAATTTCATATGAATTTTCTATACAATCAACTAACATCTATCTAACAACCAATGCATATCCAACATTACCAAATTTATTTACTTTACATTCATTCAATTTGGTTCATCACTTTTAATTTCAAATTGGTTTAATATTCAATTTAGATTGAATTCTAGTATTCACTATAATTACATTATTATACAATACTTTCAATATTATTATTAATTCACAACTTCTTAACAACAACATTTTTAATGCTAATTCATTATACATTTCATGTTGAATTTCCTTATGTGACTCAAATTCTTATTCATTAAATGACTTCATTTCATTAATTCACTTTATTAATTTACTTTGATACCAAAATCAACTTCATTCAATATTACTTAAGTTATATTTCATTTCGAATTCATTTACATTCACTTTCACTATACAACTTAAGTTCACTACTAATTTAATTGAAATTCTATCTTATTTAACATTTTTGCATAAGTCAAAATCATATCATCATTCAAATTCAAATTTTCTTTTGCCTAACCAAAAGTGTTTAACCATTTTAACTATTGATTTTACTTACCTTTTCCCATTTTATAAGTTATTTAACTTATTTATTCAACTTGCATAAACATTTACCTAAGTATACTTCCATTCACATTTTTATAATTTCAAACCATGGTTATATAATCACTTTACACTTAGGTTTAATTTCATTTCAATAATTTATCTAATCCAACTCTAATTATTTAACCTTCCTTTAGTTAAATTTTAAATCATATAATTCACTTACTAACTCAAATTTTGTTTCAACTTTACTAAAGTTAAAATTTATACTTCATATTATAAATCCATAACTCATTTCACTTATTTTTATCAATTTTAACTTGGATTTTAAATCAAATTTGTTTATCACAATGAAACTTAAATTTTCAATTTACTATTGGTAGCAAATCCATCACATAGAAACTCTAAAATGATACTGATGATTCTGCAGTCATCACCCTTATTATTTTCCAGCAACAATAGTGAATTCGGTGCTTTAAATTATTTTAAAATATCGTTTTATATTTATAAATCACATTTATAAACCTTTTTACTTATATAAGAACATTTCAAATTTATTTATCTTACTTAGATTCATAATAATATAATACCTTTAACCTTGAAAAACAATTTCAGAATCAATGGGATTCAAATTTCACAAATTCTTAGTTAAATCCATTTTTATTTATAACTCACATTTATAAAAATATTCATGTAGTTTCACTTCATATATATAAGATTATTTCACAATTGTAAATCATATTAATTATAATTCCATACTTATAATTCTTTTGATTATATAATTTATTCTCTTACAATTGTTGTTTTTATTTAGATTACTCAAACATCTTTATTAACTTTTATATATTTACATTTTCAAACAACCAAACAATTAATTTATGTACACTTTAATAATTTTGAAAAATGTTTTCTTTATATATAAAATATAATGGAGGTAAAATTATTTCATTTACCCAATTTAAAATAATACTATGTCGACTTGCCTCGTTTAAGTGTTTGGAAATCCCTATCGATAATATGGCGTCCCACATACCGACCATAATTCACAAACAGCTCAACGGATAAGTAAACACAATATAAAACATTTTATATTCGCTAACAAATACACGCTCATATATATAATACACTCAACTCAATCTAGGGTGCTACAGTCCCTATCTATAATGAGTACACATCAAAGCTTAGAAATATACAAAATCTAAGCTCTAATACCACGTGTGACGACCCAACAAATCTGTACCCTTTGAATCGACAATAATCCAACCACGTCCGACCCAAAAAGCACAGACCGACGAAAGTCAAGAGAAAGAAAAGAAGAGAGAAGAAGAGAAGAGTAGAAAGAGAGAAGATAGAATAAAACAAAACAACACAGAATCTCACATTGCAGCGGATAATATATAATATCATATCAATGATCTTTACAGAACATAAACTGTATATATTTACACATCAATCAAAGTTCAACAATCTATCAATAGTTATCAGCTTGAACAGTTATAATAACCTGTCCTCACAATGGCTGATAATATAAACAACTAAGCACAGCGAATAATCAATAATCAAAACAGATGCAGTATACAAAATGAAGATCTCCAGCTCTCTTACTGAAGCTCTAAAAGCACCAAAGCATAACCTGTAGATATGCTCGGTCTAACCCGAGCATTGAAAGGAAAGAACGCCCGGATCAGTCTGGTAAAACCAGCGTGAGAAACACAACCAACTGAATTTATTAAATTACCAAAACTTTTCCTTTATCAAAACAAAAGTATCTCGTAAGACAAGTCCAGACATAAACACGGACATGTTTTTACCTTACGATAACTAAAACATATCATATCAAATCTCATGTGATATTAAGTAGTGTCTACTATATACAAATAATATTAATCACAGCCGAAATTGTTACATTGATTAAATTCCAGCATATAGCCCAATCGGGTAATACGACGAAAATGGCAAGCACGTAGTGGAGTTTGGATTTCCATACAAATGACTAAGTAAAGGGACTACCTTCCGGCAGTACATCTGTAGAAGAATGTAACGAGAAACCATCACAAAGTTTCTCTACCAACACAAGGGCCTACCTCTATAACTAGATGGTACCGAATATGTCATTCGGTCGTTACGTACCATTACCGAGGGCCCTTTAGCATACAAACCACAATAATTAGATACACGACGTCATAGCGTGTAAAGATATATCTAGAAAAGGATGATCATATCCTACATGGGAATGACCCACTTAGCCTTGCTGCATCTAACCATGTTTTGGTCATTTCCGGTTGATGAGGCTTAACGAGGTAACGATTACCTTTCACAATCACATATCACATCACTTTGAATGCTACACGGTCATTTCCGTTGACTACTAATTGCCTTCCACAAAAATACTACCCTTAAGCTCGTATGTCTCAAGGATGGTGTTAAGCTAAGAGAAGTTGCCTTCTCCGCCACCACTGATGTACGTTTGTAAAAACCAATGTAAGCAATATATAGAAATGCAATGTCAGACAAACATCCATACAAGTTGTTCAGGAACAGGACAAACCGAAGGTACTTTCCTACCACATCTTGTCAGGAAATCCCTAGGATTAGTAGCAAATAGCCCTCGCGTTGGATATTTCATAATGAAAAGACCATTGCTACTGGATGTATATAGGGATTTTAACCCCAAACGATCAAGAAGCAGTCCTCCACTATGAAAATCTAAAATATCAATTTCATCACAAGCAACCTGCACAATCGTTGCATATACGTTGGTTCGAAGTGGTTTTCAGATAAATCTGATCCCGGTCTCTTCGCAGCAGCAACGCAAAAGCGTTTCTCAAGCTACACATCAACTAAGTCTCATGACTTATCACGTCTCCAACTTTCAACTTGCTATCCTTCGGGTCAAGACGGAAGCTCGATAGATTGGATTAATACTCTGCACTATACGAATCAACATCCTCAACACAAAGAATAATCAAGCCTACACAGAATGCTACGTACTAAGTGTACGACTAAATAGTTCCCACATCAAGTCGAGGAACTAAAATTTTGGCCAAGTTTGATAGTCGGTTATTTGACTATCAAAACAAACAAACAAATATTTAGCATCACATACAATCATTGGGCCTTTTAATTAATCTTTTATTAATTAAACCATTTGCCAAATATTCACTTCAATTTATCTTTAAAAAGATATAATCTCAAAACCATTTCAACTTCTATATTGGAAAACATTTCCAAATACTTATTTAATAATAAGTAATTCATAATCAAATTATTTTCATCACTTAGAAAATATTATATATACTTAAATCTGGATTAAGTACATATTTTATTCTATAAGGAAAAGATTCTTTTAAACATCTTTTATTTGGGTCAAAACGAATGTTGCGTAAAACATCGCTACGACAAACCAAAATCAATAGTATAGGGATTCAAAAATAAGATAGATATATAAATCCCAATACTATACAAAACATTTCCTTTCGAAAATCATTTACTATAACAACAATGTTATAGTCCATCATTTCCTTACTTCTCGGAAACGTCTATTTCAACAATGGATGTTGAAATCTATGGTTTCGGTCCTTGACACATTTCAATACATCTTTAAACCATTTAAATCCATTTAAAATATCACTTCCTAAAACATTTATTTGATATATTATTCACCGTCCAAAATCATGAATATAATTCATTTACCAAATTAAAGCTTTTACACATTTAATTCAGAATTATCCACTGTCCAAAATCGTGGATATAAATCTCTAACCAAATTCAACACTTCTACGTATTTAATTAAAAGATTATCCACTGTCCAAAATCGTGGATTTGTCTCCTTTAATAAACTTCTATATTTAACTTATCAAATTTATTTGATTACGGGTTTATAAAACAATGTTTATAAATTCCTTTTATATTTTAAAAACTTCCATTTATTTCTTTTATATGCCAAAAATCCATATTATAAGTTAATTACTTATAATTCTCATATTTTACAAATTCACTATTTATAACTTCACAAATTATAGATCTTATTCACTTGTAAAATCCATTATAAATTTGTTAAACACTTTTAAAATTCCTTTACAATTTCATCACTTTGATTTATAAAAATTCAATTTTATAAATCTTGTAAATAAACCATTTATAATAAATCAAAAACCACAATTTATACAATTTTACAAAATAGTTAACTTCCTATTTCAAAAATCATATTCTTATTACATTTCCTAAAATCATAATTTTTATAATAATAAAAATATAACATTTATTTATTCAAAATGAATAAATTCTTAACGATTCAAAAATTCAATAAAACATTTATTTTCAAAATCACTTTTAAAATTCTTTTAAATTCGAAATCGTTACTTTAACATTTTGAAATTTTCAAAATATAACCCAATGCTGCAACAGTACTAAATACATCAATCAGGCATCCATAACATCATACATCATATGATAATAGAATATATAACAATATCTGTAAATAAATCAATACTGCTGAGGAATCCAGTTGGGTCTCTCCAACCTGTCACCTGCAACAAATATACATATTAGAATATGTGTACAGTGTCCGCTTCAAGGCAGGCGTCCGTACAAAGGGTCATTCGCTCATACACGGAAACGTATAGGGTCATCTGCTCCACTAGGCAGGTATATATCCAAATATCAATCAATATATCATATATCATCAAAATAATCATCAATCATCATAAATAAATTTATTTCCCACTTATATAAAAATATCAATGAGTCAGAAAGAGTGAGTTGTACTCACATTGCGTCTAATAGCAGTTGCAATATTTTATTCCAAATAAAATTAAACGACCATTTAATTTTATTCAAAATTCACATTAGCTCCAATCAACTCCAAACTAGCTCCACTGCGTAGTGTTCGTCCATACGAACCCAACGCAATTTTTTTCGTACGAAACGGACCTCGTATCAAAAAGTTATGTAGTTTAGAAGTTTGTACGAATTATAATATATATAATTTCACAATTTTTATTTATTTTTAAACCCTACATCTCATATCGGCCGTTCGATCTGAAGCTTCAAAATCTGGCTCGTGCGTAGCTTCTTCCCCTATGCGACAATGCCCAGGTCGAACAAACCCACTAGCCGCCTCACCCATCAATTATCGAGCCTCCAACGTTCATCTATACGTCGATCAGCTAGCACCAAGTCGAAGCCCATTGTCGACTCCACATATGGTGGCGAGCAAGTGAAGCTCGGTCTTCATCTCAGCAAAGAAAACCGAACCCAAACGCACGACTTCACGTGCCTTTTTCCCCTTGATCGTTGCGTCGTTTTAGATCGTAGCCGTTGGATATGAAGTACTCGGCTTGCTCTACAATTTACTAGTTGGAATTTTTTTCGAATTAATGCGTAGATTTGAAGAAAAACGAGGAGGAAGAGGATGCATTTTCGGCCATAGAAATGAAGCCGGCGGCTAGCCCTAACTAGCTAGGGTTTAGTGTAAAATGAAGATAATCAAGTCCTTTTATAGAAAAATTACGCGACACTATTCATCCGGAAGTTTTCTAAACTCCAAACGAAGCGTGCCGCCTGGCGTTTAGAATGTTTTATACCTATTCTGAACGCAATGAAGTATATATCGGAAGCCAATTCTATCGTATTTGGAAGAGGTTTTCGAATCGACTATTTTAAATTGAAATTTCACTTAAACAGATTTCTACACGTTTTAGCTTACCCCGGACAAACCATAAATCCGATTGACACGAAATTTAAAATCTTTCAAAAATATAACATTACGGATCCGATGAAACTAGTTTCGTCGAAATCCGAGACTGTTTGAAAAATGGCTATTTTTACTCGTCAATTAAATATTAAAATATTCAATTTTAACAAATTAACTTTTAATTCAATTTCAGAAGTCCACTAACATCATTCTAATTCAAATATGATTTAATTCTACTTTATAAATCATTTTTATTCACATTAAATCCAATTTTCAATTATTTTTTAAATTTCAAAAATTAAATTAACAATTTAATTATCCAATTAAATCACTATATTCGAAATATTATTTATTCAGCTTATAAACTTAACTTGTGTGTATTTAAAATCAATTAAATATACGAATTTCAAATGACCGAAATTCTGGGTCGTTACAATTGCAATAGTGTCATTTGCACTACAAAGGGATCAAACTCAATGTTTAAAAAAAAACATTTAACCAAAGCAAGGTGATATTCATGAATTTATAAATAGCAAATACCAAAGAGCAATTTATCCAGCAAACAATGCTTGATTATTATGATCAAACATGGAAGAGAACAATGATATTAGAGATAAATAAATAATGAATGAGGTAAAAAGGTTTTTTTTAAAAGACAATTATGATCAAACTTCAAAATGAGTATTATTTATTTGACAAAAACTTTGAATACATATAAAACTTTTTGTCATCAATCTTCATACTCGTGTAGTATTCATAGAAAGAAAATAAATACATAGAAAAATGACATGGTTAGTAAATTGTTGCGCTCAAAACCGCTTAAAACGCCCTAAAAGTGAAATTAGGGTCCATGACTTTTAAAAACTGAAAATTTTCATGAGCGTCAAATCATGCTTTTCTTATGAGAAGTAGAAACGTGATGACAAGAAGACCTTCAAATTTTCAAAGAGGTCGGACTGAAACAACAAATTAGGATGATAGATCTGAAACCAAAGCTTTGAAAAGATGATCTGTCAGCAATAGTGAGGATCCCTTAACCGCGAGACTAGATAAATTTTTTAATCGAGGTATGAAATCGATGATCAAAACTGAGGACCGAAGGGATGAAACTGAGGATGATGGAAGATCTGAGGGGATCGCTGGATGGGAATCGAAATACAAATGAAAGGCTTGCAAAGATGTGGAGACCGGAAGCGGTAGGGGCCGGTGATGGTCGTTAGAGGAGAGGATGTATGGGCAAAGGCAAAAATTAGGAGCATAACAATATTAGTTTGGAGGATAAGGAAGGGTAAAGATACGTATAAAAAGAGAAGAACATGTGTGACTGTTCATTTTAAAATTCGTGAGAGAGCTTCCAAGCTATTGAAACCAAACTTGGTATTTATAATATAGTATAGATTTACTTATAACATTATTAATTCTAACCGAGTGCTCTACTTGAAAAAGTACGACTCTTTTTCTGTTTGTTAAAATACATTGTTAAAATAACTAGATAATCTTTTAAATAATACTATGAGAATAAAAGATATATGTAATGCAGTTTAAATAGGGAAATTCTACATAGAAACAAAATAATGGCACATGATTTGATACAGTTAATCTTAGAGTATGTTCACGGAAAAACTTAACTGGAGTTTAGAGACCTTGTCATTATGGACAAAAATTGATTAGATGTTGGGTGTGAAGTAATGTAAAAGTGGTTTAATTTTTATTTGTAATAAATAATTAATGATTAATGATTAACGTTTAATTTTAAATAATTAATAATTTATATTGAATAGTTAATATTTAATATTTTAAAGTCTACTTCAACTTCAACTACAAATTTAAACAAACTTCAAATTCACTTCAAATTCTAATATAAATTTCAACTACAAATTTAACGGCGTCCTCGCAATACACTCGATTCTATTTTAATAGACTCGCGTGACACGTCATCAGAACGTAATGTTCTTGTCCCTCTTTGAAAATTCTTATCAATTTTACCAACCAACTTTGGAATGGACGTAAGATTTACAATGCATTTATTAGGTCGAAAATCATGCCCATTCTGTAGAAGGTTGTTACATTTCCGTCCTCCTTTGAAATTTTTTATCAAAGGATAAGTTTGCAGTCTTAGTAGTGCTACGTTGTCCCAATTTTATGCATTGTTTGTGACAAGTCAAAGTTTCAACCAATTTTCGATGGTTTGTTACGGAGTTTCACGGCCTTTAGAAGGATTTGAAGACCCGAAGTATGTACTTCTTTCCATCATTTCTAGAATTTTGTTGACTTTTTTATAAAATATATGCTATGAGCACCTTCAATTTGAACGAGGAGCGGAATGAACGATGGAAGAATAATGAACCGAAGAAGTATTGTCCACATCAATTTCTTTCGAATCGTTCAACATTCCAGTAAAACATCTGTTTTTTTTGCTCGGACTAGTAAAGGTGAATCCATTATTAGAAAATTACAAGAAGGGAAGAATAAAATGAAAATTGTGAAGAATATATAGTTGGAACCCGGAATCATCGACGTATCATCGATTACATTTGAGGTAACATAATACTTTCTGCCCCGTCGTTCCATTTTACAGCGGAAAACTTTCACCTTATAAACCCAGGCAAAACCGAACGTAAATCGTGGTAAACATTTTTTCTTTAGCGTTTTAATTAATGTCCATGAACAGACCCTGGCGATTAGTTGTTCGTTCGTGTTTTTCCAAAACGTTTAGCAATCGGAATTTACTGTATTATTTTATGTTCAAGGTGCCGCTCCCGTTTGAATATTCAACAACAAATGAATATTCAGAATCCGGCCCACATAATAATGTTTTTTATTCACCGTTTGTCGCCTTGGAGCATCGTGTACATCTGCAGACTATTCGTGGTGACGCAAGCGTGATTGCATGAGCATCGTGAATTGTGATGGCATACGAAAGGCCAGTTTATATAAATTATAATGACATTTTAGCTTTGGTTAGTCATATTATTCGCTGCCAGTGGTTGCTGTTTACTTGTTAGGTGATCGTTTACATGTTGCTAATTCAATAATTACTTTCTCTTGCCATCTGCGTACTTTTATAATCCACCTTTCATTTGTCGAATTAAATATCGACAGATCGATTCGATTCCTTAGAATAAGTTTATTTGTAAATAATTGTATTTTCCTGTTTTGTGGGGGCTCTTTTTTGTGTTTACAGTTAGTTCAAGTCTTTTTCTATTTTGTTTATACACACGGCATAACAGGAAGATAGGCCCAACCACAAACTTAAAAAAAAGTTTAACCCGAAGAACAACAAGTTATGTTTTAGGCCGAAGGAAAAGCTAAATATAATGCTACCGTTAACTAAAAACTGATACCTAAAAACTGCTACCGATAACTAAAAACTGATACCAAAAGAAAATTGTCATTTAGACAAAAATATCTAAGATCTGTCTTTAAGGTTAAAATGCTGAGAAATTTTGTTCTTCACAATAATTTTCTGCATTTTATATAATGTAAAAGTTTAATATAATACTAATTATAACTAGCATTTGTCCTTCAACCGAAAAATGAAACTAGGTGTCCATCATTCTAATTTTTTTTTCAAAGTTTGTTATTTTTTCTAATTCTCTCAAAACGTGAAATTTGCGAAGTTGGCTTGTCGATTTTTTTTGTTTCTCAAAATAGTAATTTGTTTCTCAAAATGTACAATATTCACACTGGTGATTTTGAGCAGTCTGAATTTAAAGTTGTTGACCTGTGTTATTTGTTCCTTCCAAATCTCGCTGCACATACAAACAGTTGTACACAATTAGCAACATTTTGTGAAATAGCTACAGTGCAAATCTGAGCATACGCATAAAAATCAAATCATGATATATAAAGTTATGTTTACTCTAGATTTTATTTGCATGTCAGTTCAATCCCAAATGACACTTAAAAGCATCTCCAGCGGCACGTTACTCCGAATGAACATCTTGTTTACGATTCAAGTGGATTTAATCGTCCATTTAATAAACATAGATCGAATCTATTACATAAAGTTCAAGTGTTTTGGTTTAACTTTTAGATGCCTATTAATTAACCAATTAAATTTCAACGTTCTTAAATCAATAGGTAGTGCAGATAAAACCGAATTAATGAGAATTATCCTACCTGTTCTCGATAAGTATTTATCATTCCACTTGGACAGTCTTTTGTTAATTTTATCTATTATAATCATCCAATTATCGTGTTTTAGTTTTGGTGGTCAAATTAAGAAACCTAAATATTCTTAAGAGAATTTCATCATTTTACAATTTAATATGCAAGCAATTTGATTTTCTAAGTTATTTATATCATTTAAAACTAGTCGGAGCTTTTATCAAAGCTAATCTTTAAACCATTTAATACTTCCAAACTATATAAAATGAATTTAAGAGCAATTATATGTTTAGGTAAATGGGACATAAAGATCATAGTATCATCTGCAAATTAGAGAACAGAAACATCATTATTAGTGATATCATTTCTTATAATATCTATAATCCTATTATTAGTGGCCAATTTGATAATTTTAGAAAATACATTGGCAGCTAGAGTAAACAATAAATTTTGACAAAGGATCACTTTGTCTAAGTTCACGTTTCGAGTGAATTTTATTTCCCAATATATCATTAACCATAATGCTTGAATTACCAGTTTTAAGTAAGGACATAATCTATCCTAATCATCTAGCACTAAAATCCTTACCCACTAGTAAATCTTTAAGAAAAACCCAATCAATTGAATCAAAAGCCTTAGCAAAATAAAGTTTTAATAGCGTGCAAGTGGTATTTTTTTACAACAGTAATTAATATATCCTTGAACTACTGTGACACCATCTGTGATATTTCTACCCTTAATAAATGTTGTTTAAGCATTAGCGATTGACTTATTTATTTTAGCATTTAGCCTATTTGCCAAAACCATGAAAATATTTTAAAAGAACGGTTTAATAAGCAAATAGGTTTGAAATCTTTTAATTGGTTAGCACCTATTTTCTTATGTAATAAAATTATATTTGAGAAATTAAGCCTATCCAACTGTAATGAACCATCATAAAATTCATTGAACATTTCAATTATATCATATTTCAAAATAGTCCAAAATGTTTTATAGAATATCATAAAAATCTACCCGGACCCGGAGCTTTATCATTAGGTGTATCATTTATAGCCTTCCAAATTTCCTCCTCCGAAAATGGATCGTCTAATCCTGATAGACCAACCATGGAGTCTTTATGTAAAGCATATCCCACTGAGCTCTAAATTTATGTCATTTTGTAGTTCTAAAAATTTATGTATAGTAATTTGTAAATTCTTTGTTTAGTTCTATTTGGCCAAAAATCTCAATATTGTTAATTAAAATGGAGTGAATGGTATAACTGCGTTTCCTATTAGTAGCTACTTTATGAAAAAATTTAGTATTCAAATCTTCATCAATCCATTGGACCCTAGATCTCTATTTCCATATTTTTTCATCTTGTAAAATAATTTTATCTAAATCTTATTTTAGATTTGAGAGAACATTTTTTATGGAATACTCAAATGCCTTGATTCTTCTATTTTATTTAAATTTAAGATCTCATTTATTAATTATTCCTTTTTAACTCTAATATTACCAAAAATATTTTTATTCCATCTCTTAAGAAATAATCTTAGGTCTCTAAGTTTACTTACCTACACTTTGGTTATGTTTCAAGGAAACTTGTAATTATAATTATTCATAGAAAGCCATTTCTTAGCAACTAAATCTTTAAAATTTTTCTCTAACAACCACATATTTTCAGGTCTAAAAATTTAAATTCCAATATAATATTAGTGAATAATTGGGTAATGATCGGAATAAACACTAGGAAGACCCACAACCTTACAAGAGGAAAATTTGTTTTCAAATTCATCGCTAATAAAAAATTTGTCCAAAAGTGCCATCGAGAGATCTTCTATAGTATGACATCCCAAATATGGAGGCTCAAATCTAACCGCTACAGATGCTACAGTCATCCATAGTATTAACTTTCGGTGACCAAATATGGTAACGTTAATGGTATCCACAATATCAAAAGCACTTAAATATGAAATAAAATCACAGATTTCAAAAACAACATTTTTCATTACACTTCAAAACAAACTTTCATACCCAAGTTACGTAATCTCATTCGTTTCCCCTTTTGAGATAAAATATAATTATTACATAAATACGCCAAGAGCGACATACAAAGATGCCCCCTTGGTTGACTAGAGTACTACATAGTCATAACCGACTCAATCCAACACAACGGAAAAAACAAAATAAAAGTGCAACTCCTAAACCTCTATCTTACAACCAAAATTGGTTAAAACAGTAAAGCATTATTATGTGAACATATATATCAGGTAACAAATTAACTATCCGTCCGAACACTATAGTTTTGTTTGGTTAACTACTAATCTTTGGCTGACTCGGGCCCACCAGATAATATATAACAAAAAATCTAACATCTGTTAGACGCTCCTCTTCTGGATGGTCTATCCCTAACTTATCTGTTAGATACTTCTCCCAAAGTCACCTACTCCTAATGGTTTTGCGGGATCACCAATAACGTATCTATATACAAATGTATATTCTCTTCTGTGTGTAATCATCATTTTAGTCTTACCTGTGACAAAGCCATATACACTGGAATTTCGGACTAAATTAGTTGGGGTATAAGCACGACCCTATACTAGTCGCATCTGGTATTCTAATATCTGAATCATTTTAGCTAGAGTAATCTTCCCATAATTTTCCCTGAAAACCTTTGCTTTTCAAAATGATTTAAAACCTTTTAAATCAAACTTAAATAAGGAAAATACATACTCTATTCTTTACTCAAAATCACCTTGTTATTTTATATGTATACTTTACACAAATCTTTGTTGATGAAAACATTTAAACCTTTAAAAGTGCCCCTTTCAAATCCATTGAAAGTACCACTTCCGAAACCAAGTTAAACCCTTCCTTATAACCTAGGCCAAAAGCCAAAACGATCCTTTCGAAACCATTCGATCTTCCTATTGAAACACTTGAAAAACCTATCCTTCGAAATCTTTAAAACCTTAGACATCCTATCTTTAAAACACTTTAAACTGCTATTCGAAAACATTGAAAAACCATTCCATTCAAACCTTTCGAAACCGTTGGGGAACCACCCCTTCGAAACTATTCTTTAAGACCTTTCGAAAGCATCAAAACCTTTTTAACCAACAAACCTTTCGAAAACATTTAGGTTCAATTTAAAACATGTGGAAACACTTTTTGAATCCGTTTAAAATCAACTCTTTCAAAACCATTTGGGTTCTACCTTCAACAGAGAAAAAAGGCCATTAAAACATTTAAGTCGAAAGCCTCCCTTTCGAAAGCAATTCCTAAGTAAACAAGTGATGGTGTCGAAACCATCCTTCTGAAAGCATTAGAGTAGTGGCTTGGATTTTAAAACAAAACATACCTTCCGAAAGCATTTGCTTCGAAAGGTAGAAAAGCGGTAACTAGGGTTTTCGACCCCAATTGAAAGTGTTTATTTAAAACAAAAGGTGCAACCCATTCGAAAGCTTTCCTTTAAAACATTTGACTCAGCCTCAAGCCAATCAAGTCGAAAGCATATCCTTCCAAAGCAAAGAAGGCGCGTTTTCATTTGAAAGCAAAGTAGCGCTTCGACCCCATTGGAACTTATGGTCTCGACCCAGTACCTTTCGCCTTAGTCCAATTCGCTATGTACTAATTACTTGATACCAAACGCATTGGTTTCGATGGCAATGAAGGCGGAACTACTAGGTCGGAACCACTGGTGCCGAAAGTAGTGAAACATGAAAAAAAAACATGTTTAAACTGATTTTTAGCCTTTTAAAGTAATCTTTTCAATTACCCTGCCTTATTTTTCAAAATTTGATTGGTTGCTAATTTTCTTTCCTAAAAGTGCTGCCAATTCAAAAGTAAACCGTTTAATTTATTTACAAAATACTCTTTCTTCTTTTATAAATATATCAAACATTTAAGTCCCATACCCTAAATAATTTTTTATATTCATTAAAACACTTAGGAAAATTCTACAAAAATTCTTGAAAATCATTTTTAATATGTTTTCTAACATATATAAACTCCAGGCCCAAACTGTATTTACCCGTAAATAATTTAAAACATAAATAATCGTTTTCTACACAAGAAAATTAATATAAAATCCATATTAATTTTGAAATCTATGAAAATTGAAACTCATCTCTACAATATCATTTCTGATCTAAATCTAAAATTGCAAGACATTTGAATGTCATTAAATAGGGTTTTCACACTAAAATGTATTATAAAATCTATATAAAGAAGCATAAATCATCAACAGACATTCATAAACATTTTACCCTTCAAAATCATGGCATTAAATTGCAAATAAATTCAGATTATCCTTAAAACCGAAAACAATTAGAAAACAAGAGATGTAGTCATTATTTGCCTTAGCTTTGTGATTAAGGATGTGAGATTTGGTCTTGATTAAGTGATTTGATTCTTCCTCATAAAAATTCTAGCTTTTATCTTCTCTTGATCTTACTAATGGTGGCTGGCCTTAGCATATATTGTTTTGTGTGAAATGAAATGAACGTATGAAGTAAATTCCTAAGGGTTTAGGGTATTAGAATGCTTTTTTTCCTATTTTATCCGTTACCTGCTTCATTTTATTTCATATTAGCTCATTTGTTAACATGGCACGAATACCCCTTATTTAATAACAAATCTCAATCCATTAATCAACCCACAACATTTTATTTTATTTAACTAATTAAATATCACAAATAATGTTACTAAAAATATGGGGTGTTACCGACTCCCCTCCATACGTCCTCGAAATTACGATAAGGTACACATCACAATAATCAAAGGTAAAGCATACCATCAAACAAATAAGGATAAGCGTCACTAACCCTACTCTCGGCCTTACAAGTACGTTCTCTATCATCGTCACTCCAATAGACTTTCACTAATCTGACTATCTTGTTCCTCGACTTCTTCTCATCTCTCACAACTATACAGACAGGCTTCCTAACTAATGTCAAGTCTAGTTCCACTACTAAGTCCTCAAACACAGTCATTGCCATAGTAGTGTTTGGATCTCTAACGCAATTTTTAAGATGAGATACATGGAAAACATCGTGGACTCCTACCAAATTATTCGGTAGCTCTACTCTATACGCGAGTTTCCCGACCTCTCTACAATAGGAAACGGTTCTATGGATCTTGGTGCTTACTTCCATGTCTTCCCGAACCTGATAACACCATTCATCGATGATACCTTGACAAAAACCTGATCTCCAACGGAGAACTCTAAATCTTTTCATCTTCTATACATATAGCTCTTCTTCCTAGACGGAGCTTCTTCATTCTCGCACTTATCAACTCAATCTTCTCGGCGGCTTCTTTAACCAAATCTAGACCAAATACTAATCTATCTCCGGTCTCTAACCAACAAATCGGTGATTTACATGGTCTTCCATACAAAGCCTCAAATGGTACCATCCCTCTATTAGTCTAATAACAGTTGTTACATGCAAACTCGACTAAGTGCAGATGGTCTTCTCATGATCCCTAAAATCTAACACACATGCTCGTAACAAATCTTCCAAGATTTTGTTAACTCTTTTTATTTGCCCATCCGTTTGTGGATGGTAAGCGGTACTCATTTTGAGCTTGGTTCTTAAAATCTCCTGTAGAGAAATCCATCAAAATAGAATCCCACTTCCATATCGGAATATCCAATGGCTAAAACAACCCACTTGGTTTATGATGTTCCGCTTTCGCCTATTGGCAGTTCAAACACTGATTTACCCAAAAGCCTACATCCGTCTTCATACCTTACCAGGAGAAACTTCTCTTTATATCCTGATACATCTTAGTTCCTCCTGGATAAATGTTGAACTTCGAACGATGGCATTCCTTCAAAACCTCTTTACTTATGTCTCCTATATTCGGAGCACATAATCTTCCTTTCTTTCTCAACCATCCATTTCAGTCAAGACTAAAATCCTTTAAGTCATCGCTCTCTGTTCCATCCCTTAACTTCCTGTTCCTTTCAGCCAATATTGGATCCTTCTCCTATTTAGAAGCAATCTTTTCGATCATTACCGGTCGAACTTTTAAACAAGATAACATAACGGATTCTCCACTAGATCCAACCTCAGATCTCCACTGCACTGTGCAAGTAGAAAACTCTTTCAAATCTTTCCACTCAGATATCATAGCTAACATTGCATTCTGTTGCTTCCTGCTAAGAGCATCTGCAACCTTGTTTCCTTTCCTCGGTGTGTACTCAATTCCAAAGTCATAAGCAGCAATAAACTCTAACCATCTCTACCTTCTCATGTTTAGCTCCTTTTGAGAGAATAAATACTTCATCGACTTATGATCTGTAAATAATTCGAATCTCTCTTCCAAAAGATACCATCTCCACACCTTCAAAGCAAAATTAATACAACTAATTCCAAGTCATGCGTCGCATATCTAATTTCATGCCGTATAAGCTGTCTAGAAGCATAGACAATCACTTTACCTCTCTGAATTAACACAGCTCTAACCCAGTTACACATGCATCTGTGTAAATTTCTAAATCTTGATACCCCTTCGAAACAAATAATACAGGTGCATGGGTCAATAAGTGTTTCAAGATCTAAAATGCTTACCTCTCACTTATCAGTCCAAAAAAACTTTAAATCCTTTCGCGTTAGATTAGTCATCGGTGCTGCTATCCGAGAAAAATCCTTTATGAATTTCCGATAATATCCAACCAATCCAAGAAAACTCTTTATCTCAGTCATTATCTCGGATCTCTTCTAGTTATTTACCGCTTCAATCTTAGTCGGATCTACAGACAACCCTTTCTCCAAAACTACATGACCAAGAAACTTCACTTCCTCTAGAAATGACACTACGAAAACTTCGCCTTCAGCTGATGTTCTCTCAAAGTCTCTAGCACTACTCTAAGATGAACTTCATGCTTTCTTTCATCCTTAGAATATATCAAAATGTCATCTATGAACACCAACACGAATCTATCTTGGTTCTCTTTGAAAATTTGGTTCATCAGATCCACAAAGAATGCCAGTGCATTGTCAGTTCGAATGGCATAACTAACCATTTGTACGATCCATATCTAGTCCTAAATACCGTCAAAGAATTCTCTCTTATGCTACTCTAAGCAAATGAAAACCTGTTTCTAAATCCAACTGAGAAAATAATTTGGATCCACTCAACTGATCGAATAAATCGACAATTCTAGACAATGGATATCGATTCTTTATCGTCCTCTCATTCAGCTTACGATAATCGATACACAGTCATAACGATCCGTTTGACTTCTTCACAAAAAATGCGGTTGCTCCCCAAGGTGAACTACTGGGTCTAATAAGATTCTTCCCTTCCAAATCCACCAACTGTACCTTCAATTCTCTCATCTCTGTAGGTATCATCCTATTTGGCGGCCTACTCACTGGTTCTACTCTAGGCACCAAATCTATCCGAAACTTAATGGCTCATTTCGGTGGCAATCCTATTACAGGCTCAAACACATCTGCAAATACTCTAACAATGAAAACTCTGTTCGGTTTGTCTTCTAACTCCATAACACCAAACAAAGCATTCACCTCACAGCTAGGGTTATCTAAGGTGTATACAATCCAATCACTACACTCAGGGTGTTTAAGTGATATTTTCATATCGTGGCAAATTATCCTAGCATCATACTTACTTTACCAGTCCATATCCAAACGAACCCTACAAATTCAAAAACATGCAAACTGCAAACAAGGTATGACCCAACAAATCAAACTCTAGGTGGTCACACTTCATCCTAAGTGTCGCATACCCTCTTATTGGTTTGCAACTCTTAAGGAAGTAATTAAGTATGAGGGTTCTAGGTTAAGCTTATCTACCAAACAATGAGATATAAGAGAATGTGATGCACCAGTATCAAACAGAACACTAAAGGACATACCATGAATCTGAAGCGTACCTCCTAGCACAGCTTTCCCTTTCTCCTGCGCTATTGGTCCTGATGTAGCAGCCTTCAATGCAAATACTTTGCCCCTTCCATCCTTAGCAGACTCTTTGCATTGGTTCTTATAATGACCAATCTGATTGCAGTTGAAGCATCTAATATTTTTCTTCCCGACCACTTCCTTCGACTTTCCAGTATGACATTATTTGTAAAATGTCTCTTCTTATAGCACTTGAAGCAGACAACCTCAGGCTTTCCCTTCTTCATGGCTTCATCTTTTTGAGCACCCTTCTTATAAAAGAACTTTCTCTTTCGACCCTATCCCACCCGGACCTCCTTTGCCTTATTCTTTTTTGGAGAAGCAAGCAACTCCTCATGTCTTAAAGCCATCTCTACTACAACATCACAAGGATCCCTGATATGAGGTAATGTAGCCCTTGCCGACTCAGGCTTCAACCCATGAATAAACTTCTCATTCTTCTTCATCACGGTATCTACAGTAGCACAACCATACCTTGCCAACTCCTCAAATCTTCTGGCATACTGCAACACAGTCATCTCTCCCTGCTCTAACTCAGCAAACTTTTTGAGCAAAGAAGACTACATCATCACGGACATGAACCACCTCCTAAATTTAGCCCATATCATCGTCTCTTCATCCACTCCAGCAGTCATACTATTCCATCGGAATAAAACTGCTCCCTGAAGCTGTCTTCATGCCAACCTCCTCTTCTGCTCATCATTGAGCCCTAAGTCTACAAACATCTTTTCACAATGCAACAATTGGTTTTCCACCTCAATAGCATCTTCATTTCCAATAAACATCTTTCCTCCAAGCCTAACATAGTCTCTACTCAAGATAGCATAATTTTTGACCACCAGAGCTTCCTGAACTTCTACTCCAGCATTTCCTCCAACCACTCCAGCAACAATTCCAAGTTGCATCATATTCACGAAAAACTGATACATAGCTCCAATATCTACTTGCGGTACTACAATACCCATACTTCCAGCTTGTGCCTGACCTTGGTTCCCTCTTGTATTTGATTCGGCGTTACCATTTGTTGTGGTGCTTCCTCCAAAATTAACTCTTCTTGCATCCATATTTATATTCAAGCCTCATGAGATACAAAAGAATAGCCTAAAGTGATAGAAGACTAAAAATATAGCATATACTTATATATAGCAAATACAATTACGTTACTATAGTTATCCCATTACCCGATCTTTTCTTTAATTCCTTGGGATTATGTTTTAAAAAATCAGTTTGGTTTAAAGTTTTTCATAAACCTATGCTCTGATACCAAGTTGTAACATCCCTTATTCGGAGGCCCGAAGCTAAGCGCTATAGATGCTGCAGTCATCCATGGTATTAACTTCCGATGACCAAATACGGTAATGTTAATGGTATTCATAATATCAGAAGCACTTAAATATGAGATAAAATCACAGATTTCAAAAACAATATGTTTTATTACATTTAAAAAAAAAATCATACCCATGTTATAGAATCTCATTTGTTTCCCAGGTTCAGATAAGATATAATTATTATATAAATATGCCAAGAGCGAGATATGAAGATGCCCCCGTGGTTGACCAGAGTTGTAACGACCCACCATTCATCTCCACAGAATGACGCATCATTAATAAGAAAGAAAGGGATAGAAAAGAGAAAGAAAGAGAAGAAAGAAGAAACAACATCAGAATCTAAACAGCGGAACGAATAAATTATATTAATAACATAAGATATTACATAGTATCATATACAACATTTATCAGAGTTACATAGCTAATACAACACATACTAGATAGTTATAAACACATGTCTAGTTATTACAACTCAAAACAATCTCAGAGAAAAATAGAGAGATACCAAACACAGCGGAACACTAAACATATCTACAACACTGAAGCCTCCTGCTCCATTACTCCTCCATAATTTGTCAAAGCTAAGCTGAATCCCTTGGCTACTCGTAAAAAATTGAGTACCCAAGAGTTTAAGAAAAACAGAAAATAAACTCAGGGTCAGACATGGGTCTGGTGTGAGTAACAGGTTAAGGTTGCTTAACTTTGAAAAACCTTTGAAAAGAAAAGGTATCACGTAAGACTTCCCACACATAAACATGGAAAAGTTTTTACCTTACGCTAACCAAAACATTTGATAGGAATCCAGTGATATTATAATAGGTCTATGGTTTTCAAGTAAATAGAAAATAGCCGAAATTGTTACATTCATTAAATTCCAGCTACTAGCCACAAAAGTGGGTAATACAATCAAAACCGTTGGCACTTATTGGATTTTGGATTCCATATAATGGCAGGGCTACTGGGGTACCGCCCGTCACAGTACGTGGCCTAGATCAACATACCGAGGATTACTCCCAATCCCCTGCAACACAAGGCCGGAACCATTCCTTACTGGACAATCCCGAACAAGACAACCCCGCAATTGGTGTGCATTCCAACTGCCTACTAAGCCGAATAAAAAGAGACCTCTAGACAAGGGAAAATCTCGTCTTACTTGGGCATGACCCACTTAGCCTCGTTGCACCTCCCCTGTTTTAGCCATTCTCGGTTGATGAGGCTTGAGGCTACGATTACCTTTAGAGAACACATCAATCTTGGAATGCTCATCGTCCACCTGACGATGTTCTGAAAGCATTCAATCCATACAAGTTCGTTCCGGGTTCGAACGAAACCGAAGGCATTATCTCGTTACACTCATTTTGGAATCACCCTCAGAGTTAACGACGATAACCCAAGCACTCTGAATCTTCATCTCGAAACTGAAAGTACTACCCCGTTAAACTCGTATTGGAATCACCCTCAGAGTTTTAACGACGAATAGTCCTTACACCTCGAGTCTTCACTCTTCACTTGAGATTCACGACCTATCGTTAATTTGGATCGATGTGGTTTTCGGATATCCAAATCTGGAAACCCGATCCCGGTCTCATCGAAATCCAAAGCGTATCTTTTAAGGCCAAGTTGTTTTAAAGTTTAAAACAATTCAACTTCATTATCTATATACACACAGATAGATAATTCACATACCATAATAGATAATCATCATTATCATCACAACAGATAATCCATATTATCATTATCAAAAGATAATCCATATTATCATCATAATGCAACAAAGGCATCCATATCACACAACATTACTGATCTCATATCTGAGATCTCAAACCATTCAAGACAACCAATATCATCCATCCATACATAAGCAATGATCTATAATCACACCATCTATAATTAATTTAAAATGAATTAAATTAATTACTTCCATCTCCAGTGAATTAAATTAATTACTTCCATCATATAAATCTTGCTTTCATAACTATTAATTAATTACAAATTAATTAATTATTCTCTAATTATTCACCTTAATCAATCACCCCTGATTAATTATCCTTTAATTACATTCAAGTAATTATCCTTTAATTAATTTTACAAATTAATTACTCTTAACCAAAAACAGTAATTAACATTTAATTACTTCATTAATTAATTAACTATAATTAATTACATTAATCCTAAATTAATTACATTAATTAATTACCTTTAATCACTTATTATTGATTAATTAATCTAAATTAATCAACCCTTAATTACATCATTAATTAAATTAATGATCCTTAACTAAATTTAAATTAATTACTTATTTAAATTAATTACATTAAGTAATTAATCTTAATTAAATCATAATTATTAATCACTCTTGATTAATCACATTCAGTAATTAATTATCCTTAACTACTCCATTAAGTAAATTAATTACTCCTTAATTAATTATCCTAATTAATCCCTTGATTAATTATACAAAGTAATTTAATCCAAATTTCTTTCATTATTAAATCATCTTCCACTAATTACATCTAGTAATTATCAATTAATTACTTCATTGAGTAATTTCAATCCATTAATTACATTAAGTAATTATTTATCAAAGCATTCAGTGTTTAACTTAATTAAACTTAATTAATTAACTTAAACAAATTACATTTAAACTTAATTAATTATATTAAGTAATTAATTCCTTAATTACTTCCATTAAGTAATTATTCTTAAACAATTCACAAATGATTATCCTTAAATTAATTAATCTAATTAATTATTAAAATTAATCACATTAATTAATTATTAAATAATCCTTAGTTAATGACCATCATTAACTATTAAAAATTCTTTAATTACTTTTCTAAAGTAATTACAGTAATCATTATTAATTACAAATTAATAAATTTTTAATAATCCATTAACTAATTCTAATTATTTAATAAATTAAGTGTTAATTATAACTTAATTAATCCTTAATTACTTCATTATTTAATCTTTAATCATTAGTTTAAAATCTAATCTTATCCCATTAATGATTTCTTAAATACAAATTAATTATTCTAAGAATAATTAATCTTAAACTTTGATTAATCAATTTAAACCATTAATTACCTTAATTAATTATCCATTTCATTAATTAATTAAATAAATAAATTATCCATTTAAATTACCTTAATAATTTAATGAATTAAAAATCATTAAATTCTAATTAACTTTAAGATAAAACTTTGTTCTTATTAATGATTAAGTTATCATTTACAAAGTATTTAAAACAATTTAGTTTAAATTTACTTTCAAATTTCATTTTAAATTTAAGATTTAAAATGAATACAAATTATCTTTAACAAAGTTTAAAACACATTTCTAAAACCTTTTCATTTCACAAGTTAAAGAAATACTCATTTAATAAAGAAGTTTAAAAGAATTTAGATCCAAATTCATTTTTTTTAAATTCAAATCGATTTAAATTACACTTTGTAACGACCCGTATTTTTACGTGTCGATAAATCGTAGAATTTACAGGTTGTTAGTGTTGTTTGTGTTGCTTCTAGCTTGAGTCGTTTAGAAGTTAACCCGGGTACAAGTGATGAGTCGTGACCGACTCATAGGGGACCGACTCAAGGAGGGGTAGCGGTTTAAAGTGTTGGCCGAGATAAGGATGGACCGACTCAAGAAGTTAGGCGACTCATAGGATGACCGACTCATAGAGGGCCGAGATAAGAAGTGTGGCCGAGTCAACGAGTTACGACTCATAGGGTTGCCGAGTTAAGAAACTATGAGTCGTTAGCGAGTTAGCTTGGGCACGAGTCAACTGTGTGCAAGGTAGCTAACGGGTTAAGGAAATATACGAGATAACGACTCAGTGGGCCTAGGGTCTAAGTCATACACGACTTAGTGGGATAGTGGTTAGGTCGTGTACGAGTTAGTGGAAGTAACGACTTAAGGCTTTGGCCAACCCAGGAAGTTATACGACCTAAGGAGCTAACGAGTTAAGAGGGGTAACGACCTATAGGCTTGTGCGAGTTAGCAAGTTAGGTGATGAGTCGTGACCGACTCATAGGGACCGACTCAAGGGGCTTAGACGACTTAAGGTTGTAGCGGCTTATAGGGGTTAACGGTCTATAAGATCTAAGGCTTAGGTCGGTGGGCCGACTTAGTGGATAAGTCGTTGGGGACTTAGGCTTTTGAGTCGTGTCTCGTGGGATAAGGATTAGGCTTAGGTCGGCCGGGATAAGTCGTATGTGTCTTAAGTCGTGTGACCTTCTTGCTGTGTTGAGTCGTTAGGTCTTTGAGTCGGTAGAATTTAAGTCGGCATCTGGGTTAGTGTTAAGTCGGCAGTATATGTTGTATAGTTAAGTCGCAGGGTCGGCTGTGCTAGGTCGTGAGTCGGCAGGAGATGAGTCGTGGACGACTCATGATGAGTCGGGACCGACTCATGGGGCGACGACTCAGGGAGGTTCCAGCCTATAAATAGAGGGGTTCGGCTCACTTTTTGGCACCAGATTTCGAAGCGACGAAGTGCTGCCATTTTGGAAACTCGACTACAGTATTTTCTTCACTTCTTTCTCTACTTCTATCAAGTGCTAACATCCATTGAAGATTGAAGATCAAGATCAAAGATCAAGAGCCAAAGTTGAAGATTTTCATCCGAAGAAGCTAGATTTCACCGTTTCAAGTGAAATTTCTCCGGATCAAGCTCAAGTCCTTGCTGTCCAGATCTGAAGTTGATTGATTTTAGGTTGTTTTGGTGATTTGGTGAGTGGTAGTTATCTCTCACGCGGATCCAAAGGAGTATATTGGATTGGTGGCATGTTTGGGTGTTAAAGTTAGAGATTTCATGCATTTTTCTTAGATCTAAGTCTAGATCCATGGTTTTTGAAGATGTTTACTTATGCAAGTTTGTTTAATAAGCATTAGAGACAAAACCCATGTTTTATGATTGATAGATCTATGCTAAAAACCATGATTTCACATATGTTGGACTTTTGCTCGTTTATTTACGAAATTCCCATTATAGTTGATATTGCTTAAATTGCTTAATAGATCTTGTTTGAATGATTGATTATTTGAATGTATGATTGATTTGATTGTTTCCAAGTTAGCTAGTAGTTGATTTGGAACAAGATGATGAAAGAGGATTCAAAAGCTATGGAAGAAGGCTCTTGAATGGTGAAAGCTGCTTAAGGCATATGTAGCGGATGTTGAAGCTCATATGTATAGATTGGATGATGTTGAGATGGGACTTTGCCATGATTTGATGAGGCAAACCATGTTGTTGAGTTGAGACTTTGCTTTGATGCGATGAAGCGAAGTATGATGTGAGTCTTGGCTTAATCCAAGCAGGGATCATTCCAAGCATGTTGATAACTTGAAGAGTAGTTCAAGTTGGTTGATAATGGATTGTTCAAGAGGTAGCTTGAGCTTGTATGAGGATAGTCGTCAAGAAGGATGGCTAGGAGGCTTGGATCTCGTCGTTGTTGAAGGTTCTAGCATGCTCAAAAGCAAGAGTACATGGGGCGCCCATAACGACTACAGGTAGGTAGTCGGGACACCCAAAAGACTACAGGTAGGTAGTTGAGTACTCTGGGCAAAGTAGATAAGTCCTAGGCACAAGGCAGTGTGCGGAGTTATGGTTAGAACCGGGGTTACCATTAGCCCTTGACAGATGGTCATTCAACTAACGGTGAAATCGAGGCAAGGATAACAGTGATAGCCAGAGTCATGGATGTTTGGTTGTATTATCATTCGGCTTCAAGAGCGGTGTTTTCTGGGTGCTTATCTGATCTTGGTTTAGGCCTTGGGGGTTTGTATTTGGAAAACATCTTCCTTGACTCGAGTGGTATTCGCTTTACCTTAATTGTCTATGTTGTTATGCTTGCTTCTCCTTAGTGTATGTCTGGGGCTATCACTGTAGAAAGAGGTGGAGTGGGATGGTTTGGTTCCTATTCCTTTTATCCTTTATGCTCTTTTGGTATGCTTGATAGTTGATTTACTGCTCACTAAGACTTTGTCTGACTCAAGGTTTTATGTCTCCTCTTATTACCTTGGGCTGTTCATCCATGTTGGGATGGGCAGACTAGGTAGCAGGTGACAGGTGCTGTGCTAGGAGTTCTACGATGAAGATGACGAAGACGAGCAGGAGGCTTTGCATATTAGTTTTCTTACTATATGTACTGGGTATCCGCTGCTGTATTTGGTTGAGTGATTTGTAGTGAGGCTTTCATGTATGGATTTGAGTAGATGATTGTATAAAACTACTGTGATGCTTATATGATGATGTTCTGTTCTATGGAGCTTCACTATATTATATTTCTCTATTGTATTTTATCCATGCGCTGTGAGTTGTACGATAGAGATTCTTTTGTTTTGTTTTACCCTGACTATCGTCCATGGCTGCCTGGCACGCCTTTCAGCGCATTATTTCCTTGTTTTGGTGCGGGAGTCATGGGCGGTCGTCACATTTGGTATCAGAGCTTTGGTTAATCGATTTTAGCCAACGCTCGCTGATGTAACTACGTAAGAGAGACGTAATTGTAATTTGATGGATGATTACTATATATAATATAGTAGTTTAGAAGGGTTTGAACTCCTTATGCAGTTGTTTCTTAAGGTGTTCTAATCATTCTTATTTACAGATATTAAGGATGAGTCGAAGTGAGAGACAAGCTGCGAGGGGTAGCCGTGATGCTAGGGAAGCTGTTGATTATGCTCCTATGTTTGAGGCCATGATGACTTCAATCATGAGGAGAATACCAGCTTCAGGATCATCTGTGGATGTGGGAGTTCAAGTCCAAGCTCCGAGACCGGTGGATTTTGCCAAGCTTTGCAAGGATTATACTGCTCTTGGAGGGAAAGTTTTCTTGGGGACGGAGTCGACTATTGAGGTGCAGAGATGGATTGAAGCATGTAGAAGGATTTTTGGTGATCTAGGGATTGAGGATGCAACCAAGAGGAAGCTTGCATCGAGACAGCTTCAGGGGAGAGCTGCGGATTGGTGGAATTCTATCACTATAGATACACCAGAAGAAGAGATTACTTGGGAGCAATTCCAAGTTAGATTTGAAGCTAAGTTCATCTCTACTGCTCAGAAATCGGTCTTGTTTAAGAGGTTTGTGGAGCTCAAGCAGGGTGGGAGGCCTGTTCTTGAGTATATTTCTGAGTTCGAAGCTTTGACTAAGTATGCCAGATCATATACTGATTCTCCCTACCAGAAGAATGAAAAGTTTGTGACTGGTCTGGATGCTTATCTTGGGAGGCAGTTAGTGGATCATCTGGATGATCCATTTGAGAAGCTTGTGGAGAAAGCTTTGAGGCATGAGAGTTTGTTCCCTAAGGAAAGTTCTGTTGTTGCTGTAACCAGGGAAGTATCTAAACCACAGCAGAGTGGCAGCAGGAAGAGGAAGCAGCAGCAACAGAAGGGTAAGGATGGCCAGAAGAAGCCGAAGAGCGAAATGACTTGCTATAACTGCCAGCAGAAGGGCCATCTTTACAAAGATTGTAAGAATCCCAAAGTGCCGGGAAAGTGTTACAACTGTGATAAGCTGGGACATATCAAGAAGGATTGTCCAGAACCGAGGAAAGATAGGCAGGTTGTGCAAGCCTATGCTTTGGGGGCTGTTCCATCGTCTTCGAAAGCTCCTACTGCTGAAGAGAAGGGGAAGAGTGTGGTTGTTCAAGGTACTCTTTCTATTTGTGGTGTTCCAGTTAGAGTGTTGTTTGATACTGGAGCGTCGCATTCTTTTGTTTGTGATGATTTGGTAAGCCGGTTAGGTATGAAACCGGATATTGTTGATAGGCCATTGGTTGTGACTAATCCGGTAGGGGGTTCGTCATGTTTGTGTATGTTATGTCGTGGTCTAGTTGTGTCGAGTCATGATTGCTCGTTTGTTTGTGATTGCTTTGTTCTGAACTTTGCGGGGTTCGGAATTATTTTGGGTATGGACTGGCTTAGGAAGTATGCGGCTAGGATTGATTGTGAGAGGCTTGAGGTGACAGTCGGGAATGTGGAAGGGCGAAAGGTTGTGATACGATGTAAGCATGAAGAAGGCGTCTTCATGAGCTTCATGTATTCGCTAGTTGTTCCACGGGATGGACTGTCATCGGTGCCTATTGTGAATGAGTTTGAGAATGTCTTTGAGGAAGTCAAAGGGTTGCCGCCGCATAGGGAGATCGAGTTTCGTATCGATCTAGTTGAGGGAGCCAGACCTGTTGTGATGCCTCTTAGGCGGATGGCACCGAGGGAGCAGCAAGAGCTGAAGGTGCAAGTTGATGACCTTTTGAGGAAAGGATTCATTCGGAGAAGTGTGTCCGAATGGGGTGCGCCAGTTGTGTTCGCAACCAAAGCGGATGGATCGTTGAGGTTGTGTGTGGATTATCGTGAGCTGAATAAGGTGACTAAGAAGAACAAGTATCCATTGCCGAGAATAGATGACTTGTTTGATCAGCTTCACGAGGCTAAGGTGTTTTCTCAGATGGATTTGGCAACGGGATTTCACCAGTTGAGAGTGGCGAAGGATAGTGTGCCGAAGACTGCTTTCAGGACACCATCCGGGTTTTATGAGTGGCTGGTAATGCCGTTTGGGTTGACTAACGCGCCAGCATATTTTGTGGATCTTATGAATAGAGTGTTCAGAGATCAGTTGAATAAGTTCGTGCTTGTGTTCGTGGATGATATTTTGGTTTATTCCAGAACTGAGGAAGAGCACAAGACGCACTTGAGGATTGTTTTAGGAATCTTACGGAAACATCAGCTGAAGGCTAAGTTTTCGAAGTGTCACTTCTGGAAGAATGAAGTGAGGTTCTTAGGTCATGTTATTTCTGGAAATGGAATAGCGGTTGATCCCGCTAAGGTGGCAGCGATCCAGGATTGGGTTAGGCCTAAGAATGCATCTGATGTGAGAAGTTTTCTTGGATTAGCAGGATATTATCGTCGGTTTATCAAAGACTTTTCCAAGATAGCTGCACCGTTGACAGGATTGACGAAGAAGAACCAAGTGTTCAGATGGGATGATAAGTGTGAGCAAGCTTTCGTAATCCTGAAAGAGCGACTGACGAGCGCTCCTGTTTTGACTATTCCAAGTGGGAATGATGAGATGGTGGTTTACACCGATGCATGTGGCACTGGACTAGGAGCGGTGCTAATGCAGAAGCATAAAGTTGTTGCGTATGCTAGTCGACAACTAAAGCCGCATGAAAGGAATTATCCGACTCATGATTTGGAGTTAGCGGCGATTGTGTTTGCTTTGAAGATGTGGAGACACTATCTATTGGGAGTTAGATTCGAGCTGTTTACAGATCATAAGTCGTTGAAGTATCTGTTTTCCCAAAAGGATTTGAATCTTCGAAAGCAAGGGCGACTAGTTGTTTCCGATGTAGATGGATTGAGAGATGAAGTTCTGAGGGAGAGTCATCACTCGAAGTTGACAATTCATCCAGGTGGAAATAAGATGTATCGGGATATGAAGAGAACCTACTACTGGGAAGGTATGAAGAAGGATGTTGGAAATTTTATTTCCAAGTGTATGAATTGCCAGTTGGTGAAAGCTGAGCAGAAGAAGCCCAGTGGATTGCTTCAGCCATTAGAGGTTCCTACATGGAAGTGGGAGCAAGTGTCGATGGACTTTATCGATGGTCTACCTAGGACAAGAGCAGGGAATGAAGGGATTTGGGTCATAGTAGATCGTTTGACCAAGAGTGCAAGGTTCATTCCTGTTCGATCGACTAGGACTGCATCGAAGTTGGCTGAATTATATGTGAAGTGGATAGTTCGTTTCCATGGTGTTCCGAAGAGTATAGTGAGCGATCGAGATCCATTGTTCACTAGTAGATTTTGGAAGAGCTTCCAGGAAGTTTTGGGAACTGAGTTGTGTTTGAGTACAGCTTATCACCCTCAAACAGATGGTCAGACTGAGAGAGTCAACCGAGTTTTGGAAGATCTTCTTAGAGCATGTGTTTTGGACTTCGGAGGATCATGGGAAGATCACCTTCATTTGGTGGAGTTTGCTTATAATAACAGTTATCAGTCGAGTATCGGTATGGCACCATATGAGGCATTATATGGAAGACCGTGTAACTCTCCGACATGTTGGTTGGAAATTGGAGAAAAGCTGATACTTGGGCCAGAGATGATTCGACAGACTTCAGATTGTATAGAGATCATTCGGCAACGAATGAAGGCAGCCCAAGATCGTCAGAAAAGTTATGCCGATAATCGTCGTAAGGATTTGGAATTCGACGTAGGTGATATGGTTTTTGTGAAGATTTCTCCTCTGAAGAGTGTCATTAGATTCGGGAAGAAAGGAAAGTTAACTCCGAGATTTGTTGGACCATTCCCGATTATCGAGCGTATTGGAAAGCTCGCTTATAGATTGGAGTTACCGGAAAAGATGGCGGGTGTGCACAGTGTTTTTCATGTATCTTATCTACGGAAGTATATGCACGACCCAACTACGGTGGTTTCTGCTGATAGCTGTGAAGACTTGGAGGTTGATCCAGTTGTTTCGAGACCTCGTAAGCCGCTTCGTATTGTTGAAACCGATACGAAACAGCTTAGGAGGAAGACGATTACGTTGCTCAAGGTACAATGGAGTGATGATGTTAACGACTGTACGTGGGAGAAGGAAGAGAGGATGAAGGCAGCTCATCCCGAACTCTTCGAGGTATGGCCCTAAAGTGTCGTGACATCTCATGAATTTGTAGCTTGTTCTAAGTCTTAGAATTCTGCATGCTAGGTTAGAATTGGTTGCATGGATTGTTGATTGCCATGGATGATAGGCATGCGGAATAATTTTGATTGCTGTTGTTTGCTTGGAATTTCGGGGGCGAAATTCCTAAGGGGGAGAGAATGTAACGACCCGTATTTTTACGTGTCGATAAATCGTAGAATTTACAGGTTGTTAGTGTTGTTTGTGTTGCTTCTAGCTTGAGTCGTTTAGAAGTTAACCCGGGTACAAGTGATGAGTCGTGACCGACTCATAGGGGACCGACTCAAGGAGGGGTAGCGGTTTAAAGTGTTGGCCGAGATAAGGATGGACCGACTCAAGAAGTTAGGCGACTCATAGGATGACCGACTCATAGAGGGCCGAGATAAGAAGTGTGGCCGAGTCAACGAGTTACGACTCATAGGGTTGCCGAGTTAAGAAACTATGAGTCGTTAGCGAGTTAGCTTGGGCACGAGTCAACTGTGTGCAAGGTAGCTAACGGGTTAAGGAAATATACGAGATAACGACTCAGTGGGCCTAGGGTCTAAGTCATACACGACTTAGTGGGATAGTGGTTAGGTCGTGTACGAGTTAGTGGAAGTAACGACTTAAGGCTTTGGCCAACCCAGGAAGTTATACGACCTAAGGAGCTAACGAGTTAAGAGGGGTAACGACCTATAGGCTTGTGCGAGTTAGCAAGTTAGGTGATGAGTCGTGACCGACTCATAGGGACCGACTCAAGGGGCTTAGACGACTTAAGGTTGTAGCGGCTTATAGGGGTTAACGGTCTATAAGATCTAAGGCTTAGGTCGGTGGGCCGACTTAGTGGATAAGTCGTTGGGGACTTAGGCTTTTGAGTCGTGTCTCGTGGGATAAGGATTAGGCTTAGGTCGGCCGGGATAAGTCGTATGTGTCTTAAGTCGTGTGACCTTCTTGCTGTGTTGAGTCGTTAGGTCTTTGAGTCGGTAGAATTTAAGTCGGCATCTGGGTTAGTGTTAAGTCGGCAGTATATGTTGTATAGTTAAGTCGCAGGGTCGGCTGTGCTAGGTCGTGAGTCGGCAGGAGATGAGTCGTGGACGACTCATGATGAGTCGGGACCGACTCATGGGGCGACGACTCAGGGAGGTTCCAGCCTATAAATAGAGGGGTTCGGCTCACTTTTTGGCACCAGATTTCGAAGCGACGAAGTGCTGCCATTTTGGAAACTCGACTACAGTATTTTCTTCACTTCTTTCTCTACTTCTATCAAGTGCTAACATCCATTGAAGATTGAAGATCAAGATCAAAGATCAAGAGCCAAAGTTGAAGATTTTCATCCGAAGAAGCTAGATTTCACCGTTTCAAGTGAAATTTCTCCGGATCAAGCTCAAGTCCTTGCTGTCCAGATCTGAAGTTGATTGATTTTAGGTTGTTTTGGTGATTTGGTGAGTGGTAGTTATCTCTCACGCGGATCCAAAGGAGTATATTGGATTGGTGGCATGTTTGGGTGTTAAAGTTAGAGATTTCATGCATTTTTCTTAGATCTAAGTCTAGATCCATGGTTTTTGAAGATGTTTACTTATGCAAGTTTGTTTAATAAGCATTAGAGACAAAACCCATGTTTTATGATTGATAGATCTATGCTAAAAACCATGATTTCACATATGTTGGACTTTTGCTCGTTTATTTACGAAATTCCCATTATAGTTGATATTGCTTAAATTGCTTAATAGATCTTGTTTGAATGATTGATTATTTGAATGTATGATTGATTTGATTGTTTCCAAGTTAGCTAGTAGTTGATTTGGAACAAGATGATGAAAGAGGATTCAAAAGCTATGGAAGAAGGCTCTTGAATGGTGAAAGCTGCTTAAGGCATATGTAGCGGATGTTGAAGCTCATATGTATAGATTGGATGATGTTGAGATGGGACTTTGCCATGATTTGATGAGGCAAACCATGTTGTTGAGTTGAGACTTTGCTTTGATGCGATGAAGCGAAGTATGATGTGAGTCTTGGCTTAATCCAAGCAGGGATCATTCCAAGCATGTTGATAACTTGAAGAGTAGTTCAAGTTGGTTGATAATGGATTGTTCAAGAGGTAGCTTGAGCTTGTATGAGGATAGTCGTCAAGAAGGATGGCTAGGAGGCTTGGATCTCGTCGTTGTTGAAGGTTCTAGCATGCTCAAAAGCAAGAGTACATGGGGCGCCCATAACGACTACAGGTAGGTAGTCGGGACACCCAAAAGACTACAGGTAGGTAGTTGAGTACTCTGGGCAAAGTAGATAAGTCCTAGGCACAAGGCAGTGTGCGGAGTTATGGTTAGAACCGGGGTTACCATTAGCCCTTGACAGATGGTCATTCAACTAACGGTGAAATCGAGGCAAGGATAACAGTGATAGCCAGAGTCATGGATGTTTGGTTGTATTATCATTCGGCTTCAAGAGCGGTGTTTTCTGGGTGCTTATCTGATCTTGGTTTAGG
Organism: Allium cepa; assembly: GCA_030765085.1. Classification (NCBI taxonomy): domain Eukaryota; kingdom Viridiplantae; phylum Streptophyta; class Magnoliopsida; order Asparagales; family Amaryllidaceae; genus Allium; species Allium cepa. The sequence goes on along the minus strand of CM060940.1, from coordinate 457,658,850 downwards.
CCTTGGGGGTTTGTATTTGGAAAACATCTTCCTTGACTCGAGTGGTATTCGCTTTACCTTAATTGTCTATGTTGTTATGCTTGCTTCTCCTTAGTGTATGTCTGGGGCTATCACTGTAGAAAGAGGTGGAGTGGGATGGTTTGGTTCCTATTCCTTTTATCCTTTATGCTCTTTTGGTATGCTTGATAGTTGATTTACTGCTCACTAAGACTTTGTCTGACTCAAGGTTTTATGTCTCCTCTTATTACCTTGGGCTGTTCATCCATGTTGGGATGGGCAGACTAGGTAGCAGGTGACAGGTGCTGTGCTAGGAGTTCTACGATGAAGATGACGAAGACGAGCAGGAGGCTTTGCATATTAGTTTTCTTACTATATGTACTGGGTATCCGCTGCTGTATTTGGTTGAGTGATTTGTAGTGAGGCTTTCATGTATGGATTTGAGTAGATGATTGTATAAAACTACTGTGATGCTTATATGATGATGTTCTGTTCTATGGAGCTTCACTATATTATATTTCTCTATTGTATTTTATCCATGCGCTGTGAGTTGTACGATAGAGATTCTTTTGTTTTGTTTTACCCTGACTATCGTCCATGGCTGCCTGGCACGCCTTTCAGCGCATTATTTCCTTGTTTTGGTGCGGGAGTCATGGGCGGTCGTCACACACTTTAAACATTCAAAATTGTTTAAATCGTTATAAATTTAACAAAATTACTTCATTTCAAAACTGGAATACATATTTAAATTTGAATCCAGATTAATCTTTAGGTTTTTAAAATCTACTTACATTTTAAAACTTTATTTTAAAAATTCAAACTATTTAAACATTTTAAAGTAGTTTAACAATTCAAGTTTAAAACTTTATTTTTTTTCTTTCTAAAACTGAGATTTAAACTTAAACTTGAATTCCAGATTTAAACTTAGGTCTAAAATTTGTTTAAATCATTGCTTTACAATTTAAATTCCAGTTTAAAATTTTTAAACTAAAACAGGTTTCATTTAAAACCTGTTACTAATTATTAACCCGAGGCAGCTTATTATGCTTCGATTCCAACCCATCCTATTCCCGAGTAAAAATCACCTCTACTTCGAGTCAAACTCGAGGCCACAACCCCAAATAATACACACTTCACCAGAAATTGGCAGTGCACAGTGCACATGCACCATCACCGCAACTAATTCCGATCATTAACGATGATCCACACAGGTCGACGATCACCCTCATAGCCAAACCCGAACATCAGATCAATTACACAGTCACGAAATCGAATTTGAGTATTTAAACTCAAACCTGGAACAACAGAACAACACTAACCACCAAACCTGTCATCGCCTCGTCCACGACCCTTCGACCACCAGTAATTCTGCAACACCGGCCACAGTCTCGTCAACTACCATGCTATCGTTCCCCAAAAACCTGTTGAACTCGATCGCACCTACAGGCCGTGCCGACCAAATCAACTAACCTGGTTAAAAACTAGGGTTACAGAAGATAATTCGCCACCGCTGCCTCCTCGATGAAGTTCAACACAACTAGCCATTTTTGCCTTCAACTTTGATCACTCCTTCATCATCACTGAAGATCCCAGAACTCCAGAGCAACTAGATCACCAGAAAACTACCCAAAACCCCTTTATGGTTGAACAAGAAATGCACCCTCAATTCAACATTTAAAAATTATGATTTCGATTTTAAAAATCATGTTTTGGATCAAGAATTCAGGATATATTTCTGAATTTATCAATTAAGATGTTTGAGTTTTCAGTTTTATTGCACATACACTGTTGTTTTAAATTTCCAGTGAGATTTTAAATTTAATTTAACTTAAACAAATTTTTAAAATCTTCTCTATGAAAAAACAAACAAGTTTTATCTAAACCTTAAGTTTTAAATAGAATCAAAATCAAAGGGTTTTGAATTTAAATCAAAACTTGTAGACTGAAGCTATAAACAGAGTGTACTTCTGATGAAAACAACATGCATACAATACATCCAGAAAAACAACAATATATATACACATACATACATATTTCAGATATTTAATCATGCAACTATATTCATAAAATTAAACTTTTAGGAGTGATGTTACTCACCTGTAAACAAGATGAACAGAGCCTTGATTTTGAAAAAGCTTTGAACTTTTAAAACTGGAAAATTGCTTTGCTTTTGAAATTTCGAAAACTGAGTTGCTTTGATGAAAACTTGAGTTACTGGAGCTTTTAAAACTGATCTTTAAATAAGAACTACATGCATGATGGCTTGATCTGATTTCTAGGTTGAAATGAAAATGCAGGCTTGTTTTCTTTTTGAAAATGATCTGCAGTCTTGCTTTTGAAAATGAAATACAGGATTTGATTCATCTCAAGTTTGAAAAAGATGTTGTAAGCATTGCTTTTCAGATTGAAGAAAATATACAGGCATTGGTTTGAGAATAATGAAGGTTTTGATCTGATTTTTGTGGAAGTTGTTCTCAGATTTGGTTATGGTTATAAGGATTTGTGTTTTGATCTTGAAGAGTGATTTCAGGGTAGTAATTTTCTAGTTTGAGCATAGAACATGCTAAGTTTCTTAGTTTTAGATTTGAACTTAGCTTCTAGATTTAGAAAAATAGAAAAAGAAAGGGAAGGGAAGGAGATTTATAAATATAAGGGCTGAAACTATTTTAAAAAAATCAAAACAAAAGAAAAACTAAATTATAAATTCCACTTGTCCTTTATACTAACATTTGTCATATAGATATGTTAATTACTCAACACGTGTCTTTTAAGGTTACTTAGTTATAATTAAATGTTAATTAGTATTTAGTTAATACGTTAAATGTTAATGAAAGATGATGTTTAAGTAATTAGTTAATAAGTATTTATATAGGTATAGATAATTTTTCAAAAGAAATGAAACAGTTATATACATAAATAAAAGTTTATACAAATATTTTAAAATCCAAAACAAATTTAAAATATTTATACTTTAAGTTTCAAGGCTTTAAACTCAAATTCAAATCAAATTTTAAAATTCAATTTGAAATAACAAACTATTTTTATTAAAATCCATTTGTTAAAACAATACCTTATTATTATTGTTTAAAAATAACTCATTATCAATTTAAAATAATTTATAAAAGAAATTATCTCTTTATTAATAAATTATTTATTTTATCAAACTATATTTAAAAAGAAATCAAAACAACCCTTATTGTTAATTTATTTAAATTTAAACTCAAAATCAATTTAAACAAATTAAACTTTTATCTTAACAATTTAAAACCATGTAGTTATTTATTTAAATAGCTTTGAAAAGCTTTATATTAAATAAAAACAAATTTCCAATTTACCAAAAATATTAGAATTAGAAAATAAAATTTATTTATTTATCAAATTTAAAACAAATCTTATCTATTTATGATATATATAAATATATATATACATTATAAATAGAAAACAATTTATTAGCTTTTAAAAGATAAAATCTATCAATTAAATATTTATTTAATTGGATTATTAAATTAATTCCAATCTTTTTAACAAAAATTATCAAATCAATTTAATTTTGATTCAGATTATTAAATTGTTATTGCCTAAAATTCCGGGTCATCACAAGAGTACTATATAGTCATAACTGATTTAATACAACACAGCAGAATAAACAAAATAAAACTGAAACTCCTAAATAGCTATCTGTCAGCCTCCTAATCATCTTCAGTAGCTTTATTCGTCAATCTACTAGAACCTGTAAACCTCAACCCTCGGCCTACTCAAATCAATTTTGAGCACCCGAGAGCTTAAGGGGAAAAATCAAAATTTCGAGTCAGACATAAAGCCTGATATGAATACTACAATACATCTCGGTTATTTGATATTAAGTTAAACCATGCCGCTTAGCAGAACGGGCTTCCCTTCACTAACATCCTTTTAAAACATATCTTTTGCAAACCTTTATCCTGTAACCAAAACTGATTAAAACTGTAAAGCATTATTATGTAAACATACATATCCGGTAACAAATGAACTATATATCCAAACACTATAGTTTTGTTTGGCTAACTACAAAACTTTTGCTGAATCGGGCCTACGAGACAATATACAACAACTAATCTAACACTTGTTAGAAACTTGTTTTTTGGACGTCTATCACTAACTTATCTATTAGATACCCGTCCCAGGGTCACCTGTCCTAATGGTTTTGCGGGTCCACCAATAACCTACATGTATACAAATATATATTTCCTTTTGTGTGTAATCATCATTTTAGTCTTACTTGTGACAAAGCCCTACACATTGGAATTTTGGACTAAATTAGCTGGGGCTGATAGCTAATGTAGAGGGCGCGACCCTATACTAGTCCCATCTAGTATTCTAATATCCATATCATTTTTCTTGGTAAACTTCCCTTAATTTTCATTGAAAACCTTTTCTTCTCAAAATGATTTAAAACCTTTTAAATCAAAATTAAACAAGGAAAATACATACTCTATGCTTTACTCAAAATAACCTTGCCATGTTATATATAAACTTTACACAAATCTTCGTTGATGAAAACATTTAAACCGTTGAAAGTACCCCTTTCGAATCCATTAAAAGTGCCCCTTTCGAAACCAAGTAAAACCCTTCCTTTTAACTTAGGCCGAAAGCCAAAACGTTCCTTTCGAAACCATTCAATCTTCCTTTCGAAACACTTGAAAAACCTTTCCTTCAAAAGCTTTAAAGCCTTAGCCACCTATCTTTAAAACACTTTAAACTGCCCTTCGAAAACATTGGAAAACCATTGCTTTCAAACTTTTCGAAACCATTGCGGAACTACCCCTTCGAATTAAAATCTTTCGAAAGCGTCAAAACTTTGTAACCAACAAACCTTTCGAATCGATTTGAAACATATGGAAACACGTTTTGAAACCATTTAAAATCATCTCTTTTGAAACCATTTGGATTCTACATTCAAAAGAGCAAAATGGGTCATTAAAAATTTTAAGTCGTAAGCCTCCCTTTTGAAGCAACTCCTAAGTAAAGAAGTAATGGTGTCGAAACCATCCTATCGAAAGCATTGGAGAAGTGGCTTGAATTTTAAAACAAAATATACCTTCCAAAAGCATTTGCTTCGAAAAGTAGAAAAACCGTAGCTAGGGGATTTGTCCCCATTCGAAAGCATTTGCTTAAACAAAAGGTGCAATCCATTTGAAACCTTTTCTTTGAAACATTTGACTCGGACAAAAGCCAACCAAGTCGAAAGCATATCCTTCGAAAGCAAAACAGGCACGTTTTCATTTGAAAGCAAAGTAGCGCTTCGACCCCTTCGGAACCTATGGTCTCGACGCGGTACCTTTTGCCTTAGTCTAATTCGCTACGCACCAATTACTTGATACCAAACGCATTGGTTTTGATGGCATTGAAGGCGGAACAACTAGGTCAGAACCCCTGGTGCCGAAAGTAGTGAAACATGGAAAAAAACATGTTTAAACTGATTTTTGGCCTTTAAAAGTAATCTTTTCAACCAACCTGCCTTATTTGTCAAAATTTAATAAGTTTCTAATTTTCTTTTCTAAAAGTGCTGCCAATATTTCAGAAGTAAACCATTTAATTTATTTACAAAATACCCCTTCTCCTTCTATAAATATTTAAAACATTTAAGTTCCATACCCTAAATAATTTTATACATTCATTTAGGAAAATTCTACAAAAATTCTAGCAAATCATTTTTAATATGTTTTCTAACATATATAAATTTTAGACCTAAACCATATATTGTTTAACCATAAATAATTTAAAACCCAAATAATCATTTTCCACACTAGAAATTTAATATAAAATCCATATTAATTCAGAAAATTATGAAAATTTAAACCCATCTTTAAACTATCATTTCTGATCTAAATCTAAAATCGCAAAGCATTTGTATGTCATTAAATAGGGTTTTCACATTAAAACATATCATAAAATCTATATGAACAAACATAAATCATCAACAAGCATATATAAACATTTTATCCTTCAAAATTATGGCATAACATTGCAAATAATTTCGGATTATCATTAAAATCGAAAAAAATTAGAAAACAAGAGATGTAGTCATTATTCACCTTAGCACTTTGATGAAGGATGTGAGATTTTATCTTGATTAAGTGATTTGATTCTTCCTCTTGAAAATCCTAGCTTTTATCTTTTCCTGATCTTGCTAATGATGGTTGGCCTTAACTTTTTTGTGTGAAATGAAATAAACATGTGAAATAAATTCCTAAGGATTTAGGATATTAGAATGCTCTTTTTCCTATTTTATCCCTTATCTACTTCATTTTATTTCATATCAGCTCATTTGTTAACATGGCACGACTACCCCTTATTTAATCACCAATCTTAATCCATTAATTAACTTACATTATTTTATTTTATTTAACTAATTAAATTCCTAAATAATGTTACTAAAAATATGCGGTGTCGCATCTTCTCTACCATTTGACCAAATAAACTATCTATTACTTAATTTTATCTCGATTAAGTTACAATTAATAATAAACTAGTCAAACTCCTCCATAGAACCAGAGTCCCCTGAGCTAGAGGCTCTTTCCCCTAAAAATCTAGCGACATTAATGTTGCCCCCATTACACATGGTTCTGGAAAGAGTGATCTAAATTCTAGGCAACCCTTCTGTAAAACTATACAATCTATCTTCTAGTTCGCCCCATAAACATTTGTAATATTTAAAATTGAATCGTCATTAATATCGGTAAAAATCAAATGCATCAAATTATCTTTAATAATATATTGTAAAAGTCTAATACAATTATCTTTCCAACCTGTCATAAGTCCACCCACATTACCCCTAGTTGGAAGATAAGACCAATGACTGATATAAAGAGCCCTTAAACATCTATAAAAGCTATAATCAGGGGGTTGTATTTTAGTTTCCGGTAATGAAAAAATGTCCACGTTACAACTAATGTATCTCGGGGTCAAAAACGATCTGATCTACTCTGATTCCTTACTTCTAATATTCCCGGTGTCTAACTGAATATCATCGAAATAAAACAAGAATTACTAGCTAAATACTACATATCGCTAGTGGATAAACTACTCAAAGAAAATGTACTATATGTACTACCCAAAAGTGGATCCATACCTGAGTTGGAGCTATCGGAAGCTTCAGTGGCTGCTCGACGAAGACGAGCACTACTCTTTGTTGATCTACATGCCTTCGAACGAGATGAGTCCACACGTACTGCACGAAGACACAAACTTCTCCTTCTTAATCTACTTGGATAAGCAATTAAATCTATCTCCTCTCCGCACAATGTAGAATTAGCATCAACTATCAGATCTTCCATACGCCTAAGCGTAATTGCATTCTCAACACCCATATTTTCTACAGCCTAAACGCAAACAACATCCTGCTCAAAACACTTACTGTATTTACTGATTCCAACCAGATTAGTACTCGTCTTATTGAACAAATCCATCTCTATAGAAAAACTGCACCTTTGATCAATTAGTCTATCACTTGCTTTCCTTTTCAAATAATTTAACAGAGATTTTAACCATTGCTTTAAGTTATTGTATACTATTAACGGCAAGTTTGTTTCTTCTTCCAATGCAATTGAAGAACCTACACTTAGTATATGCTAAATAAAAAATATATTTTATGCCTTTATCCCAACAAACTCAATTCTATCCTTAAGTACACACATCGTGTTGCCTTTGAACTTCTACAACATCTTATCATCATGAATATTTAATGAGCAACTACCAATTGCAATATCGAATCCCATACATAGGACGATCACATTATCACCTACTGCCTTAGTCACATAATCCACATTTGAAGCACTAACCATGCTATCTCCATTCTCCCTATTGTCACCAATAGTATATACAACTAAGGCATTAGACGCAATATAACCTATTTCCTTAACCACATAATCACCAACATCATCCTTTGCATTATAGCCCACTGCCTTAACCCCATAAACCACATTTGGAGCACTAACCACATTATCACCGTTCACCCTATTGTCACCAACATTATCCACATCTGTAGCATTAGTCGCATTATATCCTACCGCCTCAACCACATAATCACCAGCGTTATCCACTATAGCAACATTGATCACATTAGCAACATTTTCCACCTTGGTTCATGTAACAACCCGCATATTTTAAGATTGTATATTTAAATATTCTATTTAAATATAGCATCATTAGTCGGATTTTGGTCCGAAATGCTACTTTCTGCAAACGATCAAATTAGGACTTGGGACCACTTCCATTGAGTTCAAAATGACGTTTGCGATCTTTTTGAGTATAAACATTGATATATTTGGAGTTAGTAGAATTTTGCTACTTTTTCACTTTGGGTTTGGGTTTTAGCCCAACAACCTAACAAATAACCCTAACTCCTCTACTCTTCATCCATTTATTCATTATATTTCCTAACATTCAAGCTTTAGCAAAAATGTTGGAGGTGATTGGAAATTAAAATCCTAATCCTTAGTTCCGTTGCAAAATCCAAGTTCTAGCTCCAATACAAAGAGAGGCTATTGGTAAGCATCCTCTTCTTCTTGTCCAACTCATTCTCTCTTCAATTTCAAAAAATTCCTAAACCTGACTTAGGAAATGTTATTCTTTTGAGCTTAAATTCAATCTCCTTAGGTTGTGTTGAAGAGTGGTTGATCCTTCTTTACTTTCAAGCTTCTTCTTGCGTGTTTTTGTGTAAAAGGTGAGATTTTTATCTCACATCTAAATCTATAACTATCTTGATTGTTAGGTATGAATTCCTAACATCTTTACGTGTTCATTTGATTTTTATTTGGAGTGATTAGGTGAATATTCCAATTTTTGGTGCTTTGAAAACAAAATCTATGAAAATCCTTATATGGATGATGGACATGTTGATCAGAATGTATTGGAGAGTCTTTAAGGTTGGGTAGTCATTTGGCGTAAACCCCTCGTAATCATCACTCATCCGATTGCTTCCGATATAATTTGGCCATCATTGGCCAAGGAGAGAATACACTACACCATAGGTAGGATTTTGGCGCGGCCTTAGGCGGCACATTTGATACGGCTATAAGCCGTATCAAATTTTAATACGGCTTATAGCCGTATCTATATCATTTAATACGGCTGTAAGCCGTATTAACATTTGATACGGCTGTTAGCCGTATTAAAATCCGTGCCTCTTTTCGTGGGAAAATTTTCCCCAAAACGCACACCCTCCCTCCTTTTTTTTTTTATTTCCAGCGCTTTCATTTTCACTGTTCTATTTCACCCTTCAATGAATTCCACTGCACGCAACCTCCAAAACAAGAATTCATGAATATATTTAGGGGATTTTAGCTTCGTCTGCGGTTGGTTCAAAGGATTGGAGGAAACGAATTTTGGGCGTGGATGTTCAATTTGGATTTGGGTGGGTTCGCGTGAATTGGTTCGCGGTTTAAGGGTGTCGAGGTAAACATCAAAGTCTTTCAGTTTATACTTGTCATAATTTCACCTTTTTTTGTTTTGTTGTATAATTATCGTTGGTGGGTATCCGTATTCTTAGGTTTTTCATACTCATTTGATGAATTAAAGAATATTATCTTGTTATCGCAAATCTTTCGAAGTGTTTTCGAGAGAAGTTGGGTGCCCATCTTGTGCACTGAACTGATTTGGTTATATTTGTTTACAAGTTTTTATGCTGTAACCATAATTTCTATTAACGAATGCCTCGAAGCTCGGTTAATGTTGTTATTTGTAAGATTGAGTTGCTGTATTTACAATCTATTTGGGAACAAATTTTACTACAACTACCTAAAATAGTTTAAAGTTACCATCTTTGGGATGAAAGAAACAGAAGAATTGCTAATACCAAACATATAAATAAACCAGAAAGAGCAAAATTGATTTAATCAGAAATTACTTTTGTGATGAGTAAATCTAACGCCAGCACACAAAGAACTTATCAAAATAAACAGATCTTAAGATGATGGAGAATTCAACTAAATGATAATGGGTGAGGACTTTGCAAGAAAAAGAGTACTGCCGCTAATTTGGCAACGAAGATTTAGGATTCTTTATTTTGGAGAGATAAGGCGGGCTAAATACGTGGATACTGGAATGAATTTTGTTGTATTTTTGTTTCGGTCTAATTTGTAAATTAGTGTTGTGAGATGAGAAATGATATATCCTTGCCAGTATGTGTATATACATACACACACACATTAGTATGAAGCCCGTGCCGATGGCGCGGATGCGAATTTTAATTTGTATATAAACTTGGATGTTGTTTGTTTTATGGATCAAAAGTTTTGTGTGTGTATATGCATATAAGTATGGAGTAGTTATATATTTTGTAATGCTTTTTGTATCCTTGCATAATTTACAGCTTGGTGCTAATATTGTATATGGTTCTGACATTGTATATGGTTCTGACATTGTATATGGTTTTGACATTGTTGTATAAGTGGATAAAATTATTGTTAATGGCGCAAGCCAAGTATCAGGAGAGGGGTAATGCATAGACATTACTCCGGTGCTACAAAATAGCGCCGTTGTAATGGCAAATTTTTTGGAAACAGTTTGGTGCTAATGTTGTATATTGTTCTTACATTGTTGTATAAGTTAATATCTAATACTGTCGTAAATTTATTGTTCTATCTACGTCGTGTAAAAATATATCGGTTGGGCCTGGCCCTTCTTGGTTTCTAGCCATCACTGCAGCCGAGTAAATGGCAGCCATTCTTCCCTTAACCGAGCTGAATATTAAACATATAAAAACAATTTGAAATAAAATCCTTACTTTACAAACAAAATATATTTCCCTTTTTTTCACCCCTCTTTTAATTTCCTTCCCTTTTCAAAATAATCCCATGACAAAAGAAATTGCATCTACTGACCTTCAAGCTGACATTTATGAAAAACTAGCCAAGTGTTATATTCGATTTTTCAAATTTATAAAATGTCGACTTTAAGGAAAATTTCCAAATTTTGAACATTTTTCAAATTAACGAGTTTTTCACTTAAAAGGCTTCTCAAACAAAATTAATTAGTTTAATGAACAACACTCAATTTAGTTAGTTTTAAGAACAAAAGATAAAATAAAGTATCATTTTCAACGACAGATTTTTTTAATTTATCATTTTTTGGTTTCAAAGACGTTATATTATTTTAGTGACAATAAAAAATAAAGTAGGAAATTTGTCTGGGCAAATGGAGCTTCTGATCAACATGGTGGGAAACATAGAACAAGGAGAACGCAACACACAACTCAATGCTTCTAAATTCGTTGTTTCTCAATCCCAGGATACGACCAATGTGGTGAACAATCAAAAATGTGAAATCCTCAACTCTGATCTAGACATAATAGCAACAGGTATTTATTAGTTGCATTTTATTCTTACTTGTTTTCGATGCATTTATTTTGTTGGATAGATCTAGACAATAAATTTTATTGCAATAGGTACTGTATGTCGAGATTATACATCGTCCAAAATCCATGGGAAATCTGTACCATCCACACATGAAAAAATGGTTTTGGACAATATACTACTACCATATGAGAGAACCAACAAAATAAATCATCAATTTGCAGAGACCTTTGTTGATGTTGGAGTGGGTGGGTATGTGTGTCATCCGAAGATTATGATTCGATATCTTTAGCAGGTATGTGAGCTCATCCAAAAATTATTTATCTGGTTTTTGATTATATACCATCCAAAAATTATTTATCTTTAACATGCCATTCCTTAGTAGCAAAGTGTATGTCCATATCAGATATATCTTTCTTACAAGTATGGTGCAAGGATACATATGTGCACTATATACTATTTAACATTTGAAAGCTAAAAGTTTGCAAGGATACAAATTGCTGTTGTTTGGAGTAAGATGACAGGCAGAGTTTGATAGGGTTTGCGTTGTATGAGGTGAATGAGAATGTTGTTGTTTTGTGAATGAATGTTGACAAAGGAGTGTGATGAATTGGAAGTGAGGGGATTGATGTACTGGTGGCAGTGGCAGATGTCAGGTGACTAGACAGAGGAGTTATAGGCAGTAGAAGTGGTTATGGGAAGGACTGCAGTTTTGTATTGAGGTGCAGTTTTGTATTGCAGAAGTGGTATTGTAGAAGTGCGACAATGGTTTGAACTGGGTAGTTGAATGAAGTAATGCTAGTGATGGACTGATTGATTGGAAATTTGTGACTGCAAGTTGTTTTTGAATTTCTGTGCAGGTGAGTCAATGTTTGCAGTGTTGGCTGTATTTGCAATTTGAGGTTGTATATGCAGTGGCAATTTGAGTTGTATATGCAGTGTTGATTGTAACTGCAGCAATTTGAGGTGAATCAATTTTTGCGATTTGAGTTGTATGGAATTTGGAGTGGTATGTGAGATGAATGGTAGTGAATGGGTATGAGGAGAGGTCAGATGATGGATGTGACAGGGGAATGTCAGATGCACAGAAGGCAGATATGTCCAGTGTTGTATGCAAATATGTGAAATGCAATGAAATGGGATGTAGCGAAATGTTTGTGAGTTTATAAATTTGATGTGCAGTAGAGGGAAAGAAGTTTTGATGTGCAGTAGGCATAATAGACAGAAAGAAGTTTTGTAAGTTTAGAAATTTGTTGTGCAGTAAGGGGAAATGAATGTTTGTGAGTGTTAACAGAAGTGGGGGAAGTAGTGATCGCTAGCAGTGGATTTATAATGTTGATGCAGTGCAACAGAGGAGGAATGGTTCGGGGCAGTGGGTGGTGATTGGTTGAAAGCAGTAAGAACTGTTGCTTTCTTCTGCTCTATGCATGTTACACTCCAGCTATAGTCGAACTAGATTGATGTTATATAGGTTTTTACCTGAGCTGTTGATACCTTGTATTCTGTTAGTTTAAACTTATATTACTGATTCAATAATATTAAAAAAACCAAGGCTCATTTTAGATGCCTTTTTACAGATAGTTGAAAGAGTCCGAGTCTGGGGGTAAGCTTGGTGATCTGGATGCATATGAGATTGAAGGAGGCGAAACAAAATCTGAAATACTTCAAAATTTTGCAGAGTTCCAGTTTTCTTGTGTATGCAACATGGAAGTTCATATTATATTTATTTTTGCTGAGAAAGTGCTGTTGTATAAAACTTCAAAATCTTGCAGAGTTCCAGTTTTCTTGTTGTATATTATAACATATATGAGCAACATCTTTTCCAGTTATTTTGTATAATACTGCTCTTGTATAATATTGACCATATTTTGTATAATACTCCTTCTATTGTAATCCAACTATTGCCGTATCTATTTCTGCTTTAAATACTGCTTCTATTGTATAATACTGCATCTATGCTGTTGTAATTCACGGCTATGAGCTGTGTGAATTAGATACTGCTTTTATTGTATTATACTGCATCTACGGTATTGCAATTTATGATCATGAGCTTTGTGAATTAGATATGGCTTATTGCTGTATCTATTACATCAATTAGATACGGTCAAAAGCCGTATCTAATTCATGTGCTTAGTATACGAAATAAATATGGCCATGGACCGTATCTAATTGGAGAATTAGATACGGCCATAGGCTGTATCTAATTAGAGAATTAGATACGGTCGATGGCCGTATCTAACTCGAGAATTAGATACGGTCGATGGCCGTATCTAATTATTAAACACGCTTTCTTTTGATACGGCTAACGGCCGTGCCTAATTGTTTTAGATACGGCCCTAAGCACTGCCCAATTCGCCTTTCTGGTGTAGTGATATACCCAAAGCTTCAGTTTCAAACTTCTGAAACTAATGGTTCAGACGTCTGAATACTGTTCTGGGCAAAAAATTATTTCCCAGATCAGACGTCTGAATTATCAATTTTAGACGTCTGAAATTGCTCAAGTCCAACCTGAGAGGAAATAGGCTAAAATTAGCCATTTTCAGACGTTTGAAATAATGATTCAGACGTCCGAATAGTGTTCTGGAAAACATTTATTTTCCAGATTCAGACATCTGAATCATTTATTTTAGACGTTTGAATCTACTTATCTTTGCCTAATTTGCCTAAGTTGTGTGGGTTTTCAATTTTAATCAATTCGTGTTGATCCGAATTATTGTTATAATTTATTATCGACTTTGATGACTTCTTTTCGGAATTTTTGAGAATATCCATTAGATGGATTCGATATCAACTTTTATGGCTTTGATTCACGCCTTCGAATGAGAATCTCTGGCGATTGATTGTTTCTACAATCATTTCTGTGATTTGTCACTTTAAAAATATAAAGGTTTTCTATACTAGTAGTAAATATCAAAACCCGTTCATCAAAATGATTTCAACACTATTTTATTGCAAAGCTCGTTATTTAAAACTATTTTCCTACCTATTATTATATACAAACCTTTACCTGACTCGTATGAGAAATCTAATTAAACAGCTTAGTAAAACAAGTGGTATGAAATGCTTGCGTTTACTTCGTCGGTTAATCCTTGGACTTGTTCGATTGAAACTCTTGTGACAACTTTCGAGTGGAGATCTACAATTTGTTCGTAAATATTTAAGTTAAGCCAGTGGTTGTGGGACATGAAGCTAAACTCATATATTTACTAGCTTAGTGTAATTGACACTTCTTGATGATCGATGATGATCATTTTGCGATTTAGACTAGCAATGTGCGATGTCTCTTTGTCTACGAGGGAGACTAAACCCCGTTCTGTGGAGCTTCGGCTCAAAATTGATGGGGTAGCGACCCATGGTCTTCGGGCCGTTTTGTGGAGCTTCAGCTCAAAAATAAATGGTTAGCAACCATGGAATAGCGTTCCGTTTTGTGATACACGTGTTGGTGGGCTTTCATGCTCCCGTTTTGTGATAGGGCTCCCCCTTTTTGTGATTTCTGGATTTCTATTGATGATTTCTGGAATTTGTGTTTCACCAATTTTTGTGATTTACTTTGAAAAGTTTTATCAATATTTGTGCATTGGTGAATTCGTGTTCCACTAACTTTTCCGATTCGCTTTGACATATTAGTCAACATTTGTGGTATGGAGAAAGTGATGAAGAATATGACATTCTTTTTAGTGTCTTGAGATTTCTTGAGACATAGTTGTTAAATATGCGCTTATATGATTTTTGTTTGATGATAATAAACATATATACATTCGTTTAAATGTATTTGTTAATGTACAATTTTATTTTTCATAGAATAAATAAATATTTGCTGAATAAAATTAAATGACACAGAATTTGAATTCAAACGAATATTTTATTCAAACTAATATTTATTACAATTTTAAATAGTACAATTTCATGCTCTCACTATACATATACATTTTTGATTACAATCACATCACATTTCACATTTACAGTTAACCTCACTACATATCACTCATACTCGTGTTTTTGTCTTCAACTGCATTCCGGTTTGAATCCAGCATCTGAGTAATCTGCAAAAATATTCTCAAACGCAGTAAAATTGAAAGAGAAATATTTTTGAAATTTGAAAGAAACGACGATTTTGAAAACATTGTTTGCCTCAGTTATTTGGGTTGTTCGTCATCATTTTTGACTGTGCAATATCTGTGCATATCAGTATTTTTATCAGGGACAGGCAATTATAAGTGGCTGCAG
Source organism: Allium cepa (assembly GCA_030765085.1). NCBI lineage: Eukaryota > Viridiplantae > Streptophyta > Magnoliopsida > Asparagales > Amaryllidaceae > Allium > Allium cepa. The sequence goes on along the minus strand of CM060940.1, from coordinate 457,643,293 downwards.
TACACACGTGTACATTCGTATACGTGTGCACTGCCCCGCCAACTCGTGTTCACAAATCAAACAAAAGCACTACTAACAATTCAACACAAGGTCAAATCCAAATAACACATGAATTTAACTCAGCATGCAAACATGATCTCAACATCCAAGCATAAAGATCAATATGCAGTGACACATGCAGTGGATACACAAAACCAAATACACAACCGAGTTCCCAACATTGTCCAGACTGAATTCAAGTGCAGACCAAGTGCGGGATCGAAGTCAACAACTCAAGTGCTACCAGTGAAACACAAATGAACAAATATCACAATGAACCAACAATACATGCAGGTGAACAGAAGTGTTGAATCAAAACATAATCAAGTCCAGCAGCATGAACAAGTACGGCAGCATGTGAATGCATCAAAGCAAGTAAACAACAATGTCGAGCTCGAGACAGTACAGCTACAACATGGTGCAGAACCAAAGCCAAGTATAATGTACAGGGAAGCCAAAGTAGTACACAAACAACATAGAAGTATGGATGTACTCAATGCAACCCAGATAAACATGCACGACTTATGGCAGTGAAACTCAAACAAAGTGCAGGGGAAAACAAATGCAACAATTCAAATTCAAGACAGCTACTACCACAATGAACCAGTGACAACAAAGGTCAAACACAAATGAACACACATGGACAACATGTCATGAATGAACTAGCAAAGGCTAGCCATCAACATAACAGACTCACCAACCAGACTATGATGCAAGAAATAACTCAAAGGACAGCAGACATAACAGATCAAAAGCAACTGTTCTTAACTGCAAGTTCAATTCAAATGGATGGAAGCTATAGGTCCAGTTACAACTAGACCAAGTGCAGCATCAATGCAGACAGCATAATGATCCAAACATCAACAAAGGAGCAAACCAAATATGCAGTGCATTCTCAAGTACACAGTGAAATTGCCACAGTCTCAAACTCGAATGACAAACCGAACCAAGATATCAGCAAGCAAGAACAACAGAGTTTCAAAAATCCAATGCTCAACATCATATGAATCCAAATCAACTGTACTGGACAATACAAGGAAATGAAGACTGCAGCAATATACAGAAATACAAAATGACCAGAGTCGAACCAACACTGTGGCAAGTTGTTAAAACATGCAAAACAAGAATGGAAAGTTTACAAAGTATTAAAGCCGTGTTTTTTACCAAGTCAATAATCAACACCGTGGTCATCACGAAATAAATCACCGAAAGCATATTCATATTGAACAAGTCAGAATCAATCTCAATCGTTCAAGAATAATAAAGTGGCCGAGATGAAGAATTTGACAAATTCAAATCAACATATGCGAACGCAATTCTAGGAAATCAAATCCTATATAAGCCCAATCATCATCGGCAGATTAAGCATCGAGTTCAAGTACGAAAGATTAGAAAAAGCAAAAAGCACAAATTACATACCGAAGCAATCGAACTCGATCAAGGAGGAGAAGCCGCAAACAATTGAAGCAAATCAGAGAAACAGTGATTGCAATCAACCAACAAAGGAAGTGACTTCAATTTGAAACCCTAATTTAAGAGCACGGCAACCAAAGGGACGAAGCCCTAAATCTGCAAGAGGAGCGGCCATTTTTTCTCAAACGAAAAAATAAAAGGAACGGGTTGAAGAAGTGAATAAGGGGCCGGCCTTTTAATTTGGGCTTAGTTTTTTTTATTAAATAGGGTTTTGTTATTTAAATTGTTTTTAAATTGTATTTTTCTTTTAAACCGTTTTTAATTTTCTAGTCGTGTGACTAGGGGACAAACTACGGTGTGTAGTTTGGGAATTCGCAACTCGGTGGTTGAGTTGTGGTCAGGGTTTTGAGCGTAGAGTTAGATTAGTCAATAGCGGGTATAGCGAGTTTACGTGTGTAAGCGAGGGACTATTTAATTTCTAGTAGAAACCTTGGGGGCAGCACGTAGGCAGGGTTTTGCCGAAGCTGGGTAAATTCTGTGTTGTTCTGTTATTTATATTCTGCAATATCTGTGCTGCTATTCTGTGATCTGAATTGAAATTAATTCATAAGCTTCTGCGATTAATTTTTATAATTTACACTATCACCCTATTCACCCCCCCCCTCTAGGGTGAAATCGATCCTACAAGTGGTATCAGAGCTAGGAACAAAAGCCATTTTTGTTTTAAAATTTTGATTTTACAAAAACCAATTTTTGTTTAAAAATTCGTGTTTCAAAAATCAATTTTTGTTTAAAAATTCGTGTTTCAAAAATCAATTTTTGTTTTAAAAATTGTGTTTCAAAAAAATCGGTTTTTGTTTTAAAAATTTGAATTTTTAAAATGGCTTCTTTTAATAATGCTTTTGCAGAGGGTCAGTCGATAGTTAGACCACCAATGTTCAATGGTGAATATGCTTACTGGAAAAATAGAATGCAAATTTTTTTGAAAACCATTGACGCTTGGAATATTGTTGAGACAGGTTATAGAATACCAACTATAACTGTAGATAATCAGGAAATGGAGAAACCAAAGGAACAATGGACAGAACTAGAAAATAAATTACAAAATACTAATGCCAAAGCTATGAACTCTATTATCTGTTCATTAGATCAATTTGAATTTAATCGTGTCTCACATTGTCTAACTGCGCAGGAAATATGACACATACTAGAAGTGACTCACGAAGGAACATCTCAAGTCAAAGAATCTCGCCTTGCAATGCTAAGCAGCGAATACGAGAACTTCAAAATGGCGAAGGAAGAAAATGTCAAAGAGATGTACGGACGACTCTCCAATATCGTATACAAATCAAAAGCTCTCGGAAAAACATACACCGAATTAGAAATAGTCCAGAAAATCCTCAGAGTCCTTCCACGAAGCTTTGAAGCAAAAGTAACTGCCATACAAGAATCGAAAGATTTAAAACAACTTAAAGTTGAGGAACTCATCGGAAATCTCACCACTTATGAGCTAGAAATGAAATTCAAAGAAGAGCGTGAAGGAGGTGACACTCAAAAGAAATCAATAGATCTCAAAGGAACAACCGAAAGTGATGATGATAACGATGAAGTTGATGGAGCAGCAGAATTGGAGCTGTTAATAAGGAAACTCAAAAAATGGAATCAAAAACATGGAAATTCAGCTCGAAATCAAAAAGCAAAAAGCAGAATAGCCAAAGCACTAGACTACTCAGAAGAACAAAAGTTTATTTGTTATAATTGCAACAAACCCGCTCATATCAAGCCCGATTGTCCACAAATTAAATCCAGCCATGGAAAGAAATAGAAAAAGAAAAGTTTTGCAGTCACTTGGGATGAAATAGACGAGAATGATCAAAGCACTGGCAGTGAAAGCGAAAAGGCAGAATTGTGTCTTCGAGGTGATACAACTGACAGTGACGATGACGAGCCAAGTGAGGTATCAAAACTTACCCATTCTGAGTTGCTTATATATTTTCATGAAGTAAACGGTTGTTTTGAACGACTTAGGGAAAAATACGCCAAACTTGAATCTCAAAAAGATACTTTGATAGAATGTAATAAACAACTTGATCAATTAGTTAAAACCTATCAAAGTAGGATCCCTAAGTGTGATAAGTGTCCAACATTTGATGAAGAAATTAAAAAATCAGAAATTAAAATAAAATCGCTTGAAAATGAAATTCTGATTTTAAAGGAGAATGAAAATACTAGGAGAGAGAATTCTATTAAAAAGTGCACACAGTTGTTAAACGAAAATGAATCTCTCAAATCACAAGTCCAACAATTGTCAACGACTTTAGATAAATTTTCAAAAAGTGAAAAATCGTTGAATATGCTATTAGGAAAGCAAACTGTTAATACGGTTAAACAAGGACTTGGATATAATAGTTCGAAAATTGTTGAAAGCAATATTAGTCAAGCTAAATCCATGTGCACAATTTGTAGAAAATATGGACACAATCACAATAATTGTTGGTATAGACCCAAACATGTGAAAACTATACCGATTTGGATTCCAAAAGGCACAAATATAAAATCTCTCAAAGTTAAACAAATTTGGGTGCCAAAAGGAACAATTATAAATAATTTTGGGTCTTTACAAAAAAAAATTTCGAAATATTCTGCCACTAACAATCATGGACCTATAAAAACAAATAGGTCACATAAATCTTTTCTCGTGTAGGTGTGGTGGCAGGCTAAGGAACAACAATAGTGTTCTCTGGATTTTGGCTGTTCCAGAAACGCAACGGGCGACAAAACAAAGTTCCTTAGCCTAGTATAAAGGTGACAGAATCACAATGGACAACGACGAAAAATATCGTAAAGGTAAAACAGGTAATGGTATGTTTTAAACGATATATTAAATGTGATAATCTGCACCATATTCTGAATTAAAATCAGCCAATATTGAGATTGATGAAAAGATGATGATTTCTGATTCTAATTTATTCAACATAGTTGGCCAATTATATTCTTATGCCAAAAACACTATAATAATCTTTAGATTTTTTGAATTACTTCATATATATCATTTGGAATTAAAAATAGTGTTTTGTTGGATAATCATACATTTGGTTATAATTCGGCTAACTCTATATTCACGATTTTTGAGTATTTACACGGCTTCATTTCAAATTCAAGAGAATGTTATTTAAAATGCTGTTAAAATTGAATTTGAAATTTTTGGTGCACACTTCATGTTGTTGGTCTATAAAATTCAATTGATGATAATTTTTGGGTGAAAGAGAAATTCAGATGCAGATTACACTGGTAATCTAGTTGATAGAAAAATTACTAGTGAAATGTGATTTTTTTTTTAGACATTTAGTAACCGCATCGTTTTTCAAATAAAATATCTGCATATTCTTCATTTCAAATAATTTTCAAATAGCAGAAAATTCTCTTTTAAAACCCCTGGAGAAAATCATGTTTGACCATAGGTTCAGATTAGTCATTTTTGAAAAATTAATTTCATAATTATTTTTGAATTTGATTTTAAATGACTATTTTGACTAATCTGACTCCCTAATGTTTATCGAAAAGAAAAATAGTGATTGAAAAAGTGATGAGTGTTAATGTTGATCAAATATTATGACTCGAGACGGTATAATTAATGAATTTCTTTAGAAATTTAAACAAGAGTTATAAAACTTTTTGTTGGTAAAAATTCCATGACCATCTCTATATCTATCATATTTCTAACGACCATCACTCATCAAAAATTCTATATAGTTTGTCGATATGTGGTAGTTTAAACAGGAATCGTTCGTTTTTCATTTTTCGCATTTTTTTATAAAAAAAAAACGGTAATAATAATTGTTGAATATGCGCTTATATGATTTTTGTTTGATGATAATAAACATATATACATTCGTTTAAATGTATTTGATAATATACTATTTTATTTTTTCACAGATTAAATAAATATTTGCAGAATAAAATAAATAACACGAAATTTGAATTCAAACGAATATTTTATTCAAACAAATAAAATAAATAACACGAAATTTGAATTCAAACGAATATTTTATTCAAACAAATATTTATTACATCTTTGAATAGTACAATTTCAAGCTCTCACTATAACTATACAACTTTGATTACAATTACATCACATTTCACATTTACAATTCACCTCACTACATATCACTCACACTCGTATTTATCTTCAACTTCATTCCAGTTTGAATCCAGCATCTGAGAAATCTGCAAAAATATTCACTAACGCAGTAAAATTGAAAAAGAAATATTTTTGCAGTATAAAATAAAACGTGAATTTTAAAAATATAATTTGCCTCAGTTATTTGGGTTGTTCGTCATCATTTAAATTTGAATTCATCATACACGAACAACTTGTGACATACACAGTGTATCACTGTATATGCCACAAGGCCGTGCACACCGACATATACACTTGATAATGCTACAGGGACAGGTGAGCACAGGTCAAACCCAAATGCAAAGCCGGGTTCAACGCACGTGCAATATATTTAAAATCACGACACAAGCACAAGGTCAAATCCTATTTTTGAAACTGGATTCAACACAAGGCGACATGATATGAATGCAACGAAGACCAACATCAAAATGGACTGCAACATGGATATCACAATCAAACTGCAACAAGGCAACTAGGAATGAACAGAACATAACAGCACCAATGCATGTAAGTCAGTGGCAAAACACAAACTGTAGTGGCTAACCAGAAGTGAAGATTGCAGCAACATCAAGTGACAATGCAAGCAAAAACTCAAGTGCAACAGTGAATTTCAGTATGGTAGTGAAACAGACAACTACTGAAGCTCAAGAGGTGGTGTAAATACAACTCGAAGAATGCAAGTTCATATGTACAGCAACCCAACTGCAATACTGCGACAACAAGGCATTGCAACCAGCAGATTACTGCAAACCAGTTTGGAAATTACTCAAGAAAATTACAACCAAAAGGCTACCACTTCAACAACATATATACATATATGCACATATATGTATACATGTATATGATACAGGGACAGTAACAAATATGCAAATGTCAAGACCAACCAGAGTACAACTACTGAAGCTCAAGTATACCACAATATCAACAAACCCAAATGACCAGACCAACAACAACAAATACAACTTTAATGCAAACAGTCAAGTTAATGCACAATGATGAACAAGGCAACAGTGAAGTACAATATCAATTCCAATGAATTGAAACTCAACTGTATGAAAAGTGTTTCAGTAATGAACAAAGACCAGGCTACACAATATCAAGGTGAAACCAAATATACACAAGTGCAGATGAACAGATATGGCTGAAGTCAATGAAGCCAAGGCAAACTGAAATATCCAAAGCCACAGGAGAACAAGACACAGTACACAAATGCAAGTGCACAACTAAACTCGAGTGGAACAGAGAAGCTATGGTACTAAGATAAAAATGCAAGTGATAGTGAATATGTACAAGTGCAGTGACCAGAAACTCAAGCTTCAAAAAGCTACAGCAACAATGCAAACTACAGGAATAAATATCAAGCGATACCAACTACAAGTACAGTGCTATCAAATGAACCAGTGACAATGCAACAATCAACTCGACCAAGTATCATGATACAACAAAGCAATGCCACCAGAATTTCATATCAAGTTCGGCATCAGGATGAGAAGAACCAACAGAACAACCATGTATCAATAACAATGCAACATAGTGACAATCACAAGCATCACAACATATTCAAGTTGAAGCCGTGAATGACACAAATACAGGCAGTGAAGAATACTGAAGTGAATGAAGATTAGTTAGCAGGTGAAAGTGCAACAGGAATGCAGACAGTGGCCGAAGCCAATTTACAAAATATCGAAGTCAAAGAAGAATAATAAACATCAAAGACATAATGACCAAGTCACGTGTCAAAACATTGGTTATCAAAAATCAAGTTATACGAAATTTATCAAGTCAGAGAAAATCACGGAGCCATAGTCAATTATCACAAATTCAAAGCCGAAGATTTGTAAACCAAGTCAACCGAGCAATATCAAGAATATTCACATGTGAAGTAGTCAGAATCAATCTCAAACATTCAAGCATTATCAAGTGGCCGAGATGAATATTTGACAAATTCAAATAAATATATACGATCGAAGATTCAGGAAATCGAACACATATATAACCCAATCATCATCGGCAATCAATGCATCGAATTCCAGAAAGCATAAATCAGTAAAGAAAAAAAGCACATAATTACATACCGGAATTCGATCAACGAAGCAGCCGCGGTGAGCAAATCAAAGAGTCTCGAAGTAGCCAGAGAGAGCAACAACAAATCGATCGAGCAACGCAACTCTCGAACAAACATATATTCGATCGAACAAAAGTCGGCTCTTCGAAAGCCCTAATTTGCATCAAGGAGGAAACCCTAATTTCGCAAGGAGGAACGAACAATTGAGACAGAGGAACGGCCGCGTACGAACAAGAAATAAAAAGAGACGGTCAAGATAAATTAAAAAGGGGGCCGACCTTACTATTTTTATAAAAGGGGTTTATATTAAAATTAGTTTTATTTTAAATTTGCTTTTAATTTGTATTTTCTTTTTTAACCGTTTATATTTTCTAGTCGTGTGACTAGGGTACAAGCTGCGGTGTGTAGCTTGAGAATTCGCAACTCGGTAGTTGAGTTGTGGCAGGGTTTTGAGCATAGAGTTAGATTAGTCAATAGCGGTGTATAGAGAGTTTACGTGTGTAAGCGAGGGACTATCTAATTTCTAGTAGAAACCTTGGGGGCAGCACGTAGGCAGGGTTTTGCCGAAGCTGGGTAAATTCTGTGTTGTTCTGTTTTATTCTGTTATTTATATTCTGTGATATCTGTGCTGCTATTCTGTGATCTGAATTGAAATTAATTTATAAGCTTCCGCGATTAATTTTTAATAATTTACACTATCACCCTATTCACCCCCCCTCTAGGGTGAAATCGATCCTACAAGTGGTATCGGAGCTAGGAACAAAAGCCATTTTCGTTTTAAAATTTTGATTTTACAAAAACCAATTTTTAATTTAAAAATTCGTGTTTCAAAAATCAATTTTTGTTTAAAAATTCGTGTTTCAAAAAATCAATTTTTGTTTTAAAAATTCGTGTTTCAAAAATCGGTTTTTTGTTTTAAAAATTTGATTTTTTTTTAAAATGGCTTCTTTTAATAATGCTTTTGCAGAAGGACAATCCATAGTTAGACCACCAATGTTCAATGGTGAATATGCTTACTGGAAAAATAGAATGCAAATTTTTCTGAAAACCATTGACGCTTGGAATATTGTTGAGACAGCTTATAGTATACCAACTATAACTGTAGATAATCAGGAAATAGAGAAACCAAAGGAACAATGGACAGAACTAGAAAATAAATTACAGAATACTAATGCCAAAGCTATGAATTCTATTATCTGTTCATTGGATCAATTTGAATTTAATCGTGTCTCACATTGTCTAACTGCGCAGGAAATATGGCACATACTAGAAGTGACTCACGAAGGAACATCTCAAGTCAAAGAATCTCGCCTTGCAATGCTAAGCAGCGAATACGAGAACTTCAAAATGGCGAAGGAAGAAAATGTCAAAGAGATGTACGGACGACTCTCCAATATCGTATACAAATCAAACGCTCTCGGAAAAACATACACCGAATTAGAAATAGTCCGGAAAATCCTCAGAGTCCTTCCACGAAGCTTTGAAGCAAAAGTAACTGCCATACAAGAATCGAAAGATTTAAAACAACTTAAAGTTGAGGAACTCATCGGAAATCTCACCACTTATGAGCTTGAAATGAAATTCAAAGAAGAGCGTGAAGGAGGTGACACTCAAAAGAAATCAATAGCTCTCAAAGGAACAACCGAAAGTGATGATGATAACGATGAAGATGATGGAGCAGCAGAATTGGAGCTGTTAATAAGGAAATTCAAAAAATGGAATCAAAAACATGGAAATTCAGCTCGAATTCAAAAAGCAAAAAGCAGAATAGCCAAAGCACTAGACTACTCAGAAGAACAAAAGTTTATTTGTTATAATTGCAACAAACCCGGCCATATCAAGCCCGATTGTCCACAAATTAAATCCAGCCACGGAAAGAAACAGAAAAAGAAAAGTTTTGCAGCCACTTGGGATGAAATAGACGAGAATGATCAAAGCACTGGCAGTGAAAGCGAAAAGGCAGAATTGTGTCTTCGAGGTGATACAACTGACAGTGACGATGACGAGCCAAGTGAGGTATCAAAACTTACCCATTCTGAGTTGCTTATATATTTTCATGAAGTAAACGGTTGTTTTGAACGACTTAGGGAAAAATACGCCAAACTTGAATCTCAAAAAGATACTTTGATAGAATGTAATAAACAACTTGATCAATTAGTTAAAACCTATCAAAGTAGGATCCCTAAGTGTGATAAGTGTCCAACATTTGATGAGGAAATTAAAAAATCAGAAATTAAAATAAAATCGCTTGAAAATGAAATTCTGATTTTAAAGGAGAATGAAAATACTAGGAGAGAGAATTCTATTAAAAAGTGCACACAGTTGTTAAACGAAAATGAATCTCTCAAATCACAAGTCCAACAATTGTCTACGACTTTAGATAAATTTTCAAAAAGTGAAAAATCGTTGAATATGCTATTAGGAAAGCAAACTGTTAATACGGTTAGACAAGGACTTGGATTTAATAATTCGAAAATTGTTGAAAACAAGATTAATCAAGTTAATTCTATGTGCACAATTTGTAGAAAATTTGGACACGATCACAATAATTGTTGGTATAGACCCAAACATGTGAAAACTATACCGATTTGGGTTCCAAAAGGCACAAATATAAAATCTCTCAAAGTTAAACAAATTTGGGTGCCAAAGGGAACAATTATAAATAGTTTTGGGTCTACACAAAATTATTTTTCAAAATTTTCTGCCACTAACAACCATGGACCTATAAAAACAAATAGGTCACACAAAATTTTCATCGTGTAGGTGTGGTGGCGGGCTAAGGAACAACAATAGTGTTACCTGGATTTTTGGCTGTTCCAGAAACACAACGGACGACAAAGCTAAGTTCCTTAGCCTAGTATAAGGGTGACAGAATCACAATGAACAACGACGAGAAATATCGTAAAGGTAAAGACAGGTAAAAGTATATTTATTTGTACGATATATTAAATGTGATAATCTGTACCATTTTCTGAATAAAACCAGCCAATTATGCGATGATGATATGATGATGATTTAATGATGATTTTGATTCTGACTTTATTCAAAATTGTTAGCCATTTATATTCTTATGCCAAAAACACTATAAAATTCTCTAGAATTACTTGATATATAAGTTTGAGAGAAAAATAGTGTTTTGATTGGATAATAATATTGTTGTTATAATATTTTTGGCTAAAACTATATTCATGTTTTGACACGGCCTCGATTTAAAATCCTAATGAATTCTATTTTAAAAATTGTAAAAAGGATTTTAAATTTTTTTGAAAGTGTTGAAACTTTTAAGAAATTGCTTTGAAATAAAAATAATGTTTGATGGCTTCTAAAATTGACACTTTAATATATGTTTGATTGTTGACATGGTTTTCATTTCAAATCCAAGAGAATTTCATTTAAAATTTGTTGATAATAATCATGAGAAAATTTGTTGAAATTTCTTAATCTGGTCTTTTACATTCAACGAGTGAATTTTGAGTGAAATTTAAATTCAGATGCAGATTACACTGGTAATATGGTTGATAGAAAAATTATTAGTGTAACGTGATTAATTTTTGAAACATTCATTTGCTGCATCGTTTTTTCAAAGAAAATATCTGCATATTCTTCATTTCAAATAATTTTCAAATAGCAGAAAATTTTCTTTTAAAACCCCCTGGAGAAAATCATTTTTGACCATATTTTCAGATTATTCATTTTTGAAAAATTAATTTCATAATTATTTTTGAATTTGATTTTAAATGACTATTATGACTAATCTGACTCCCAAATGATTATCGAAAAGAAAAACAGTGATTGAAAAAGTGATGAGTGTTGATATTGATCATATATTATAACTCGAGAAAGTATAAATAGAAAATTTCTTTAGAAATTTAAACAAGAGTTATAAAACTTTTTGTTGGTACAAATTCCATGACCATCTCTATGTCTATCATATTTCTATCAACCATCATTCATCAAAATTCTATATAGTTTGTCGATATGTGGTACTTTAAACAGAAATCGTTCGTTTTTCATTTTCGCATTTTTAAAAAATAATAATAATAATAATAATAAATAAATAAATACCAAAGTATTCACTCTCATTTAAAAGTCCTCACGGTTATGCATGGGTGAATTACTTGGAATTTGTTATGTGCTTCCATGCTCATTTAAAAGTCCTCACGGTTATGCATGTATGGAACGCATATCAAAAGTTGATTTTTAAAATAAACAAGTTGATTCTAATCCCATTTAAAAGTCCTCACGGTTATGCGTGGTTAGAAGATACTTGAATTCAATTTTTAAAAATAAAATTGGAATACTACTAATCTCATTTAAAAGTCCTAACGGTTATGCATGGTTAGTAGATATTCAAATTCCTGATATAAATATACCACAAATAGACACAACTGTATGGTTTTATATGATGACATCATTTCCATCATTCTAAAAGTGGAATATGCGCCTAACAAAATATTTATGATTTTTGTTTTATTTTTTATCGAAATTTAATATTTATATTCAATTGAGTTTTAAAGTTGAATTAATATCAATCACTTTATTTCTATTTTCTCTAACACTATAATTCTTTTGCTGATAACAAAAGGGGGAGAGAAAAGTTAAGATTTTGTCAAATAAAATCAAGCAAAGGTCAAATAATTTTCCATTTGCATCTAGGCTCATTTTTATTTGTATGCATATATGTAGGGGGAGTATTGTGTAGAGAGGAGCATTTAAATAGGGGGAGCAATTAGGATATAACTATGATCAAATACATTTAATATATTCAAAATCTTAAATATATGTTTGTTATCATCAAAAGGGGGAGATTGTTGAATATGCGCTTATATGATTTTTGTTTGATGATAATAAACATATATACATTCGTTTAAATGTATTTGATAATATACTATTTTATTTTTTCACAGATTAAATAAATATTTGCAGAATAAAATAAATAACACGAAATTTGAATTCAAACGAATATTTTATTCAAACAAATAAAATAAATAACACGAAATTTGAATTCAAACGAATATTTTATTCAAACAAATATTTATTACATCTTTGAATAGTACAATTTCAAGCTCTCACTATAACTATACAACTTTGATTACAATTACATCACATTTCACATTTACAATTCACCTCACTACATATCACTCACACTCGTATTTATCTTCAACTTCATTCCAGTTTGAATCCAGCATCTGAGAAATCTGCAAAAATATTCACTAACGCAGTAAAATTGAAAAAGAAATATTTTTGCAGTATAAAATAAAATGTGAATTTTAAAAATATAATTTGCCTCAGTTATTTGGGTTGTTCGTCATCATTTAAATTTGAATTCATCATACACGAACAACTTGTGACATACACAGTGTATCACTGTATATGCCACAAGGCCGTGCACACCGACATATACACTTGATAATGCTACAGGGACAGGTGAGCACAGGTCAAACCCAAATGCAAAGCCGGGTTCAACGCACGTGCAATATATTTAAAATCACGACACAAGCACAAGGTCAAATCCTATTTTTGAAACTGGATTCAACACAAGGCGACATGATATGAATGCAACGAAGACCAACATCAAAATGGACTGCAACATGGATATCACAATCAAACTGCAACAAGGCAACTAGGAATGAACAGAACATAACAGCACCAATGCATGTAAGTCAGTGGCAAAACACAAACTGTAGTGGCTAACCAGAAGTGAAGATTGCAGCAACATCAAGTGACAATGCAAGCAAAAACTCAAGTGCAACAGTGAATTTCAGTATGGTAGTGAAACAGACAACTACTGAAGCTCAAGAGGTGGTGTAAATACAACTCGAAGAATGCAAGTTCATATGTACAGCAACCCAACTGCAATACTGCGACAACAAGGCATTGCAACCAGCAGATTACTGCAAACCAGTTTGGAAATTACTCAAGAAAATTACAACCAAAAGGCTACCACTTCAACAACATATATACATATATGCACATATATGTATACATGTATATGATACAGGGACAGTAACAAATATGCAAATGTCAAGACCAACCAGAGTACAACTACTGAAGCTCAAGTATACCACAATATCAACAAACCCAAATGACCAGACCAACAACAACAAATACAACTTTAATGCAAACAGTCAAGTTAATGCACAATGATGAACAAGGCAACAGTGAAGTACAATATCAATTCCAATGAATTGAAACTCAACTGTATGAAAAGTGTTTCAGTAATGAACAAAGACCAGGCTACACAATATCAAGGTGAAACCAAATATACACAAGTGCAGATGAACAGATATGGCTGAAGTCAATGAAGCCAAGGCAAACTGAAATATCCAAAGCCACAGGAGAACAAGACACAGTACACAAATGCAAGTGCACAACTAAACTCGAGTGGAACAGAGAAGCTATGGTACTAAGATAAAAATGCAAGTGATAGTGAATATGTACAAGTGCAGTGACCAGAAACTCAAGCTTCAAAAAGCTACAGCAACAATGCAAACTACAGGAATAAATATCAAGCGATACCAACTACAAGTACAGTGCTATCAAATGAACCAGTGACAATGCAACAATCAACTCGACCAAGTATCATGATACAACAAAGCAATGCCACCAGAATTTCATATCAAGTTCGGCATCAGGATGAGAAGAACCAACAGAACAACCATGTATCAATAACAATGCAACATAGTGACAATCACAAGCATCACAACATATTCAAGTTGAAGCCGTGAATGACACAAATACAGGCAGTGAAGAATACTGAAGTGAATGAAGATTAGTTAGCAGGTGAAAGTGCAACAGGAATGCAGACAGTGGCCGAAGCCAATTTACAAAATATCGAAGTCAAAGAAGAATAATAAACATCAAAGACATAATGACCAAGTCACGTGTCAAAACATTGGTTATCAAAAATCAAGTTATACGAAATTTATCAAGTCAGAGAAAATCACGGAGCCATAGTCAATTATCACAAATTCAAAGCCGAAGATTTGTAAACCAAGTCAACCGAGCAATATCAAGAATATTCACATGTGAAGTAGTCAGAATCAATCTCAAACATTCAAGCATTATCAAGTGGCCGAGATGAATATTTGACAAATTCAAATAAATATATACGATCGAAGATTCAGGAAATCGAACACATATATAACCCAATCATCATCGGCAATCAATGCATCGAATTCCAGAAAGCATAAATCAGTAAAGAAAAAAAGCACATAATTACATACCGGAATTCGATCAACGAAGCAGCCGCGGTGAGCAAATCAAAGAGTCTCGAAGTAGCCAGAGAGAGCAACAACAAATCGATCGAGCAACGCAACTCTCGAACAAACATATATTCGATCGAACAAAAGTCGGCTCTTCGAAAGCCCTAATTTGCATCAAGGAGGAAACCCTAATTTCGCAAGGAGGAACGAACAATTGAGACAGAGGAACGGCCGCGTACGAACAAGAAATAAAAAGAGACGGTCAAGATAAATTAAAAAGGGGGCCGGCCTTACTATTTTTATAAAAGGGGTTTATATTAAAATTAGTTTTATTTTAAATTTGCTTTTAATTTGTATTTTCTTTTTTAACTGTTTATATTTTCTAGTCGTGTGACTAGGGTACAAGCTGCGGTGTGTAGCTTGAGAATTCGCAACTCGGTAGTTGAGTTGTGGCAGGGTTTTGAGCATAGAGTTAGATTAGTCAATAGCGGTGTATAGCGAGTTTACGTGTGTAAGCGAGGGACTATCTAATTTCTAGTAGAAACCTTGGGGCAGCACGTAGGCAGGGTTTTGCCGAAGCTGGGTAAATTCTGTGTTGTTCTGTTTTATTCTGTTATTTATATTCTGCGATATCTGTGCTGCTATTCTGTGATCTGAATTGAAATTAATTTATAAGCTTCCGCGATTAATTTTTAATAATTTACACTATCACCCTATTCACCCCCCCCTCTAGGGTGAAATCGATCCTACAATAATAATAATAAATACCAAAGTATTCACTCTCATTTAAAAGTCCTCACGGTTATGCATGGGTGAATTACTTGGAATTTGTTATGTGCTTCCATGCTCATTTAAAAGTCCTCGCGGTTATGCATGTATGGAACGCATATCAAAAGTTGATTTGTAAAATAAACAAGTTGATTCTAATCCCATTTAAAAGTCCTCACGGTTATGCGTGGTTAGAAGATACTTGAATTCATTTTTTTTAAAAATAAAATTGGAATACTACTAATCTCATTTAAAAGTCCTAACGGTTATGCATGGTTAGTAGATATTCAAATTCCTGATATAAATATACCATAAATAGACATAACCATATGGTTTTATATGATGACATCATTTCCATCATTTTAAAAGTGGAATATGCGCCTAACAAAATATTTATGATTTTTGTTTGATTTTTTATTGAAATTTAATATTTATATTCAATTGAGTTTTAATGTTGGATTAATATCGATAACTTTATCTCTATTTTCTCTAACACTATTATTCTTTTGCTGATAACAAAAGGGGGAGAGAAAAGTTAAGATTTTGTCAAATAGAATCAAGCAAAGGTCAAATAATTTTCAATTTGCATATAGGCTCATTTACATATTTTTATTTGTATGCATATATGTAGGGGGAGTATTGTGTAGAGAGGAGCATTTAAATAGGGGGAGCAATTAGGATATATCTATGATCAAATACATTTAACATATTCAAAATCTTAAATATATGTTTGTTATCATCAAAAGGGGGAGATTGTTAAATATGCGCTTATATGATTTTTGTTTGATGATAATAAACATATATACATTCGTTTAAATGTATTTGTTAATGTACAATTTTATTTTTCATAGAATAAATAAATATTTGCTGAATAAAATTAAATGACACAGAATTTGAATTCAAACGAATATTTTATTCAAACTAATATTTATTACAATTTTAAATAGTACAATTTCATGCTCTCACTATACATATACATTTTTGATTACAATCACATCACATTTCACATTTGCAGTTAACCTCACTACATATCACTCACACTCGTGTTTTTGTCTTCAACTGCATTCCGGTTTGAATCCAGCATCTGAGTAATCTGCAAAAATATTCTCAAACGCAGTAAAATTGAAAGAGAAATATTTTTGAAATTTGAAAGAAACGATGATTTTGAAAACATTGTTTGCCTCAGTTATTTGGGTTGTTCATCATCATTTTTGACTGTGCAATATCTGTGCATATCAGTATTTTTATCAGGGACAGGCAATTATAAGTGGCTGCAGTACACACGTGTACATTCGTATACGTGTGCACTGCCCCGCCAACTCGTGTTCACAAATCAAACAAAAGCACTACTAACAATTCAACACAAGGTCAAATCCAAATAACACATGAATTCAACTCAGCATGCAAACATGATCGCAACATCCAAGCATAAAGATCAATATGCAGTGACACATGCAGTGGATACACAAAACCAAATACACAACCGAGTTCCCAACATTGTCCAGACTGAATTCAAGTGCAGACCAAGTGCGGGATCGAAGTCAACAACTCAAGTGCTACCAGTGAAACACAAATGAACAAATATCACAATGAACCAACAATACATGCAGGTGAACAGAAGTGTTGAATCAAAACATAATCAAGTCCAGCAGCATGAATAAGTACGGCAGCATGTGAATGCATCAAAGCAAGTAAACAACAATGTCGAGCTCGAGACAGTACAGCTACAACATGGTGCAGAACCAAAGCCAAGTATAATGTACAGGGAAGCCAAAGTAGTACACAAACAACATAGAAGTATGGATGTACTCAATGCAACCCAGATAAACATGCACGACTTATGGCAGTGAAACTCAAACAAAGTGCAGGGGAAAACAAATGCAACAATTCAAATTCAAGACAGCTACTACCACAATGAACCAGTGACAACAAAGGTCAAACACAAATGAACACACATGGACAACATGTCATGAATAAA
The DNA here is from genome assembly GCA_030765085.1 of Allium cepa. Taxonomy (NCBI): domain Eukaryota; kingdom Viridiplantae; phylum Streptophyta; class Magnoliopsida; order Asparagales; family Amaryllidaceae; genus Allium; species Allium cepa. The sequence goes on along the minus strand of CM060940.1, from coordinate 457,625,645 downwards.
CTAGCAAAGGCTAGCCATCAACATAACAGACTCACCAAACAGACTATGATGCAAGAAATAACTCAAAGGACAGCAGACATAACAGATCAAAAGCAACTATTCTTAACTGCAAGTTCAATTCAAATGGATGGAAGCTATAGGTCCATTTACAACTAGACCAAGTGCAGCATCAATGCAGACAGCATAATGATCCAAACATCAACAAAGGAGCAAACCAAATATGCAGTGCATTCTCAAGTACACAGTGAAATCGCCACAGTCTCAAACTCGAATGACAAACCGAACCAAGATATCAGCAAGCAAGAACAACAGAGTTTCAAAAATCCAATGCTCAACATCATATGAATCCAAATCAACTGTACTGGACAATACAAGGAAATGAAGACTGCAGCAATATACAGAAATACAAAATGACCAGAGTCGAACCAACACTGCGGCAAGTTGTTAAAACATGCAAAACAAGAATGGAAAGTTTACAAAGTATCAAAGCCGTGTTTTTTACCAAGCCAATAATCAACACCGTGGTCATCACGAAATAAATCACCGAAAGCATATTCATATTGAACAAGTCAGAATCAATCTCAATCGTTCAAGAATAATAAAGTGGCCGAGATGAAGAATTTGACAAATTCAAATCAACATATACGAACGCAATTCTAGGAAATCAAATCCTATATAAGCCCAATCATCATCGGCAGATTAAGCATCGAGTTCAAGTACGAAAGATTAGAAAAAGCAAAAAGCACAAATTACATACCGAAGCAATCGAACTCGATCAAGGAGGAGAAGCCGCAAACAATTGAAGCAAATCAGAGAAACAGTGATTGCAATCAACCAACAAAGGCAGCGACTTCAATTTGAAACCCTAATTTAAGAGCACGGCAACCAAAGGGACGAAGCCCTAAATCTGCAAGAGGAGCGGCCATTTTTTCTCAAACGAAAAAATAAAAGGAACGGGTTGAAGAAGTGAATAAGGGGCCGGCCTTTTAATTTGGGCTTAGTTTTTTTTATTAAATAGGGTTTTGTTATTTAAATTGTTTTTAAATTGTATTTTTCTTTTAAACCGTTTTTAATTTTCTAGTCGTGTGACTAGGGGACAAACTACGGTGTGTAGTTTGGGAATTCGCAACTCGGTGGTTGAGTTGTGGTCAGGGTTTTGAGCGTAGAGTTAGATTAGTCAATAGCGGGTATAGCGAGTTTACGTGTGTAAGCGAGGGACTATTTAATTTCTAGTAGAAACCTTGGGGGCAGCACGTAGGCAGGGTTTTGCCGAAGCTGGGTAAATTCTGTGTTGTTCTGTTATTTATATTCTGCAATATCTGTGCTGCTATTCTGTGATCTGAATTGAAATTAATTCATAAGCTTCTGCGATTAATTTTTATAATTTACACTATCACCCTATTCACCCCCCCCCCTCTAGGGTGAAATCGATCCTACAATAGTATGATTTTAGTTATTGTTAAATGTATACTTTTCGTAGTATGACATTATTGTTATCATACGTTTTTATCATATCTCTTATTCTATCTCATTTTATTTGATATTTATAGTTAGACTGATCCATTTATTATTTTCTTATTAAATAATACTCGGATCAGACCGAGATGTTATAGGTGCTTCTGCTTGACTCCTTATCTGGGATCATCATTATCTGACTATTGTCTAGCTACATTAGATTGATAGTTTTTGTTGTTATACATTCGAGATAGAGACTCCTTAAGTATACATATTCTTTTGTCTAGCACTTGTATCCATTCTTTTGTCTTATTGTGGATTTTTTTGACCACTACTCTGATGTACACTTTCATGTGTTATATTCATATCTATTTCCGCCTTTGTGATATGGATATCTGTGACTGATTTATGTTATGTTTATTTCTATATTTGTTTCCGAAGATATTATAGCCACCGTGTAGTAGTTTTGAGTTTGTATCAGTACGTCGGATTTGCTCTTGAAATGAAATGCATGTTATTCTATCTGACATATTGATCCTCGCATAAAGCAATTACACGGATGGTCGCTCCTCTACAGCCTTATTCTTCATGCTAGTTGACGGCATTACTATGTAATGTCCTTGGCTAGCGTGAGTATAGAGGTGGGGCGTCACAACTTGGTATCGGAGCCAGGTTTCGGAACAATATGAAATATTATAACAAAGATCATCGTCCTAAGTCCATCTTAGGAGTCGTGCCTTAGGATTTTATTCGAGTCATTGGACTATCCTATTTCTTTTGTGATGCCTTGTTTTACCAATTATTATTGTTTAATATTCATTTTGAGAATAACTTTTTCTTCTTCTTTCTTTCTTTCTTAAAGAAGAGAAATGGTTAGATCAAATCGTCCCAGTGCCAGACAATCCAGTGCTACTCCCCAGGATGGAGTATTTTTGTCTGCCCAACAGCTTCTTGATCTTGTAAAGAATGCTCAAGCTACCGGACCCATTCAAGAGCCTACTCACCCTAAATCTGGGTTTGCACGCTTGTGCAGTGACTATACTAATTTGGGTGGGAAGCCATTCAGGGGTTCCGAGGGTGTTATTGAAGTCCAAGCTTGGCTTAGAACATGCGATCACATCTTTCCTCACATGAACCTTATTGATCTTCACTGAGTCCAAGTGGCTTCTAGTATGCTCCATGAAAGAGCATTAGATTGATATGAGCTTCTTATTTCTGAAATCATTGAAGCAGATCTTACTTGGGAACAATTCCGGGAAAGATTCGAATCAAAGTTTGTGCCGGAAGCTGAAAAAGTGACTTTGGCCTGGCGTTTTATTGACCTTGTTCAAGGTGAATCTTCTGTGACGGAATCCGTCGCATCTTTCGAATCTCTTTCTAAATACGGGGTTGAATACATTAATACCCCATTGAAGAAAAATCAAAGATTTGTTTATGGCTTGAATAAAAATCTCAAGAAGCCATTATTTTTGAAATTGAAAGTTTCTTTTGACCAACTTATTGATATCGCTCTTCGACTTGAAGAGGCAGATAAGGAAAGTGATGTTGAAGTTGTGGGTGTCAAACCAAACTTCAACAACAACAAGAAAAGGCCTAATAAGTTCAAAGGCCCTTATGCCAATAAGAAGGGGAAGCAAGCAACTCTTATGGCAAAGACTTCTACCTCTATTGGTGGGCAATGCTACAATTGTGGTTCTAAGGACCATTATGCAAATAAATGTTCAAAGCCCCTTGCTTGCCGCTATTGCAAAAGTTCGGATCATTATATATCCGCATGTCCCAAACTTCAAGGCAAGAAGGAGGGAAATCTAAATGCGGTGCAAACTCCTAGTAACACTTCTCATGGTCAAGGTATTTCTCATTCTATCCTTGATGGCATTATTATGTTTCTTGATCAACCAATTCGAGTTCTTTTTGATACGAGTGCATCCCATTCTTTTATATCAAAAGAACTTGTTGATACTTTTTTTTAAGTGTTGTTGCTTTAATGACTTCTTTGAGAATTGCGAATCCGGTCGGTGGATCCGCAGCACTCAGTTTGCTTTGTAGTGATGTCGAGATTATTTTATGTGATTTTTATTTCCGAGCCGATTTGCATGTCATGCATTACTTAGGCTTCGTAATGATTTTGGGAGTGGATAGGCTTAACCATTATGAAGCTCAAATCCTATGTTCTGAGCGGACTATTCATCTCCGACATCCTCAGTCTGTTAAACATGTTTCTATTGTTCTTAAAGATTCGGATTCCAACTTGACAGCATCTTTATATTCTTTAAATCCTCATGATGACGATAATGATGATGAAGAAGATGTCATTTCTCATATTCACGTTGTTCGTGAATTTTCCGACATATTTGAGTCCGTTTTAGGATTACCACCTAAGCGAGCAATTGAGTTCAGAATTAATCTAATTCCTGGAGCTTTACCTATTACTCGTCCTCCTTATCGCATGTCTAATAAATAAAATGAGGAGACGCGCAAACAATTATCCGAATTGGAAGAGATAGTTCCTCTCTTTGGGGAGCTTTTGATATTTTTGTGAAGAAATCTGATGGTACACGTAGGCTTTGCATTGACTACCGCAAGCTTAATGATCTTATATCAAGAATAAATATCCCTTGCCTCGGATTGATGATTTATTTGATCAGGTTAGTGGTGCTAGAGTCTTTTCACAATTAGACTTAGCAACCGATTTTCATCAGCTTCGTATTGCAGACGATAGCATTCCTTTGACATTATTCCGTACTCGTTATGGATCGTATGAATGGCTTGTTATTCCATTTGGTTTAACGAATGCTCCGGCTTATTTCGTTGACCTTATGAATCGAGCTTTCAAAGACTTCCTCGACCGGTTTGTTCTCATCTTTATAGATGATATTCTTGTTTATTCTAAAACCGAGGAAGAGCATGAAAAACTTCTTCGGATTGTGTTGGAAACTCTTAGGAGCAATCAATCGAAAGCAAAATTTTCTAAATGCCATTTTTGGCAATCTCGTGTGAAATTTCTTGGTCGCATCATTTCCGAATCTGGAATTTTCATGGATCCTTCAAAGATTGAAGCAATTCAAAATTGGAAGAGACCGGAGAGTGTGACGGAAATTCGTTGCTTTCTTGGATTGGCGGGTTATTACCCTCGGTTCATAAAGGACTTTTTTAAAATTTTCGTACCTCTTACTAGTTTGACAAAGAAGGGAGTTAAATACATTTGGTCGGACAAATGTGAAGCTTCTTTTCAGAAATTAAAAGAACTCCTTTCTGATGCTCCTATTCTTGTGATTCCCAAAGGGAACCAAGATTTTATTTTTTACACCGATTCCAGTCGTGTTGGTTTGAGAGCCGTTCTTATGCAAAGGTATCATGTTATTGCTTATGCTTCTAGGCATTTAAAGCCAGCCGAGACTAGGTATGCCACTCATAATTTAGAGCTCGCGGCTATTGTTTTCTTCCATCGAATTTGGCATCATTATTTTTTAGGAGAGAAATTTATTCTTTATACCGATCATAAATCTTTGGAGTATTTATTGTCTCAAAAGGAACTTAATTTGCGTCAACAACGTTGGCTCGAATTCCTTGCATCTTATGATCTTGATATTCTTTACACTCCCAGAAAGGGAAATCGCGTTGCTGATGCACTTAGTCGCAAGCAACAAGTGGTTGTTTCTATGATGATATCCAAAAGTAATGATCTCGAGACTTTATCCACTTGTGAGATTCGAGATTCTGAATCCGATTTATGTTCATCTTTTGTTCTATGTAGCCTTGAGGCTCATCCTTCTCTTTTAGACTGCATTCTTGAAGCTAAAAAGCTAGATCCCGAATTGGCTCTTCTTAGCCAAAATTTTAGGGATAAAATTGATATTGAAGGTTTGAAAGACTTTGATATTGATTCCCGTGGCGGTATTCGAAAATTTGGTAGACTTATCTTGCCAAATATTAGTGATCTGCATAAAGACATTTTAGAAGATTCCCATCGTTCTAAATTTACCATTCATCCCGGTAGTAGTAAAATGTACGGGGATATGAAGCGAATTTATTATTGGGATGGAATGAAATCCGATATTGTTAACTTTGTTAAGCGTTGCATGACTTGCCAACTCGTTAAGGCCGAGCATCAAAAGGCCCGGTGGGTTATTGCAACCTTTGGACATTCTGATTTGGAAGTGGGATCAAATTTCCATGGACTTTACTGACGGCCTTCCCCGTTCTCGTTCGGGTCATGATAGCCTATGGGTGATAGTTGATAGACTTACTAAATCCGTCCATTTTACTCCCGTTCGGTCCAACCAAACCGTACTACTTTTGGCTAAACTCTTTATTAAAGAAATTATTAAATTACATGGAGTTCCTACTTCTATTGTTAGTGCCCATGATCCATTGTTTACTAGTGGATTTTGGAAGAGTCTTCAAAAAGTTTTGGGAACGAAGCTTAATTTTAGCACCGCTTATCAACCTCAGTCCGATGGACAAACCGAGTGTGTGAATCAAACTCTTGAAGATCTTCTTCGTGCTTGTGTTCTTGATTTTGCTGGAAGTTGGGAAGATCATATTTCTCTTGTTGAGTTTTCCTATAATAATAGCTTCCAATCTAGTATTGGTATGGCACCTTTCGAAGCATTCTATGGAAGGCCATGCCGATCTCCTTCTTGTTGGCTTGAGGCCGTTGAGAAGCTTGTTTTAGGTCCATACTTTATTCGTGATTCCATAGAAAAGATTGACCTTATCCGCCATAGGATGAAAGAAGCTCAAAGTAGGCAAAAATCCTATGCCGTTAACTGAAGGAGGAAATTAGAACTTTCTATGGGAGATTTTGTGTTTATTCGTGTCTCACCTATGAAGGGTGTTGTGCATTTCAGTCGACCGGAAAATTAGCACCTCGATATATTGGTCCATTTCTCATCACCGAACGTATTGGTTTCGTGGCTTATTGCCATTTATTGCCGACTCAATTTTCTGTTATTCATGACGTGTTTCACGTTTCTCAACTATGGAAATGCCTTCGAGATTCTGATTCTATTCTTGAGTCCGATATTGTTGAAGAAATTAAAGTTTCACCTAATTTGACTTATGAGAAATATCCTATTCGAATCATTGCTACGGAGGTTAAACGCCTTCGAAATAAAGATGTTCCTCTTGTGAAAGTTCAATGGTCCTCAAATCCTAAGGATTGTTCTTGGGAATCTAGAGAATTCATCGAACGAACACATCCGGACTTACTCTCTCGTGCTCTGTGAGGTGAACTTCTTATTTCAAATTTCTTTTGTGTTGATATGCATTTAGGGTTGTTACGTTTTATTTTCTTCTTAAATATTGCGAGGACGCAATTTCTTTAAGGAGGGGAGTTTGTAACGACCCGCATATTTTACGATTGTATATTTAAATATTTTATTTAAATATAGCATCATTAGTCGGATTTTGGTCCGAAATACTACTTTTTGCAAACGATCAAATTAGGACTTGGGACCACTTCCATTGAGTTCAAAATGACGTTTGCGATCTTTTTGAGTATAAACATCGATATGTTTGGAGTTTGTAGAATTTTGCTACTTTTTCACTTTGGGGTTGGATTTTTGCCCAACAACCTAACAAATAACCCTAACTCCTCTACTCTTCATCCATTCATTCATTCTATTTTCTAACATTCAAGCTTTAGCAAAATTGGTGAAGGAGATTGGAAATTAAAATCCTAGGCCCTAGTTCCATTGTAAAATCCAAGTTCTAGCTCAAAATTCAAAGAGAGACTATTGGTAAGCATCATCTTCTTCTTATCCAACTCAATCTCTCTTCAATTTCAGAAAATTCCTAAACCTAACTTAGGAAATTTTCTTCTTTTGATCTTAGATTCAAGCTCCTTGGGTTGTGCTGAAGAGCGGTTGATCCTCCTTTACTTTCTAGCTTCTTCTTTCGTGTTTTTGTGTAAAAGGTGATATTTTTATTTCACATCTAAATCTATAACTATCTTGATTGTTAGGATGAATTCCTAACATCTTTACGTGTTCATTTGATTTTGATTTGGATTGATTTGGTGAATATTCTAATTTTTGGTGTTTTGAAAACAAAATCTATGAAAATCCTTAAATGGATGATGGACATGTTGATCGGAATGTATTGGAGAGTCTTTAAGGTTGGGTAGTCGGTTGGCGTAAACCCCTCGTAATCGTCACTCATCCGATTGCTTCCGATATAATTTGTCCATCACTGGCCAAGGGGAGAATATACCCAAAGTTTCAGTTTCAAACTTCTGAAATTAATGGTTCAGACGTCTGAATACTGTTCTGGGAAAAAATTTATTTCCCAGATCAGACGTCCGAATTATCAATTTCAGACGTCTGAAATTGCTCAAGTCCAACCCGAGAGGAAGTAGGCTAAAATTAGCCATTTTTAGACGTCTGAAATAATGATTCAGACGTCTGAATAGTGTTCTGGAAAACATTTATTTTCCAGATTCAGACATCTGAATCATTTATTTCAGACGTCTGAATCTGCTTATCTTTGCCTAATTTGCCTAAGTTGTGTGGGTTTCCAATTTTAATCAATTCGTGTTGATCCGAATTATTGTTATAATTTATTATCGACTTTGATGACTTCTTTTCGGAATTTTTGAGAATATCATTCGATGGATTCGATATCGATTTTTATGGCTTTGATTCACGCCTTCGAATGAGAATCTCTGGCGATTGATTGTTTCTGCAATCGTTTCTGTGATTTGTCACTTTAAAAATATAAAGGTTTTCTATACTAGTAGTAAATATCAAAACCCTTTCATCAAAATGATTTCAACACTATTTTATTGCAAAACTCGTTATTTAAAACCATTTCCCTACCTATTAGTATATACAAACCTTTACCTCACTCATATGAGAAATCTAATTAAACGGGTTAGTAAAACAAGTGGTATGAAACGCTTGCGTTTACTTCGTCGGTTAATCCTTGGACTTGTTCGATTGAAATTCTTGTGACAACTTTCGAGTGGAGATCTACAATTTTTTCGTAAATATTTAAGTTAAGCCAGTGGTTGTGGGACATGAAGCTAAACTCATCTATTTACTAGCTTAGTGTAATTGACACTTCTTGATGATCGATGATGATCATTTTGTGATTTAGACTAGCAATGTGCGATGTCTCTTTGTCTGCGAGGGAGACTAAACCCCGTTTCTGTGGAGCTTCGGCTCAAAATTGGTGGGGTGGCGACCCATGGTCTTTGGGCCGTTTTGTGTAGCTTTGGCTCAAAAATTAATGGTTAGCAACCATGGAATAGCGTTCTGTTTTGTGATACACGTGTTGGTGGGCTTTCATGCTCCCGTTTTGTGATAGGCCTTCCCCTTTTTGTGATTTCTGGATTTCTATTGATGATTTCTGGAATTTATGTTCCACCAATTTTTGTGGTTTACATTGATAAGTTTTATCAATATTTGTGCATTGGTTAATTTGTGTTCCACTAACTTTTTCGATTGGCTTTGACATATTAGTCAACATTTGTGGTACGGAGAAAGTGATGAAGAATATGACATTCTTTTTAGTGTCTTGAGATTTCTTGAGATATAGTATGATTTTAGTTGTTTTCAAATGTATACTTTTCATAGTATAGCATTGTTGTTATCATACGTTTTTCTCATATCTCTTATTCTATCTCGTTTTATTTGATATTTATAGTTAGACTGATTCGTTTATTATTTTCTTACTAAATAATACTCGGGTCAGACCGAGATGTTACAGGTGCTTCTGGTTGACTCCTTATCTAGGATCATCATTATATGACTTTTGTCTAACTATATTAGATTGGTAGTTTTTGTTGTTATATATTCGAGATAGAGACTCCTTAATGTATACATATTCTTTTGTCTAGCACTTGTATCCATTCTTTTGTGTTATTGTGGATATTTTTGACCACTACTCTGATGTACACTTTCATTTTTTATATTCATATCTATTTCCGCCTTTGTGATATGGATATCTATGACGGATTTATGTTATGCTTATTTCTATATTTGTTTTCGAAGATATTATAGCCACTGTGTAGTAGTTTTTAGTTTGTATCGGTATGTCGGATTTCCTCTTGAAATGAAATGCATGTTATTCTATCTGGCATATTGGTCCTCGCATAAAGCAATTACACGGATGGTCGCTCCTCTACAGCCTTATTCTTCGTGCTAGTTGACGACATTATTCTGTAGTGTCCTTGGCTAGCGTGAGTGTAGAGGTAGGGCGTCACAGTAAAAGTAACAATAATGGGAGGTTTGGCCCCAAACGCCTCTCTGACCACCTCAGAATCATAAACAGTGCTGGTAATGACCACTTCCCTATTGATACCACCACCGGCATAATCAATGTAACGACCCGTATTTTACATGTCGATGATATCGTAGAATTATTAGGTCGTTGGTATTGTTTATGTCGTCCAAAACTTAAGTCGTCCGGAGTTAGCTCGTGAGCGATTTAGTGGGGTAGAACGACCTAGGAGTTAGGTCGTGTAAAAGTTATGTCGTGTGAAAGATAGGTCGGGTGGAGCGACCTATAGGGTAACGACCTAAGTATATTGAGCGACCTATAGGATTGGGCCGACCTAGGCGAGTTAACGACCTAAGAGTGTGGGCGACTTATAGGATTAGCGACCTATAGGATGGGAACGACCTAAGGTATATATCCAACCTATAGAAATGAGTGACTTAGGGTTAGCGACCTAGCAGTTAGGCGAGTTAACGGGTTGAAGGCAGTTAACGACCTAAGAGCTATCGGGTTAGGGGTCCCAACGACCTAGTAGTGAGCGACCTAAAGCAGAGTGTTGCGTAGAGTTAGGTCAAGTGTAGCGACCTAAGAAGGGTAGCGACCTAAGGAGGCTAGTTACGATTGGTTAGGTCGTAAACGACCTAAGTTAGAATGATGTGTTTGTTAGGTCGCAGGAATGATAGGTCGCGTGAGTGATAGATCGTGGGGTTGCTTAACCCAGTTAGGTCGATCGGTCGCATGGATCGTTAGGTCGCGTGAGTACACCAGTTAGGTCGGGGAAGTGGCTAGGTTGTTAGGTCGTGATGTTTTAGGTCGTGGATGACCTAATAGTGAGCGACCTAAAACCGAGCGACCTAAAAACTGCCTATAAATACACGGCCATTTCCTCATTTTTTGGCACCGGATTTTGAAGCGACGAAGTGCTGCCATTTTGAGAGCTCGACTACAACATTTCTTCACTTCTTTTCTCTACTCTAATCTTGTGCTAACATCCATCCAAGATCGAAGATCAAGATCGAAGATCCAAGAGCCAAAGTTGAAGATCTTCATCCAACAAAGTGAGATTTCATCGTTTCAAGCGGGATTTCGACAAATCAAGCTTGAATCCTTGCTGTCCAGATCTGAAGTTGATAATTTTTGAAGTGTTTGGGTGATTCGGTGAGTGGTGGTTATCTCTCACGCGGACCCAAAGGAGTATATTGGATTGGTGGTTTGTTGAAGTGTTGTAGATAGTGATTTTATGCATATTTCTTTAGATCCAAGTGTAGATCCATTACTTATGAAGATGTTTACTTATGCAAGTTCATTCACCAAGTTATAGAGATAAAAACCCATGATTTATATTTGTTAGATCTATGCTAAAAACCCATGATTCATGTATGTTAGACTTATGCTCACTTATTTACGAAATTGCCATTTTAGTTACAAATGCCTATTTAGATCTTGATTGACTACTTATTTGTTTGGATTAATGTTTGCCTTGTTTGATTGTTGTGAATGAGTTATCTAGTTGATAGATTTGGACAAGTATGGTCAAAGACGATTCAAAAGCTACGAAAGAGGCTCTTGAATGGTGAAAGTTGCTTAAGGCATATGTAGTGGATGTTGACGCTCATATGTATGGATTGGATGATGTTGAGATGGAATTTTGCCATGATGTGATGAGGCAAACCATGATGTTAAGATAAGCCTTTGCTATGATGAAGATGAGACGAGGCATGAGGTGATGTAACCTTGGTATAATCAAGAAGGATTGCTCCAAGCATGTTGATAACTTGAAGGGTAGTTCAAGTTGATTGATAATGGATGGCTCAAGAGGTAGTTTGGGCTAGGATGAGAATAGTCGTCAAGGAGGATGACTAGAAGGCTTGGATTTCATCGTTGTTGAAGGTTCTAGCAGACTCAAAGCAAGAGTACAAGGGTTGCCCTAAAGACTACAGGTAGGTGGTCTGGACACCCTAAAGACTACAGGTAGGTGGTCGAGTACTCTGGGTAGTTGCGAAAATTCCTAGGCACGGGTCATGATGACGTGTGGAGTTATGTCTAGAACCGGGGTTACCATTAGCCCTTGATAGATGGCTCAGGAAGGGGTCGGTCATTCAATTAACGGTGATTTCGAAGCAACGTTAACAGTGATAGCCAGAGTCATGGATGTTTGGACGTTTGGTTGTATCATCATTCGGTCTCAAGAGCAGTGTTTTCTGGGTGCTTATCTGATCTTGGTTTAGGCCTTGGGGGTTTGTATTTGGAAAACATTGACCTTGACTCGAGTGATTATTGCTTTACTTTAATTGCCTGCTATGTTATGCTTGCTTCTCCTTAATGTGTGTCTGGGAGCTATCACTGTAGAAAGAGGTGGAGTGGGATGGGTTGGTTCCTATTCCTTTTATCCCTTATACTCTTTTGGTATGTTTGATAGTTGATTTACTGCTCACTAAGACTTTGTCTGACGCAAGGTTTTATGTCTCCTCTTATTACCTTGGGCTGTTCATCCATGTTGGGATGAGCAGACTAGGTAGCAGGTGACAGGTGCTGTTCATGGAGGTTTACGCTGATGACAACGAAGACGAGCAGGAGGCTTTTGCATATTATTTCTTATTATATGTACTGGATATTCCGCTGATTGTTGATTACTCTGAGTGCTATGTAGTGAGGCTTCTTGTATTCATGATTCAGACCTTGTTTAAAGCTATTATGATTAGATGATGATATTCTGTTCTATGGGAGCTTCACTATATTATATTTCTCTATTGTATTTTATCCATGCGCTGTGAGTTTTACGATAGAGTCTGCGATGTTTTTACCTTACCCTGACAATCGTCCATGGCTGCCTGGCACACTTTCAGCGACTATTTCCTTATTCGGTGCAGGAGTCATGGGCGGTCGTCACAATCAACCCCAGGTTCATTAACCACATTAACCCTTACAAAATGGAGAGAATTGAAGCACAACCATGTTTCATTCTCTTAGGCGATATCTTAAAAATCCTCATTAAAAAAACATCACTCTCACCATCACAGCATGAAGCATTTCCCATATTCATCTTCCATGCATCATTTTTCTTCTTTGAAATATAACCACGCTGCTTACTTTGAGTAACAATTATGTGTCTTCAGCACCCCCTAATTCGGTAGTCAGACCTTCTTCATCATCTAAGACTCCAATATCCACTACCAAATCAGAGGCCATGTCCCAACACTATCTTTTAAACCTCAAGAGATTGACCCAAACATTCCTAAACCTACCCAAACTGAGTTGACCACAACTCTTTACCATATTCTGCCTCTTTAGTGTCGTGGTTGAAATCGCTTAAAGCATCAAACATATTGTTTGTATGTATTTCAAAACATTTTTTAAATTTCAACTTGGCCTTAAACTTGCTAGTAGGAACAAAGATAGAACTTGAATAATTACCTATGCTATCAAGAGCAGGTGGAGCACGAGCATCAGATTGTAGGTTGTCGTGTGAATCAGGTTCCAAATATGTATCAATAATCCTCGACGATACTATAACAACCCAATTTTTTTAATAAATACTATAATTTATTTTATTTAAAACTTTGGTGTTTAATTATTTAAAATTTGAATTTTGAAATTTTTTCCCGAATGATGTTGGAATTGGTCATCAATTAATTGCCCAAATATAATAAATACAAACAATTTCTAGAATTTTAGATTTTGGGACAAACTTTGACTTTAATTGAAATTTTTAAAAATAAAATTTTAATTTCTAATCTTCTATTTAAAACTGTATATATTTATAACATTTGTTCGGCTTTTTGTTTCATTTAACTCTGATCTATACGTTGTAAATTGGGTAATATACAACGTTGTAAAAAGCAATTAATTTATACGTTTTATTTTATAGGTTTCTATGTCCATCTTCTTATTTATTTCCTATGGTGTTTATATAAACTTTACGTTATTTATTGAATTGTTTCTTTTACATATATCTTTATTAAATGGATATGAAACAAATCAATTAAGATACGTTACTTTGTTTTTAATTCTGGACATACGTTTCATTTTTATTTCCTGCCTTTATGTTGCCCACTCTTTTGATCTACTACCATAGACGTTCCTTGATTGTAGTTGTGTACTCTAAACCCTAGCCGCCTCTAACACTATCATTCACATGAAAAAAAAATCACATCTTCATTTATCTCCAGGGAGAAACACTGTAAGTCCATGGCTTCTTTGTTTTACATTTTCTTTTATTTTTTTGTGTTTTCGTCATGGAATTCTTGGCCACCACCCCTATTCCGACCACCATCTCCTCTCCTCCTCCACCATGACCTACCATCACTTCTCCACTCACGGCCATGAAAGCCTAGACCCCAATATCCATCACTAAGTTAAGTTAAAACCCTAGCCGAGCCCAAAACTCCTCAAAATTGCTTGCCTTGTTCATTTCCATGTGTAGCCTACCCTTTTCCACCTTCCTTAAGCCATGACCGTGAGTACTTGACCCATACCTAAGCCTACATCACTCAAACCCACCATGGCCGAGCCTATGGGTGATGAGGCGGAGCCTATAAGGGTGGTAGCGAAGCCCACTTGATGATTTATTCCATTTGTTTCACTTTAATGCATTTTATCCTTTGATTTAAAAAAATTGTGTTGAATTTTGTTCTCATGGTTTAATCCATGTTGGTTTATGGAAAATCATATATTTATAATTGTTTAATTATTTGAATTACAAGATCTAAATTTGGTTGTTACCCCTTCTCAAATCTTGTCGTGCCTTCTCGTGCTTTTCGGTGTGTGGATCTTTCTGTTTTAATTGATCTCTAGCGTCTATAAGGTGAGTTATTCACTCTAGACAGTATATGCTTATATTATTGTGAAATGATGACAAGTGAATCTGTATAAGCTGATATATTATTCATATATATGCCTGTGATGTGATTTTATGATGTTTAATCCTGTTTATAAATTTTTTGTATCATCTAATATGAGAAGTTATATTTAACTATTCATTTTATTTCTGCATCTCACACTGCAAGTTCCCTTATCACTATGGGTTGAAATGACACATACCCGAATGGACTTTAGAATAAGGAAATACATTATGGGCTGAAATGATAGGCTCGAGTGATTTTTATTGCATTTATTTTCCTTGGGATTGCGGGTTTGAAATGATAGAACCCGGATTTTTTCTTTTTAATTTACGGATTAAAATGATATATTATCCGTATCACTTGACCTAAGTTAGAAAATATTATACAGACCCATGGTAATTTTTTAAAAAGCATTATTTTGAGGTATTAAGTATTTTAAAATGTTAAATATGAAATTTTAGTAAAAATTGGATTAAATGATTTAAAGAAATTATGTAGTTATTTTCTATAAGTTAAGTGTGTAAATAAATTATTGAAAAAGTGTATTTTGAATATGCCTTAATTTGGAATTTGGAAATTTGGTTTGAATGGAAATTTAAGTTCGATAAATAAATGGAAATTAAATTTATTTAGGAGATAGGCATGATAAATAAAATATTAAGATATTGGTTGAAATAAAAGTTAAGAAATTTATAAAGTATTGACTCAACAAATGGATTTTATTCTAAAATGGATATTTATTAAAATGTTATTTTATTAAAATTTGTATGTTAAATAATATCCAAATAAAAATTTGTGAAAACTGGAATAAGTTGAATAAGTTAAAAATGAGAATATTTTTTGGAAAAGGGTATAACAGAAATTATAGTGGTTAAGAAATGCTATAGAAATATGAACTATGGCTGGAAATACACTAAAAAAACCTATAACAGCATTTCTGAAGTGCTGTAATTCTGGAAATTTGCATTACGGCTGGAAATACACTAAAAAGACCTATAACAGCATTTCTGAAGTGCTGTAATTCTGCAAATTCGAACAATGGCGAGAAATACACTAAAAAGACCTATAACAGCATTTCTGAAGTGATGTACTTTCTAGAAATTGAATTATATGCTGAAATTACTAAGTTATCCTATAACAATATTTCTGAAATGCTGTAAAATTTTGAATTAAACTATGTTTTGATATATACTAATATACCTACCGCAGCACTTTATAAATGCTGTAATTGCCGTGTTTTGAAATTTGCAATGTTTGAAATGTTGAAATTGAACGAATGGACTTAGAAATTGCTGAAATTTTGGAATTTGAATAATTGGGTTGGAAGGACAATTACTTCATATTAAAATGGTTTAAATGAATTATTTTGACATGAAATATAAACCGCCTTTGAAATTTATAACCACGGGTAATAATAACGTTGGTTGTTAAAGAGACCGGGATCGGATATGGACATACTCTCTATCGATACCGAAAACCACTTTAACAACCGTGTACGCGGTGGGGATTCCAGAATGAAGTAGAATGGTGGGGATGTTCTATTGAGGTATGTACGTCGACCCGACTCCCGTGAGTTGGCATAAGGTGGCTAAAACAGGAGCGATTCTTGGGCTAAGGAGGTTGCACCTCTTATCGGGCGCACTTCTTCGTTTGTCATTCTATTACTTTGTGATTGTTTGTTGCACATCTTTGACTTTGGGAATGTGTTTCGAGGTGGGTGATAGTAGTTGCTACGTGTGACCACTGATCTGGATGCGTAATTGGTATATCTCACATGGCATTGCCTAGATGTGTCGTGTCACCTACCCTAGCGCGCCTTGTATGATTTTGATTTGTGTCGTACCTATGGAGTATCCTCTGGTAGCCTCCCGATCAGGAGGTATTACGGTACTGTGTAAACTACCGGCACTATTTATGTGTTAAGGGGAATATTGGATCACTCCTCAATGCTATTTTAAAGTAAGTTTATTTTACAAATAGACATTATTTTAATAGCGAATATTACTACATGGTAAATAGTTTAATAGATCCTTAGAGGATAGGCGGTCCCAAGCATCCTTTAAGTTACTTGTACCTTTATATTACAATTCACTTGAGTTGGTTTACATTATATAAGTATGTATGTCCTGACTCGAGTGTTTGTGTTTATTTCTCACGCTCGGGTCAGCCTGAGTACCACAGCTTAGATCTATCTTCTGGAAGCTAGAGATTTCCGGTGTTACCTGCTTATCAAATTATTGTCTATTTCAGTTTCAGTATTTCCATTTCAGCTCATGTATTAGAGACATATGTATTTGGGATTTCTACTATATTTGTTTCAGAACTGTATTTAATTTTCAGACTATGTATTTTGGTACTTGTTTTGCGACTGAGTTATAGTGGCTCCATGAACCACTATGTTTATTTTTATTTCCGCTGCGACTTATTCTGATTTCATCTGTGATTGGTTTTATTTGCTCCAAATTATATTATAATCTACTGTTTTGAAGTATTAAGTCATACATGTGTGGATTTACCATCGATTTGAATGGTCCAAAATAGTGGTCCGTTACATTTGGTATTAGAGCTTTGATTTAGGCAAAGCCTGCGGAGCAAAAACTCATTAGAGATAGGGTAGAAATACCCTAGAATGAGTAAAATCAATCTTAGACTCCTTTCTTTGTGAGAGAACGTATTTTAAAGTATAAAATGATTTTTCAAAGGATTTAAGAAAGGGTATTTTGATATAATTTTTTTTAAAGCCAAATTTTCTTACCTGTCTTCTTTCTCTTATCCACCATTATAAGTAATGTCTTTGTTTAGGACCTTCGTCAAGTTGAATCTTATCTTATTTAATCTTGTCTTGTTCCTAGTCACCTTTGTCATAGAATTCATTCTTAATTTCTCAGGATGGATCGTAGGAATGCAAGAGGTAGGGGCCGTGATGTTGCCCCAGTCGGGTTCATTAAGCTTTGTAAGGAGTACACTGAGCTTGGTGGCACCAAGTTCATAGGATCTGAGAGCATTATAGAAGCTCAACAGTGGTTGAGAGACTTGGAGAGAATCTTCTCCGGTCTTGATATCACTAATGCCCAATAACGCCAGTTGGCGGCTTGGCAATTAAAAGGAGCAGCTTTGGATTGGTGGCAATCGGTCACCGCTGTCACCGCAGAGGCTGACATTTCTTGGGAACAATTTAGGTATCCTCTTCTGTTTGTCTCGAATTTGGTCCAACTCCTCCTTTTGAAATCTGTCTTATATCTCTTATCGTGCTTTAGGGATGCTTTTCTGGTGAAGTGGATGCCCGAGGCAGGGAAATCTCAGCTGTATCGGGAATTCATGGATCTGAAGCAAGGTGATATGTCTTTTGCTGAATATGAGAGGAAGTTCAATGAACTTTCTAAGTTTGGCCTTAATCTGATTGACACTCCTCTCAAGAAGAATGAGAAGTTCATTGCTGGTGCACGCCCGGAGTACTATAATCGCCTCATAGCCTACGTGCATAGTTCTTTCACCACTCTGATGGACATGGCCAATAGATATGAGAATCCTACGTCTAAGGATCCTCCAGTTGCTCAGTCTGCTTCATCTTAGTCTTCCTCTGGAAATCCCAAGAAGAGAAAGCCCCACTTTCACCATCGACAGAGGAATCAGAACAGGGCTCCAGGGTTGGGATCATCTTCTTCATCTCAGAGACAGTCGACCAATCTATCTTCCATTACTTGCTATAGATGTGATTAGAAGGGACATTATGCTAATAATTGTCCTACTTTGGGTGCTGCTATTCCTCCAGCTCAGTTGACCAGGCGTGACCTCTACCACATTTGTCTGCAGCCTGGCCATTTCAAGAAGGACTGCCCTACTCAGAAGAAGGGCAAGTCATCAGGTATTTGTGCTATGACTTCTGCACCTTCTCCGACTCCACCTCCCGCACCTGTTCCTGCTCCTGCTCCTAGTGATAACCAAGGTACACTTCAGGGTACTTTTACTTTTTTTAAAATCTCCTGTTTGTGTTTTATTCGATACCGGAGCTTCCCATAGCTTTATTTCTTTGGATCTCTGTAACAAATTCGAGCATCGTCTTTTGCCCGAATTTGCTTCTGTGACTTTGTGTGTTTCGAATCCCATTGGTGGTCCTACGAATCTTAGTAGGATTTGTAAGCAAATGAAGCTTCTATATATTGATCACCGTTTCACTGGTGATTTCTATGTTCTGGGTTTTGATGCTTTTGATCTATTGCTTGGGGGTGATTGGCTATTGAGGCATGATGCCCTTATCTCTTGTAGTTCTCGAACTGTTTCCCTTGAGGATGATTTTGGTAATTCTTTGTGCTTCATTGTAGTTTTCCCTAGGATTTTGCTGGCAGTTTATTTATTCTCTTGATGCTTCTCCTGGTGATATTCATTCGACTCCTGTAGTCAAATTATTCCCCAACGTATTTGGTGAAGTCACTTCTTTACCTCCTAACCGGAAAATTGATTTCCGTATTGATCTTATTCCTGGAGCTCGACCTGTAGTTCTTCCACCTAGAAGAATGGCACCCCGTCCAATTAAGGAAGCAAATTAAGGAATTGTCCTCCAAGAGTCTAATCAGACCTAGCTACTCAGAATGGGGAGCACCAGTGGTTTTTTTCACTAAATTCGATGGTTCTTTAAGGATGTGTGTTGATTATAGGGAGCTGAACAAGCTCACTATGAAAAGCAGATATCATATGTCTCGCATTAACGATATGTTTGACCAGCTCTATGGAGCTACTGTTTTCTCTCAGCTTGATCTTGCCACAGGTTTCCACCAGCTCAGAGTTGCGAAGGAAAGCATTCCTAAGACTGCTTTTCGTACTGAGAATGGTTTTTCTAAATGGTTAGTTATGCCTTTTGGTTTGACTAACGCTTATGCTTTCTTCGTTGACTTCATGAATCGGGTTTTTCATGAGGTGCTCAATAAGTTTGTTCTAGTCTTCGTTAATGATATCCTTGTTTTCTTCAAGTCCGAGGAAGAGCATAAATCCCATTTGAAATATGTTCTAGAGACTCTTCGAAATCACCAGTTGAAGGCTAAATTCTCTAAATTCCATTTCTGAAGAGATGAAGTCCGATTTCTCGGGCATATAGTTTCTAGTGATGGAGTTTTTGTTGATCCAGTCAAGATCGCTGCGATTAATGTAAGTCTTTTCCCTTCTTATCCTTCCTTAATTTGATCTTTCTATCTCTTCTGTGGTCCTTATTTCTTCCTATTCTGTTACAGGATTGGGAAACTCCTAGAACTCCAACTGATATTCGCAGTTTTTTGGGCCTTGCCGGTTATTATCGGAGATTCATTGAGAATTTTGCTCGGATTTCTACACCTCTCACTGCCTTAACTCGAAAGAATGCCAAGTTTATATGGGACGATAAGTGTGAAGCCGCATTCATTGAGTTGAAGAGTAAGCTTAGTTCCACACCAGTGCTTACCGTTCCGAATAGAAATGAGGGATTAACGGTATACACTAATGCTTGTCGTAAGGGTTTGGGAGCTGCACTAATGCAAGATGGGAAGGTGATTGCTTATGCTAGTCGCCAGCTGAAGACCCATGAGGCCAATTATGCAACTCATGATCTTGATTTGCTTGTTGTTGTCTTTGTGTTGAAGCTTTGGAGGTATCATCTTTTGGGTGCTAAGTTTGAGCTCTTTACTGAACATTAGTCTTTGAAGTATATCTTCACCCAGAAGGATTTAAATCAAAGGCAAGTTAGGTGGCTTGAGTTCCTTGCTTCTTATAATCTTGACATTAGCTATACCCCTGGAAAAGCTAAGGTTGTAGCTGATGCTTTGAGTAGGAAGAAGGCTATGTTGTGTCAGCTTGTTGTCTCTTCTTCTCCTCTAGTGAATCGTATCATGCCTAAGCAGGATGAGGATGTGATGCTTAGGAGTATGAAGGAGAATGTTCGTAGCAGAGTTGGTGGTAGTAGTTTGGATGATAGTGGAGCTCAGATCGATGATAGAGGGATTTTTAGGATTAATAATAGGATTTATGTCCCGAATATTGATGGATTGAGGCAGGAGTTACTTCGGGAACATCATCGATCCAGACTTTCTATTCATCCTGGTGTGTCAAAGATGTATTAGGACATGAAGAAGCTTTATTGGTGGGGAGGTATGAGGCAAGATATCTCTATCTTTGTTAGTAGATGTGCGACTTGTCAACAAGTCAAGGCAGATCATCAGAAGATCCCTGGTTTATTGCAGCCCCTTGAGATTCCCAATGGGAAATGGGAACAAGTTTTCATGGATTTTATTGATGGATTGCCTAGGTCTAGGAGGAGTAATGAGTGCATTTGGGTTATTGTGGATAGATTGACCAAATTAGCTCATTTTATTCCAGTCAAATCTACCCGTTCTGCTTCCAGACTGGATGAGATCTATATGAAGGAGATTGACCGTCTTCACGGTGTCCCCCTCAGCATTGTTTGTGATCGAGACCCTATCTTTACCCGTCAGTTTTGGAAGGCCTTCCAAGAATCTTTGGGTACCCGTCTGAATCTGAGCACTGCTTAACGGTCAAACGGAAAGAGTGAACTAGATTATAAAGGATCTCCTTCGAGCTTGTGTTATGGACTATGGAGGATCTTGGAAAGATCATCTCCATCTTGTTGAATTCACCTATAACAATAGTTATCAGGTATAATTTCAGTCTTCTATTTTGATCTAATCCTAATCTTTTCTATCTCATCCCATCTTTGAACTCAGGCTAGTATTGAGATGTCTCCGTTTGCGGCTCTCCATGGAAGACCTTGTAGATTTCCTTCTTGCTGGATTGAATCCAGTAATCGTTTGGTTTTTGGTCTTGATATGATTTTGGAAGCTTCAGAGAAGGTTGAGATGATTAAGAGGAAGATGAGGATTACTTAGGATAGGCAAAAGAAGTATGTTGACCGACGTAGGAGGAGTTTGCTGTTGGTGATTTGGTTTTTCTTAAGGTCTCTCCCTTAAGGAATGTGATTCGGTTTGGTCGTAGAGGGAAGCTTGCTCGTAGGTTTGTTGGTCCCTTCCGTATCTTGGAAAGGATTGGTTATCTTGCTTATCATCTGGACTTGCCTGAGAAACTTTCTGAAGCACACAATGTATTCCACGTATCGCATCTTCGTCGTTATCTGCATGACCCATCTTTGGTTATCCAGCCTTCTGCTCTTGATAGTTTGTATATTGAGCCCAATCTGACTATTAAGAGGAAGCCACTTCGTATCGTCGATCGAGGTGAGAAACAGCTAAGAAGGAAATCTGTCAACCTGGTCAAAGTACAGTGGAGCACTGATGATCGGAATTGTACCTGGAAGACGGAGGAGAGCATGCGTGCTTTGAATCCGGAATTGTTTATTTCAGGTATTTTTACTTTGCTATCTTATCTTCCTTTGTTTTCCCTCTTTCGTTCCTTTTCTAGGACGAAAAGTTTTGAGGCGGGGAGAGTGTAACAACCCAAATTTTTTAATAAGTATTTTAATTCATTTTATTTAAAACTTTGGTGTTTAATTATTTAAAATATGAATTTTGGAAATTTTTCCCGAATGATGTTGGAATTGGTTATAAATTATTTGCCCAAATATAGTAAATATAAACAATTTCTAGAATTTTAGATTTTGGGTCAAACTTTGACTTTAATTGAAATTTTTAAAAATAAAATTTTAATTTCTAATCTTTTATTTAAAACCGTATATATTTATAACATTTGTTCTGCTTTTTGTTTCATTTAACTCCAATCTATACTTTGTAAATTGGGTAATATACAACTACGTTTTATTTTATATGTTTCTATATCCATCTTCTTATTTATTTCCTATGGTATTTATATAAACTTTATGTTATTTATTGAATTGTTTCTTTTACATATATCTTTATTAAATGGATAGGAAACAAATCAATTAAGAAACGTTACTTTGTTTTTAAATCTGGACATACGTTTCATTTTTATTTCCTGCTTTTATATTGCCCAACCTTTTGATCTCCTACTATAGGCGTTCCTTGATTGTAGCCGTGTACTCTAAACCCTAGCCGCCTCCAACACTATCATTCACATGAAGAAAAAAAAATCTCATCTTCATTTGTCTCCAGGCAGAAACACTGTAAGTCCATGGCTTCTATCTTTTAATTTTTCTTTTATTTTTCTTGTGTTTTCTTCATGGAATTCTCTGCCTCCACCCCTATTCCGACCACCATCTCCTCTCCTCCTCCACCATGACCTACCATCACTTCTCCACTCACGGCCATGAAACCCTAGACCCCAATATCCATCACCAAGTCAAGTTAAAACCCTAGCCGAGCCCAAAACTTCTCAAAATTGCTTGCCTTGTTCATTTCCATGTGTAGCCTACCCTTTTCCACCTTCCTCAAGCCATGGCCGTGAGTATTTGACCCATACTCAAGCCTACATGACTCAAACCCACCATGGCTGAGCCTATGGGTGATGAGGCCGTGCCTATAAGGGTGGTAGCCAAGCCCACTTGATGATTTATTCCATTTGTTTCACTTTAATGCATTTTATCCTTTGATTTAATAAAAAAAATTGTGTTGAATTTTGTTCTCATGGTTTAATCCATATTGGTTTGTGGAAAATCATATATTTGTAATTGTTTATTTATTTGAATTACAAGATCTGAATTTGGTTGTTACCCTTTCCCAAATCTTGTTGTGCCTTCTCGTGCTTTTCGGTGTGTGGATCTTTCTGTTTTAATTGATCTCTTGCGTCTATAAGTTGAGTTATTCACTCTAGACAGTATATGCTTATATTATTGTAAAATGATGACAAGTGAATCTGTATAAACTGATATATTATTCATATATATGCCTGTGATGTGATTTTATGATGTTTAATCCTGTTTATAAATTGTTGTATCATCTAATATGAGAAGTTATATTTAACTGT
Source organism: Allium cepa (assembly GCA_030765085.1). Classification (NCBI taxonomy): domain Eukaryota; kingdom Viridiplantae; phylum Streptophyta; class Magnoliopsida; order Asparagales; family Amaryllidaceae; genus Allium; species Allium cepa. Next base: position 457,602,249 of record CM060940.1, on the reverse strand, counting down.
TCATTTTATTTCTGCATCTCACACTGCAAGTTCCCTTATCATTATGGGTTGAAATGATACATACCCAAACGGACTTTAGAATAAGGAAAAATCATTATAGGCTGAAATGATAAGCTCGAGTGATTTTATTGCATTTATTTTTTTTGGGATTGCGGGTTTGAAATGATAGAACCCGGGTTTTTCTTTTTTAATTTACGGATTGAAATGATATATTATCCGTATCACTTGACCTAAGTTAGAAAATATTATACAGACCTGTGGTTATTTTTAAAAAAGTATTATTTTGAGGTACTAAGTATTTTGAAATATTAAATATGAAATTTTATTAAAAATTGGATTAAATGACTTAAAGAAACTGCATAGTTATTTTCTATAAGTTAAGTGTGTAAATAAATAATGGAAAAAGTGTATTTTGAATATGCCTCAATTTGGAATTTGGAAATTTGGTTTAAATGGAAATTTAAGTTAGATAAATAAATGGAAATTAAATTTATTTAGGAGATAGGCATGTTAAATAAAATATTAAGATATTGGTTGAAATAAAAGTTAAGAAATTTATAAAGTATTGACTCAACAAATGGATTTTATTCTAAATTGGATATTTATTAATAAAATGTTATTTTATTAAAATTTAAAAGTTAAATAATATCCAAATAACAATTTATGAAAAGTGGAATACGTTGGATAAGTTAAAATGAGAATATTGTTTTAAAAAGGGTATAACAGAAATTATAGCGGTTTAGAAATGCTATAGAAATATGAACTATGGCTGGAAATACACTAAAAAGACCTATAACAATATTTTTGAAGTGCTGTAATTCTGGAAATTTGCAGTATGGCTGGAAATACACTAAAAAGACCTATAACAGCATTTCTAAAGTGCTGTAATTTCTAGAAATTGAATTATATGCTGAAATTACTAAGTTAACCTATAACAGCATTTTTGAAATGCTGTAAATTTCTTAATTGAACTATGTTTTGATACATACTAAATATACCTACCGCAGCACTTTATAAATGCTGTAGTTGCCGCTGTTTTGAAATTTGCAAGGTTTGAAATGTTTAAATTGAACGAATGGACTTAGAAATTGCTAAAATTTTGGAATTTGAATAATTGGGTTGGAAGGACAATTACTTCATATTTAAATGGTTTAAATGAATTATTTTGACATGGAATATAAACCACCTTTGAAATTTATAACCATAGGTAATAATAACGTTGTTTGTTAAAGAGACCGGGATCGGATATGGACATACTCTCTGTCCATACCGAAAACCACTTTAACAACCGTGCACGTGATGGAGATTGCAGAATGAAGTAGGATGGTGGGGACGTTCTATTGAGGTATGTACGTGGACCCGACTCCCGTGATTTGGCATAAGGTGGCTAAAACAGGAGCGATTCTCGGGCTAAGTTGGTAGCACCTCTTATCGGACGCACTTCTTCGTTTGCCATTCTATTACTTTGTGATTGTTTGGTGCGCACCTTTGATTTTGGGAGTGTGGTTCGAGGTGGGAGGTAGTAGCTGCTACGCGTTACCACCTGTCCGGATGCGTAAGTGATATATCTACCCTGGCATTGCCTAGTTGTGCTGTGTCACCTACCCTTGCGAGCATTGTACGATTTTGATTTGTGTCGTACCTATGAAGTATCCTCTGGTAGCCTCCCGATCAAGAGGTATTACGGCACTGTATAGACTACTGGCACTATTTATGTGTTAAGGGGAATATTGGGTTACTTCTTAACGCTATTTTAAAGTAAGTTTATTTTACAAATAGACCTTATTATAATAGCGAATATTACTACATAGTAAATAGTTTAACGGATCCTTAGAGGATGGGCAGTCCCAAGCATCCTTTAAGTTACTTGTACTTTTATATTACAGTTCACTTGAGTTGGTTTACATTGTATAAGTATGTATGTCCTGACTCGAGTGTTTGTGTTTATTTCTTACGCTCGGGTCAGCCTGAGTACCACAGCTTGGATCTATCTTCTGGAAGCTAGAGATTTCTGGAGTTACCTGCTTATTAAGTTGTCGTCTATTTCAGTTTCAGTATTTCCATTTCAGCTCATGTATTAGAGACATATGTATTTGGGATTTCTACTATATTTGTTCCAGAACTGTATTTAATTTTCAGACTATGTATTTTGGTACTTGTTTTGAGACTGAGTTATAGTGGCTCCATGAACCACTATGGTTATTTTTATTTCCGCTGTGAGTTATTCTGATTTCATCTGTGTCTGTGATTGGTTTTATTTGCTCCAAATTATATTACAATCTACTGTCTTGAAGTATTCAAGCCAGACATGTGTGGATTTATTGTCGATTTGAATGGTCCAAAATAGTGGTCCGCTACAGACACAACAACCGAGTGATAGGCATGACATCCGAGTCCAAGAACAATGCATCTAGATTGAATGGTAATGCCATGTCTAAAGTCGATCTAAATCATAGGCTCTCATCGAAGGGTTGTTTCCTAACTTGAAGACAAACTGATGACTCTTTTTTGCAGCCTGCTATTATGTCAGTTCGAAGTTGACTAGAGGCTGTTGCAAAGGAATTGGATGTTGTCAGCAGAGCTTCTAGTTTAGGGAGATAAGGGTGAGTTATTGAAAGGGGCAACGATGAACGGATATTAGTTTGCAGTTTAAGAAACTCAATAAGGAAGTTTAACTGAAGGTCTTTAAAGGTCTAAATGCAGCAGTCGGAGGAGATCTTATGCTCGATGATGAAGTGCTGTCGTTGACATCAATCGATGATGAAGACCGCTGAATGTTCCATGAGGAACAAAAGATTTGTTTGTGGTCTAGCTTGCCACAATAAAAACATCTAATCGGGTCTCGGCAAGTTGCTGCGAGGTGCCCTATTGCACCACATCCAAAACATAGAGAGCGACGATATCGGGGCCGGATCCAATAAAGATTCAATTTTTGTAATGATTTCAGGTTACCGTAGTGTTTGATTTGGTGTAGACTTGGCTTTAGGGCTTTAGCAAATGTTCAAGGAGGAGGGGGGTTTAAAGGATCGAAGGAAAAATTAGGGAGGTCTTCGGTGGGGAGAGGATTATAAGGGAAAGAAGGTGAAGAAAGTGGCTAATGGTAAAAAATGGCTGCTATATATATATATATATGCATGTATAGTTTATGTATTGTGTATTGTAATGGCGGAGGGTGAAAATATGACTAAGCTATAGGGATGTGGGGTTTGTTAAAAGAACATGAAAGTCTATCTAGTTAATTTTACTGTCAAAAGTGTGATTTTGTGACAGACACATCGCCTATAATAAATACCTACGGTACACGCGAGGTTAGTCTAATTTTGTAGGGTAAGTCTGCCCAGCTAATTCACTTACCAGCACCTACGAATAGTCAGACTAATGTGAGAAATCACAGTTTGGTTTATGATTATAAGACAGCTATCGCAGTACGGGTCTGCTTCTGAGTTGGGGAAATTAAGTGGTTGTTGTAGGGTCTACCATCTTCCTATTGAAGAAGTATTAAATGGTCGTGATTATTTTTAGGTGCCGTAATGGAAATCCCTATAGGGGTCCGCTTTGGGGTTGAGGTATTAAATGGCTATGGTGAATTTCACCTCTTTATCATAAAAGAAGTATTAAGTAGCCTTATGAGATTTTTTACGGTGTCGTCTAGGGAGTGTCGAAGAGGGGTCTGTCCTGGGTTTAGGTATTAAATGATGGGTATCTACCTAGGGCATGTGTATTAAATGATTGGAGTTTGCTTATTTCCCATTAAAGTGGTATTAAGAGACTTAGGTGCTTTCTCTCGCATCGTTAGGCATGATTGACAGAGATGGGTCGTTAGACCCCATAGTTGCGTTGCACCCACATTAGAGTTATAAAGCTGGACTAGAAAAGGTCCTAGACCTACAATTAGAGATATGTAATTGAGTTGGACTAGAAGAGCCTTTGGCTTACAGTTGGAGGTATAGTTGACATGTTAAGTATAAGATGCATAACATATAATACTTATCTAAATAATACTGCCTAAATACTATTATGGTAAGACTAGAGATTTTCATCCATCAGACATTATTGTTCTGACTTCCTCCTCGTTACAACCCACAAGTTAGAGGGAACAATGCTAATGAAAAAGATGAAGGCGACATTGAAGATTTATGGCAATTTAGTTATTTATCTATGTTTTTGATCTATTCGGATGTACCCATATTTCAGACATGTCGATGTTTTATCTGAGCTATTATATTATGGATATTTTAGGGATGTTGTGTTTTTGAGATGTGCTTTTGATGAAATGGGTACATATTTTTGCTGTTAAATTTTGTCCCTTTCAATGTGACATTCTGAAAGCATAGATACATAGTTATGTATATTATTTATTGTATCGATTTTACCAACCAACAACCAACTTTAGCCTAAGATTTGTTGGGCTTTTATTAGGTCGAAAATAGGCCCGTTCTACAGAGGTTTGTTATAGTTTCCGTCCTTCTTTGAAAATTCTTATCAAAGGATATTTTTTGTAATCTTGGTAGTGCTATGTTGTCCCAATTTTATGCACCGTTCATGGCATGCCAAAGTTTCAGCCAATTTACAATAGGTTTGTTTTGAAGTTTCACGACCTTTAGGAGAACTTGAAGACCCGTAGTACATACTTCTTTCCATCATTTTTAGAATTTTGTTACATTTTTATAAAAATATATGCTATGAGCATCTTCAGTTTGAATGAGCGGTGGAAGAACGACGAACTGAAGAAGTACTATCCATATCAATATTAAGATAGACATTGAGGTCTGATTGAGCAAATTCATCCGGCAGAGAAAGTAGAAAGGACTAGAAGGGCTGGAAGCCCAAGAATCATTCCATTGTGAATGTATGAGCTCATCTTCCTTAACGTTCTTTGGAGTGAGACTTGAAGCAGTGGTGTGAAAATTGGTTTGCACTTCATCCTCGGTTTCAGCAATAGGCAATTCAACCTCTCAAATATTTTTGATGTGGTGTAGGTGCATCTCTCCATTTAGAACTATACTACAAACGTCCTAAAAAATAAACAAATTTTTAAACAAGTGGTAGCAAAAATTATTTAATGAAGAAGGTGAAACACCTTCGCTCGATCCGACTAGTAGTTGTTGTCACCTACAACAGTGTTTCTCTGATAATCGTAGCCCGCTTTAGTTTTGTTTCGTAACTTCTTCCACTTTACGAAGTCCTTGTGATTGCTATAATGTTTGTTTTTGACAGTCGTTGCATTTAGCAGTTAAGAAGTCTTTTTACATGAGTTAACTTTATCAGAAATTTTGTGACTTGTGTTTTAAACTTTTTTTGATTTGTGGAAAATTGTTTTGAATTGTTCAACATTCCGTCTAAACATCTTTTTTTTGTTTTGACGGCCGGTGCATCTACCAATTAAGAACTCTTCTTACATGAGTGAAATTTATCAAAAATCTTTTGATAGGCTTATGTTTTAGCCTTTTTCTAATTTGGGGAAAATTCTTTCAAATGTTCGGCATTTCAGTAAAACATTTATTTTTTGCTAGGGCTAGCAGCAATGGAAGCCGTCGTTAGAAAATTACCAAGAAGAGAAGAATAAAATAAAAACGATAAAGATAGTGTATAATTGGAGTCGGGATTTATCCAGGAAAATAGGACGTAAGAAATCGCGTCCAACGTATCATTGATTACAGTATCATTGATTACAGCCGAGGTCACATATACGTCCTGCTCTGTCGCTCCATTTTACAGCGGGAAAACTCTTACCGTATAAATCCAGACAAAACCGAATGTACTCCTGCCGAACATTTGTTCTTTAGGATTTTGAATTCCATGAACATACCCTTAGCGCTTAGTTCTTTTTAGGTCTGTCAATGAATACCCGAAAAATTTGAAATTCTTGTTCATCCACTTCCGAAAAACGGATATATATCCGATATCGAAAAAACGGATGCGGAGGCAGATACAAAGACATCCGCATTCGAAAATTATCCGTCCGCTTTTTGTCAAGATTATAATTAAAATTATGCGTATTTTAGTGCATGAAAGATATTTGTTTATATTTTATAAAGTTAGTGTTTATATTATATGCACTTAATGCTTTTTAACTGCTTGAAAGTATTTATTATCACCATATTTGTTAATTACACTTTTATAATTAATGAGACTGAAACATATTTATGTTAAACTAATTTTTTTTGTATAATTTATTATTTATCGGTCGTTAGCGGATAAGAAAATCATCCGATATTCGTTCGTGTCCGCGGATGTAGATATTTCATATCTCAAAATGATTTCGAATGCGGATGTAGATATGACACTATCCGCATCCGATGACAGGGCTATTTCTTCCATCGTCTTTTCAAAATGACTAGCAATCGGAATTTAATGTGTCAAATTTTACGTTCAAGGTGCCGCTCGCTTTTGTATAACAATAAATGAATAAAAAACCAATAATCGATCACTTGGTACGTTTCATTGGAATATTCAGAATCCGGTCCACATAATAATGTTTTATATTCACCGTCTGTCGCCTTGAAGCATCGTGCATTTGCACACTATTCGTGCTGACGCAAGTGTGATTGCATGGGCATTGTGAATTGTGATAGCGTACGAACAGCCAGTTTATATAAATTATAATGACATTTCAGCTTTGGTTAGTCATATTGTTCGTTGCTAGTGGTTGTTATATACTTGTTAGGTGATTGTTTACATGTTTGCTAATTCTTAATTACTTTATCTTGCTATCGGCATACTTTTATAATCCTATTTTCATTTGTCAAGTTAAATATCGAGAAATCGATTAGATTCCTTATAATAAGTTGCTTGTGAATAATTGTATTTTGCTTTTTAGTCTTTACAGATAGTCAGAGCCGGCCCTACACCTTCCGTTGACCTAGGCAAACATAGAATGGAGGAGGAGGAAAAAAATAAAATTGCAGGAAGACATACTCAAACTCTGGTCGTTCAATTAGAAAGGATGCAAACAAACCACTGGACCAAATAACCTTATTGAAACTTATACCCTTTTACTTATATCAACCAGACAATTTGTAAACACGGATACTGAAAATGTTGCCCTCCTTCACCGTGTTGCCCTAGGCGACCGTCTTGGTCGCCTTGCCCTGGGGCCGGCCCTGCAGATAGTACAAGTCTTTTTATATTTTTGTTTTATACATACGAATGATTTGTCAAAGTTGGCTTGTTGATTTTTTTTATTTTTTTATTTTCCCGTTTCTAAAATAAAAATGATTGATTGGGAATTAAATCCTTTTTGCTTGACAAAAATGCTTCTGGTACCTTCTTGTTGCTCTAGTTTGTTCCGAGTAAATTTGTTTTGTTTTGACCAATTCTTGTCTCAATTCAAATCCAAAACTAAACAAATACAAATCCAGATATTTGTACAATATTTCACCCTACAAACTTTGAGTAGTCATAGAGTACGCTTGTAACGAACAAAAGCAGAAAATCTGAACCGAACATTTTAACGGACCATTTGAACGGCAAATTTGAATTAACGAGGATATGTTTAGGGCTATGAACGAGATATTTGACGGAGAATTTAAGTTGTAATTTTTAATTTAATTGATTTATAACTTATTAACTATTAGTTTATCGTGTGATATAAGTTTAATAATTGCAAATAATAAAAACTAAATTACTCGATTTTTCAAATACATGAACAAAAACAAAACAAATAACTACAGACGACTACTATGGAACACAATCAACCGGTACATCATAAATCTTTGTATCTCTTCATCAAGTAATGTTTCCACCATATTCAAGTTGGTGGAATTTCATGAAAATTCCGAATAGTCTCTTACCGCTGAACGGATAAAGTAATAGAAGTATAGAATGATAACGTTGCCCAACGTTGGTGAAATTTTCTGTAACAACCCGCATATTTAACGATTTGATATTTAAATGTTTAATTTAAATATAACGTCGTAAGTCGGATTTTTGGTCCGAAAAGCTACTTTCTGCAAATGGCCGAATTGGAACTCGAAACTACCTCCATTGGTTCCAAAATGGCGTTTGCGATATTTTTGAGTATAATCTTTGATATGTTTGGAGTTTGTGAAATTTTGACCCTTTTTCTATTGGGTTTTGGGTTTGGGTTCAGCCCACTAGTTAACTAATATCCTAACCCAACCCCTTCTCTTCATTCATCCTCATTTCATTTCATTTCTTAAGCTAGAACTGAAAATGGTGGAAGGGAAAGAGAAATAGAAATTTGCAAGCCCTATTTTCCTCCTACAACTTGATTTCTTGCTCCAAATTCATAGAGAAGACATAGGTAAGCTACTCTTCATCTTCTCTATCTCTTTCTCTCTTCAATTTCAGAAAGTTTTCCTAAACCTAACTTAGGAAAATGCTTGCTTGATCTTAGATTGAAGCTTGTCGGGTTGTAGTAGTGATTGTTGGTCTTCTTCTTGGGTTTTAGCTCCTTCATCTTCTTTGTTTCGGGTTAAAGGTGAGTTTTGAACTCACGTCTACTTCTCTTGATTTCATTGAGGTTGGGTATGAATTCCTAGCACTTGTTCATATGCACTTGCTTTTATTTGGATTGAATTAGTGAATACCCAAATTTTTAGTGTTTTGGGTTCAATTCTTTAGAGATCCTAACTTTGATGTTTTGATCATGTTTTGGTGATGCATTGAAGTGCTTATAGGGCCGGGTAGCCGTTAGGCGTAAACCCCTAGCGTCCGTGCTCGTCCGGTTGAAAGTTGGGAGAGTTTGCACTTCATTTGTTATAAGTAGGAAATGCAGGAAATTGGGTTCAGTCGACTGGATTCTCTGTTCAGTCGACTGAGCTGAAGCCCGAAATTTTTCTGGACAATTTTCAGTCGACTGAACAGGGATTTTAGTCGACTGACCTGATCCTGTTTTCCTGTTTTGCCTATTTATGTTCGTTTTGATTGGTTTTCCGGATTTTATCGATTCATGTTGGTTCTTAGTGGTTGTTATTGCCTCTTTGACTTTGATAACTTATTTTTGACTTCATCCATGGGTTTTTATAAAATAATCTCTCGAATCACATTTAAAAGCTCGTTTCTCCAATTTATAAATTCTATTTAAAACACGCACAATTTCGCACTTCGAGCGAAGTGGAAGGGTGATTAAATGGTTGGGCAAAACACGGACCATGAATCTGTGCGTTTATTTTTCCGATTAATCCCCGACCTATTCAATTGATCGTTTTGACCTTCGAGTTTGGTTTACTGGGGATATGAGGTGAACTTTGTACCGCTTTGAGTGTGAAATTAACTAACGGATAGTAAACCGTTTAGTGCGAACGAGTGCTTATGGGACTCACGTTACCACTTTTCGGATTCCTTTTTGAGAGTTATGACACATTCCGCCAGTTAGTGGTGTCCAGTACTGGGTCTCTGACCTTCACCACTACAGTCTGTTGCCTTCGGGTATGTGCCTTCGGGTTTGTGCCTTCGGGTTTGTTGCCCTTTAGTATCGCTTTCGATGTTGGTCGTTATGAGCCGCATGGGTGATATTGGGTTGCCCTTTAGTATCGCTTCCGATGTTGGTCGTTATGAGCCGCATGAGTGATATTGGGTTTGGAGTTTTCGGGCTCATGGATCCTTGTTTGTACAGTACTGAGCTCGAGCAAATTTTCTGATGTTTCATTCATATGTATATTCCCTAGGTATCGCCCTTGGATGTTGGTCATTATGAGCCACATGATGCGTAGCGTTTACCTTGTGCAACTTGTATACCTTGTTGGTATTTGTTATTGCCTTTTGGCTTGCTTTGGGATATTCTTATCCTTTGTTTCTATATGTCGCCGATGATATGAGGCTTGTTCTATATGATTCATCTTTTGTTGATGATTGTGTTATCTCTTTTAGAGATATTCGATATACTTTGTGACCTTGCAGGTTTATTGTTGTTCAGTTTATCTAACTGATTTTTTTAGCTAGACTGATCCGTGTATTTTATACTCGGGTCAGACCGAATTGTTTCAGGCTAGGTGCTTTTGGACTTAGCCTATTTTGATTCCGCATGGACTACTCCGCTAGCTTCTTTTTGTCATAGCTTTTTGTATAGTCCTATTATGTTGTAACTCTGATATGTATTCTTTTGATTCGTCTGTATATTGTGATTTGCTATACCACTTGGCATGTATTAGTTAGTATACTCTGTTATGTATCATATATGTGTATATGATGATCTGATGTTCTGTGATGTATATTACATTTGAATTGTTATATTCTGTTCTGATAGATCCAACCACCTATGCTTTTGTTTTAAATATTCATTGGGTATGTTGACCTACTTGGTATGACTCTTGTCGATGTATTCGATAGATAATTAGAGCAAGGCTATAGATGGTCGCTCCCAACCAGCCTTATTCTCCGTGTTAGCAGACGACATTACCCTGTAGTGTCCTTGGCTAGCGTGGGTATAGAGGTGGGGCGTCACAGCGGTGGTATCATAGATGAGTTCAGAACAAAGTATGACAAACACAGAATAGAGCACATATTACAGTACATCAAAGTATACAAGTGATCCAAACCTTTGAGTCATCGTGTCTCTTTATTCCATCAAGGTTAGATAGAATTTGGGGAATACGTCTAGGAATGCATTTTATTCCGTAGTATTCCGTAATGAAGTATCTACCTTGTGAATAATCTTGTTCTTATCTTACTTTCAGCGTATGGCTGGAAGAGGCAGGGGACGACGTTCGGATGCGGGGCAATCCAGTGGCACACATCCGGATGGCGTTTATATGTCTGCTGATCAGTTTTTGGAATTGCTTAGGAGCACTCAACCTCCAGTTCCTCCTCGAGTATCTCCACCTCGCAAATCTGCCTTTGCACGCCAGTGCAGTGATTTTGCTCATCTTGGAGGGAAGCCGTTTAAAGGCTTTGAATCCGTTCTTGAAGTCCAAGCTTGGCTTCGCACGTGCGAGCGTATCTTTTCTTGCATGGACCTTTCTGACCATGATAGAGTTCTTGTAACTTCTAGCTTATTACAAGATCGTGCTCTTGATTGGTATGAGCTTCTTGTAGCCGAGATTGATGAATCTACTCTTTCTTGGACTCAGTTTCGGGGACGATTCGAACTCAAGTTCATTCCTGAATCTGAAAAAGTTTTATTGACCCGTCGCTTCCTTGAGTTGAAGCAAGGGAAATCTTCTGTTTCTGAGTATGTTGCATCATTCGAGGCTTTATCTCAGTATGGTCTTGAATTCATCAGCACTTCTTATAAGAAGAATTTGAAGTTTGTTTCTGGTCTTAAGAAATATCTTAAGAAGTCTTTGTTGCTCCAGCTTAAACTTTCTTTTGAGGAGTTGGTTGATTCGGCACTTCATCTCGAGACCGTCGAGAAGGAGTGTGATAGTGATGTTGATGTTGAGGTTTCCAAGAACCCCAACAAGAGGCCGTTTCCACTTCAGAAGTCCAGGCCTTTTCCTTCTAAGAAGAAGAAGACTGGTGGTTCTAGTTCTCAGCCTCAGTCTCCCGGAACACCTTTCGTCGAAAGTGTTTCAATTGTGGTTCTCCTGATCATATTATTCGAGCTTGTCCTAAGCCTCTCTTCTGCCGTTATTGCAAGAAGGAAGGTCATCATGTTTCAGCTTGCCCTATTGTTCCGGCTGGTGCTAAGTCTAGCAATCTTTATGCTACCAAGGCTTCTATAGGTCCCTCTCAGCCCAAAGGTATATCTCCATCCATTTTGGAAGGTTCTATTTTATTTTATGACCATAGTATTCGAGTTCTTTTCGATACGGGTGCATCACATTCTTTCGTATCGAAAAAGCTCGTTGATGATTTATCTTTGGATGTTTCTTGTATGGTTACTTCTTTAAGGATTGCGAATCCTATTGGGGGATCCGCGACCCTTAGTTTGCTTTGTGATGATGTTGAGATTGTTTTATGTGGTTTTTCTTTTCGTGCGAATTTGCACGTTATTTCTTGTCTGGGATTTGATATGACTTTGGGAATGGACTGGCTAGTGAGATATGATGCCAGGATTATTTGTTCGGAGAGGATTTTGTATCTTCGACATCCGGATTCGCCTACTCAGTTATCTCTTGTTCTTCGGGATATGGATAATTCCGAAATGGCTTTATATTCTCTTGACTTGCGAGATGATGATGATATGTCTCGTATTCCTGTTGCTTGTGACTTTTCTGATGTTTTTGAGCCTGTATCGGGTTTGCCACCCAAACGGGCAATTGAGTTCCGTATTGATCTCATTCCAGGCGCGCAGCCAGTTAGTCGTCCTCCCACGAGGATGTCTACAAAGGAAAATGAGGAACTCAAGAAGCAGCTTTTGGAGCTTGAGTCCAAGCAGTTGATTCAGTCCAGTTTTTCTCCGTGGGGATCCGCGGTCGTCTTCGTGAAGAAGTCCGATGGAACTCTTAGGCTTTGCATTGACTATCGCAAGCTTAACGAGTTAACCATTAGGAATAGGTATCCATTGCCTAGGATCGGTGATATGTTCGATCTATTGAGTGGTGCTAAGGTCTTTTCTCAGCTTGACCTTGCCACGGGTTTTCATCAGTTACGAGTCGCGGAGGATAACATACCTCTTACAGCTTTCCGCACTCGATATGGTTCTTTTGAGTGGCTCGTTATGCCGTTCGGTTTGACGAACGCTCCTGCTTTCTTTGTTGATCTCATGAATCGGGTATTCCGGGGATATCTCGACAAGTTCGTCCTTGTGTTCATTGATGATATCCTTATTTATTCTAAGTCTGAAGCCAAGCATGCTAATCACTTGAGAATTGTCTTGAGTACCCTCCGTCATCATCAGCTTAGAGCCAAATTCTCCAAGTGCCATTTTTGGGAGAATAAGGTTAATTTCTTAGGCCATGTTGTATCTTCCGATGGCATTTCTGTCAATCCCTCAAAGATCGAAGCCATCCAGAATTGGAAGAGGCCCGAGAATGTGCATGAGAATCGTAGTTTCCTTGGATTGGCGGGTTATTACCGTCGGTTCATTAAGGATTTTTCCCGTGTTGTGCTTCCTGTCACCACCCTTACTCGGAAAGGCATTCGTTTTATTTGGTCCGACAAGTGTGAAGCTTCCTTTAAGACATTGAAGGAACTTCTCACTAATGCTCATATTCTTGTGGTTCCCGAGGGGAATCATGATCTTGTTGTCTACACCGATGCTTGTGGTAGTGGTCTCGGTGATGTTCTTATGCAGAAGGATCGGGTAGTTGCTTATGCTTCTAGGCAACTGCGTCCGAATGAAGTTCGCTATGCCACTCATGATCTTGAGTAAGCCGTCATTGTCTTCGCCTTGAAGATTTGGCGACACTATTTATTGGGCGAGCGCTTCATTCTCTATACCGATCATAAATCCTTGAAGTATTTATTCACTCAGAAGGAACTCAATATGAGACAACAACGTTGGCTCGAGTTTCTTGCTTCCTATGACTTTGATATCCAGTATACCCCTGGTAAGGGTAATCGTGTTGCAGATGCGCTTAGTCGCAAACATTCGGCTGTTATTTCTATGATGCTTGCCGAATGGAATATTCTTGAGACTCTATCTTTTTGTGAAATTCGGGATCGAGGTTCATCTTCTGATTCTCCTATTCTATTACTTAGTTTGGGAGCTCGACCTATTTTGTTGGATCGTATTGCCGATGCTCAGCGGCGTGATCCTGATTTGTTGCATCTTATTCAGCTTTGTGAGTCTGGATCCTGTGATGAGGCGTTGCGGGATTTCAGCACTGATTCTCATGGGTGTCTTCGCAAGAAGAACCGTCTTTTTGTGCCTTCTGATCTTGCACTTAGGCATGACATTCTTGATGACTGTCACCGCTCTAAGTATACCATTCATCCCGGTAGTAGCAAGATGTATGCCGGTATGCATCGTCTTTATTATTAGGAAGGCATGAAACGCGATGTGGCGAGTTATGTGAGCAATTGCATAACTTGTCAGCGTTTTAAGGCCGAGCATCAGCGTCCTTCTGGTCTTTTTCAGCCTCTTGAGATTCCATTGTGGAAATGAGATCAGATTTCTATGGATTTCATTGACGGCCTATCTCGTTCGAGATCGGGTCATTCTAGTATTTGGGTTATTGTTGATCGCCTCACTAAGTCTGCTCATTTTGTCCCTATTAAGTCTAATAGGACTGCTTCGCATTTGGCTAAGTTATATGTCAAGGAAATCGTGAGACTTCACGGTGTTCCTAGTTCTATTGTGAGTGACTGTGATCCTTTATTCACGAGTCATTTTTGGAAGAGTCTTCAGCAAGCTTTAGGAACAAAGCTTAATTTTAGCACAGCTTATCATCCGCAGTCTGACGGACGGACTGAACGGGTGAATCGTATCTTGGAAGATCTTCTTCGTATTTGTATTTTTGATTTTGGTGGAAGTTGGGAGGATCACCTATCTCTTGTAGAATTCTCCTACAACAATAGTTTTCAATCTAGTATCGGTATGGCTCCTTTCGAAGCCTTATATGGAAGGCCATGTCGATCTCCTTCTTGTTGGTTGGAATCTGGAGAGAAGCTTATTCTTGGCCCGGATTTCGTGCGGGATTCTTCCGAGAAGATTGATCTTATTCGGTTGAGAATGAAAGAGGCAAAGAGTCGCCAGAAGTCCTACGCGGACAACCGTAGGAAGCCTCTCGAGTTCTCGATCGGCGATCTTGTTTTTATTCGTGTTTCTCCTTTGAAAGGTGTTATGCGCTTCAGTACGACTGGAAAATTGGCTCCTTGTTATATAGGACCATTTTCTATTACTGAATGTATTGGCCCTGTGGCTTATAGAGTTTCACTTCCTGCTCATTTATCGGGTATTCATGACGTGTTTCACGTCTCGCCACTTCGGAAGTGTCTTCGGGAGTCGGATTTTGTTATTGATTCTCTTGATTTGCTAGAGCTTGAGGTCTCACCGGACTTATCTATTGTGCAGCAGCCTATTCACGTGCTTGACACGGAGGTGCGACACCTTCGGAACAAGGACGTGCCGCTCGTTAAAGTTCAATGGCCCGCTAATCCCAATGATTGTACTTGAGAAACCAGAGAATTCATCGAGCGATCTTATCCGGGGTTTCTATCTTAGCTTGTGAACGGTGAGTATGTCTTTTCATCTCAAGCTTATTCCCTTTTTCTTTTGAATGTTGTATGTATGTAGTTGTTACAAGTACCGTCTCTAGGAATTGCGGGGATGCAATTCTGTAAGGAGGGGAGATCTGTAACAACCCGCATATTTAACGATTTGATATTTAAATGTTTAATTTAAATATAATGTCGTTAGTCAGATTTTTGGTCCGAAAAGCTACTTTCTGCAAATGGCCTAATTGGAACTCAAAACTACCTCCATTGGTTCCAAAATGGCGTTTGCGATATTTTTGAGTATAATCTTTGATATGTTTGGAGTTTGTGAAATTTTGACCCTTTTTCTATTGGGTTTTGGGTTTGGGTTCAGCCCACTAGTTAACTAATACCCTAACCCAACCCCTTCTCTTCATTCATCCTCATTTCATTTCATTTCTTAAGCTAGAACTGAAAATGGTGGAAGGGAAAGAGAAATAGAAATTTGCAAGCCCTAGTTTCCTCCTACAACTTGATTTCTTGCTCCAAATTCATAGAGAAGACATAGGTAAGCTACTCTTCATCTCCTCTATCTCTTTCTCTCTTCAATTTCAGAAAGTTTTCCTAAACCTAACTTAGGAAAATGCTTGTTTGATCTTAGATTGAAGCTTGTCGGGTTGTAGTAGTGATTGTTGGTCTTCTTCTTGGGTTTTAGCTCCTTCATCTTCTTTGTTTCGGGTTAAAGGTGAGTTTTGAACTCACATCTACTTCTCTTGATTTCATTGAGGTTGGGTATGAATTCCTAGCACTTGTTCATATGCACTAGCTTTTAGTTGGATTGAATTAGTGAATACCCAAATTTTTAGTGTTTTGGGTTCAATTCTTTAGAGATCCTAACTTTGATGTTTTGATCATGTCTTGGTGATGCATTGAAGTGCTTATAGGGCCGGGTAGCCGTTAGGCGTAAACCCCTAGCGTCCGTGCTCGTCCGGTTGAAAGTTGGGAGAGTTTGCACTTCATTTGTTATAAGTAGGAAATGCAGGAAATTGGGTTCAGTCGACTGGATTCTCTGTTCAGTCGACTGAGCTGAAGCCCGAAATTTTTCTGGACAATTTTCAGTCGACCGACCTGCTCCTGTTTTCCTGTTTTGCCTATTTATGTTCGTTTTGATTGGTTTTCCGGATTATATCGATTCATGTTGGTTCTTAGTGGTTGTTATTGCCTCTTTGACTTTGATAACTTATTTTTCACTTCATCCACGGGTTTTTACAAAATAATCTCTCGAATCACATTTAAAATCTTGTTTCTCCAATTTATAAATTCTATTTAAAACACGCACAATTTCGCACTTCGAGCGAAGTGGAAGGGTGATTAAATGGTTGGGCAAAACACGGACCATGAATCTGTGCGTTTATCTTTCCGATTAATCCCCGACCTATTCAATTGATCGTTTTGACCTTCGGGTTTGGTTTACTGAGGATATGAGGTGAACTTTGTACCGCTTTGAGTGTGAAATTAACTAACGGATAGTAAACCGTTTAGTGCGAACGAGTGGTTATGAGACTCACGTTACCACTTTTCGGATTCCTTTTTGAGAGTTATGACACATTCCGCCAGTTAGTGGTGTCCAGTACTGGGTCTCTGACCTTCACCACTACGGTCTGTTGCCTTCGGGTATGTGCCTTCAGGTTTGTGCCTTTGGGTTTGTTGCCCTTTAGTATCGCTTCCGATGTTGGTCGTTATGAGCTGCATGGGTGATATTGGGTTTCCCTTTAGTATCGCTTCCGATGTTGGTCGTTATGAGCCGCATGGGTGATATTGGGTTTGGAGTCTTCGGGCTCATGGATCCTTGTTTGTACAGTACTGAGCTCGAGCAAATTTTCTGATGTTTCATTCATATGTATATTCCCTAGGTATCGCCCTTCGATGTTGGTCATTATGAGCCACATGATGCATAGCGTTTACCTTGTGGAACTTGTATACCTTATTGGTATTTGTTATTGCCTTTTGGCTTGCTTTGGGATATTCTTATCCTTTGTTTCTATATGTTGCCGATGATATGAGGCTTGTTCTATATGATTCATCTTTTGTTGATGATTGTGTTATCTCTTTTAGAGATATTCGATATACTTTGTGACCTTGCAGGTTTATTGTTGTTCAGTTTATCTAACTGATTTGTTTAGCTAGACTGATCCGTGTATTTTATACTCGGGTCAGACCGAGTTGTTTCAGGTTAGGTGCTTTTGGACTTAGCCTATTTTGCTTCCGCATGGACTACTCCGCTAGCTTCATTTTGTCATAGCTTTTCGTGTAGTCCTATTTTGTTGTAACTTTGATATGTATTCTTTTGACTCGTCTGTATATTGTGGTTTGCTATGCCACTTGGCATGTATTATTTAGTATACTCTGTTATGTATCATATATGTGTATATGATGATCTGCTGTTCTGTGATGTATATTACATTTGAATTGTTATATTCTGTTCTGATAGATCCAACCACCTATGGTTTTGTTTTAAATATTCATTGGGTATGTCGACCTGCTTGGCATGACTCTTGTCGATGTATTCGATAGATAATTAGAGCAAGGCTATAGATGGTCGCTCCCAACCAGCCTTATTCTCCGTGTTAGCAGACGGCATTACCCTGTAGTGTCCTTGGCTAGCGTGGGTATAGAGGTGGGGCGTCACAGTCTGAACGAATGAGCATCCAATGACAGACCTCTTGGAGCTGCCATGCTCGATGTGTCTATATTACGTCTGGGTTGAACGAGTATAGTGTCACGGACCACCCAATTGGAGTACAAATCTGCATCAGCAGCAGTGAAAGGTTGAGCTAGGGGAGCAGAAGGTATTGAAAATTTGCAAGTACCATTTGTTATGCAACATCCAAAAAGCTTATCCAATTCTATGAATTTGAAGGGGGAATTTTTCCGAATCTCTTATATCTTATTGCAATGTTGTTCCACCACTCCTCGGAACCATCCAACTGATCGTTCTCTTCATTCCACGTCTCTTCTTTTATCTGCATAAGTTCGTCTCAATTAGTCCAAAAACGCTTCAGGTTGTTCCGTTTGTTCTTCATCTGTATGTCGTTCCACTGAGTAAGCTTCTTCTATCGTCCAGAAAGTCAAAGCACAAGTTTAAGAAAAGTTCATCCCTTTTGAGTGTTAATGCAATGGTTGGAGAAAGTAGAAGCAGTGGCATAACCAGAAGAGTGTGCTATACTGAAAAAGGAAAACTGCAATATCTAAGAAAAAAAATTTGAAAAAATATATGTTATAGATATGAAAAATTAAATGTAATAGCGGAAAAAATAACCTGAATGTATACTTGAATGGTTCGGTAGAAATTAAGAAAAAGGGAGGGTTGGGGCTATTTGATGTTGGTATGGAAAATGCAGGGAGATGATGGTTAAATAGAAGGGGAGGGAGCCGAAATAATGCAACCATTGGAGTGAAACAATCCGACGCGTCCGACGCAAATGTATCTCTTCACTTCAACCGGTTCAACCTTTCATTTGTTGAAGTTGGAACGTTGAGGCGAACGACATTGGACTCGTCGTCAAAGCAAACGTGGTATATTTTGGATGTGGTCCCTTAATTTGAGGTTGGTAACCCTCTATCATTTGCTGCTTCATGTTACCAAGTGAGAGAGTGCAGAATAAAGAATTCATGTCGCAATCTGGCTGTACGTACAAACAATAGTGCGTAATTAGCAACATTTCGCGAAATAGAAACTACAATGCAAATCTGAGCATACGCAAAAAAAATCAAAACAGTGAAATAAAGTTATAACTGCTGCAGATTTTATCTGCATGTCAGTTCAATCCCAAATGATGCTTAAAAGCATCTCCAGAAACACATTACCCCGAATGTACATTTTATTTACAATTCAAGTGGATTTAAACGTTGGTTAATAAACATAGATGATCTCTATAACATAAAGATCAAGTGTTCGAGGTCTATTTACTAGGGTACCATTCACGGTCAAAATTAACTGTGTAACCATTTCTGACAAGTCCCACGCGTCGGACGACCCAGCGTTTCAAATTCAAAAATGGAAAGTCGGACTCGTTGGGGTATACGTTCGCGTCAGACACGTCGTGTCTTTTCACTACAACGACCGACTCTTTTCAACTCCAACCCCCCGATCTGTACTCCCATTGGGTGACCGATGACACTACACCCGTTCAGCCTAGACGTGTTAGAGAGACCGAGCATGACAGCTCGGGCAGGTCTATCAGTGGACGATCGTTTGTTCGAACGGACTATTTCAACAACGCCGTACAACGTTGTTTTTCTATACCGTCTGTTGTTACACATGCTCAGCGGTAGGAGGTTACTCAAAATTTTCGCCAAGATTCCACAAATTTGGATGTGGTGGAAACGTTGACGGATAAGGAAGTGCATTTATGATGTACCACTTGACTTTATTTCGTAGTCATTATAACATATTGTTTTATGTTTGTTTACATATATTTGAGTTTAAAATGTAGTAATTTATTTTAATGAAAAATCGCGTAATGTATTTTTTAATATTTGCACTTACTAAACTCATATTACAGAATAAAAATAATAATTAATAAATTAAAATAATAACAAAACAAATAATTAATTAACTGCAAATCAATTAAATTACGAATCACAACTTAAATACTCCTTTCAAACAACTCGTCCGTAGCCTCAAACGTATTCCCCATTCACTCGAATGTCTCGCTCAAATGCCCCATTTCCTTTCGTCGCAAACACATCTTGGATGTTTAACTTTTAAATGCCTATAAAATAACCGTCAAATTTCAATGGTTTTATGACAGTTAGGTACCGTTCGCAGTCAAAATTTGGCACGTTAAAGTTAGAGACGTGTTGGACTCCCCATTGTTCCAAATCCCCTAAATGGAACGTTGAGCCAGTTTGAGCCAAAGGATATGTTCATGTTCGACGTGTTGGACGTGTCGTGACTTTTCCCCATAACGACCGAACCTTTTTGGCTCCATCCTCCTCTATAAATCAAGCTGCTCCACCCTATCTCCCCAATCAGCAGCAAAAATAGCCCACATTGAAGACCATGTAGCCAAAATTTCACTTATAAATACAGCAGACATGGCTTCGGAAAGGGGGCTTTTCGGTCTATTTCTCTTCATCTCCTACTTAGGCAACACTCTGCATTTTTATTTTAGAATTTTGGATTGTAACTATAATCAAACTTCAGTATAACAAAAAGGATTGTTCTGGAGTGAACGTAGGTCGGAATTAGCCGAACCACTATAAATCTTATCTCTCTTTACTTGCTTTCTTTTTAGTATTATTTATCTTCATATTAAATTCTCTACATTGAATACTATCTATGATATGAGATTGGATATTGCTGCGTTCACACAACTGGGTGTTGGTGGTCAGTTTTGACTCCAACAGGAATCATATGATGTAGATCTAATAATGATAATACGAATAAGTAAGCAATCAAAAAATATCTTAAAAAAGATCCAAATCAAAATAACATGGTAAACATATATAACTAATTAAGATGGAGCAAGAGAGAATCTAATCTATCTGATCAAATAAACAAATACTCAAATCAGATAAAATATGTGATGGAACCAAATTATAAACAAGGTGAATGATGAATAAATAAAATTAAAATTATTACCTTAAGATGTTGCCAAGAGAATGCATCTTGAATAGTGATATCTCCTTAGATCTACAATATCCTCATCATATCCTTGCAAGAGATAGATGAACCATTCTTTTTTTATTTGAAGTTGAAAGATTTTAGGAAATTTGACTATGTTTTTGGTTATGGAAAGTTATGAGAGCAGAAAGAAAAAAAAGAATAAGAAAGAATGAATTGTATATACAGAATGAATTAAAGAATATATTTTATTTGAAAGAATGAAACTTTCCCATTCTTTCATTAAAATTTTCCTAATTAATTCCCTTGATTGTTTCTCCTTTTCTAATCCTTTCTTTACACGTGATATGTCATCAAATGACATAAAATTTCCACAAATCATATCATAAAATGACATAAAATTTCCATAAATCATGTCGTCATATGACTTTAAATTTCTATAAATTATTTCATGCAATTATCTTTAAATCACATTGCTATCGTACATTAATGTGCACTAATACAACTTTTATAAATGCATTAAAATTATTACGAACAACTTCCAAACATCAAATAAATAATAATTAATATTTATCAAATATCAATTAATTTAATAAATTTACAACATTTTATAAATTAAATAAATCATACGGTTTTTTTAGAGAATTCATCATTACGGTTGAGCAATTTAAATGTGTAAATTTAGGTAGCAATTAATATCAAATTATTCGAATATTAATATTCATATGTCATTTAGCAGGTGTGCAAAATTTTGGCTGAATTTATCGCTTACACATCTTTTGATGAAATCTAATTTTACTTATTATAAGCGATACTCGATAGTGATAATTATTTACAGCAGTTCTCTTTGTCAAAACTATATCACGTTGGAATTTATGAAATTTGATAATCGTCAAAATTCCAATGTTGTCCACATTCAACTTTAAAATCTAAACACAAAGTCCCTGGTTCAGTAATAACGGTAATTATTAACCAAAGTGCTCTGGCCAGAGACTATGAGTTTGAGTTGACATCGGTTTACCATGATGCTAGCCTCATATAACCGAGAAGACGAATCCTCTCTTAAACAATGTTTCACTTCCAATCGACCCAATTATAATCGCTCGATGGACTTCGTACCACGATTTAATTATAATTAAAGCGGAGCTTCCACATTGAAGATTAACAGTATTCTCAAGTCAAGAGAATTGTGTCAATTAGTCACATCAATATTTTCTATTTCACCTTAGTAATATTAACCAATAGAAAACTATCGAGTGATTCATTTCATAGTTATCCAAAAACTATCAGTATGTTACCCATTGGTGCCTCCAATAACCATGAGTAGTACGCCACTTAATATTTGAAGAGTGTTACGTACTCAAGTCTCAACGGATACATCGGTATTCAATCTCGATGCATCTTGACTTGGAACATTTAAATGGTATATTTAGTTTTTATCGTGATAAATTACTTATGGTTACAATACTTTGTAACTTCTATCACAATACATGCCATTTATGTATTTTTTATAAATATACTTTTAATTAAATTAATTAATTAAAATAACCACATTATATCAAGTATATAATAGAAAGAAAACACATTTATTTCAAACAAGATAGGTTAATGAGTTAGATGTATGCAACAAATTGTATAATTACCTCTAGAGCATACCCCTAACTCTATCAGTAGACTACCATTTCCCATGCATATGGATTGATTACCTGTGTACTTCTTGTTGCCAAGATTCAGAGTGCTCAAGTTGCTTATTATGCGATTAGTTGCTCCTAATTCAGGATACCGACTTTCATCCAGTATATCCTCTGGTTTGGTGATCTCAGCTGTATTTTGGTGATAATTTCTCGTACTTTCTGATTGATTCTTTGAATCTTGTTGCGTATTGTCCATATTTGCACTTGGATTGTAGTTTGGATTATAGTTTCTTTGGATGTTGTAGTTTTGTTGTGATGGTATAGTTTGCATCGAATCTGAAATAACATCTATTAGCTCTTTCTTCATATTTCTTATAGATTTGACATTTGATTCTATTGCTATTGTTCCATCTTCTCCCTCTTCCTCTGGACCAATTTGATTGATCACGCTTTTGATTACCGACTGCCTCATTCCTGTTGTCATAACTTCTCTCTTGATTCTTATTTTTGCTACTTGTCGTATAATTTACTGAGAAATTGAAATTGTTGCTTTCTTTTGTTCATGAGAGAAGAAGTGTAGAATGATCATACTGTAGGTTAGGACTGGATTTTTTGGATGATATTACCGCCACAGCTACTTTATAGTCATCATCCAATCCGCTCATTATTGATAAAATCTACTCTGTTTTAGAAACTCGATGACCTGCAACAGCTAATTGGTCACAGAGAGTCTTGGTCAAATACCCCCTCATAAATAAGTTTTCTTTCCTTAAGTTTGTCATTGTCTTTTATAATGCATAACTCTTGCAGCAGATTGTGAGTCGAAAACTTGTTCAATGGTTGACCATATTTCATGTGATGTCTTGCATCCTATTAGTTGTGGCAATATATTTTCACTTATTGTTGATAATAACCATGCACCGATTAGACTATCTTGCTTCTAATGGGTTATTGCTTCTAATGGGTTATGTAATCTTTGTTATTTACTAATTTTCTCTCATTGTCTGCATTGTATTTAGTTAACCTAATATTAGCACGGTTAAAGGATGAGAATCTTGATTTTTTGATGACAGTCAGGGCGTAGTCAAACTTCAAATAATGAAATTGATTCTGACGAAGTTTTCGGAAGCCGTTTATTGCGTTTACTGCTGTTAGGCGGTCTTGGATTTTGATGGCATCGATACCATGTTCGAAACTGAAATAAAGCTTTGCAATAATATTGATATATGACTTGTGATTACATCACTTGCACATGCTTGTATCCGTATTTACAGAGTACAATTGGAAATAAATGAAACTTGGGCTATTTGATGCGTTCTGTATTATCTATCCGAATCCTTTATCTTTGCATCTATTCCAGTAATGTAGCCGCATGTTTCACATTATAATTTTTTTTTTTTTTTTCATTTGTTTTATTTGGTATTGAAGAAAAACAGCAAATGAGGATTTTTAAGTTATTTGCAAGGGAGAAGACAAAAAGAAAACCTCACTGTTACCGGTTTGAAAAATGATCTGCATCAAGCAAATGGAATTTTGACTACACAGAGAACTTGAGAGATTGCAAATCCAGAACGATAGGGAAGAAAATCGTTAAAATCGAAATTGGAGGGGAATGAACCAACAATAATCATCAAATCTTGATTCTTCAACAAGCATAACTTGCAAAATACAAGGAATGCATCCCCTTCCAAAAAAAGCAAAGCTAAATAAAGCGAAGGAAAAAAGGAGAAGCTTTTCTGGATTATTTAACACATACATGGACTATATATTATAACGGAAGATTCAAATCGAGAGTGAATTTGCAATTGTCTTCAAGTCGGGCTTCCTTCCCACTCGTATTTACTACATGTGCAATTGCTGCTTTGGCAAAATCATCGGGTTCGAAGCTTGGTTTCCAGATTGATACTGCTGTTTCTGCTGTTTTGGCCTTTTTATTGCCTCTTTTCGGTTTCCAAATCTCCTTCATTGCTTTTACTCTGTCCATCAGCTCGTAGAACATCTCCACTTCCTTTTCTTCTTCGTTCATCTCTGCTACGTCAGTCGATCGCTTTGCACTGCATCTTCTATCGTCCGCCATTGATATCGGTTGCTCTTATGGAGCTGGGATCTGTATATATAGAAAAATATAAAAGAGTTGGTTTAAGTTTGAGTCTTTTTTTAATGCTTTTTCTTTTTGTATGGACCAATTAGCAAGTGGGGGCTTTAGGTTGATCGACTTACGATTACGACTGCAAGGTCAGTTATTCAATCAAACCCATGTGGCTGTGAGGTGGGAATAAAATGGTCGGCCTTTAACACATATATTTGACGAGGACGGCTTTTTTTTTTCATTCGCCTCAGCACTAACTTTCAATGTCGGATTTCAGTATCCAGTTTAATTCTCAAAGCTGATATTTCCACATTACTTTCAACCTAAAGATGTCTTCTAAAGAAAAATAAATCGACAAATAAAAAAGTGGGAAAAAAAAGAAACACAACATAAATTGAAGGTGAAAAACAAAAACAACTCAATCGAGGAACATTCGATTGAAAAATCACAATGTTGCATTAAATTTACTTCGTTACATATACATCAATAGTATTGAAAAACGTGTACTCTTTTCACCAGATGTAATATCTAATAATAAATCTCAATATCTAAGGCGTTATAAACTAAATAAAATATTAACAAAAGAATTATGATACGATAATATTTTAGGTATGTTATATCAAGATTTTCTTAGGAATTTTCCAATTGAAAGAAAAGCTACACCACTATTTAATACTTTATAGTTGTACTATCAACCAGCAAAACTGCGTCCATTTTAATGGGTTTTCCTATAATACTGACCGTGACGCTGAAGGCTTCTCTGTTCATAATGTTAGATTAACACGGGGTAATCTTACCCCAAATGGGCATAGACGTTAACAAGTCTCTGTCCATTTTCAAAGAGTCAGACCACTTTCTCACTATGATGAGTTTTTCATTGTAAAAATATGGCCCATTCTTCAATACTGAAGAGCAGTCTTGAGAATCTTTGAATTTAACAAGAAAAAATTTAATTTCTCTTGTAAAAATTTCAAACTCACCAATCGGATTCCAAACTCTTTGAATATATGATTTAAAAATCATGTAATATGGTTTGGTACCCACTACATACACAAGAACAGAATTGTTCCATGTTTCGGTT
The DNA here is from genome assembly GCA_030765085.1 of Allium cepa. NCBI lineage: Eukaryota > Viridiplantae > Streptophyta > Magnoliopsida > Asparagales > Amaryllidaceae > Allium > Allium cepa. The sequence goes on along the minus strand of CM060940.1, from coordinate 457,576,831 downwards.
GCCCTTTTACATAGCTCTTTCTTTACCAGACCATATTTTTTGTTGTTAATCATGATTGGTGCAATATGCTCTAGATTGCAATCTTCATCATTGGGTTCTTGAGGCTGATCAGCAACAATATCAGCCTAGGATTTACGGCCTTGTTCTCTATTTAGTGAGATGACTATCGGTTTTTTCTATGGCGTCAACATTTCAACATTCTTTGCAGTATTGGTGGTCATCATCTGATCATCACGACCTCTTCTAATGTCTCTATTAGAAGCCGATTGCAACTGCTGTGATTTCTTGACCTTTTTCCTCTTTTGCTCTTTGGATTGGACCAATTTAAAACCATCTTTATCAATATTGATAACCCCTAATTGCTTTCTGATGCAAGAAGCCTCAAGTGGTCTGATTAAAGAAGAAGATTAGGAAAGATTTGAGGAAATATGATAAGGGAATTGATTTTCCCACATGGCTGAAAGAAAAACCCTAGATTTTAATAGGGAAAATGGAGGGCAAAATTAATTTCTTCAGAGTACATGCATTTTCATTATATATATATATATATATATATATATATATATATATATTAAATTGTTGCAAAATAATAACATAGGCCACATGATAAATAAAATTAACAAGAACATGAAGAATAAAATGAAATGGAGATGAAGGTCAAATGAAGCGGGGAATGCGAGTAAAAATAGGGTTAAGTCATCGTTTTGAATAATCAAGTGATGATGCCGGCCTTGCTTGACGTCTATGGCGCCAATAATTGGTTTTCACTAATTTTCTCTAATGGGCCATTTTCATGGTGTCCATCAATGTCGCGAGAAGCTGATTTCAACTGAAAAAAATGACTGCGACAATATTGATAACGTGGCACAGTTGAATTTCAAGTTGTACATCAATCATCATTTAAAAAAAAAAAAAAAAGTTAAATAGGGATGAGTGTAAGTTATCTTTTACGTTTTGTTGGAATATTCTTGATCCAGCTCACATGTGCATTGTCTATTCACGATCTGTCTCCTTAAAACATCGTCCATCTATGCTTACGTATGTGTGATTGCATAAGCAGCACTATGATAGCACGTGCATATCCAGTTTTATAATAATATATCTGCACTTTTGATAGCGACCGTATGTTTAAAATTATAAGTTTGAACGTTGACGTAGAGGGATTTAACACATATTCAGATTGGAGTATGTGTATATGTATACATAAGTACTGCTGTGTGTATCAATATATATGGAAACTTTTATTTGTATACATACACACATATATATTTAAAATTTAGCAGCACTTTAACTGCCCTTTGATTTCTACAAAATATTCCAATTTAAATAATGCTATGGTAACATTATTAAAATTGGAGTAGCACAGAAATACTGCAAAATAGAATGTCATTGTATGGATGTAGGTGGACGCAGACAGCTCTACTAAAAAAGTTAAGTTTTGGTACATACATTATTTTGGTACATGAAAGGAGGGAATACAATGTTTCCAACTATGAGTGGTTGAAAGGTAGGAGGTATCGTGGTGAAGTAACTCTTTACTTGTTTCTCTAGCTAGGCGCCAATATTTTTCTTGGAAATTGCAATGAAAAGAAGCGATGATGATAATCAATGTTAGATTCTGCAATGAGCAAATGCATATCTTTGCATTAAACTGAATCAAATAAAGTAATAGAAAAATGGATACGCTTTTCTGGATTATTCGACGCATCGACTAAATACTACAGTGGAAGATTCAAATCGAGAGCGAGTTTACAATTGTTTTCATTACGGGCTTCCTTCTCATCCCTGCTTTCAACTGGGATTGCTGCTTTGGCAAAATCCTCGGGATCAAAACGTGGTTTCCAGATTGATAGTGCGGTTTCAGCTGTTTTGGCCTTTTTATTGCTTCATTTTGGTTTCCGCATCTCCTTCATTGCTTTTACTCTGTCGATCGGCTCGTAGAACATCTCCACTTCCTTTTCTTCTACGTTCATCTCTGCTACGTCAGTCGATCACTTTGCACTGGATCTTCTATCGTCCACCATTGATGGCGGTTGCTCTTATGGAGCTGGGATCTGTATATATAGAAAAATATAAAAGAGTTGGTTTAAGTTTGATTCTTTTTTTAATGCTTATTGTATGGAGCAATTAGCAAGTGGGAGCTTTAGGTTGATCAACTTGCGATTACAACTGCAAGGTCAGTTATCCAATCAGCCCATGTGACTCTGCGGTGGGAATAAAATGGTCGGCCCTTAACACATATATTCGACGAGGACGGCTTTTTTTTTTCATTCGCTCCAGCAGTAACTTTCAATGTCAGATTTCGGTATCCAATTAATTTTCAAAGCTGATATTTCCACGTTACTTTCAACCTAAAGATGTCTTCTCAAGAAAAATAAATCGACAAATAAAAAAGTGGGGAAAAAAAAGAAAAGAAAAGGAAACACCACATAAATTGGAGGTGAAAAAAAAAATTCAACCGAGAAACATTCGATTGAAGAATCACAATGTTGCATTAAATTTACTCCGTTTTTAGAGAAAAGGTACATGTACATCAATAGTATTGAAAAATATGTACTCTTTTTGTCAGATGCAATATCTGATAATAAATCTTAATATCTAAGACGTTATAAACTAAATAAAATATTAACAAAAGAATTACGATACGATAATTTTTTAGGTATGTTATATCAAGATTTTCTTTAGAAATTTTACAATTGAAAGAAATGCTACACCACTATTTAATACTTTATAGTTGTACTATCAACAAGTGAAAACTGCCCATTCCATACAACATCTTGTCTCTCATCCGTTAGCTCAATCACCAAAGTTACTTGTACTCACTAGCCAAACTTAGGTCCAATGCCCACATACTACCACCTCCATAACAACTATATAGATGATATCTCACCCTACACGCTCTGTAACCATAACCCATAACTATGGTTTAACAACCCATCATTGCTACATCAATCTTCAGTTAACATCAAAACCTATAATATCAGTTAACATCAAAACCTGTAACATCAGTTAACATCAAAACCTGTAACATCGTAGTAACAAGTCCCCATACGGACCATTAGAGTTCTTTAATTACTTGATCTACCGTTCGTATCAACAACTTGCCACCAGAGTTACGATCGACACCATTGAATCCACTTGATCGAGATTATATAAAGTCATCGCCTGCAGCACATCAATGAAGGAAAATTTGATAAACATAAAAAAGATAAACTGTACTCTAAAATTAATTGTAACCATTTCCATTTGGCAATAAAATATCAAACCCTTATCTGGACATAGGTTCACCACGAACGGAGCAAGTTTAAATCTCCATGTCTTTGTTATTTTACAACATTTATCATTATATTGTCTACCCACTTATTGTCTCAGTTAAGTCTTGGTGATACAATAGTCACTTTCGAACTTCATAAACAGTGGTATCTCCAAGGTTGCGAAAAATACATTTACCATTTCGATGTTAGAAGAAATGTCATGTAATAACCCTGTTTTGTGCAGTAACTAATTAAAGTTAATTAATTAAATTGGATTTTTAAAAATTAAATAAGAACAATTTTGGAATTAACTATAAATAATGGAATTTGGTAATATTTTTTTTTACTAATGGAGTTAAATTGTTTTGAGAATGAGTATATGGTTAAAGGATTATGAAATGGATTATATTAGAATCAAGTATTTTAAAAGTCCTGATTTATTAATAAAAGATGAATTTAAATTATTTTGAAGTAGTATTAATATTTGAGTTTAAAATGATTTTAATATATTGAAAATGTTTAAATGGTTCTATTAAATTTTACAGTGGTTAGTGAATATTTAATTAATATAATATAAATTTATTTATAATTTTATGGTAGTTTTAGTGGTGTAGAAATTAGTTTTGGAAAATAGAAAATAATTTAGTTAATATACTCAAGCCCAAGTTTAAGCCTCTAAACCCAAATTCAAGTTTGCAGCCCAAACCCATTTCATTATTCGGATATTTCTAATTTAAGATTTTTCCTTTCGTTCGGTAAATAATTCGCGTATACTTCCTTGATCTTTCTTCTTATTCCTAACCTCTGTAATCTTATCTTCTCTTCATTTTTAAATTCAAAAATAAAGTGAAATAAAATTTCGTAAATTTCCAAGTTCAATTCTATAATTCTTAACCCCCAATCTACACTACCGCTTTAGAAGAAATTATGATATTTGTCCTAGTTTGGATATCATGGGTGCGCGAACAAAGAGGAAAGATGGAGCACAAAATCAGTCGAGTTATTTAAATCATGAGTATATGTTTAGAGCATGTTATACTTCATTTATGTATTGTTTAGTTGAATACTCTAATATGCATTGAATTGAGGAAGTAAATGGCGAGAAGGAGATGGATGGAGGTTGGAAATCGATCGAACAACTAGGATTGTACAACCGGTAGGTCTACCTGTCGACCTCCAACTGGTCGACCGTTACCTGTCGAATGGTGGTGCAATTGGTTACACAAAAGCATGTGTGGTTTAGTGGTAAGAACTTGTGCTCTTCTACCTACCCACCTGAGTTCGAGTCTTGCGTTAGCTATTTTGTATGTGTATATTTTAATAATATATACATTATATTTGCGTTGTAAATAAATACGAGAATTCTAATAATGTAAATATATAATTTTATAAGAAAAGTTCTATTTAAAAAAATCAGTATTTAGATATATTTACAATTATTGATTCATTGAAAGAAGATCTAATTTGGGTTTAAAATAATTATTCAAATATTTATATAAGTTGAAATATTTTCTAATTGATAACTTGATTATTTTAAAGTGAATTTTGCGATTAATAAGTGTTGACACCAAAAAAGGGCATCAGCATCCAATAGAATCTAGTAAAGATTAATGAAGAATGAGATTAAAACAGAGCAAAAATCATAAATGAACACATATATCTTTATAGTGGTTCGGCAAACTTGGCCTACGTCCACACCATAATTTTATTGATCTTGCACTTGATTATGATTATAAGAATGTTTGGATCAACTCGGATTCATTAGTACAAGAATAAAAAATAAAAATGGAAGCACCTTAGTAGTAGAAAGAAGGATCCCTTTTCTAATGTCATGCTTGCAGTATTTATAGGGGAAGACGCACACGGATCGGGATGAAATTTTGGCAGAAGAACCTCCATGCCAAGACGAGGCTACACAATAATTTTGAGACCCACTGGGGCCCACAATATGGATCAGTACTGATCCCTATTTTGGTCTCCAAATGGGGTACGATCCCTCTGGTGGGTCCCTTACAATGTTGGATACTTGCCCTCCAAATTTTATTTCATTCCGTCTTATCGTTTGTGAGATATCGCGTTTTCCGTGAAGTTGTATTGGATGCATTCTTATTTCAGTCGATTCCTCTAGAGGGATAGGTATCGATCCCTACGATCTCCTCTGATTGGAGCGGGATCCCTAGGGGGTGTTTCCTATGTTGTAGTGTGCTTATACTCCAAGTTCATGTTGATAGCTTCTGTAGATTTTGAGTTATTAACCGATCATTGTCGCAATATGTAGTGAAAGCTGAATATGGCTGATCTCTTGCCTTATTCTCTTAAGTTTCTTATTAATAAATCACACTTATAATTTCATTAGTTAAGAAATGACCCTAATTAGTTTTCAAATCTCAATTCTCTTATCACTCTAACCGCGACATTATTCTATTTAATTTATCTAATTAAATCTCTTGAATAATGTTATTTAAAATTAGGGACGTTACATTGCAGAAACAGGTTCAAAACTTAACTCAGCTTTGGGATTGCTAAGTTATGAAGGTTGTCCAGAAGGCATTGTCGCTAAATGCTCTGAACGTTAGGATCCCATATCAACTAAACTCAGTAGATGGTCGAGATTAGGAAAATTTACTTGTCCCCCCGTGCTAAGTTTAAACTAGTGTGGTGCATTGTTATGTAGTGCAGGGATGAACAATTCAAAATCAAAAGAAAAAGTAAATGACGAGATTTTGGATTCCGATCAAAGTGACCGTCATCATTAACCATCTCAACTAGTATTTAGATTGATCGATTGTGTAAGCTTTGGGATCGACCATCCTCATTCAAAGTGTGAAGTCCTTTATTAAAGTCTATATGTTAAGTTTTAGTTCATGTTATGAGTTCCAGGAGTTTGCGTTCAATTTCAAGTTCGATATTGGATATGCAAGTCTTGATGTTCTTTATCGTCATATGTTCAAGTTTGCTAAGATGTGATTGGTTTTAGTAATTCATATAAGTGAGTTTGGATTGATACTGCTGTTTCTGCTGTTTTGGCCTTTTTATTGCCTCTTTTCGGTTTCCATATCTCCTTCATTGCTTTTACTCTGTCCATCAGCTCGTAGAACATCTCCACTTCCTTTTCTTCTTCGTTCATCTCTGCTACGTCAGTCGATCGCTTTGCACTGCATCTTCTATCGTCCGCCATTGATATCGGTTGCCCTTATGGAGCTGGGATCTGTATATATAGAAAAATATAAAAGAGTTGGTTTAAGTTTGAGTCTTTTTGTATGGACCAATTAGCAAGTGGGGGCTTTAGGTTGATCGACTTACGATTACGACTGCAAGGTCAGTTATTCAATCAAACCCATGTGGCTGTGAGGTGGGAATAAAATGGTCGGCCTTTAACACATATATTTGACGAGGACGGCTTTTTTTTTCATTCGCCTCAGCACTAACTTTCAATGTCGGATTTCAATATCCAGTTTAATTCTCAAAGCTGATATTTCCACATTACTTTCAACCTAAAGATGTCTTCTAAAGAAAAATAAATCGACAAATAAAAAAGTGGGAAAAAAAAGAAACACAACATAAATTGAAGGTGAAAAACAAAAACAACTCAATCGAGGAACATTCAATTGAAAAATCACAATGTTGCATTAAATTTACTCTGTTACATGTACATCAATAGTATTGAAAAACGTGTACTCTTTTCACCAGATGTAATATTTAATAATAAATCTCAATATCTAAGACGTTATAAACTAAATAAAATATTAACAAAAGAATTATGATACCATAATATTTTCGGTATGTTATATCAATATTTTCTTTAGGAATTTTCCACTTGAAAGAAATGCTACATCACTATTTAATACTTTATAGTTGTACTATCAACCAGCAAAACTGCGTCCATTTTAATGGGTTTTCCTATAATACTGACCGTGACACTGATGGCTTCTCTGTCCATAATGTTAGATTAACACGGGGTAATCTTACCCCAAATGGGCGTAGACGTTAACAAATCTCTGTCCATTTTCAAAGAGTCAGACCACTTTCTCGCTATGATGAGTTTTTCATTGTAAAAATATGGCCCATTATTCAATACTGAAGAGCAGTCTTGAGAATCTTTGAATTTAACAAGAAAGAATTTAATTTCTCTTGTAAAAATTTCAAACTCACGAATCGGATTCCAAACTCTTTGAATATATGATTTAAAAATCATGTAATATGGTTTGGTACCCACTACATACACAAGAACAGAATTGTTCCATGTTTCGGTTGCCCTTTTACATACCTCTTTCTTTATCAGACCATACTTTTTGTTGTTAATCATGATTGGTGCAATATGCTCTAGATTGTAGTCTTCATCATTGGGTTCTTGAGGCTGATCAGCAACAATATCAGCCTAGGATTTACGGCCTTGTTCTCTATTTAGTGAGATGACTATCGGTTTTTTCTGTGGCGTCAACATTTCAACATTCTTTGGAGTATTGGTGGTCATCATCTGATCATCACGACCTCTTCTAATGTCTCTATTAGAAGCCGATTGCAACTGCTGTGATTTCTTGACCTTTTTCCTCTTTTGCTCTTTAGATTGGACCAATTTAAAACCATCTTTATCAATATTGATAACCCCTAATTGCTTTCTGATGCAAGAAGCCTCAAGTGGTCTGGTTAAAGAAGAAGATTAGGAAAGATTTGAAGAAATATGATAAGAGAATTGATTTTCCCACATGGCTGAAAGAAAAACCCTAGATTTTAATAGGGAAAATGGAGGGCAAGATTAATTTCTTCAGAGTACATGCATTTTCATTATATATATATATATATATATATATATATTAAATTGTTGCAAAATAATAACATAGGCCACATGATAAATAAAATTAACAAGAACATGAAGAATAAAATGAAATGGAGATGAAGGTCAAATGAAGCGGGGAATGCGAGTAAAAATAGGGCTAAATCATCGTTTTGGATAATCAAGTGATGATGCCGGCCTTGCTTGACGTCTATGGCGCCAATAATTGGTTTTCACTAATTTTCTCTAATGGGCCATTTTCATGGTGTCCACCAATGTCGCGAGAAGCTGATTTCAACTGAAAAAAATGACTGCGACAGTATTGATAACGTGGCACAGTTGAATTTCAAGTTGTACATCAATCATCAATTTTTTTTAAAAAAAAAAAGTTAAATAGGGATGAGTGTAAGTTATCTTTTACGTTTTGTTGGAATATTCTTGATCCAGCTCACATGTGCATTGTCTATTCACGATCTGTCTCCTTAAAACATCGTCCATCTATGCTTACGTATGTGTGATTGCATAAGCAGCACTATGATAGCACGTGCATATCCAGTTTTATAATAATATATCTGCACTTTTGATAGCGACCGTATGTTTAAAATTATAAGTTTGAACGTTGACGTAGAGGGATTTAACACATATTCAGATTGGAGTATGTGTATATGTATACATAAGTACTGCTGTGTGTATCAATATATATGGAAACTTTTATTTGTATACATACACACATATATATTTAAAATTTAGCAGCACTTTAACTGCCCTTTGATTTCTACAAAATATTCCAATTTAAATAATGCTATGGTAACATTATTAAAGTTGGAGTAGCACAGAAATACTGCAAAATAGAATGTCATTGTATGGATGTAGGTGGACGCAGACGGCTCTACTAAAATAGTTAAGTTTTGGTACATACATTATTTTGGTACTTGAAAGGAGGAGAATACAATGTTTCCAACTATGAGTGGTTGAAAGGTAGGAGGTATCGTTGTAAATTTCCAAGTTCAATTCTATAATTCTTAACCCCCAATCTACACTACCGCTTTAGAAGAAATTATGATATTTGTCCTAGTTTGGATATCATGGGTGCGCGAACAAAGAGGAAAGATGGAGCACAAAATCAGTCGAGTTATTTAAATCATGAGTATATGTTTAGAGCATGTTATACTTCATTTATGTATTGTTTAGTTGAATACTCTAATATGCATTGAATTGAGGAAGTAAATGGCGAGAAGGAGATGGATGGAGGTTGGAAATCGATCGAACAACTAGGATTGTACAACCGGTAGGTCTACCTGTCGACCTCCAACTGGTCGACCGTTACCTGTCGAATGGTGGTGCAATTGGTTACACAAACGCATGTGTGGTTTAGTGGTAAGAGCTTGTGCTCTTCTACCAACCCACCTGAGTTTGAGTATTGCGTTAGCTATTTTGTATGTGTATATTTTAATAATATATAAATTATATTTGCGTTGTAAATAAATATGAGAATTCTAATAATGTAAATATATAATTTTATAAGAAAAGTTCTATTTAAAAAAAATCAGTATTTAGATATATTTACAATTATTGATTCATTGAAAGAAGATCTAATTTGGGTTTAAAATAATTATTCAAATATTTATATAAGTTGAAATATTTTCTAATTGATAACTTGATTATTTTAAAGTGAATTTTGCGATTAATAAGTGTTGACACCAAAAATGGACATCAGCATCCAATAGAATCTAGTAAAGATTAATGAAGAATGAGATTAAAACAGAGCAAAAATCATAAATGAACACATAGATTTTTATAGTGGTTCGGTAATCTTGGCCTACGTCCACACCATATTTTTATTGATCTTGCACTTGATTATGATTATAAGAATGTTTGGATCAACTGGGATTCATTAGTATAAGAATAAAAAATAAAAATGGAAGCACCTTGGTAGTAGAAAGAAGGATCCTTTTCTAATGCCATGTTTGTAGTATTTATAGGGGAAGATGCACATGGATCGGGATGAAATTTCGGCAGAAGAACCTCCATGCCAAGATGAGGCTACACAATAATTTTGAGACCCACTGGGGCCCGCAATAGGGATCGGTACTGATCCATATTTTTTTCTCCAAATGGGGTACGATCCCTTTGGTGGGTCCCTTATGATGTTGGCTACTTTCCCTCCAAATTTTATGTCATTCCGTCTTATCGTTTGTGAGATAACGCGTTTTCCGTGAAGTTGTATTGGATGCATTCTTATTTCAGCCGATTGCTCTAGAGGGATAGGTATCGATCCCTACGATCTCCTCTGATTGGAGCGGGATCCCTAGGGGGTGTTTCCTATGTTGTAGTATGCTTATACTCCAAGTTCATATTATATAGTATCTGTAGATTTTGAGTTATTGACCGATCATTGTCGCAATATGCAGTGAAAGCTGAATATGGATGATCTCTTGCCTCATTCTCTTAAGTTTCTTATTAATAAATCACACTTATAATTTCATTAGTTAAGAAATGACCCTAATTAGTTTTCAAATCTCATTCTCTTATCACCATAACCGCGACATTATTCTATTTAATTTATCTAATTAAACCTCTTGAATAATGTTATTTAAAATTAGGAACATTACAATGCAGAAACAGGTTCAGAACTTAACTCAGCTTCGGGATTGCTAAGTTATGAAGGTTGTCCAGAAGGCATTGTAGCTAAATGCTCTGAACGTTTGGATACCATATCAACTAAAATCAGTAGATGGTCGGGATTAGGAAAATTTACCTGTCCCCCCACCCCCCCCCCCACCTCCCCTGCCCCCCCCCCGCTAAGTTTAAACTAGTGTGGTGCATTGTTATGCAGTGCAGGGATGAACAATTCAAAATTAAAAGAAAAAGTAAATGACGAGATTTTGGATTCCGATCAAAGTGACCGTCATCATTAACCATCTCAACTAGTATTTAGATTGATCGATTGTGTAAGCTTTGGGATCGACCATCCTCATTCAAAGTGTGAAGTCCATTATTAAAGTCTATATGTTAAGTTTTAGTTCATGTTATGAGTTCCAGGAGTTTGCGTTCAATTTCAAGTTCGATATTGGATATGCAAGTCTTGATGTTCTTTATCGTCATATGTTCAAGTTTGCTAAGATGTGATTGGTTTTAGTCATTCATATAAGTGAGTTTGGATTGGTTTGTTAAAGTGATTAAGTTCAATTCAAAGCTTAGAATCAGCTAAAAGAATGACGATCCCCTATTATAAAAAAGAAGAGGAGGGAGGGATCAACTATAAGGATGTCGATACTTATGAATAAGAAAAGAGAAAAGAAGAGAAGGTGAGAAAGGAGGGGGATCGGCTAATAGAAGAATGTCGATCCCTACATACATAAAAAAGGAAAAAGAAAAAAGAAAAAGAAAAGAAGGGGTCGGTTACGAACCCCATGTGCATGCAATCATATACATACAAATTATGAATTGCAATGGAATTGCATATAACTCAACGAAAATTGGCGATGACCCATGAGCATGCAAATGCATTCAAGAGCCAATGACAAAAACATGTACCTAAACATGCATGTGTATATTCTGAAAGTTCAATTAATTAAATCGACAGAAATTGAATTCAAACCTGAAGCTTTCCAGGTCGAGATTGGATCAGATAACCAAAGCTTACTAGTCCCATAGAACCGGACATGGATATCAGCCGATGGAATATAATCCTGAATTTATATTAATGAAAGTCGACGAAGCGTAACGACGATCAAAAAGAGATACAACATTTTGGGGAAATAATTCGACCGAAGGATATCAACTACTTAGAAATCTGGATGGATTTCTTTTCGGCGACTCTAACCTACTTTGATTCAAAGCAACTCATGTTTAGCACAAGATACTTTGAGGGAAGTGTTCTCCGGCATTTTGACCCACCTATATTCGAACTGATTGGATAAGTCAGATTCGACTATCATCAAGGCTAGTAAGTCCAGCGTGATAATTATGAGATCCAGAAGTCAAGTACAGATGGTAATATGAAGCCGTGGTTAAACGGAATTAAGAGATATGTAATGCAAAATATTTAAAGTGTGGATGTTTAACATAGAGGAAGGATCGACTATAATCATCCTCCAACATAGGGACCAACATATTTGAGGAAGCAAGTGCAATTCAATAGAAAACAACCAATATCTCAAGATCCATAAGTCCAATGCATATGAAACTTTGTGAGTAAGATGTGGGGACCCTACGGAGCCTACCCTAGGGATAACACCTCAAAAAGACGAGAAAGAGGTTTCGGCCAACTTCCCTCAATATGATTGGTTAGAATCAGGAAACAAGTAACCTTGTAGTAAAGATCGAACAATAACTCAAGTTCTACTAATTCAATTGGCATGAAACTTAGAGGCTAAGCATACTACAACATGGGAAACCTATCATAGGGATCGCACCACCAAATTCCTCCAAAATAGGGGTTGGTTTCATTCCCTATTCCTTGAGGTTTAGATCATGGGATACCTCTTATGGATCTATATGGTTTTGGAGATCCTTCTGCCGAATTTTCAGAGAGATATTTCACCATCTTCGTCTATAAATACAGGCTTGGCTGTTCATTTTTTGGATTTTTAAACTGTTAGTTGCTTTGTGCTCTATTGTAAGCAAGGATTTTCATCTGATCCCTATTGTACTCGATTTAAGAAGTGATTAATAAAACAACCTATTCAAAGTGAATGTAGGCAAACAATGCCGAACCACTATAAATCGTTGTGTCTCTGTTACTTGCTGTTTTTTCTTTTACTTGCTTGGTTCATCTGCTTTCATTTTATATTCTTCATTATTTTCTCTACAAATCTTCCATTTGGTGTTTATTGCAATTTTTGGTGCAAACGTATACGCTTAATACATATATTCTCTAATTCCCTCTTATATCGCATAAGTGTCGATTGCCCATAATAAATGGCCATTATTATTCAAATTGAACAATCACTAAAGACTTTTATTTATTCCTTCTAATTCAACCTATTATGCCCACTTTAATTTTATATAAATGTCATATTAAATCCTTTAGCTAGTCCCATCAAGAGCATTTATATCCACATTAAATTTCAGTAACTCCCTACTTACTGCACATTTGTTTCACTACTAATTTGAAGTTACTATCTCTTTTCCATTTCAACCTCTTAGTCCTACGGTTTACTACGCTATTATTAACCACTCATCCTAACTATAACTAATTAGACTATTGGCATATATTACGTGGGTGTATATATATATATATATATATATATATTTGTGTGTGTGCGTGTGTATTTAACCAGTTTGTGCGGTTGTTGTGTATGTGTGTATTCCTAACTCTAACTCATTAACTCGATCATATGCTTAGGAATTCCAGAATATACACTATTTGTACATTTTGTAAGGAATAGTTATTTCTACATTATATATATTAGAGCCATTCTTCCCAAAAAGGATTGCCATTATAATCTTCCATAAACTTCTCAAAGGTGAGGCTTTTGCTCCATTTGAAATTACAAGGAACTATCTCTTTTCTTTTATTGAATAGATAGTGAAATTATGAAGAATAGCATCCGTACTTTATATATCTCTTCTATTTTGGATACATTCCTTATTATTTCAAATGTACATGGTTGTGGAATTAGATAATTTATGAAAATTACACGGAAATAGATACAATTAAACATTACCCACGATGCTCCCAATAAATTAAAACGTCGAAATTAACATTCCTAGTCAAATTAGGACAATCTAAATTAATACTAAAAATTCACAACCCAATTAGTATAAATCTAGAATAAATCTTGCAATCTTATCGACATGCTACTTTAGCAAATTTATGGACCGATTTTCAAATTTCCATATTAGAGTGTAAATATTATTAATATTCCAATTACCTAACTTAAAAAATATGCAGATGAGGTTTCAATTGAATAAGTTTTTCCTAAGCCTACAACTCCGTAGGTCTTGCATAGGCATAATAACTAAATAATATTCAATGAGATAAATTTCAACGTTACTTAAATCATATAATTTCCCATCGCCAATCTAACTTCCCAAATCCCTATATTTGAGTTCACCACTTTAACTCGACTCTTTTTCCTTTCCAATCCAAAAGATTATGTATAACAAGATATATGCATATTATTAGAATTACACATTTGAGAAGAAATTTGGGTTTGGGTTTAAGAGAAATATAGATTTATAATTAAGAAATTTACTTTTTCCTACGGTATTGATTCACTCCTGCTCTTCTTCTCGTTTATTTTCTGCCCTTCTCCGATATATATACACATATCATATAATATTTTATAATTGATAAAAATAGTGGAGAAGGGAAAACGACAGTGCTCCACTGCTTTGGTAAGAAAATATGAGAAAAAAGCAAGGGACTATGCCAGTACTTATAGGTGCTCGAATCAATCGTATCTGTTAGATTTAAAACAATTATATCTGGGTCGTTCGACCAAGTTTTAAACCTAGCCGCCACGCTCATGATCGGACAACTAGTCATAGGCAATGATCAACTGCTAGTGGTCAATTGGTCATGCCTATAGTGTCGACCGGTAGGGTCCACGTAATTATATAATTTATTTCTTTTTATTTTTTAATTATTTTCGTTCTGAAAACTTCAAACATTGATAACTTATTCGTTTGAAATCTGTCTTAAAACTTTATTTACGAAAGTTTCTCAAAAATTCACCATAAACACAATGGTTCAAGTATCATGGCCAAATTCTAATGTTTGTTCAAATTCTTTTTTAAAGCCTTATTATCTATTAATTATCATTAATGTTACATGGTGTTACATTCTTCCTCCTATAAGAATTTCATCTCCGAAATTCCTCAAAGGGTAGATCATGTAACATAGTGCACAACCATTCTAAACTATCTAAACAATTAGTGTACAATCAATTTTGTAGTAAATGTGTATGTGTATGGTGCATCATAACATATATGATATGCATGCTGTATAATTCTAAATTGGCATCTCCCATATGAATAAATTATTTTTCAAGTAGATACTTTATTGATAAAAAATGAAAGATAGAAAGGATACGGCTAGTAGATGCACCCAAAAAAAAAAAAAAACACAACAGCTATTACAACCAAAATTAGGCTATCTTATCCATATGCATCTAATTATACCCGACCCAGTGCGGGCTAAAAAATAAAACAGGTTACTTAAGTTAAAATAAATGCCCGAATGCTAATTCTGTGTCAATCGAATGGCCAAAGTAATCGAAGCTCAGCTTGGAACATATAGCAGTACATCAGCTCCGTTCGCTAAACCTTTGTCAATCGCTGTTGTTAAATGAATTTGCTCAAGGATTTGCTCTTGCATGAATTTTGATTTTGCCAGTAGTTGCTTAATGTGCATTAAAATCAACTTGCATTTGACCTCCTCTGGCCAATTTCTGGACTAAAAAACTTTCTGATTTCGTTCTTTCCACAAGTGTCATACCTTTGTTGTGAGAGTGTTGTCCTTCAAATCATTTTTCAAATTTCTTTGTTGATTTGTGTTGGCGTGACCCTCAATTATATAAAGAAGATCATGGTTGTTTGTAGTTGTCGATGGTAGAGGTAAATTGAATTGTAACTTGTCTCATATGGATTATGAGTATGCGCAATTAGAAAACAAACGTTTATATTCTGTGCAAAACAAACTACATGTAAAATTATCTATGTTTGCGATTGTTATAGTCAATCCTTGGTAAAGAGTCTATTTCGAATTGCTAAGTATGTTGTCCGCGAGATTTTTAGGGCACAAGAGCGATTCCATACCTTATTACTCCATTTAATTTGTTCACATTTTATTACGGATAGATCGCATGATGATCTAATTGAGAATTTGCCTCCATTATATACCCATTCCCATTCATCATTGCATGTGTTGCTATGTATTTTGATCTGCTATATTGAGTTGCAGATATTAGCTGGTAAATTAGAGTTTGGGAAATCCCACTCCCCTTGGTTGATAATGCTGCTAACTTCTCTGTTTGGCGAAATGGTTTTTAATTAGAAGTTATACGTTGTATTAGTTAAATGAAACATAATGAATTGAAATTCCATTTTATTTGATGTCGATGAATGAGAATGAAAATAAAGTTAATTAGACTTTGGAATTTTAGTGATATTTTAATTTATTGGAATATATGTTATTGCAAATGGATTTTTATATATTGTCAGGTTTATATTTAGTAAGAATGTGATGTTTGAAATAACAAGGAGCAAATATATGCCTTTAAAAGAAAGAGTTGCACAAAATAAACATAGTTGCTATATTTTGTGCTGTGTATTTCAATAAATAAGAAACAGATTTTTTGTAATTACAAACATCGCACAAACCAACTCTTTTGGACAAGATATGGAAATTTACCTCGTAACAGTTAACTGTTAAAGTTTAAATTCCAGTTTATTAAAATGTAGTAAATTCTAAAAGTGGAATACCGAGACAATACTGAAATCAAATGGTAGATAAAATGTAAACTAATGAAAAAGGTGGTTTGAGTGATATGCAAGAAAAAGAAGCTGGGAAATGAAATTGTTGTCTAGATCAAGTCTGATAATCGAATGAAATGGATTAATTTGCATAAAACAAGTAAATTGAATGATGCCTGGATAAAGTTTGATAATTAAATGACTTGAATAGAAATCCAAGGCTGAAATAATGAATGTAGTAACAGCGATATTGATGACTAAAAATGAGAGGCAATAAATAATTTTGATGAAGTAGAAGATAAACGCATAATAAGAACGACTAAGAATCGGACATAAAATATGTGAAGCAATAAGGAAAATGAAAGAAGAATTAATATACATGCGTTTGAAATATGTATATACGTAGCTTCGGATATGCGTTTATGATGGGTGTGAATTATATTGTCTCTTATAATTATAAATTGTTTGTCATAATTATAAATTGTCTCATGTAATTATAAATTGTCTGTTATTATTATAGATTGTCTCTTATAATTATAAATTGCCTGTTATAATTATAAAGAATAAATAACTTAAGGTCGTTAGACTGGGTTGGGACGCTAAAAACATATCTAATCAATAGGACCTGTGGAAAGTATACGCTTACATATAGCTGAAGGGTTTCCCTCAGGTTATGTGTGCTTGATACAAACCTCCATAATTACAGGCACCGAGCAGACCTTTTACGGGTAGCGAGACTCTACAAACACTAATGGTATGTTTCAAATTTGTCCGAGGATGGTATTGCCTTGATTGCACTAAGCAATCTAAATGGATGATGGGTGAGATCAGACTTATGCAACGGGGCGCGCAAAAGGCTGGCGTGTATAGGTATCAAATGAGTTGCAACAGGGCGTGCAAAAGGCTGGTGTACGTGCATACCAAAGATAGGAGTGGAAGTTGCATATTTAGCGAGCTCATCACCCATCTTACGTAGTCAACGTGAAGTACAAGGTTACACCTAACTGGTCTCTGCCGCCTACAAGGATTGATTCAGTTTGGTTATGCATCGCTATAGTTATTTGTAAGTTTGTTTGATGGGGAAAGGCTAGTTAACCCACACAGAGGATCCTTCAAAACATGGTTAGGGTGGAGGTGCGTGGGGCCGGAGTTCACGATAAGAAGTAGACAATGGTGCACGGAAGGTTGGCGTACGTGGTGAAAAGTCCCCGAAGATTACATGGCTTCATGGACTAGAGGTCGTCGGTGCACACGGTAGGATTTCCTCAGGTGATACGATGTAGCGAGGCGATGGATCCTTACAAGGTGCTGAGCGATAAATACTAGTAAGGATAGTACCTAAGTCCATTGTTGGGCGATATACACACACACACACACACATGGTGTAGATGATTATGGATCATACGTAGAGATGTAGTCGTAATGACTAAGGATAAAGTCTAACATAACATAAATGGTGAACATTCGACATAAACTTCTGTTATGTATAAGATGTATAATTTACCGGTCACTAGAACGTTGTTCTGGCCACCTCCTCATTGCAACCCATAGGATTTAGAAGGGTAGGTACTAGTGTTGATTGTGAGCAGTTGTCTGTCTGAGGCTCTTTACATTTGAGAAGTCGATTTTTGGTCAGTAGTTATATTGATCTATTATATTATATTAGCTTATTTCCACTGTGATTTATTACCATTAGTGCTCTGATATGATTTCTCTTTGTAGAATACAAACCGACAATCCGTATTTTGATAGACTTGGATTTTCTGGTTAGCGAAAAATCTAAGCCCACAGGAGTGCAGATTATCACATTTATGCTCTATTTGCTGCTATTCCATTCTTGGAGTCTCTTAATGATACTGTAAAGTAGGCGCTCTTGAAAACGACAATTAAAACAACTATCTATAATGAGATTGTATCCTCCTAAGGTGGTCCATGCATTATTAAATCTAAAAGGTTTACTCATACTATGATGAAAGTTGTTTGCAAAACTAATAAGCAGAGGAAAGTGATCATTAGTTGAATAATTAAACATAACAAATGTTCATGAGGGAAAATTTATTTAATAAATCAAGGTTGCCAAGAACCCTATCTAATCTACTATGAGTAGAAAAATTATTACCCCCTCTCGAAATGTAGAACTTACCAGTATGTTTCACCTTGCATAACCCCATATTTTAGGCGAAGTCTTGAAAATCCATATCTGCATTTAATAGATTATTTGTTGCCACCCTCTCATTATTATTAAGAATGCAGTTGAAGTCGTCTGCAAGAACGCAAGACAAGGAGATATTTGCTGCCAAATCTAAGTGTTTCAGCCTTAACACTTAGTTAAGAAACATAGTTGTCCCAATCAGGATTGTCTGTTACGTCTTTATTAGCTGTACATTAAAAGTGAACGGAGGTTTGTATGTTCTTATATTTCACGGGTTTGCCTTGTTCTAGTTCTGCTACTGTCACCTTCTATTACTGTATGTGGTTCTGACTGATGTGCACAATAAGTTTCTATTGAAGCTGTAGTAGAGTGAATTCTAGAAGTGCATACTACCGCAACTCGGTGCATCTCACCTGTTGGTGGAATGGCTTGTGACATAGTATTTTTCCCCTAAGTGTCATTGTCGATATCCATTGCTGGTGCAGTTTCAATCTAAGGACGGTCATCCAACAATTCGTCTACAAGTGGGGTGTTAGCAGAATCATGGTCAGTTCTACTTTTGGAAAGAGCGTTTGGGTCAGCATTGGGATTGGAAGCACTGGGTTTGGCACTAATTCCTTCCTTATCCGCTTTGTCCTGAGAAGAGTGTAAATTATCAATGTGCTCATCTTGAATAAGAGAAGTCTGGGCTAGAATATTATTATAATGAGAAACATGCATTTGCTGAATTGTTTCTGGTGACTAAGCTTGATTATTATTATAATGTGGACTGAATTTGCTGAGTTGTTTCTGGTGTCACTAAAATGTTGTGCTCTGTCTGTGTATATTCCTTTGGATTTTGGTTGTTATGACGATTATCTTGTCGCACATTAACATTAGCTTATATATTCATATTGTTATTAATATCATTCACTTACACCTTTTCTTTGGGAATCTACTTTTTTGTAATTGTGCAAAATTTCTCTACATGGCCAAAGCAATGATATGACATATATTGGATTGGTTTCCATACTTAAATTACCTCTTACGACATAGTAGTATATCCTCCATTAATTATAGGAACAACGTCTAGGAAATTCGAATTAGAATCCACTTCTATTAGAACTCTAACATATAAAATCCGCATTATGCCTTTAGTAACTTTGTCGAGTATTATCGGTTTACCGTTCAGTGAAGCTATGCTACCGATGCCTTCTTCGGACCAGAATTCAATGTCAAGTCCGGGAAATATAACCCAAATACGGATAGGCCAATGGAAGCCACTAGTTAGTTTCATTTTTTAACACTACTTTTTCATCATAATTAAATGCCTATCATAGAAATAAGGGCCATTGGCTAAATGTTGTCACAATCCTCTGCATTGTCAAATTTAATGATATAAAGTCCACTTTCTCTCCAAAAAATTTGAAAATCTACTTAAGGTTTTCAAACACTAATGTTGTAGGTTCTAAAATAATGGTAATACAGTCTAGAACCTGCTATGTATAGCACAATTGAGTTAATCCAATTATCCTTGGCTTTGCTTTTTAAGTGCGTGTTTATTTAGTACCTTTGAGGTCATTAACAACATGAGTAGGAAGTATAGGATTGGCGTGAACGAAGAGACCTCATTTTCAACGACCACTGCACTCCAAGACTTTGGTATCTATGCGCGTTTAAGAGAAATTCTTATTCAAACCAAATCCTCTAGCTCTTGCTAACCTAGCTAGGTAAGAAAAGTCATGATCGGTATGAAGGTTGAAATGCTGTTTTTTTTATTCGAATAGGTTTTGTTCATCTATGAGTTACTATTTTCCTGAGAGGAGGGATGCTCTAATCGCGACAATCTTTTAGAATTCACTAAAGTGTATCCGTCGGAGTCAACTTTTTTAGGAGACCAGAGGTGTTAGCCAATGTCTTGCTAGTCTGGGGGAGAGGTAGCGTTTAGATCTGGATCTAGTGAGGAGGATGAAGCGCCAGCCGCCATAGTAAAGATGGCTATAGGAAACCATAATATGAATGATTTTTTTAAAAACACTATGAAACTATGATGCAAACAACTTATATATACTGCAGTTCTATACGTATTGCAAGTGTTTAAAGATCAAAAATCCTTATTTTTCACACAACAGTTTCAACACTCGTACAAACAGGAGTATGGTTCAACCAATTTTACATCTAATCCCTACTATCGAATACCTAACACACAATTTCTAACATACAAAAATTTGAAAATCAAGTTTTCCTAAATCCATACTCCAATGTTGGGATAGGAATTTAGTGGGAAAATTTCACATTTCCACTCTTCCTTTGGTCGCCTATTCCGTTGTATTTTAGAACCTTCTCTTCTGCCTCTAAATCTATTCTAACATTTCCTAAGTACAATTTGCATAAGGAAGCTTAGTTTTCATTTCCAAAACAAAATTATTCTTAACACGTGTTTTGTTCCTTATCAAGAAGGTATGGAAATAGTAATTCCAAATCTAAACAACATTTTCCCTTCTTGTTAACCCGCTTTTGAGCCAAAGCAGACTTCAATTGGACTTAGAAGATTAAAACAAGAATGAAAGGACTTGAAACTTGGCAAGCACACTTAGATGAAGGAAGGAAATAGCTCAGGAAAACTTTAACCAAAAACTCACTAAGAAAACAAATGGGCACCGACATGTTTTATACCAAATAGCTTTGGACAACTTAATTTTAGCCCATATTCCTCCATTACAACTTCACACGTGTCATAATTTACTTTACCCATATGTGTCAAGTAATTTTCATGGATTTGAAGAGCTATTTCATGGATTGAAGAGAGGACATTGAAGAAAGCATGATAACTCAAGTGGTGAAGGAACGATCACTGAAATCAGTCAACCATAGAAGAAAA
Organism: Allium cepa; assembly: GCA_030765085.1. Taxonomy (NCBI): domain Eukaryota; kingdom Viridiplantae; phylum Streptophyta; class Magnoliopsida; order Asparagales; family Amaryllidaceae; genus Allium; species Allium cepa. Next base: position 457,555,367 of record CM060940.1, on the reverse strand, counting down.
CAACATGGAATGTAAGAAAATAACATTAGAAAAATGATGCAAGTAAGTGCGAACTGATTTGAATTAAAGAACATGTCAGCACCGACATGTTTAAGTCGGTATCGAAATGTTTGGTTATCTCAGGAAGCTTTACAACTTGGTGCTTGAGTTTGAGCCGATGTCAAGATTCTGCTCTAAGTCGACATCTGACCCAACAAGACAATTTCCTCTATAAATACAAGCCTAGTTGCAACCAAAAGCGAAGCTAATCTCTCGACCATTGGAGATTTCTTCACATCTTACTTCTCCTCCACTAGAGTCACCTACAAAGCTACTATCTGTTGTTCTAGGATTTAGATAAGCAAATCTTTAGTACTAGTGACTCTAAAACTCTTTAGAAACATCATTGTAAATCTAAGCTTCACTAGATTATGGTCAGATCCGATATAATTAGTTGTAATCTAAAGAGAGAATAACAAATAAAAAGATTGAAGAGAACGTAGGCAGAAGATTTCACCAAACCACTTTAAAAGTGCGTCTTCTTTACTACTTTTCCCTTTACTTTACTAAAATTGTTTCATCTAATTTCTGGGTATTGATCTCACTAAGAACCAAGAGCTAGATCTAAATATTTAAAGCTTGAATCTTAGATTTGTAGAAGATGAAGAGGCTTAACACCAAATCTTAGGTTGAGGGAAGCCAACAAGATCAAGGGAATAAATAACTAGGAGGAGTCCTCAAATTCTCATCAATCTATCTATGTGACCATAAAAGAGTTGGATAAAATGATGAAAGAGATGCATAATGGACTAGTGACTATACAGTTGGAAATGCTAGAAGGATTCTTCTAAGGGATGGGACAACAAGGGATCGGTTTTGCTGTAGGGATTTAGAACCAAGGACAAGGAGCTAACGCATGAACATCTGGAGTTAAAGTGAAATAAACTAGAAAAATGGCCCTACAAGAAGAACAACTCGGCACCAACCTAAAGCCACTGGTACCAAGAGAACTATACTAAGGGGCAATGTTGGCGTGACCACTGGGATGTTGGAAATGGATAATGCTAGTGCTAGAAAGACAAATCGGAATGTCAATGAGAAATGACCGTAAGAGTATGTGCTAGAACCTTTCCTTAGGAATAGAGGACATAACGAAAATAGAGGAGCATTTCAAAATGCTAATGTCCAATAGGTGTGTTAGAGTGTATGTCGTAGTTCCTCCACATCACTAGTAGGAAGAATATCGCTTTTGGTCGAAGACCATCTTTGGACTACGAAAACCGAATTGCGAATATGGTAAGGAGGATAATTAGGGGTGGACCCTCAGATCTAAACTTAAAGGATGCAAACCGGAATCCATTCACTTCTAATATCCAGAATGCAAGGAATCCTTCCAATTTCAAGCTTCTGACACTGAAAATGTATGATGGAAAGTCAAATGTGACAGTTCATCTAATGAGATACATCCGACACATGGAGGAGTTGGGTGTTTCTGAGGAGGTAACGGGCCGGTGCTTCCCATTATTCTTAATGGACTTGTTGGTAATGTGGTTCAGACTGCTGGAGAATGGGTCCATTCACACGTGGAACAACTTTGTGAGTAAGTTATTGAGCTAGTTCAGAGTTCATGTCTCACAACCAAAGAACTTGATGACTTATCAGGCGTGAAACAAAGGCCTGGAGAGACCTTGAGAAACTATTTGATAAGATTCAATGCCCCAGCAGCAGCGGTCGATAAGCCGGTTTCATCAATAATCTTAATGGCAGCAGTATCTAGAGTTGCGAACAAGTCCGACTTTAAAGTCGCACTGGAAAGGGATCCACCGGTGAATCTTGCATAATTCTATAATGAAGCAGAGAGATATTTGCATTAGGAAGATGCTAAAGCTAAGGATGTTGAAATAAATGTCGTGAATGACAAAGGGCTTTCTGGAGTAGGAAATAGAAAAGGCAAATGGAGAAGAAGAGTTAATGACGACTTTGGATAATCGAAATGACAAACGAGGAGCCAAAATTCTCTTCCTACGCCGATCTGACTGAGATCCCAAGAGGATATATCTCAACACTAGGAGGAAAATCCCATATTGAAAATCCATAAGGAGGGAACCTAATAATTAAGAGAAAATATCTAGAAATTTTTGCACCTTCGATGAGCTGGATGGACATGAAAGGAACGAGTGTCGACACATTCATGATCTGATAGAATAACTGGATTACAACAACTAGCTGCAACGGTACGTGAGGAACTGAAGTACATTGGTTCATCCGAAGCAACCACCATCTACAAAAAATGCATCAAGCAATAGCCAAGGACCTGGTTCAAGACTCAAAATACCATAAAGGGACGGTTATGTATCAAATTCGATTCCTTCACTCTGCTCTTTCTTACTTTGAACAATTAAGATGAAAATAACTTCAGACCGCTAATACTTGTACGAGGCCTAGATTGGTCTCTAGGCATGCTCTGAGTCGGATGTCTAGAATGACTATTTAGGATAATAATGACCTCGGACCACTTACACCTGTATGAGACTAGATTGGTCCCTAGGCATACTCCGAGTCAGAGGTCCGGATGGATAATTAGGATTTCTACCTGTTTGCTTTGATTCGATTGTCTAAATTTTGAAAAATCCAAATTGAATGTGATGACTGGTATTAATCACTTTAAGTCCCATATGGAGTGATGTGACTAGAATGCAGGATGCAAGTCCCCTCGTCGGAGAGTGAGAAGATGGACTTGTATGATATAGATCGCTTTAAGTCCCATCCGGAGAGATGGAATCAGAGTGCAGGCTATAAGCCCTCTTGTCAAAGAGCGACTGGATAGGCTTGTACGAAAAGTAAGTTCCATCATCAAAGTGTAAATGGACGTGATTGCTTGGACATTGAGTTCCTTTTTCAGAGATCAAGCGAACTCAGCACGGATCCGGAGAGATCAAAATCCTTGATTAAGCGATAAACGATCCAAAGAGATCGAACTTTAGAATGAATAAAGGATTGATAAAAGCATTTGAACGCCTTGCACTTAGAATAAAATAGATAAATCCCGAATGAACATGGGATGATTTTGATACGTGATGTAATAGCTCCGGATGAAATGGGATATATGGTGATGTATAAACTACACTTAAGTAGAGGCTAGAGTCTTAGGCTATAACAGGTTTGGAATAACCTCTGATTTGCTAGAGAATCCGACGGAACTAGGCGATTCACTAACCTCGAAACAGCCGAAGGTTCAACTATCAAAGACAAATAACCTGAACTTGTTCTTGAGAAAAGCACATCTTACATTCAAAAGGCGTGCTTTGCGGGGCAAGTGTTAACCCGCTTTTGAGCAAAAGCTAACTTCAATTGGACTTAGAAGATTAAAGCGAGTATAAAACAACTTGGAAATTGGCAATTGCACTTAGATGAAGTAAGGAAATAGCTCGGGAAAATTTCAACCAAAGATACGCTAAGGAAACAAGTGGGCACCGACATGTTTTGTACCGACTTATTTTGGACGACTTGGTTTGAGCCCATATTCCTCCACTCCAACTTCACATGAGTTCTGATCTACCTTTCCCATGAGTGTCTATGTGATTTTCAAGGATTTGACGAGCTATTTCATAGATTGAAGAGAATGCATTGAAGAAAGTAAGATAACTCAATTGATGAAGGAAAGATCGTCAAAACCAACCAACCATCAAAGAAAGCAACATGAAATGCAACAAAATTAAGTTGCAAAAAGAATGCAGGAAAGTTCGAAGTGATTCAAACTAAGGAAACATATCGGCACCGACATGTTTAAGTGGTATCGACATGTTTGGTTAACTCGGGAAGCTCTACAACTTGGCGCGTGACTTTGCGCCGATGTCTAGTCTCTGCTCCAAGTGGACTTATGAACCGCACGACCGTTTTCTCAATAAATACAAGCCTAGTTACAAACAAAAGAGGATCTGATCTCTCAACCATTCGAGACTTCTCTTCTTCTTCTTCTTCACATCTTACTTCTCCTCCATTAGAGTCACCTACGAACCTACTATTTGTTGTTCTTGGACTAAGATAAGCAAATCTCAACTATTAGTGACTCTTAAACTCTTTAGAAATATCATTGTAAATTTAAGATCCACTAGATTATGGTTAGATCTGATATATTTAGTTGAAATCTAGAGAGAAAACAACTAAAAAAAGATTGAAGTGGACGTAGGTCGAAGACTATGCCGAACCACCATAAAATATGCCTTCGTTAATGCTTTTCTATTTACTTTACTTGAATTGGTGCTTTTATCTGATTTACAGGTGTTGATTCATTTTTTAGTCCACACTTATTATTCTCTATGTTTTGTATAATGTCACCCTTGTCAAATAGTAAAATACATATTCACTATCAGGTCGAGCCTGGCTACATTAAGCATGTGGATTTTAAAACCAGAAATTCTCCCATTTCCCAATAAAACCCTTTTTCCCCTTCCAAACAGACTTGCAAAATAGTTTGAAAAATTAAATTTAAAAAAACATTTGAACACTGTTTTCTTTTCAAAAGCACTTGAACAAAAATATTTAAAAGCATTTTAATCCCACTTCTTTTAAAACAAATCAAGCCACTTCATAACGTAATCGAGATTCGATCAATGAGTTAATGCACATGATTGACCCTAACTTGCATGGATTTTTTTTGATTTTATAAACCCTTCCTTTTATTCAAAACAACGACACACAAGGCTTTTTATAAATTTTACCTTTTACAGTATAGAGACAATGACCCGTGATTCACAACAACTTTTCCCTATTCTCCACTACCTAAAATTTATTTTTTTCGAAATTCTAAAATTTTTCAGATTCAAGCATCCTTTATATTTAGTTACTAACTTAATTTCCCAGCTCATTTTATAAACTTTCGACTTTAATCACATTCATCACTAGTCAAATGTCCTTATGATATTTCCTTATTTACTATGTAACCTAATATATATAGTGGCCAAAGCACACTTAGAAAATCAACACTGTAATATAATATGAACACATCTCATATCATTTCTATGCTTTTCCAATACCCAAAGGGAGGCAAATAGCGATTACAACTCAATAACCTAAAAGAAATAGCTGTTGGAAGCCGCTCTTCATCATCAACTAGTGTTAATGATGTTATGTCCCTATCACTCCTTACTCGATTAAAATGGATATTACTAGTATGCCATTCTACTATGATCCACATGTCTTAAATCACCTTCTTGGTTTCTAATAAATAAGGTCCATCCATTACTTCGATTATTACAACCGACTATGGGATTAGTCATGCATTCCCACGCTATAGTGGGTAAGAAATATAAACTATGCACATTTAGACTTACTCATAGGAAAATTGGATCAATGGATTAACTTTCCTACCCATTATCTTGCCATTTTAAACCTTGAGTCAACCAACATCCTTTATGTGTGTTTGTCATCTCATTACCCTTTTCTCCAATCATATTACTATCTTCTTTCAAACGAAATCTCTTGATAGCATTCCCAAACTTTGGTATTTACCTTTCCTATCCTAGATCTTTTATGTGTTCATATCCTAAGACATGCATAAGTATACTTTAATACCATTACCTTTTCTTTTGAGGGTCATTCTTATGGTTTTCACACATGTTTAATCAAACATTATTAGGTTCATTCCAATATTCTTTATAATCAATGGGGATCCCTTGCTGCAACCCGGCAAGCATTCATAGCTACTTTATTCATATCCTTTACGTTTAACCCATCGTACCTAGATAGTCGTCCCTATCTACTCCTTATTAAAATTGGTTTGTTTTTCACTTACTCTTTAAAAGTTAAAACTTCACATTCATCAGGTAGTTAATTCAAAACTTTTATCTTTGAAAATATAAACTTAGAAACTTTTTCAAATGTTGTTTGGTTTCCAAAAGAAGCCATGAAAAATTTCCTAATCTAATAAACATTCTCTTATCAAAGACTTTCTAGAACAAGGATTTAATGCTTTTAAAGTAGGATTTTTAAACTCAAAACGTTTATCACATTTGCATCCAAAAACTCAATTGTCATGCCAAACCATTTTGCAAAAACATCTTCTATAACTTGAAACAATGAAAACTGGAATTGACAAGCATAACTTCCATCCTATTATTTTCATACTGCACCTGCTCTTTCTGCTTTCAACCTTAGCAGAGATTTTAATAGCACATGTGGTGGACTTTTAAAAGATATCCACAATTGTTATACATATTCATGGAAATTATCGATTTTTCCTACGCTTTGCCTCTAACTTCCAACATCGTTCCCAATTAGATTGCTAACATAAATTCCTAATGTCGTTCCTAACTAAATTTCCTAATATTAGTACTGTTGAAATTTCTCATATCTAATTTTCTCTCAATTGGTTCTCGTTACATAGATCTTTTCCTGTTTTATTATTTTCCCCATCGACTCATTGCAGTGTGTTCGCTTACTGCTTTAGTTATTAGCTTTTCTTCATTAACATGAAAAGATATATCTATGGATCTATTTCAGTTTTTTTTCTCCTTTTTTACCTTATATAGGAATATTCTTCCTATCTTCACTATCGGGAATCATTACCCTTATATTTGCTCTTTCCTATTTTAATAAAATACCATTTCCATTTATCCACTCCTTGGAGAAGGGATTTTAAAATCTTTCAATCTTACAAAATAGGGAAAGATCATCGAGCCAAACGTACGCTCCCATTTTCATTCATTTCAAAAATGAAAAATCCATATATAATTTTTTTTAACTCGATAAATTTAAATCAAGAATTTCACAACTTCCTTGCTTTTCAAAACAGCAACTGTCCATAAATTCTTTAAAAAACCATTTAAAACATTTCAAGAAACTTTCAAAATCCTTTTTTTATCAAATTCTTTAACATGGAGTTGGGCTCAGAATTGGACTCTTATTCATCTTTTCTTACGGACTTTCCATCTTTTCTACTCATTCTACAGCCATCTTCATCAAAAATTCGACTATCATCTTGTTGTGATTAATGCACACCTTTCATGGGAACTTGCTCAACCCTTCATCATGCCTTGGTTCTAGAAACTTGCAACATGTAGGTTCTTACTCATCATCTATCTGGATGAAATGTATATCTTCAATCAGCAATCCATCAAAAGCCACATTCAGAAGGTTGTTTAGCCCCAGTAAAGAATTCAAGTCCATTCAATGTCCAAGGCCCTTCTGTATGTTGTGCTCATGCTCTTCTTGGTCAATGCCTTGCAGTATAGCCTATAATCTGTGTAGTAATCGGGGTAGGTGTTTAATTTTAACTCCATTAATTGTTCCAACTCATAATTGCCACTTCTATCTTTTAAGAATATGTTCGCAACTACTTTCATAGTAGATATTCGTAGAGTGGTGGATAATATATATATATATATATATATATATATATATATATATATATATATATATATATATATCTGTGTGTGTGTGGGTGCGTGTGTAAAAATACAATTACGTTCTCTTAATTCCTATAAACGACTAGCCTAAGCTTGTATACCAAATGTAACAACCCATACCTTAATGGGTTCAAATTTCAACTAAATCGAAAAACAAGACCATTAGGATACATACCATTGGTTTTGATAACATATAATGAACATAAGTATATTAGAGAGCTATCTACATGAATTGGAAGACTTACCATATATAGTTTCCGTCTAGCACTGGTAGCATATCCCTCAAAATCATTCATGTGTGTTGCAATAGGAAGGGAATCAGAACAATGTTTCGGTGGATGGAAAATTATGTACTTTATCTAAAATACTAATGTATGCCTATTGGTTTCTATTTAAGAGTTATGTCAATTATTTGCAACAATTCCGTGTAATTCCATCTTCGCGTATGACATGTCTAACCATCTTTGAGATATAACTATACACACACACATACACACACACCTATACACTTATATTGCTAACATTGTATTACCCAAAAGAAAACCCCCGACCACTTAATACTTCTTAAATAGGGTAGAGACAGGTCCAATGGCAATTTAATACCTCAACCCCAAAGTGGGTCCTTCATTACGTAATCGCTGGTCAACCGGCTCTAGATACAATGACCGATGACCCTAGACACGGCTTAATAATTCAATTAACATATTACTAATGCATATCAAAGACTTATCTAAGGGTTAATAAGACCGCCTCTGACAAACAAACAGCTAATTAAATAATAAGGTCTTTCTGTATCGCAAACAAATTCTACACTAGTAGGAAGTGCAATCCGTCGGAGCATAACCCAAATCTTTTCTAAGGTAGCTCATAACCACTGGTAGTTACAGTCTATAGGCCAACACTACTACTAAAAACCAATATAGCAATATTGACATAGATTGTGACCTCCCATGGCCTAAATCCCGTTTAAATTTACCTAATTAAGTCAAGAAAAATATCCATTCTAGTTACTTAATACCTCTTATTCAAAATGAAGCAGACCTCATTTTGCTATTAGGTACTAACATAGGTGATATATGACTTCTTAGGAGGCAGGCCCAACGGTCGTTTAATACCTTCCATCCTGAAGTAATTCCCTTGACATCCCTAAAGGTACTGTAATTACCCTGATTTTGACTAACATTATTTAGAATATTTAGTTGGGTAAATTAAATATAATAATGTAGATAGTTAAGGGGTTGAGATTTGTTAATTTAAAAAGGGGTTGTGCCTTAATGAATGTATAAACAAAGGAAATTGAAAATAAGTAGGAGGAATATGGCATGCGTAAAATAGGAACATCGTTCATTCTAATACCCTAAAACCTTCCATTCTCTACTTCTTGTTCACTCTAACATTCACAAACAAAACTAAAAGAACCAAAGTGAAGCTTGACCAGCCGCGGTTAGGAAGAACCAAAAGAAGATAAGCTAGGAATCAAGTAGAAAGCTTGAAAATATTAATCAAAGAGCAAATCTCAACCATCTTAACACCAATTCAAGGTGAATAATTCGATTTACATGTCACTTTCGATAATGATTTTGGTTAAGGTTTGATCCAAATTATTTTGCAAATAACATGCCATGTTATGTTTGCTTATATGGATATATAAATGCTCGTCGATTTATATTGTTTTATATAATTTTATGATAAGTTTAGATTGGAAAAACCCATTAATTGACACCCAAATGACTTGCGTTTTTGATATATGGTTGAAAACATCATTTTAGGAGTGGGTTTCAAGTTTCTTAATTTTCTATGTTATTGTGGATTTATCATAAAATTTCTATGAAAGAAGATAGTTAAAATTGGGTTTAAATTATTTACAATAATTATATACTGATTTTGGGTCTAAAATTTAAAAATGTTGGGAAACATATTAAAAGTGAATTATGGTGTTTTTTGGGGAATTTTATTAAGTATTTTACTATGATTACAGAATTATTTAAGTTAAGAGACGTAAATGTTTTATCAAGGGGAAAGGCTAATTATTAAACATTTTTAATTAATAATTTTGAATTCGGTAGCTTTCTAGGAAAAGGATTTTGATAAAGTAATGGCAACCAGTTATATTTTGACAAATAAGGCAAGTTAGGTGAAAATAAATTACTTTTAAATGCTAAAAATTAATTTTTCTTGGATTTACTACATCGCCACTTCCATCTGTTAGCTTTTGACACCATACCTCCACTAAAGAAGCCATTCAAAACCAACGCACATGGTATCAAGCAATTGATATGTAGTATATTGGAGAAATGTAGAAGGGACAATGTCGAAACCTTTCTTTTGAAGACGTAGGAGCTACTCTTATTAACTTTGAATTACTTCTGTTTATAAAGGATGCTTTTGAAGGGATTGTATTAGCTTTCGAATCAATCAACTTGCCCTTTTTTAGAAAAGAACTTTCGAAAGAGTTGTCACCTTTTAGTTTTAAAAGGGGCTTTCAAAAGGATAGCTGCTTGGAACCTATTCGAAATCCATGCTTCCGCATTCATACCTTTCGAACTAGTAAGACCGCTTTTTTGTAGCCTTAAAACAATGTATTCGAAAGGGTGCTTTCGCTTTTGTACTTTAAAGCCGCCTTCTCAATGCTTTTGAAAGAGTACTGAAGCTACTTTCAAAACGGTTTTAGAGACATTGGTTTCGAAAGGGTAGGTTTCAAAACTATCCTTTTTAATGCTTTCGAAAGTGATGCTTTCGCCTCTGTTCTTTTATGACCCTTAGCTAAATTAAATATTTAACCCAATGGTTTTGAAAGGGATAATTTTAAATGATTTCAAAGAAATGTTTCCACAAGCCTTTACTTGAACCTAATACTTTCGAAAGGTATATTAAAAGTGTTTCGAAAGATATGTTTTAAGTGTTTCAAAAGGAAAGTTCTTATGGTTTCGAAAGATAAGTTTAAATGGTTTAGAAAAAGGATGTCTAAGGTTTTAAATTATGCTTTCAAAAGGGTTATTTACAATGATTTCGAAAGGTATTGGTTAAGGTTTTAAACAAGGGTTTCGAAGGCGATGTCTTGGTTTTAAAGCCTAATGTTTTCTAAGTTAAAAGGGCTTTAACTTTTTTAAAGGGATAGATAACCCTATTGAATTAGGTTTTCATCAACATTATTTTGTGTAAAGCACATATCATAGCAAAGGTATGTTTAATAAAGAAAAGGGTATATTTTCCTTGTCTAAGTATGATTTAAAAGAGTTAAATCAATTTGAAAGAAATGATTTCAAGAAAAAGTAGATGGGATAGTTAACCCTAAGTTTATGACTCAAATGTTAGTAGACCATATGAGACTGGTATGGGGTCCCACCCTATACTTTAGCTGTTAGCCCCTAGCTAAAATAACTCCAAAATTCCAATGCGTAGGCTTTGTGATAGATAAGACTAAAAAGGTGTTATACACTAAAAGGAATATACAGAAAAAAGATAGGTTATTAGTGAGCCCACAAAACCATTAGGATCAATAGAACCTAGGAGAAGTAAGATAAGGACAGACCGTCCAGTATTATGTCTAACAGAAGTTAGATTATTTATTATGTTTGGTAGGCCCGAGTCAGCTAATGGTTAATAATTAGCCAGATAAAACTATAATGTTGGATAAGAAGTCCATTGATTACCTAATTTATAAGCATATATGTTATTGCTCTTGCTATTATAATTAGTTTGATTGCAGGATTTTGATTTACAAAAGATATGCTTTTTAAAGGATATTAGTGAGGGGAAACCCGTTCCGCTAAGCGGCATGTTCTAGCATAATATCAGAAAATTGAGATGTAATAGTATTATTCACACTAGACTCTATGTCTGACTCGAAGTTTATGTTTACCTCTTAAACTCTCGGGGGCTTAAAATTTAATTTGAGTAGATTGAGAGTTGAGGTCTTTCAGGTTTAGCAGGTTGGACAAACAAGCCTACGAAAATGTGCAGGAGGAAAAAATAGCCATGTAGAAGCTACTTAGTATTATTTTCGCTGTAATTTATTTATGACTGGATCATCTAAGGGGCATCTTCATATTTCTCTCTTGGAGTAATTTGTAATAATATATTTGATCAAAACCTAGGAAAAGTTTTGGAATTATGTAATTGAATATGGAAAGTTGTTTTGGAATGTAATCAGAAAAGTTGTTTTTGAAATCTGGGATTTTATTTCACATTCATGTGCTTTTGATATTATTGATACCATTAACATTACCGTATTTTATCACTGGAAGTTAATACTATGGATGACGGTGGTATCTATAGCGTTTAGCTTCCGACCTCAAGATAAGGGATGTTATAGGTACCGAGTCATTTAATACTTCAAATCCAAGGTGAACCATAGGTAAATTTTCCATACATGTATGGAAATGTATATCCCTTCCCTAGGGGTCATATGGTTGGAGATGTCCCACATTACTATTAAGTATACACCACTACTGGCAGCCTCTATGTGAAGGGCAGACATCTATTATGTAACTCTAACGACCTCGCATCCTAACCTATACTAACCAAAACAATCATCCTAAGCCTAAATGTTGGACTAGGCCCAATAAATCATGCTCATCCTAAATGTATAATTAATGCTATATAATTTCTTATTATGAAAATTATACCGCCTCCTTATATTTAATTCATATCTTATACACTTATTATGTATATTCTCTAATTCCCTCTTACGTCTCATAAATGTCAATTGTCCATAAAGTTCCATTATTATTCGAGTTGGACAATTAATAATGATAGTTATTTATTCGTTCTAAGTCAACCTATTATATCTATTCCAATTTCCATAAATGTCGTATCACATTCTTTAACCAGTCTCATTAAATGCATTAATGTCTCAATTTAATTCCTATAACTCCTTATTAACTGCACATTTATTTCACTACTAATTTTGGAGTTACTATCTCTTTTCCATTTCAACCTCTAAGTCCTATGTTTTACTACATTATTAATAACTAGACGTCCTAATTATAACTAGCACAAATATTGACGTACATTACGCTATATATAATCCGTAGGCAAGGTTATAAATATTTATGTGTGTGTGTGTCATTAACTCCTATGCTTTTGAATTCTAGGACATACACTATTTGTGCATTCTGTAAGGAACATGTATTTCTAAATTTTATTATATTAGAGTCATCCTTCGCAAAAAGGATTACCATTATAACTTTCCATAAATAACTCAAAGGTGTGGCTTTTCCTCCGTTAAAAACTACAAGGAATTATCCCTTTCCTTTTATCAAAAAAGACAGTGCAAACTACAGAGAAGAACATCCATACTTTACACATCTCTTCCATTTTGGTTATATTCCTTATTATTTCAAACAAAGCACTTTTTATATATAGTAGTGGAATTAGATAATTTATGTAAATTACACCGTAACAGATATAACTAAATTATACCCACAATGCTCCCAATAAATTAAAATGTAGAAATTCACATTGTAAATCAAATTAGGGCAATCTAAATTAATACTAACAATTTACAATCCAATTATCATAAATCTAAAATAAATCTTTCAATTTTATCAACATACTACTACCGCAAATTTAGTGATTGATTTCCAAATTTTCAGATTATGGTGCAAATGTCATTACGATTCCAATTACCTAACTTGCGAAAAATGTAGGCGAGATTTCTGTTGAGTAAGTTATTACTAAGCCTTCAATTTCGCAAATCTTGTATATGCATAATAATTAAATAAAATCCAATGCGATAAATTTCAATGTTATACATAGATCTTATAATTTCCCATTCACCTTCCTAGCTTTCCAAATCTCCAAATCAGAATTCAACCCTTTAACCTGACTCCTTTTCCTTTTTAATCCAAAAGAATATGTATAACAAGATATATACAAACTATTAAAATTTCAGAACTGAGAAGAGATTTGGCATTATGGGGAATATAGATTTATAATTATAAAATTTATCTTTTTCCACGGTACTAATTCGCTCCTTCTCTTCATTTATTTTATTTACCGCCCTTCTATGATTTATATACATATAATATAATATTTTTCATTTAATAGAAATAGTAAAGAAGCAAAAATGGCAGAGCTCCGCTGTTTTTATCAGAAAATATGAAAAGAAACGTGAGGGAATATGCCTGTATTTATAGGCATTCGAATCAGTCTTATTCATTAGATTTAAAATAATTAAATCTGGGCCGTTTGGCCAAGGTTTAACCATTGCAGTCACGCTAATGACTCGTCAACTGATCTTAGGCAATGGTCAACTACTAGGGGTCAACCGGTTGTGTCCATTGTATCGACCACTAGGGTCCATGTGAGTATATAATTTACTCATTTTTAATCATTTTAAATTATTTTCGTTTCTAAAACTTCAAATGCCGATAACTTCTTCGTTTGAACTTCGATCGCATAAATTTATGTATGAAAATTGCTCAAAACATCTCCAGGAGCACAATTTAAGTTTTGTGACCTAATTCTAACATTTGCACAAATTTTATTTTTGAGCCTTATTAGTTGTTTATTAATTACTGTGTAGGGTGTTATATTCTACCCCATTAAAAGAATTTTGTCCCCGAAATTTAGCTAGGGATGAATCAAGTAACATAGTATGCAACCATTCTAAACTAACCAACCAATTAATGTGCAACCAATTTCGCAGCCAAACATGTACAAGTGCACGGTGTATCACAACGTATATGATATGCATTCTGAATAATTCTAAATCAGTGCCTCCTATATGAATGCATTCTTTTATAAACATTTTGAAAATATGATGTACATAACTAATATATGCTGGTAGTTCTGTATGTGTGCAAGTCCTCAAAAATGAAAAAAACCTTGTTTTCCACACCACAATTTCCACACTCCTACGAGTTGGAATATGGTTCAATCGATTTTGCATCCAATCCCTACTATTCAATATTTAACTAACAATTTCTAACATCCAAAATTTAGACATCCAGTTTTCCTAAATCAATGCACCTATGTCCCAAGAGGAATTCAGATGGAAAATTTCACATTTCCACCCTTCTTTTAGATACAATTCTAGTGTACTTTGGAGCCTTCTGTTTTGCTTTCGAATCTTTTTCGACTTTTCCTAAGTACAATTTGCAAAAGGAAGCCTACTTTTGGATTTTCAAAACAAAATTATTCTAAACGCAAGTTTGGTTCCCTATAAACAGGGTATGGAAATTCCAAAGCTAAAACAGCTTTCTTCCATGCTATTCTCTATGTTATGTATACCGTCAACCTTGTTGGAAAGTAAAATTCATATTCACCAACACGTCGACCCTCCCTACGCTAAACATGTGGCATTTGAAAATCAGAAATTCTTTCGTTTCCCATTAATAACCTTTTTCACCTTTCAAAAAGACTTGCAAAATAGTTTGAAAAATCAAATTTCCAAAAGCATTTAAACACCATTTTCTTTTCAAAAGAACTTAAACCAAAATTTCCAAAATAATTTGAACAAAGTTGTTTTGAAAGCATTTGAATCCACCTTTTTCTGAAAAATCAAGCCACATCTTAATGTAGTTGAGATTTTGTCAATGAGTTAATGCATCTGATTGACCCAAGCTTGCTCGGCAAATCCTAGATTTTATAAACCCTTCCTTTATTCGAAACAATGACACGCAAGCTTATTTATAAATTTGGCTTTAAGGTAAAGGAATAATGATCCATAATTTCGCAACAACCTTTCCCTATCCTTCAATCGCTAAAATTTATTTTTTCCAACATTCTAAAGTTTTTGGGATTGAAGCATTCTTTATTTCTAGTTGCTAAATTAATTTCCCAATTCATTTTATGAACATCAAGCCTTAATTACTTTCATTTCTAGTTAAGTGTGCTAATGGGATTTCCTTCTTTACTATATTTCCTAATATATATAGCGGCCAACGCTCATCCATAAAATCAATAAAGTAATAAAATAGGAACACATCTCATACCATTTTGTATGCTTTTCCAATATGCGAAGGAAGACAACTAGCAATAACAACTAAATAAACTAAAAGAAATATTTGTTGGAAGCTGCCCTTTATCATCAACCGATGTTAATGGTGTTGTGGCCCTATCACTCCTTACTCAATTAAAACGGACATTTATAATATGCTATTATACTATGACCGACATGTCTTTACTTGCCTTCTTGGCTTCTAATAAATAAGTCCCATCCATTACTTTAATTATTATAAACTATGCATTCTCACACTGCAGCGGATAAGAAATATAAACTATGCACATTTAGGATAACTCATCGAAAAATTGGCTTGGTGGAATAACTTTCCTACCACCTATCTTGCCTTTTTAAAGCATGAGTAAACCAACAACTTTTATGTGTGTTTGTCATCTAATTGCCCTCTTCTCCAATCATACTACTATCTTCTTTCAATCTATTTGCGTCGAAATTGGTCACAAACATCCAAACGTCGATGAAAGCACCCGTTTACAATCACAGATATCAAGTATGTAAAGAATATAAATGTGAAGAACAATAAAATTAAAAAGGAAAGCAGTAGAAACACATGACTTATAGTGGTTCGACGTTGTAGCTTACTCCACTTTTAAGAGCTATTATTTTATTGATTATCACTACTGGTTATAAGAGTATAGATGATAGTAATCGAGTTACAATAGAGTTCTGCAGAGTAACGGTGTAGAAGAACCCAAAAGTCCCCTTTTCTGAAGGCCCAGGGATGCTATTTATAAGTGTTGGCTGAGAATATCTGTCTCAAACTTTGAAAGACTCCTTCTCTAACATAGGTGGGCCCACGTGATCGATCCCTGGTCATTTCGATTCGATCCATAATCGATACGAATGAGATTCGTATCGATCCAAGTTGGCAATCGACCTGGGATCGATCATAAACATTCTTGAGGTTGTACGCAAGCTCCTGTGAAAATTTAGTAGCATTTGGACTTGTAGATCTTGAGTTATGATCGATGCAAATTTGGATTTGCAAGGTATTGTCGAGCTCGTACCGATGCCGTTCGCATCGATATCTTCGTATCCATGCTAGCACGTGCGATCGCATGACATGGCGCTATCTTCTAGGATCAACCCTCTTTTTGTGCCGAGTGACTGAGTCCAACTCTCCTCTAGGCTTCATTCGTATCCATTAGTGTCACCTCGTTCATATCCTCTAATGTGCATCATTTCGTATCGATCTTATGGTGCTGGCTTTGTATCGATGGAAAGTGATAGTTTCATATCAATCATCTGGTTGATCGATACGAAGTATACATCAACATGATTGATATGAAGTATATAAATGTGGGCTACTTCATATCGATGAAAAAGGTTGGGTTTTTCACCGATCTTGTGTCCTTGCTTTCGTATCGATCGAGTGGTCATTGGTTTATATCGATCGCTTGGCCGATCGATACAAAACATACATAAAAAGGAACGATACGAAAGCAAACAGTTGTGGAGGAAATAAAAGCTCCCCTTGCACTTTGCATCGATGCTCGGCTTGTAGCTTCGTATCGATCCATGGTTTATAGCCTAGTATCGATCATTTGACCGATCGATACGAAACGTATGAGAGGTTGATTGATACGAAGCTGGCGAATGTGGAAATAAATAGGTCAACACAAAGTGCACAAAGATGATGGATCTGAAGCACATGGATACGAACAAGATGAACATGATGTTGACGGATACGAAGAGAATGGTCCTTGATCGAACTATGGCTTTGACTCAAAGCAATCATCTCCTTAACCCCTATTGGCGACTCGAAGCAGCTGCTATGGTGACTCGAAGTGGCTTGTTTCTCAAAGACCCAAAGTAGCCCTTCTGAAAACTCAGAGTAACATGCTTGGAAACCCGAAGCAAACCCAGGTACGACCCGAAGCAAACTCCAAGCAACTTGAAGCGACACAATCTTTGTTGAAACCATATTTTAAACATCTCGTGCGGTTTTTTTGTCAACTATGCCGTGTCTTGCGTGATTGATTGGGTTAAATCTGCCGATGTATTGCCTAGCCAAAAGGTGGGTTAACACTTTGCCCCCCCAAAACGTGCCTTGCGATAGGAAGGTGTATTTTGTAGTGCCATAAGCTAGATGTTCATATCCTGTTAATGACTTGTAAAGAGATTGATAATCTTACCAGACCGCGAATGGCAATCATTCAAGATCATATGCTGTTTGGGAGTTGTATGTGACCATTCGCGATCGGGTGTCGTTCAGGCGAATTGTGACTGTTCCCGGTCGGATGCTGTTCGAGGCGAATTGTGACCATTTACGGTCAGGTGCCATTTGAGGCGAATTGTGTGTGCCCGGGAGGGACTTAAGATAATTAATGTCAGATTGTGTTCGAGTGAGTTTCTGAATAATTTATTATATTGGTTTGTCGCCATCTCAGAGCATCTAGGGATCGTTCGCGATCTCATACATGTGTGAGTGACTTGGCCGTTATAGAATTATTAAAACCAAATATACATTCAAATCAGTCTTTCAACAAAAATGTCCAACAAAGTCAAATCCAGATGCAAAAAATAGAAAACAATACTGATGCGGTTGATAATCGTCTCAGAGCCTCCTGAGGATCGTTCGTGATCCCATACATGTGTAAGCGAGTTAAAAGCACTAGTGTGGAGTTTGCGACTTATTCATCATTATTACAATTAGTTGATGACAAGATGATGCCTCGATCCTGAGCCATCCTTAGTTGTTGTAGATGGTGGTCGTTCTTGTTCCGTCGTTGCTGCAGGCCTTCTCACACATTGCAACAGCGTGCCATTTCAGATGTGCCCTTCTATCTCATCCCTCATGTGTCCGCAATCATTCATACCATGGCTGCTTAACTCGTGGAATAAACAGTACTAGTCTAATTTCCTCTCATTGCCGGTCTGATCCCTCCTCATTGGCCTCCGGTAGGGAACGTGCCTCCTCGTGTCTTGGTAGGTTCGCTCTAAAGTTTTCACTCAGCTCTGAATAAGAGGTGAATCTCGGCTCTTTTCATGGCAGCTTTGGCTTGTAAACACTATTATCTGCCTTTCGTCTCCCTTTATCTTTGCCTGAATCCTTTTCAGGTGGATCTCCGCTTTTGACTGCATAAACATCAACTCCATCTCCTTTCTCTCTCTCTCAGCATTTTCATCCTCTTATCGCAGAAACCTTTCTGCCTCGTGGTATAATTCTCCAAGATCTATAGGTGGGTTCCTTGTCAATGAATTCTTGAACTCTATGCCATCAGCTATGCCAGATACAACTGCCATCAAAACAATGGATGGATCGGGTCGATCCACCGATGTCACCGCTACGTTGAAACATGTTAAGAAGTTCCTCAAAGACTCTTCGGTCTTCGGCTTCAGTGTCGTCAGACTCATCACATTCTTAGGCCTCGAGATGTGAACCCTGAACTACCTCATAAACTTTTCAGTCAACCTGGTCCACGTTCCAATCGAACTTCTCTCCAGTAGTCTAAACCATAATGCATCTATATCCGTGAGATACAGTGGAAAACATTTGGCCATGATCTCCTCTGATGCCTCCAGTAGTTCCATATGCCGCATATACCTTGTCAGATGAACAGCAAGGTCTGTCCTTCCATCATATATCTCCAATGTCGGTAGCTTGACATCTGGTGGATTTCTGGCCTACCTAATTATGGGAGCGAAGGGGCTCCTGTTAACTTCATCCAGATCTCTATTCACTAATCGACCTCTCATGGCTCATCTGACCATCTCCGCCATTCTATCACTGTCGTCAATCTGTAGTCCTTGTCTGTTGCCTCCGATCTGCCCCCAAAGTTTACAAGGGAATCCTAGAATCTCTTCTCTTGGAGGGGCGTTCATTCCTCTATCAATGCGATGCTGAACAGCTCCATCTGATATCCTACCCGAGGTTGGATCAACATGCTCTTGGGGAGTGCCCCCCAGCTCATGGGCTGCTCCTAATGGTCCTGCTCCATTCTAAATCCTGGTTGTTCCATGTTCCTGATCCCTATCTCGAGCACCCCTTTCAGCGGCGTTCTCTTGATTCTGCACTCTAGGTTGCCCAATTTGCTGGAATAGGTTCTGCATCATCTCTTCTTGCCTTTTCAGTAGTCCATCCTGCATAGCTTCCATCATCATCTCCATCTCGTCTCAGGTGATGAAGACTGAGGCTTGATTTTATCCTGAGGAAGCCTCCTGACTTCCTTCCTACAGGCTTCTTTCTGCTCTTGGTCTCCTTGCTGACTACTTTACCATTGATTTCCAGATCTAAGTCCTTAAGCCTTTAGATCCAAAATCCAAGCTGTAGAATCCCTGAATGCTAGCCTGTCAGTGAAAGCACCAAAATGTTTGCGCCAAAATTGGTCACAAACACCCAAACGTCGATGCAAGCACTCGTTTACAGTCACAGATCACAAATAGCAAGCATGTAAAGAATATGAATGTGAAGAGCAATAAAAATTAAAAAGAAAAGCGGTAGAAACACACGATTTATAGTGGTTTGGCATTGTAGCCCACGCACACTTTGAAGAGCTACTGTTTTATTGATTATCACTCGTTGGTAACAAGAGTGTAGATGATAGTAATCGAGTTACAATGGAGTTCTACAGAGTAACGGCGTAGAAAAACCCAAAAGTCTATTTTCTGAAGGCCCAGGGGTGCTATTTATTGGTGTTGGCTAAGAATATCTATCTCAAACTTCGAAGGACTCCTTCCCTAACATGGGTGGGCCAACGTGATTGTTCCCTAGTCGTTTCGACTCGATCCATGATCAATGCAAATGAGATTTGTATTGATCCAAATCTTACCCAATCGAGCCGGGATCGATCATGAACATTCCTGAGCTTATACGCAAGCTCCTGTGAAAATTTGGTAGCATTTGGACTTGTAGATCTTGAGTGTGGATTTGCAAGGCATTGTCGAGCTCGTATCGATGCCGTTCGCATCGATATCTTAGTATCCATGCTAGCACGTGTTGATCACATAACATGGCGCTATCTACTAGGATCAACCCTCTTTTTATGCCTAGTGACCGAGTCCAACACCTTCTTGGCTTCATTCGTATCCATTGGTGTCACCTTGTTCGTATCCATCTAGTGTGCATCATTTCGTATCGATCTTCTGGTGCTGGCTTCGTATCGATGGGAAGTGATAGTTTCGTATCGATCATCTGGTCGATCGATTCGAAGTATACATCAACACGATCGATACGAAGTAGATAAATATGGGCTACTTCGTATCAATGCAAAAGGTTGGGTTTCACATCAATCATGTGTCCTTACTTTCGTATCGATCGAAAGGTCATTGGTTCGTATCGATCGCTTGGTCAATCGATACAAAACATACATAAAATGGATTGATATGAAAGCAAGCAGTTATGGAGGAAATAAATGGTCCCCTTGCACTTTGCATCGATGCTCCGCTTATAGCTTCGTATCGATCCATGGTTCATAGCCTCGTATCGATCATTTGACCGATCGTTACGTAACGTATGGGAGGTTGATCGATAAGAAGCTAGTGTGTAGAAATAAATAGGTCGATACAAAGTGCACAACGGTGATGGATCCGAAGCACATGGATATGAACTAAATCAACATGATGGATATGAAGCGAATGGTCTTTGATCGATCTGTGGCTTTGACTCAAAGTAATCATCTCCTTAACCCGAAGCAAACCAATTAGTGACTCGAAGCAGCTGCTGTAGTGACTCGAAGTGGCTTGTTTATCAAAGACCCGAAGCAGCCCTTCTGAAAACTCGAAGCAACATGCCCGGAAACCCGAAACAAACTCAGGGACGACCAAAAGCAAACTCCAAGCAACCTGAAGCGACTCAATCTTTGTTGAAACCATAATTTATATGTCTCGTACTATTTGTTTTCGACTATGCTATGTCTTACGTAGTTGATTGGGTTAAATCCGCCGATGTAATGCCTTGCCAAAAGTCAGGTTAACATAATCAATATCTTTTGATTATATTCCCAAACTCAGTTATTTACCTTTTTTATCCTTGATCTTTCATGCGTTTATATCTTAGGACCCACAAAAGTGTACTTTAATACATTCCCCATTCCTTCGAGGGTTATTCCTATGGATATAACACATGTCTAAACAAATATTCCTAGGTTAATTCCAATA
Organism: Allium cepa; assembly: GCA_030765085.1. Classification (NCBI taxonomy): domain Eukaryota; kingdom Viridiplantae; phylum Streptophyta; class Magnoliopsida; order Asparagales; family Amaryllidaceae; genus Allium; species Allium cepa. The sequence goes on along the minus strand of CM060940.1, from coordinate 457,533,917 downwards.
TTCCTTATAATCGACAGGGATCCCTCGTTGCTACTCTATAAGCATTCATAGCTATTTTATTCATATCATCAACCTTTAACCCAACTTACTTAGGCAGTCATCCGTATCTATTCCATATCAAAATTGGTTTGTTTTCACCATTCTTTAAAAAAATAAAACTTAACTTTCATGAAGTACTTAATCTGAAACATAAATCTTTGAAAATGTAAACTTAGAAATCTTTTTTTAAAGTTGCTTAGTTTTCCAAAGGAGGCATGAAAAATTACCCAATTTAGCAAACTTTCCCTTTTCAAAGAATTTCTTCAATAAGTATTTACTTCTTTTAAAAGTAGGACTTTTAAACTCAAAATATTTATCACATTTGCTTCCAAAATTTCAGTTGTCATACCAAACCATTTTTCAAAAACGCCTTCTATAAATTTATACGTTGAAAACAAGAGTAGATATGTGTTGTCCGGTCTTTTGATCTGGCTATATTCAAACCGATTGGACAAGTTAGACTCGACGATAGATAAGGCAAGCAGCCCAGAGAGGTGATCATGGAGAAAAGAGATCAAGCACATACAATAATATGAAACAATGATCAAGAGAGATCAAGCCATAGACTCTCTGGAATATTTTAAGTATGGATCAGTATCTCCCCTAGGTAGGAGATTGGTACCTATCCCTTCCCTTAGGCAGGAGATCGGATCACATCACAATGGTTATGAACAACATCAACCGACAGTTCAATTCAACAGGAATTGATCGAACTAAAAACAAAAGTGCAACTATACAAACAACATTACAAACATGAAGCTAGCATGGAGTGGGACCCAAATGACTGATCGCAGCGCTCGACATGCTAGGAAGACCCGATCGGGGCTGATCCCTCATTGTTGGGAATTAGGCCTCGAAATTTTCTGGGTGACCTCTTCTACATCTGAAAATTCTACTGGCGAAATTTCAAGAGGACATACTGTCGTTTACCCTTATAAATACAGAGTTCTTAGTTCATTTAAGGAATCTTTGCATGGTTGTTTCCCTTATACTCCATTGCAATCAAGGATACTAATCTGATCCCCTCTGTACTCAGAATTCAAAGTGGTTAGTAAAGCAATTTTATGTAGGCAATCAATGCTAAACCACTATAAGTCTGCATGTTATTTTTGTTTAATTGTTTTCTAATTGTTTCCTCTATTTTAATTTTGACTTATTAATTTAATTCTCTACATTTACTCTACTACGTTTCTATGCTAACTTTTGGTGCAAATATTTTTGACCTTTCACTAAGAGCGAATTCTCAGCTTGATTGGATCTCATCATCTACCCATGGATTCTAGCTCCGGATTTCTACCGACAAATTTACATTTCTACCCAGATTTAGAAGATCTTATAGGAAACTTTTAGCCATGGTTAGAGGAAAGCCTACTACTTCCTGTGTTGTTAAATGCAAAGAAGATACCAACGTTCAACAGGTTGACTAGAATATACAACCAACGGCTATGATGTCCTAAATTGTCCCGATTACTTCACAAAAGCTGACTTCGAAGTCCCGATGAAGGAATTGTTAGATAGCCTTTAGTATCTCAATTAGCAAATCCAGGCCAATATTGAATTGATGAACCAGTTAAAAGACCAGCGTGGGAAGATAAGGTAGGATCCTACTTCATACTCAGGATCAGAGAGCTTCTCATCATCTGACGACTATCATAGAAGGTGTAACGATCCAGAATTTGACCACTTTAAAATATAATATTTAGAATGATTTTAAATATAAAATATGAAAGGTTATATGATTCAAATAATATTAGATAGGATTTGGAAAGAGAAGTATACACAAAAATAGTAACATTTGCCTATAACGGCAAAAGTGACAAAACGCTGATTTCAAAAAAGTATGTTTCAATGGTTAAATAAATCATCTTCATTAATTTACGAGTGTTTATATTTTTAAATAGAATTATAATTTTTTTTTAAAATTTGGTTTACAAAATAAATAGTTTAACTAAAACATCAAAATGTGACCGTAAAACATTTTGTCGAAAAACGACGTTTTGTCGATTAAAAGTTGTCGCAACATCGTCGCACCTTTATTTTCTTATATAGGAAAATATATTCAAATAGTATAAGTATTAATTAATTCACTAAATATGTTTGCTTTTACTAAATAAGATCGGAAAACTTCTAGAAGTCATTAGTAAAAGTAAGCAAGAATTAACAAAAGTAAGAAAAAGTAAACGTCAAATCACATCAAATCAAAACCAACATAATTATAATATTCTTTACTTAATCTTTAAGTGACTAAGACATAAAGCAAGGATGTGAAAGATGATATTAAGTATTGAAAAAGTAGAGTTTGCTTTAGGTTGAAGTAAGGTTAGTTTGGTTATTTGGTATGAGGTTATTTTGGTAAATTTACCACTTCTTTCTTTTTCTATAAATACCCACCTCCTTCTTCACCTTCATTCACATTTCTTTTTCTTCTTTTCCCAAGCTTCTTTATCTTCTTCCTCTTCTCTTTAATGGATTTCAAGCCATAGAGAAAAATTAGAAATAAATAATGTCAAAATTTTTTCAAAATATTCAAAAGAAATCAATTTCACTCTCTTCAAATCAAACTCATTTTTTCTCCATATTTTACCTCTTCTTCTTTCGGCCATAACTTCTTTAAACCATAACCAAAATGAAAAATTCTTTTTTTCTAAATCATGTATTTTTCCAGTGGCTACAAATTTAATGTTGACCATTTTGTCTCATTTTAAAGTTATCTATCTCAAAATTATACTTCTTTCTAGTACATTTTCTGGCCCGGTTTTTAAGCCAGAGACTATGCCATTTTTTTTTGATCATAACTTGTTCATAACGGATCAAAATTAAAAAATTCTTTTATTAGAAACATATGAAATTCTAGTGGCTACAACTTTTATGTTGATAAAATTTTCCAGTTTTGAGGTTTGTTATACCTGAAACTCAATTCTTTGAAGTGCATTTTCGGACTTCATTTTTGTCAATTCGACGATACCTCTTCTTCATTCTATCATATCTCCCTCAAACCAACTTGGATTCAAATGATACTTTTTTATAAATTTAAGAGAAAACAATTTTTAACAACTTTTCAGTTAACAAGTTTTTTAAATTTGAGAGTAAGAAAGTCAAAAACAAGAGAGAAGATGACCTATTTTTGGGGTCTAATTTTGAGAATTCAAGTTCAAAGCTCTACAGCTTCTTCTCTATATTTTCGGCCAACCTCCATCTTAAGCCTCGGCCAAGCTATTGGTAGGGAGATGGTGTTGTTTGCTAGTGTTTAATGGATTATGTATTAATTAGTGAAGTGTTGGTTGATGAGAATGTTGGTAGGAAGTTAATAGCTTTGGTTTATGGTGAGAAACTGTATTTAGCATCTCTATTTATATATATACATGTTTGATATTGTGTTATAATTGTTATGGATGCTTATATATGCTTTGATCATCAAGTATTGATTGTTTGATATGATTGTTAAATTGTTTACCAAGTCACGTTAATACACGTCGATAAGCACAAAGGAAATTATTTTCCTTTTGAAAATGAAAAGGTGTATATGGAATGCTTAAGCCTTTTGAAAATAGTTTAAAAATGAGTTAGAAATGTTTTATAAACATTTAAATATGTTTAAAGAAATAAAGGAAGAAATTATCTTGTATATTTTAAATATGTCCAAAATAATTTTCTAGAAAAAAATCGCGCTTTTGCAGTAAAGTGACCAAAGTTTAAAATTGATATTTTAAATGTTTTAAAAATATGAAATAAATCCTAAAAATCTTTTAAAATGTATTGAAAGAGATTAAAGTTGAAAATTTGGATTTCTAAATGTTATAAAAGTCGTTTTGAAGAATATAGCTTTTAAAACACTATTTGCAACACTTTCCGCAAGGCTTTTCGCAGTAGTTTGAAATAACTTTTGAAATGCTATTTTTAAATTTAAAAATTCTTTCCTATATAATTTATGAATGATTTTAAAATAATAATTAATTCATTTGAAGATGATTTGGAAGTTTTAATTAGAGTTTGAATAAATGGGAAAGAGAAATTGTTTATACCGCTTAAATAATAAGTGAAGGAGATTGAATATAATAACAAACTGAGTAATGCGGAAACGACTAGTACATTTATCCCGTCTATGAGATCTGGGAAGATAAAACGAGGTGTTTAACTAAAGTTAGGAATGGAGCAACCAGTGCCCTGAACTTACTTGGCCTATATTTTCTCTTCTTATGCGAGGGTTGGAACATATCGAAAGGAAAGCCTGGATGCTCTAAAAGATCATAATTAAGTTTTTCTAAGATAAAAGAAAAGAAATAAATTCTTTGAATTTATTATAAATGGTCTATATATAAGATTTATAAAATTGATATTTTATAAATAAAAGTTATGGAATTATAAAAGTGTTTTATAAATATTAAATGGGATTGTAATCAAATTTATATATGGGTTTGCAATTGAAATTTAGAAAAGAATTTATAATGGATTTTATAAATAATCAGGTTTGAAAGGAATGAATTTGTAAATAATATTTTTATAAGTAATTAAATTATAATTGGATTTTGACTTATAAGTGAGATATAAATGGAATTTGTTAGTAAAGAAATTTTGTATATGGAAGTTTATAAAATATAAATGGAATTTATAAACACCGTTTTGTAAATCTGAAATCAATTTAAATTGATAAGTTAAATGTGAAAGTTTATTAAAGGAATTATATTCGCGATTTTGGATAGTGAATAATCCTTTAAATTAAATGGATGTTTTGGAAAGTGATATTATAAAAAGGGAATATTTTCCCTAAGTTAAAAGTTAAGAAAGAAAATCTTTGATTAAGACTTAATGAATGATTTGGAAAGGTTTTCCTAAGTAAAAGATAAAATGATTTAGAATTATTTCAGGATGTAAGAAAGGTTTAAATAAACCAAATGATGTGATAAATGAGGCTTAATGATTTCTTATACTCTTGAAAAGAAAATGGAATAAATCGAAAAGAATATATCTAACTAAGATATTTTATAAAAGATGAAGTAATCGATTGATGATTGGTATCCACGTATGAACTTAACATCTTTTAAATCGATAATTGGCTCCGAAAGAACCAGGGTCGGATTTGGGAAATTCCTATCCAAAAACCACTTCGAACTAATGTAAACGTTCGAACGTGAAGGCAGGTTGAAGACGATGATTATTGAAGACCGTGGATCTACATAGCGTGAGGACTGCTTGTTGATTTTCTCGGGGTCGCACCCATTATAGAGTTATATATAGCAGTGGTCTCCTCGTTGTGGAGATTTTTCGGATTGCAAGGACTACTCGCTACTAGTGGTAATAGGAGAGTGCCTACGGTCTGTCCTGTTCTTGGACAACTTGTATGGACGTTTGTCTGACATTACATTTCTAAAGATTATGCACATTGGTTTTTACAAACGTTTATCAGTGGTGGTGGAGAAGGCAACTTCTCTTAGCTTAACACCCTACTTGAGACGTACGAGCTCAAGGGTTGTATTTTTGTGGAAGGCAATTAGTAGTTAATGAAAATGACAATGTGGCATTCAAAGATGTGATATGTGCTGTGTGAAAAGGTAATCGTTTGCCTCAAGCCTCATCAAACCGGAAATGGACGAAACAGGGTTAGATGCAGTAGGGCTAAGTGGCTCATTCCCAATTAGGATATGGTCATCCTCTTCTAGATATATCTTTGCACGCTATGACGTCGTGTATCTGATTATTGTGGTTTGTATGCTATGAGGGCCCTCGGATAAAGGTCGGTAACAACCGGGGGATGACATATTCGGTAGTATCTAGTTATAGAGGTAGGACGGTCTTGTGTTGGTAGAGGATCCTTTGTGATGGTCCTCGGGACATCCATCTAGAGGTGTACCCCTTCGGAAGGTAGTCCCTTCACCTAGTCATTTGTATGGAAATCCATTCTACAATAAGAACCTTCGGACTTGATTGTAAACCTATTATGCTGGAATTTAATCAATGTAACAATTTTTGCTAAGATTAATAAGTTTATTTGCAAAGGTTTTCAAAGAATGTCATTAGAAATAATATCAAAGGTTTTGATGTAAAAGTGTTTTAGTTATCATAAGGTAAAAACCCGTCCGTGTTTATGTGTGGGCGTGGTCTTATGAGATACTCTTTATTTTCAAAGGATTTTTATTCAAAGGCTGATATATGACACTGTCATCTATTATTGAATTTTTCTCACGCTGGTTTATCAAGCCTGATCCGGGTATTTTCAATACTCGGGTCAGATCCGAGTAGTTTCAGATTAGTCGAAGACGGTTGGAATTTGCAGATGAGAGCTGGAGATATTCATCGACGTATGAGCATATTCTATTATACGCTGTAATTAGTGTATTTTGTTTAATGTTTGTCAGCAATTGTAAGGACAAATGTTTATAAATGTCCAAGCTGAATTCAGATTAGACTCTGATATATGTATTTAAAAGTTTTCCGCTGTAAAAATATTTGTTCAATATTATTTGTTATTCCATTCGAATGAGATTCTTTTCTGTCTACTTTTCTTTTTTATCCTTAAAGATCCGTCTTTTCATGCAATTTGAGTTAGACATGTGTGGTTCATTGTCTATTCAAAGAGTACGGGAAAACGGGTCTTTACATTTGGTATCAGAGCTTTTGGTTAAGCGAACACCGAAGCCTGATAGGGGTAAGTCTCATCAGAGATAGGATTAGTAATATCCTAGGATGAGTAACTCATTAGAGATACGGTTAGTAACACCCTAGAATGAGTTACGAGAGTGTTATACATATGAGCGCGTAATTGTTAATTTTATAAAAATGGTTTTGTTTTAAAAAAATGGTAAATGAAATAATTTTTCCTAGGATTATATTTTGTATATAAAGTATGTATTTGGAAAAGTTGTATAGTTAGAAATCAAGATTAGTGAAATTTAAATATGAACATCTTGTGATTAGAATTTCACGATTTGACTATAAGATGTTTCATAATGATCGATACGTAAGAAATCTAATAAGGTAATTAAGATCTTTAGTACTTGTTCCTAAATAATAAATTAAGAAATGATAATGTTAAGTTACTACCATAAATTAATCAATTGTTTAATTTAAAAGTTAGAGTACAAATATCTTGTGAATTAAGTTTCACGATTTGATTATAAGATGTTTGATAATAAGATTGGTTTAAGGAATGAACATATAAGATAAAAAAGTATTTAAATAATAGAAAATGATTGTGTAAAAAGGAAAATATAAAAGGAATGAAGTTTTAAAATTCGAGTAATTTAAAAGAATTGTTGTAATTTAAATAAAGTTAATGAATATAATATAAATTTATAACATGAATCTATAAAATAGGTTTTATAAAGTACCCAGTTCCTTGGTTTGTTTTAGAGTTACTTGATCTATATAATTTTCTTAAGTTAATGAAATAATATGAGCTATTGATTAGTAATCTTTATAAAAGTGTTTAAAGTAAAGATAAATATGGAATCGCTAATTGCTAAAATAAAGCTGAATTTCTGACGATTTTGGACAGTTGAAATTTTTTGAATCGCATCAAACTCAAAGCAAAGGAATTTATGGAATATTCTGGTAAAAGATAAACCATTGTGAAATACTCTGAGTAAATGAAATAAGATAAGGATAATTTATAAATCTGATTTATAAAGAAAAATAAAGATTTAAGAGTTAAGAGTATAAGGGTTTAAATATGGGTGGTTTTAAAATTTGTTTTTTAAAGCTAGAAAATAAACGATAGTACTAAAATAAGTTTTATAACTTATGAATTTGAGATAATAGTAAATTACAACAAAGTCTAAATTTGTTAGACAGACGGATTTAAGTAAAACTAATTCGGAATTTGGGATTTGTATATACTCTTAGGATGTAAAGTATATCATACAAATGTAGATTTAAGTCATGAACGATTAAGTAAAATAATGACTCCTCAGAAAGGTAATTATAACCTATAAAATGTTTTATTAATGAATTCTTGCATTAATTAAGAATTTGGACTTAAGTCTTTAAAAGTGATTGATTTACATAAGTTATAAGATGTAATAAACTTAAGCAATAGATTTATGAAATGGTTCATAAATAATATTAGTGCTAAAGGAAATATACTGAGTTAAAAGACCGTGGGAAGACTTTTTTATAAAGATAAATTATCTTTTGAGTGAAAAATGGTTTCTTTGGAATATATTCCTTTAATAAAATATTTGGAAATAAATAATTAAAGGGATTATATTAAAAAACACCTTTATAAAGTGTTTTGAGCTTAGGATAAAAGTTTATGAATGTTTTGAGGGTTAATAAATACATATGTTATATGTAGATCATCTCATCACCTAATTTTGGTCTAAGATTCGAGTTCGAAACTTTGAGGTGTTTACACTGATCTAGAAAAATATTTATCACTCGATTCTTGACGACGAACATTGATGAGGATGTTTGGTTAGGTACTTTAGTTTTCTATCATGGTTGAGCACTATGCAAGAAAAGCAAAGGTTTCTGAGCAAAAAGCCTGATTAAAGTCCGCATTAGAGGATCGGGGGATCGATACTAGTTCGGAATGAAGTTGTGTATTCGAATAGGAGATCGAATAAGATATTTCATACGGACGATTTGTGTATATTATATGGAATTAAGTTTAAAGATAAATGTTTTAGGTAAACTTTTGTTTGGGTAATTTCGAGGACGAAATTCTTTTAAGTAGGGGAGAATGTAACGATACGGAATTTGACCACTTTAAAATATAATATTTATAGTGATTTTAAATATAAAATATGCAAGGTTATATGATTCAAACAATATTAGATAGGATTTGGAAAGAGAAGTATACACAAAAATAGTAACATTTGCCTATAACGACAAAAGTGACAAAATGCTGTTTTCAGAAAAGTATGTTTCAATGGTTAAAGAAATTATCTTAATTAATTTATGAGTGTTTATATTTTTAAATAGCATTATACAAACTTATTTTTAAATTTCTTTACATAAATAAATAGTTTAACTAAAACGTCAAAATGTGACCGTAAAACATTTTGTTGAAAAACGACGTTTTGTCGATTAAAAGTTGTCGCAACGTCGCCGCATCTTTATTTTCTTATATGGAAAAATATATTCAAATAGTGTAAGTATCAATTAATTCACTAAATATATTTGCTTTTACTAAATAAGATTAGAAAACTTCTAGAAGTCATTAGTAAAAGTAAGTAAGAATTGACAAAAGTAAGAAAAAGTAAACATCAAATCACATCAAATCAAAGCCAACATAATTATGATATTCTTTACTTAATCTTTAAGTGACTAAATCATAAAGTAAGAATGTGAAAGATGATGTTAAATTTTGAAAAAATAGAGTTTTCTTTAGGTTGAAGTAAGGTTAGTTTGGTAATTTGGTAAGAGGTTATTTTGGTAAATTTACCACTTCTTTCTTTTTCTATAAATACCCACCTCCTTCTTCACTTTTATAATTTCTACTTCTTCTTTTCTCAAGACTCTTCATTTCTTCCTCTTCTCTTTATTGGCTTTCAAGACATTAGAAAAAAAATTAGAAATATATAGTGTCCAAATATTTTCAAAATATTCAAAAGAAATCAATGTTCATTCTCTTCAAATCAAACTCATTTTTTCTCCATATTTTACCTCTTCTTCTTTTGGCCATAACTTCTTCAAAACTGAACCAAAATACAATTTTTTTTATATCATGTATTTTTCCAGTGGCTACAAATTTAATGTTGACCACTTTGTCTCATTTTAAAGTTATCTATGTAAAAATTATACTTCTTTATAGTGCATTTTCTGGCCCAGTTTTTAAGCCAGAGAATATGCCATTTTGTTTTGATCATAACAGATCAAAATTAAGAAATTATTCTTTTAGAAACATATGAAATTATAGTGGCTACAACTTTATTTTGATATCTTTTTCCTTTTTTGAGGTTTTCTATACGTGAAACTCAATTCTTTGAAGTGCTTTTTCGGGCTTCATTTTTGTCAATCAGACAATACCTCTTCTTCATTCTATCATATCTCCCTCGAACCTACTTGGATTCAAATGATTCATTTTTTTAAATTCAGGAGAAAATAATTTTAAACAACTTTTTAGTTAACAGGTTTTTTAAATTTTGAGAGTAAGAGAGTCAAAACAAGAGAGAAAATGACCCATTTTTCGGGTCTAATTTTGAGAATTCAAGTTCAAAGCTGTACCGCTTCTTCTCTATATTTTCGGCCAACCTCCATTTTAAGCCTCGGCCAAGCTATTGGAAGGGAGACGGTGTTTTTTTCTAGTGTTTAATGGATTAGGAATAAATTAATGAAGTGTTGGTTGATTAGAATGTTGGTAGAAAGTTAATCGCTTTGGTTTATGGTGAGAAACTCTATTTATCATCTCTATTTATATATATACATGTTTGATGTTATGTTATGATTGTTATGGATGCTTATATATGCTTTGATCATCAAGTATTGATTGTTTGATATGATTGTTAAATTGTTTTACCAAGTCACGTTCATACACGTCGATAAGCACAAATGAAATTACTTTTCTTTTGAAAATGAAATGGTGTATATGGAATGCTTAAACCTTTTGAAAATAGTTTTAAAATGAGTTAGAAATGTTTTATAAACATTTAAATATGTTTAAAGAAATAAAGGAATAAAATCAAGATTTTATCTTGTATATTTTAAATGTGTCCAAAACAATTTTCTAGAAAAAATCGCGCTTTTGCAGTAAAGTGACCAAAGTTTAAAATTGATATTTTAAATGTTTTAAAAATATGAAATAAATCCTAAAAATTTAAAATGTATTAAAAGAGATTTAAGTTGAAAATTTGGATTTCTAAATGATATAAAAGTCATTTTGAAGGATATAGCTTTTAAAATGCTATTTGTAACACTTTTCGCAAGGCTTTTCGCAGCAGTTTGAAATAACTTTTGAAATGCAGTTTTAAACTTAACAATTCCTTCCTATATAATTTGTGAATGATTTTAAAAGAATAATTAAGTCCTTTAAAGATGATTTGGAAGTTTTAATGAGAGTTTGATTAAATAGGAAAGATGAATTGTTTATACCGCTTAAACAATAAGTGAAGAAGATTGAATATAATAACAAACTGAGTAATGCGGAAATGACTAGTACATTTGTCCCGCGTATGAGATCTGGAAAGATAAAACAAGGTGTTTAACTAAGGTTAGGAATGGAGAAACCAGTGCCATGAACTTACCTCACCTATATTTTCTTTTCTTAGGCCAGGAGTGGAACATATCGAAAGGAAAGTCCGGATGCTCTAAAAGATCATAATTAAGTTTTTCTAAGATAAAAGAAAAGAAATAAATTCTTTGAATTTATTATAAATGGTCTATATATAAGATTTAAAAATTTATATTTTATCAATAAAAGTTATGGAATTATCAAAGTGTTTTATAAATATTAAATGGGATTGTAATCAAATTTATGTATGGGTTTGCAATTGAAATTTAGAAAAGAATTTATAATGGATTTTATAAATAATCAGATTTGAAAGGAATGAATTTGTTAATAAAGAAATTTTGTATATGGATGTTTATAAAATATAAATGGAATTTATAAACACCGTTTTATAAATCTGAAATCATTTTAAATTGATAAGTTAAATGTGAAAGTTTATTAAAGGAATTATATTCATGATTTTGGACAGTGAATAATTCTTTGAATTAAATGGATGTTTTGGAAAGTGATATTATAAAAAGGGAATATTTTCCCTAAGTTAAAAGTTAAGAAAGAAAATCTTTGATTAAGATTTAATGAATGATTTGGAAAGGTTTTCCTAAGTAAAAGATAAAATGATTTAGAATTATTCCAGGATGTAAGAAAGGTTTAAATAAACCAAATGATGTGATAAATGAGGCTTAATGATTTCATATACTCTTTAAAAGAAAATGGAATAAATCGAAAAGAATATATCTAACAAAGATATTTTATAAAAGATGAAGTAATTGATTGATGATTGGTATCCACGTATGAACTTAACATCTTTTAAATCGATAATTGGCTTCGAAGGAACCGGGGTCGGATTTGGGAAATTCCTATCCATAAACCACTTCGAACCAATATATACGTTCGAACGTGAAGGCATGTTGAAGACGATGATTATTGAAGACCATGGATCTTCATAGCGTGAGGACTGCTTGTTGATTTGCTCGGGGTCGCACCCATTATAGAGTTATATATAGCAGTGTTCTCCTCGTTGTGAAGACTTTCGAATTGCAAGGACTACTCGCTACCAGTGGTAGTAGAAGAGTGCCTTCGGTTTGTCCTGTTCCTGGACAACTTGTATGGACGTTTGTCTAACATTGCATTTCTAAACATTATGTACATCGGTTTTTACAAGCGTTCATCAATGGTGGCGGAGAAGGCAACTTCTCTTAGCTTAATAGCCTCCTTGAGACGTACGAGCTCAAGGGTTGTATTTTTCTGAAAGGCAATTAGAAGTTAACGGAAATGACAATGTGACATTCGAAGATGTTATATGTGCTGTGCGAAAAGGTAATCGTTTGCCTCAAGCTTCATCAAACCGGAAATGACCGAAACAAGGTTAGATGCAGCTGGGCTAAGTGGGTCATTTTCAATTAGGATAGATCATCTTCTTCTAGATATATCTTTGCACGCTATGACGTCGTGTGTCTGATTATTGTGGTTTGTATGCTATGAAGGCCCTTGGATAAAGGTCGGCAACTACCGGGGGATGACATATTCGGTACTTTCTAGTTATAGAGGTAGTTGGTCTTGTGTTGGGAGAGGATCCTTTGTGATGGTCCTCGGGACATCCATCTAGAAGTGTACCCCTACGGAAGGTAGTCCATTCACCTGGTCATTTGTATGGAAATCCATTCTCCAATAAGAACCTTCGGACTTGATTGTAAACCTATTATGCTGGAATTTAATCAATGTAACAATTTCGGCTAAGATTATTAAGTTTATTTGAAAAGGTTTTCAAAGAATGTCAATAGAAATAATATCAAAGGTTTTGATATAAAAGTGTTTTAGTTATCATAAGGTAAAAACCCATCCGTGTTTATGTGTGGGTGTGGTCTTATGAGATACTCTTTCTTTTCAAAGGATTTTTATTCAAAGGCTGATATGTGACACTGTCATCTATTATTGAGTTTTTCTCACGCTGGTTTATCAAGCCTGATCTGGGTATTTTCAATACTCAGGTCAGATCCGGGTAGTTTCAGGATAGTCGAAGACGGTTGGAGTTTCCAAAGGAGACCTGGAGATATTCATCGACGTATGAGCATATTCTATTATCCGTTGTACTTAGTGTATTTTGTTTAATGTTTGTCAGCAATTGTAAGGATAGATGTTTATAACTGTCCAAACCGAATTTAGGTTAGACTCTGGTATATGTATTTAAAAGTTTTCCGCTGTAAAAAATATTTGCTCAATATTATATGTTATTCCATTCGAGTGAGATTTTGTTCTCTACTTTTCTTTTTTACCCTTAAAGATCCGTCTTTTCATGCAATTTGGATTAGACATGTATGGTTTATTGTCGATTCAAAGAGTATGGGAAAATGGGTCTTTACAGAAGGAGTCGGCACAAGATGGGTGCATATGATGCTAGAATGTCATGGTCAAACAACACGATCGACTATCGCCAAAACGCACTAACCAGTACCAAATCCCTCAGGGGTATTAGCAATGAACCCTCGAGCCAAGGGGGAAATTTACCTGCTGAAGGAAGAATTAACACCGGATGCGCCATGACCAATCAAGGCGCTAGCGCTCATGCGAATGTGAATGAGACTTTGCTGAGCGATAATGATAGGATTGCTGCCCAAAGGGAACATCAAGAGCACACTGAGATAAGACGACGTAGTGCATCCCAATGGTGTGAATCAGGCCTTTCACATGAGGTGGAACACGACCACTTCTAGGCATCGATTCTCTAGACCCTAGACCCGACGGCTTTGTTAAGACAGCTGGTGAAAGAAAGTCATGGCCTGACCAATGATGATTGGGATTCTCTAGGAGTCATACTCCATTCACTGGCAACATCCTACATACATAATATCCGTGGAGGTTTAATATGCCTATGATGCCTACTTATCCGGGAAAAACCAATCCTAAGAAGCATCTCATGAAGTACTAATGGCACGTGGACTCCGCTCGAGCTACCGATTGCAGTCAAATGTAGATTTTTCCTACTTTTATAGGAGGGATTGCATCCATGTGGTTCACCAAGCTGCCACCATTGTTAATTTCTTCATTTAATAATTTAGCAAGGAAGTTCATGCAGTAATTCCACATGCACGCGGCCTGCCCCAAAGATGTCATGTCCCACTCCAACTAGATCCAGGCTTTAAAGGGGTCACTGAATGATTGTGTAGAAAGGTTTAATACTGCTATTACGGAAGTTAGTAATCCAAAATATGATGCAATACCGATGACACTGACTAACGGAGTTGAGCCTGATTCTAATTCTGGCGATTGATTGGCAGGAAGCCTCCTTCAACGTTGGATCATTTTTATGTGAAGGCATCTCAATACCTTAGGAAGGAGGAGGCGAAGCGGTCCAGGAAGAGAAATATTGCAAGCCCAAGCACCGAGAGAGTATAAACTAATATGGCAGTGAAAAAGTCCGAAGAGAGTTTCAAGAAAGTTGAAATTAATGTTCAAAACAAAGAAAAGGAGAGACGGTGATAGGAACCACGACCGAAGATGGGATTCTAGGAGGGATAAGCCAAGGTTCCCAAGATTTGGCACCTATACGCCGTTGAACACGTCAGTAGAGAACATCTACCTATCGAATTGTAATACTATGCAGTACAGAAAACCAGCTCTGAAAGAACCGATGGACAAGTAGAAACAAACAGGGAAGTACTATAGATTCCATGAAAGTTATGGCCATACCATGGACGAATGTCATCACTTCCGTGATGTCATTGAAAATTTAATCCATGAAAGAAAGTTGTAGTAGTTTGTTAGAACCCTGTAGGATGCCGGGTAGGGGATGTTCGACCCCAACAGAGGACAAGCTCTACTTAGTGCTAAGGAACCTAGACGGATGGGGGGAAGATTGGTCATTAACACTATTGCCGAAGGACCACATCCAGTTGAAAAAAGCTAGAGCAAGATGGTGCATTACATGAATGCTGGAAGACATGTTGATATTGAGTGCTACTCAAACACGGAGGATGGTGCTTTGGCAAAGCAGTCAGAGAACCATGACTGATGATATCGTGTTTTGAAGTAGAAATGCAGATAAGGTAGAGGCCCTTACTATAGACCCAATGGTGATCTCAGCCATGATTGGCCCCGCCTTGGTGAGAAGGATTCAAATTGATTGATGAAGTTCTACTAATATCATTTTCAAGAAGGCATATGACTAAATTTACTGGATGCCAAAGACATGAAATCATGGAAGGCCCGTATCCATGGCTATAATGATATTGCTACAGAAACGTGGGCTATGTTGAGCTATTGGTGGAATTAGGAGATGGCAGTCGTAGGAGAGTGCGGATTCTGCCATTTGTCGTGTTGGATGTTTACTCTCCATACAATGCTTTTTTGGACCAACCGACCATTGCTGATTTCTTGGCAGCCATCGCTCCTTGGTGCTTAACACTCAAACCCCCGCTAGAGAATGGCGTTGGAATTATTCATGGAGATTAGACGAATGGTCATGCCTGCTATGTTGCTGAGTTGAGGAATGCTCAACGAATGGAAAAAGGAAAGGATGCAGAGATATTTCTCTGCATCAAAACTAATGAAGCTTAGTAATCAGCATCCGAGCCTTGGCAAGGGCACCACATTCCGTTCTATAAAGATATATACCCAAGAAATGTGGAAGAGGGACCCAAAAAACCCAAGTCTACACTCGTTGGACTTACAATTGATATCTGGTTAGCCAAACGACCCATTGTGGGTCCTGAAGATTAGATCTCAACTCAGCGCAACATTAATGAAAAAATTAGCTGGCTCTCTCTAGGCGAATCTTGATGTGTTCGTTTGAACCCATTATGACATCATGGGACCTCGCCAACCATCATGACCCATGCATTGAATTTCGACCCAAGGCATGTCCCGATGAAATAGAAATGGCACAGCATGGATCCAGGGAGATCTACTACGCTTAAGGAGGAGGTGGATAAACTCAAGAATAATCAGTTTATCCACGATGCCCTCTACCCGAAATGGAAACCCAATCATGTTCTCATGAGAAAGGATAATGGAAAATGGAGGACAAGCATTGCATACTCAGACCGGAATAAAGCATGCCAAGAGAATAGCTTTCCACTTCCAAGGTCAACCAGCTGGTAGACTGTGACGACCAGGAATTTCTGGATATTTGAAATTGAAATAATTAATTTGATTTTAAATATTTGTAAGTTAGTTTAATTTGAATTTCAAATATCACTGTTTATTTGGGTAATTAAATTTTTGAATTTAATATGTGGAAATTGGATAAAATATTGAATCTTGATTTTTAAGCTGGTTAAAAATATTTCAAAGGCTTGGAAAATTTATATTTATAATATGGGAGATAATAGAAGTTTTAAATTTGAGTTTGAAAATGTTTTGCTCGGTTTTAAAAGTATATCGTTTAAATCGATATTTAAAAATAGACCTACGAGTCATAGTCTCGGAATTCGACGAAACTAGTTCCATTGGATTTAGGTTAGACCGTGGCTTTTGCTCTGCCATTCGATTCGCGTTGATGATCGAAGAATAGGGGGCTTCGCGTTCATTCAATGACCGCGAATCATTTTCGATTTAAAAGCTTTAGGGCCGAGGCTTTGGAAGAGATTTCAAACCAATATCAAATCAACTGAAAGATTAGCGGGAGGGAGAGCGTCGCATGGGGGAGTGACCGTGGTGGTGCAACCGAGGGAGGCGTTGTCGACCACAGTAAGGGGAGGGTAAGGTCACAGGTTTGTAATGGTGGCCAATGGCGAGGTGGGCTGCTACATTTGGGTTTACCGATGTCGAATGGACGCCGTAGGAAGGGTTAGTTCGAGGTGAAGCATTGCAATCTATTTACTCGCTGTTTAAATTTGTTTAGTAATATATATATGAATGTATATATTATAGGAAGAAATTTACAGTAAGGTTTAAAACCTGTCCAGTTTATTTCGGTAATATATATATATATATATATATGTATATATATTTAAGAATATATATAATACATCGGCTTATTGTTAAATTTAAAATATAGGCGGAGGAGAATATATATATGTGTGTGTGTGTGTGTGTGCGCGCGCGCGCACGTGTGCGTATGTATGTTACCGTGAGATGTATAAGAGCCATTCTATTTTTTTAATATATGTATTATGGTGACTAGCTTGTTGAATTATCTTATTCGATTATTTCAGTTACTAAAAATATTTTATTAAAAAAAAATTAGTTTAAAATAAAATCATTGGTTAATTAAATTTATCAAATGGGAATTTAATTGTTTCGATTTATTCAAATAGTAATAAATCATATAATGTTATACAAGGTCTGAAATCTTGAAGATAACAAGCCGGTGTGGAAATGGGTTGCAAATTATAGTCAAAGGTGAGTTAATCTCACTCGTCTGGATTTTTATTTAAAATTTAAATAGTTATATTTAAATATTTGGTTGAATGATTGAATTGTTGGATGTGGTATATTATATATATATATATATATTGGAGTGATTGATTTTCCACATTATATAGCGGATGAGACCCTATGCGTCCCACATAATAGCGGATGACCCTTTATACCGCGATATTCCACCTCGAAGTAGATTTGGTATTTTATTTGATGACTAACATCTGTGGATACAAGGAAATAGTTTGGAGGGATCCAACTGGATTCCTCAACGTAGTAGAATTTATTTTTATAGTCTATGTTTTATTTGATAATCTGTGATGGATTATATTGATTATATATTGAGAATTGAAATTATTGAATGCTATGGTTTGACTGAACATATTTTGGGTATATTAAGATATCAAAAATAAAGATTGAATTTTTAATGGAAAATAAAATAGGAATTTTAAGAAAATAATTATAGAAAATTTGGATTAATTAAAGAATGAATTGGAAAAGAATAAAAGTTGATTTCGAAATTCTAATAAGTATATTTCGAGTATGGGAAAGGAGATTTTTGAATAATTAGGAATAAGTGAATTTTTAAACTTATGTGATATTATTTAAAGTAATAAAGAATTTATTTTCAAATTCAAAGTTTAAATTTGTTTGGAAAAGAAAAAGAAGAAATTTGGAAAAGTATGAAATTGGTATTTCAGTTTAAATAAGTATTTAAATCATAATAAGGAAGTTAAATCTAAAATTTATGAGTTGAAATAAATTGGGTAAGTAAAGGAATTTATTTTTAAAGGGAATAGATTTGGAAATCAATTCAAAAATTGATTTAATGTTGAAACTAGGTTTTAAAAGGAGGATGAGATTATGGAATTTATAAACTGAGTTTATAAAGTGAAATAAGATATTAGTGGATATTTGAAAGTACAAATTCACAATGAGAATTTATAAAGGAGTGGGTAATTTGTTTTAAATATAAATAGTGGTTTATTTTTAAAGGTGTGGAAAGGAAAGTGTACTTCCTTGGAAAGCCAGGTACATTTTCAAAGAAAGATTTCGAAGTATAAGTTAGAAGTTTTAAAATGGTTTTAAAAGAATGCTGCAGAAAGAAATTATTATTTAATGGTTTTAAAATTTTTTAGAAGTAAATATTTATTAAATTAATTATAATAGTAATCCTTTTAAAGGTTTAACTAGTATTATGTTTTAAAAGATAATTATTTAATATTTATACCTTATAAAATAACTTTTATTTTAAATTAGTTTTGCTTAAGTTGTGCATAAGAAATTAGTACAAATTCCATAACTAGTATTTTAAATAAAGTGTTTTAAGTAGTTTTTATTTTAAATCTTTTAAAGTATATATATTTTTGGATAAAGTGATTTAAATTATTTTAAAATCTGAAGTATTAAGACTTGGTGGTTTCCAGTAGAAATAAAACAATTGGGTGGAAATTTATTTCCGCGAGGGAAAAAGTGACTTGAAAAATATTTTCAAAGGAATTAAAGTGTAGAAAATATCTTGCGAAGATATTTTGAAATAAATAATTTGGGAAATTATTAATGCCTGATGGTTGTTTGTGAATGTTATTTGATAGTTAAATAACCGACTATCAATATTGGACAATGCGCTGATCGTTTCGAAGAGACCGGGATTGAGATTAATTTTCCAAAAACCACTTCGATCAGATTTGAACTTTTTCGCGAGGAAGACAAAAGCTTGGAGTCGAAGATGGAGCAGTGAAGTGCAAGGGCTAATCGCTACTAATTCTGAGGGCGATTCCAAAATAGATGTAGTAGGAGTAGTGCCTTCGGTTCCGTTCGGACCCAGAACTGACTTGTATGGACAATTCTTTTAAAACATTGTCACAAGGACAACGAGCATTCTAAGTGAATTGTGCTAAAAAGGTAACGCATAGCCTCGAGCCTCATCAATCGAGAATGGCTAAAACAGGAGAGGTGCAAACAAGGCTAAGTGGGTAGCAATCAATTAGGGTAAGGTCACCCCTGTCTAGATGTCCCTTTATTTCGGCTGTGTGGGCGGTTGCTGATCCCAACCGCGGGGTGAACTTATTCGGACTATCCAGTAAGGGGTAACTCCAGTCTTGTGATGTAGGAGATCAGGGTGGATCCTTGGTGCAGTGATCTAGACTACGTACTGTGACGGGCGGTACCCTGGATTCCCTGCCGTTGATGGAAATCCATTCTCCCTACGTGCCTTTACGGTTTTGTTTGTATACCTATTATCTAGAATTTAATGAATGTAACAATTTTGGCTATTTGAATAAGTATTTGTACATAGACACTACTATAATATCAGAGGATTTTATAAGAAATGTTTTGGTTATCATAAGGTAAAAACCCGACATGTTTATTTGTGGCGTGGTCTTACGAGATACCTTTGATTTCAAAGGATTTTGAAAACTTTAATAATCCAATTGAATGTGTTTTCTCACGCTGGCTTTCCAGACTGACTCAGGTGTTATTTAACTATAATCCTCGGGTCAGACCGAGTATTATAGAGTACATATTCTGAATGGACTGCTGTCGAGTTCAGGAGATGAGCTGGACGGCGAGATGTGTCACACATATTTGATGAATATTCCGCTGTATTTGATTAACTGCATAGTCAGTTTTGTGAGGACAGGTTATGATAACTGTCCAGTTGTGCGCTATAAATTTTGTTGTACTCTGATAATGTAATGTATAAACAGATATAGTTCTCCGTTTAAAGATTAGTCATAATCTATTATATATTGTTCCGCTGCGATTGTGAGATTCTGATATTGTTTTCTATTTCTTCTTCTACCTCTTTCTTCTATAATCCTAATGATTCGGTTTTCCGACATTCGACGCATTTGATATTATGGACGTATTGATGTGGATTTTCAGGCGTCGAATAATCGAGTCACTACAGTTGGTATCAGAGCCAGGTTAAGCGAGAACCCTTGCTTTAGTGGGGATTACTCATTGGAATAAAGTTCGTAGTACTCTAGAATGAGGTTGGGTGTATTAATAGATATGAGAGCGTATTTGTTAAATAATATATAAATTGTTTTTATATTGTGTTGGCTTATCGGTCGAGTGTTTATAAATTTTGGTCGGTGCAGTCTGGCCAATTGAATCGATAGGGATTTCTAAACTCTTAAACAAGATAAACCGATACGATATTATTTTTTAAAAAGTGGGCAGATGAAATAATTTTGCCCAAATTATTTTGTATATAAAGGAAATAATTTTCCGTAAATTATTATAGTATATGGTTGCTTGGTTGTTAGGAAATAATAATATTAAGTTATTATCATTATTGTTATGGTAATTGAAATAAGGAAATAATGGTATAACCAAAGATTTGGAGATAAATTCATTTAACAAATGAAATATATAAATGTGAATTATAATGTGATTTATAATTAAAATGAGACAAAATTCCAGAGTAATGTTTGAATATGAGTTGAAAGGATGTGGAATTTGAAAATTTAATTCCTTTTGAGTTTGAAAATGATTTTCGAATGTTTTGGAGAAATAATAGTAGTAATATTTTGGAAATTAATTTGAATTGAATTTGGAATCTGGTGGGATTTGGTATTTAAAATATTTTAAAGGGTTTTAAAGAGATAAAGCATTAAATTCTTTTCGGTCGTTGGAAAATAACGTCGGTGATGACTACAGCATCATCGATGTTCATTTTCCAGTTTCCAGGAGAGGAATTGCTGCTAAATTGTTTTAAATTGGAGTGTTTGCAAAGCTAAGTTTGGTTTTAAAATTCAGGAGATAATTTGATACCAAAGTATTTTGGATATAATTGATTTAAAAAATGCTTTTGAAATATGAGTAATTGTTTAAAATATTCTGGAGTTGGTTTAATGTGACGACCCGCCGTTCTGACCGCCTCTAGTCGGTAATTAAACCAACTAGAAACGTTCAAATGACGGATTGTTATTTAGTTTATAACATTTAAACAGAATCAGTCACAGAATCACAGAAACAATAATATATATCATAAATGAACAATCTTTTATATACAAATATCAGATTTATACAATGAATTACATTTAATACAGCGGAATATACATATATCTTTTTAAAGTACAAGAAAATTTTTCTGAAATGCTTTAGTGAAGTGCTTTCCCCTCTCTCTCTAACTTCGCTGCGAGAAAATCTCCAAGCTGTAAAAATACTCGGTCTGACCCGAGCGTTTTATGCAAAACACAAAAACACTCGAGTCAGGATTAATCTTTATTCAAGTAAATAAATTTGCAATGAACTGAATTAAAATGGTAACAGTGAGACATCGACTACAAGCCCAAGTCAAGATGGGCTACAGGATGCATTCAAGCCCAAAACCAGGCAACAGCGCATAGGAAGGCATATATGAACATGAAGACTGACATACTTAATGATTGAAAAAAAAATGTGCACAGGCCAGAGACAACACTCAGGCCAAATGAAAACAAACTACTGAATCAAGTGACCAACCAGAAGTTCGAGGCAGTAGTGTTCATGAATACAACTACAACTACAAAGGTTCAAGGCTGAGACAAACCCAATGCCCCAATGCAACAGCATACAAGGTGCAGACAACTCAACTCAACAGCAATGCATGCTACAACAACAGAGACCACGGCTACTACACAACACAGCAGCAATCAAGATGGTGGCAAATGCATACAAGTGATACATGAACCAGAACAGAAATCCAGTTACAACAATGAGTTCGACAATGTCAAAAGCAAACAAATGCAACAATCAACTCAACTGAATACATGGAAGTATGACAGTAAAACTCAAAGCAGTGCACAAGTTAACATGACTTATCTTTCCTCTTATATATATTTATACAAGCATATGCACTCAGTTCATTTTTTTAAGCTTGTTGGCGCTTATTTAATTCCAGAGGAGATAAAATTCATTCATTTTTTTTTTTGACCAGAAACCTTTTTCATTTACATGCTTAAGCTTAAAATCAAACGTAAATGTTATCTTCGTTTATCTACAGGCACATACAGGCATACTACTACATATAAATACATACAGGCACAAATATTCAAGCATATTCACATGCAATCATTCATGAGGCTTGTTCTTAATTTATTACTTGGACATGAGGTAAGTTTAAACAAAAGGACCCAACTTATTAACTGAAACATCATGTATGACCAACATAGTGCAACAGTGAAGCACTGAATAGTATGCAGACCAGAAATACTAAGTCAAATGCAACAGAATGGAATGCAACTACAAGTGCAACAGTCAAGTCCAAATGCATCAATGAGGAAACTGCAGTGGACATGTATACAACAGAGGAAACCATGATCAAGTCCAAATATAGTGCCACAACTTGTAACAAGGGTATGGAAATTTACAGAAAGGTTGGACTTACATTTTTTTCAGTAAAGAAAGAAAATTTCAAAACATACTTAGTTTGTTACTAAACATGGTGCAAGTTTAAGGCAGAAAACCAGAGATTAAAATATACACAGTCCACATGCAAAGCAAAATACTCATTCATATATCTAGGATGCAATACAACTTTAACTCCCTACATCTCAACAACCAAAGATTAAACTTAATTTGAAAATTATTTAGAACAAAACAAACTTAATTTGAAAATTGTTTAGAACAAAACAAAACTTAATTTGAAAATTGTTTAGAACAAAACATTACAGGTTTTAAAACTTAAGTCATGAACAAACAACAACCATGATACTCAACAGTATATAAATACTTGTATAAATTCATAGAAATTGCCAGAAAGCTCATATACACACAAACAATTTGTTTCAGTAATATCATGCATCCAGATTTTTTTTTTAGATTTAGAAAGATGATGTTACACTATTACAAACATCTTTTGTTTAGAGATCAAGACCTAACATTGATTATAGGAGGAGATATTTAATTTAGACTAAGGGATTAAACCTGTAATCCAACAGTATAAGGTATTTTTGCATATGTATAGGCAGGAATAGTTATTTTTATGTAAATGTATACATACAAGCATACTGAACAAACACTCATCATGGCATACTTCAAAATCAAGCACAGTTAACCAAAACATTCAAATTTAGGGTCTTAAAGGAAGGGGTTTGCTCACATTCATGATTGAAGACAAGAGGAACATAGAGCTCCTGTATGTGTATCAGAGGTATAAATTGTGATGTACCCAGGCATATGCATGAATTTCAGAGCAATTCATATCAACATTCTAACACATATCATAGCATATGCAACCTTATTCACAAACAAAACATCAATTCTACTTGCATGCAAACAGGACATATGTAAGGTTAAGGTTTTGCTCACAGTATATATTTTTTCTTTCTTGAAACTGTATAACATAACAGAGGTTGCATATATATATACATATACACCAGCATGCATCCATCACAATATAAATAAATTACATCCACACAGGCAAACAGGCATTTTAACAAGAGAACAGCATTTATCACTGCATATAACATAGATTTGGATAGGTTTTGCTCCCAGTTATTTTCAGAACTAAGGTATTCATTTTTTTTACTACATTTACTTAGACAACTTAAAACTGACAGGTAAAAGAGGAAGTGATTTGGGGTTTTGAAATTGCTTGCATCTGAGAACAAGAATAGGGGGTTTTACAGACACATACAAACAACACACATGAACAGAAGTTCAAACAAGCAAATGCAAATAAAATTTTCCTCATCTAGATTCAAAGATCCATCACATGCAGCAAAAACAAAACAAGTCAAGTTTTAATAGCATCTGTTCTCATCAGATTTTTAAATGATAGCATCTGTCCTCATCAGTTTAAAAACAAATTTTAAATAGCATTTGTTCTTATCAGTTCAAATTTAAGCAATCGAGCAAATGATAGCAAATAACACCCAACAAACATACATGCAGAGACTTATCTGGTCTTATCAGTTTAAATTAAATTAACCGAGCAAATGATAACAAATAACACCCCAAATCATAGCATGCAACCAAGCACCCAATTCAAACAAATTTAAGAACTTGAATAAAAATTAATCGTGAGAAAACTCACTGTTGCTAGCCTGGGTGAAAGACGGCGCAGCCAAACAACGACGAACTCGACCAACCGAGGAGCACGCGAGCGAAGAAATTGAAGCAGAGACGAAAGCCTTAATTTGGAAGCGAAGAGAAGCGAACGATTGTGGCCGCCATTTTTTTTTATTCTCGTTTGATTTTGTTAGGTTAGGGTTACGAATCGAATGGAGAAATGAGGGAATGGGTATACTTAATCACGACACCAATATCAAATGTGGGCTGGCCAAAATTTTCAAAGCCCAAACAACAATCAACAAATTTTCCTCTTATATTTTTATTTTAAATTTCAATGGGTTTTATTATTACTTTGCTTTGTTATGTTTTTGTTTAAATTATGTTGTTAAAATTTGTCCAATGTAGTTACATAATATTTTTCAAAATTCATAAATATGTTGTTTAAATTTTTACTATGTGTATTTATTCATCTATTTGTATTGATTAAAATTTTATTCCTTTTTACTTTAAAGAAAAGAAAGATGTTATTTAAAAACTAACCACCCATTTATAAATTTACATAAATAAAAATCCTTGTATCCAATATTATTTTTCTAAGTCATTAGTTTGAATTAAAAATACAAATTCAATATTCAATTTCAACTCCAAAATCAAATTTAATTTTTATTCAACTTTGTATAGATTAAATTTTAATATTTAATCGCCAAATTCACAGTTATATTAGGAATTCAATTTAAATTATCATTCAAATATTTAAAATTAATTAAATATTTTCAATTTAAATTGTTCAAAAATTCAGTGCCGTTACAATCTCCCCTCCTTAAAAGAATTTCGTCCCGAAATTACAAGTACGGAAAAAATGATTGTTAAAATTTCACTAATATTTATACCCTACTCAATTTTATTAAGTTTGAAACTTATTAAAAATAAATAAATAAGTATAGGATTCATACTATTTGTTTTGTCTCATTAGCTTTGTTAATTAACTCATTTGCTCATCATTTTCTACAATCAAGGCGCGAAAGTCCTTTACTAAAATTTTCGACTTACAAAACTCAAACTTTAAATTCTTCATATTAGAGATTTACATAATATATATCTTTTCCAAAGCTGTGGACTTTCAAAACATTTCAAAGATCCTTTTCCTTAGTTCATTAGGTTGGAATTTATGTTACTTTAGTTTCAGATTATTGATTTTCTATTTAAAGTTTGAAAATACTTGCTAACTCGAAATTTAACAAGTCTATTGTCGTTCTTAAAGACATTAGGCATACGCTGGCCAGGCCCAGGACTAAAAATCTCCAAGTACTAAATATACTTGCTTCAATTCCCAGTGAAAATACTTAAAAATTCTTTTAAAAAATGGATATGGAAAGCACATTCCCCCATGGATCACAGTTTACCCGGCGGTTCCGCTACTATCCCAGTAGAATCGCTTGTAACTGTAGATTTCTCATCTCTTGAATTTTGCCATGGTTGTTGCCATAGATCGCGATCCACACGGCGGTTACGCTACTATCCCAGTAGAATCGCTCGTGACCGTAGGCATCTCGCCCCTCGAATTTCACTTTGGCATCTAGATTGCAGTTTACTCAGCGGTTGCGCCACTATCCCAGTGGAATCGCTTGTAACTGTAGGCATCTCGCCCCTCAAATTACGCTAGTCACTCCAAATAATGGAAAACAAATGGCCAATCCAACTAATCGAAAACAAATGACCAATCCAACTAATGGAAATCAAATGGTCAATCCAACTAATGGAAATCAAATGGTCAATCCAACTAATGGAAATCAAATGGTCAATCCAACTAATGGAATTCTACGTAGCTACGATCACTCATCTCGAGTTCCAACAACCTTCACAAATTTTAAATGGAAGGTACTTTTCCATATCCTCAATTCGGAAAACATAATATCATACATACATATATAATATTTCATTTCACAATTCGTACATATCATACTCATGTACTTACATAAGTTTTCCGTAACAATTACCTTCCAAACTAATGGTTTTCGAATTTATCGTATTCTCATATATACGTTCTGAAAACCTCAATATCTCATACCCATAACAAATAGAGGATTCACAAATTTTCCATTTCATTATCCATTTAAAATTTTCCTCTAAGTCGATTTGGAATTTTAAGGTTATCTTAAACCTAATTCATATTCATAATTCAATTTATTATCGACTTCACACTCGATTTGGATTTCATGTTACATCGTCAATTCTCAACACATAATTGATGTCTATCGATATATAACCTCTAAGCTCGTACGTCTCAGAGAAGGGTGTTAAGCTAAGAGAATAAATTCTCCGCCACCAACAGATATATATTTAATAGAGATCAGTTGCTATGTCATCAATTCACAATGTTAGACATACAATCCAAATCAACCATTCAATTTCAAGTTGAACTAATTGTTCAAATTTCCCAAAAATATCTACACAAGATATATATAATTTTTTTTCCACACTTAACCATTTGAAAACAAATTTCAAATCATTTTTTTCACCTTTCGATCTTTGAAAACAAATTTCAAAGCGATTTCCTTAAACGGAAATATTTCCAAATATTTATCCATTTTAACTTAAAATTGCTCATTAAAATCATTCAAATAAATCCTTACCGATTTATTTTAAACTTACGTTCCAAATCCGTAAATTTATTTTCACACTTCAAAAATAAATCAATGTTTATTTTTAACGAATTTCCTTTCTTTTATAAATTCCATAGTGAATTTACATTTCCAAAATATCTATGAATATACGATTTTCAAATATTCATTTTCAATTTATCTTTAAAAGATAAAATCTCAAAACATTCACTTCGTATTGGAAAACATTTTCCATACTTATTCAATAATAAGTAATTCACAAATCCATTTATTTTCAACACTTTGAAAATATTCGATACACTTAAACCAAAATCAAGTATATATTTCACTCTTTAAGAAAATCATTCTTTTAAACACATTTATTTGGGTCAAAATGAATGTTGCGTAAAACATCGTTACGACGACCCAAAATCACTAGTATAGGGATTCGAATTTAAGATAGATATATAAATCCCAATACTATATAAAAAACATTTCCTTTCGGAAACCATTTATTATAACAACAGTGTTATAGTCCACCATTTCCTTTTATTTCTCTCGAAAACGTCTATTTCAACAATGAATGTTGAAATCTATGATTTCGATTCTTAACACATTTTAAAACAACTTGAAATGGATTAACTTCACTTTCTGCACATTCAAATTCAAATTCATCACTGAATCTATTAAATCTATTATGGATTTTCATGTTGACAAATTTTAATTTGAAATCTAAATCTCATTTGAACTTTGCATTTGCTTTCTATTTCCAAAATAGTCAACTAGTTCTTTAGTATACCATTCATCGACTTGGTTCCATTAGATTTATATCTCCATATTAACTATTTTAGACATTAGTCTAAACTTGAAATATAAGCTTTACATCAAAACTTGTTTTATTCATACAATTAAGTCGACAATTAAATTTCCTATCAAAATTTGCAATCCTCATTAGCAAAGGTCGGATCATTCAATCATTTTCCCAAGACATAACCGATTTATTTAATAATATATTCACTGTCCCAAAATTGTGAATATACTTCGTTAACCAATTTCACCATTTCTACCCATTTTATTCTAAAAGATTATCCACTGTCCAAAATCGTGGATAAAATTCCCAACCAACTTTTATTTTCACAATATTTAACTTAAAGAATAATTCGCTGTCCAAAATTACGAATATATCTCCTTTAACAACTTTTATGTTTCATTTATCAAATTCAATTGGTTTCAAATTTATAAACAATCTTTACAAATTCCACTTCTATTCATAAAACTTCGATTTATAATCTCCTTTATTAATTCAATTCAATTTATATAACTCAGTTATATACCAAAAGTCCATATTATAAGTTAAATACTTATAATCCATTTATTTACTAAATCGTTCTTCACAACAGTTGAAATCAATTTTTCAAAAGAATTCAGAATCAAATTTCCAAGTTATAGTTCAATAATTCTCTTGGTTATAACCAAATCGACATATCATTTTTTATTTCCCAATTACTTCGGAGATATTCAAAATATTTGGTTTAAACCAATTTAAACCAATTCATTAATTCACTTAACTTATATTTCACTTTCCGTAAATCTCAACAATTCGATAATGAGTTTTCGAACGATCGGGACTCAAATCTAAGGAGACCTCACCGAAGAGAAACTATCGCAAACCTAAATTTAGAGAGGGGAATCTCCGAAAATGATTCTAACTTTCAAAATACCTTTTATTTTAAAGAAAACAATTTTATACTTCTTTAGATTTGAAAAATGCTTTCTTTAAAGTGATTCTAGTAACTATTCATATTAAACGCCATAAACTAAGCTTTGTATAAACCAAAGCTCTGATACCACTTTGTGACGACCCGCCGTTCTGACCGCCTCTAGTCGGTAATTAAACCAACTAGAAACGTTCAAATGACGGATTGTTATTTAGTTTATAACATTCAAACAGAATCAGTCACAGAATCACAGAAACAATAATATATATCATAAATGAACTTTCTTTTATATACAAATATCAGATTAATACAATGAATTACATTTAATACAGCGGAATATACATATATCTTTTTAAAGTACAAGAAAATTTTTCTGAAAAGCTTTAGTGAAGTGCTTTCCCCTCTCTCTCTAACTTCGCTGCGAGAAAATCTCCAAGCTGTAAAAATACTCGGTCTGACCCGAGCGTTTTATGCAAAACACAAAAACACTCGAGTCAGGATTAATCTTTATTCAAGTAAATAAATTTGCAATGAACTGAATTAAAATGGTAACAGTGAGACATCGACTACAAGCCCAAGTCAAGATGGGCTACAGGATGCATTCAAGCCCAAAACCAAGCAACAGTGCATAGGAAGGCATATATGAACATGAAGACTGACATACTTAATGCATGAAAAAAAAATGTGCACAGGCCAGAGACAACACTCAAGCCAAATGAAAACAAACTACTGAATCAAGTGACCAACCAGAAGTTCGAGGCAGTAGTGTTCATGAATACAACTACAACTACAAAGGTTCAAGGCTGAGACAAACCCAATGCACCAATGCAACAGCATACAAGGTGCAGACAACTCAACTCAACAGCAATGCATGCTACAACAATAGAGACCACGGCTACTACACAACACAGCAGCAATCAAGATGGTGGCAAACGTATACAAGTGATACATGAACCAAAACACAAATCCAGTTACAACAATGAGTTCGACAATGTCAAAAGCAAACAAATGCAACAATCAACTCAACTGAATACATGGAAGTATGACAGTAAAACTCAAAGTAGTGCACAAGTTAACAGGACTCATCTTTCCTCTTATATATATTTATACAAGCATATGCACTCAGTTCTTTTTTTTAAAGCTTGTTGGTGCTTATTTAATTCCAGAGGAGATATAATTCATTCATTTTTTTTTGATCAGAAACCTTTTTCATTTACATGCTTAAGCTTAAAATCAAATGTAAATGATATCTTCATTTATCTACAGGCACATACATGCATACTACTACATATAGATACATACAGGCACAAATATTCAAGCATATTCACATGCAATCATTCATGAGGCTTGTTCTTGATTTATTACTTGGACATGAGGTAAGTTTAAACAAAAGGACCCAACTTATTAACTGAAACATCATGTATGACCAACATAGTGCAACAGTGAAGCACTGAATAGTATGCAGACCAGAAATACTAAGTCAAATGCAACAGAATGGAATGCAACTACAAGTGCAACAGTCAAGTCCAAATGCATCAATGAGGAAACTGCAGTGGACATGTATACAACAGAGGAAACCATGATCAAGTCCAAATATAGTGCCACAACTTGTAACAAGGGTATGGAAATTTACAGAAAGGTTGGACTTACATTTTTTTTCAGTAAAGAAAGAAAATTTCAAAACTTACTTAGTTTGTTACTAAACATGGTGCAAGTTTAAGGCACAAAACCAGAGATTAAAATATACACAGTCCACATGCAAAGCAAAATATTCATTCATATATCTAGGATGCAATACAGCTTTTACTCCCTACATCTCAGCAACCAAAGATTAAACTTAATTTGAAAATTGTTTAGAACAAAACAAACTTAATTTGAAAATTGTTTAGAACAAAACAAAACTTAATTTGAAAATTGTTTAGAACAAAACATTACAGGTTTTAAAACTTAAGTCATGAACAAACAGCAACCATGATACTCAACAGTATATAAATACTTGTATAAATTCATAGAAATTGCCAGAAAGCTCATATACACACAAATAATTTGTTTCAGTAATATCATGCATCCAGATTTGTTTTTTTTTAAGATTTAGAAAGATGATGTTACACTATTACAAACATCTTTTGCTTAGAGATCAAGACCTAACATTGATTATAGGAGGAGATATTTAATTTAGACTAAGGGATTAAACCTGTAATCCAACAGTATAAGGTATATTTGCATATGTACAGGCAGGAATAGTTATTTTTATGTAAATGTATACATACAAGCATACTGAACAAACACTCATCATGGCATACTTCAAAGTCAAGCACAGTTAACCAAAACATTCAAATTTAGGGTCTTAAAGGAAGGGGTTTGCTCACATTCATGATTGAAGACAAGAGGAACATAGAGCTCCTGTATGTGTATCAGAGGTATAAATTGTGATGTACGCAGGCATATGCATGAATTTCAGAGCAATTCATATCAACATTCTAACACATATCATAGCATATGCAACCTTATTCACAAACAAAACATCAATTCTACTTGCATGCAAACAGGACATATGTAAGGTTAAGGTTTTGCTCACAGTATATATTTTTTCTTTCTTGAAACTGTATAACATAACAGAGGTTGCATATATATATACATATACACCAGCATGCATCCATCACAATATAAATAAATTACATCCACACAGGCAAACAGGCATTTTAACAAGAGAACAGCATTTATCACTGCATATAACATAGATTTGGTTAGGTTTTGCTCCCAGTTATTTTCAGAACTAAGGTATTCATTTTTTTTTACTACATTTACTTAGACAACTTAAAACTGACAGGTAAAAGAGGAAGTGATTTGGGGTTTTGAATTTGCTTGCATCTGAGAACAAGAATAGGGGTTTTTACAGACACATACAAACAACACACATGAACAGAAGTTCAAACAAGCACATGCAAACAAAATTTTCCTTATCTAGATTCAAAGATCCATCACATGCAGCAAAAACAAAACAAGTCAAGTTTTAATAGCATCTGTTCTCATCATATTTTTAAATGATAGCATCTGTCCTCATCAGTTTAAAAACAAATTTTAAATAGCATTTGTTCTTATCAGTTCAAATTCAAGCAATCGAGCAAATGATAGCAAATAACACCCAACAAACATACATGCAGAGACTTATCTGGTCTTATCAGTTTAAATTAAATTAACCAAGCAAATGATAACAAATAACACCCCAAATCATAGCATGCAACCAAGAACCCAATTCAAACAAATTTAAGAACTTGAATAAAAATTAATCGTGAGAAAACTCACTGTTGCTAGCCTGGGTGAAAGACGGTGCAGCCAAACAACGACGAACTCGACCAACCGAGGAGCACGCGAGCGAAGAAATTGAAGCAGAGATGAAAGCCTTAATTTGGAAGCGAAGAGAAGCGAACGATTGTGGCCGCCATTTTTTTTATTCTCGTTTGATTTTGTTAGGTTAGGGTTACGAATCGAATGGAGAAATGAGGGAATGGGTATACTTAATCACGGCACCAATATCAAATGTGGGCCGGCCAAAATTTTCAAAGCCCAAACAACAATCAACAAATTTTCCTCTTATATTTTTATTTTAAATTTCAATGGGTTTTATTATTACTTTGCTTTGTTATGTTTTTGTTTAAATTATGTTGTTAAAATTTCTCCAATGTAGTTACATAATATTTTTCAAAATTCATAAATATGTTGTTTAAATTTTTACTATGTGTATTTATTCATCTATTTGTATTGATTAAAATTTTATTCCTTTTTACTTTAAAGAAAAGAAAGATGTTATTTAAAAACTAACCACCCATTTATAAATTTACATAAATAAAAATCCTGTAGGATCGATTTCACCCTAGAGGGGGGGTGAATAGGGTGATAGTATAAAAATTAATCGTGGAAGCTTATAAATTAATTTCAATTCAGATCACAGAATAGCAGCACAGATATCGCAGAATATAAATAACAGAATAAAACAGAACAACACAGAATTTACCCAGCTTCGGCAAAACCCTGCCTACGTGCTGCCCCCAAGGTTTCTACTAGAAATTAGATAGTCCCTCGCTTACACACGTAAACTCGCTATACACCGCTATTGACTAATCTAACTCTACGCTCAAAACCCTGCCACAACTCAACTACCGAGTTGCGAATTCTCAAGCTACACACCGTAGCTTGTCCCCTAGTCACACGACTAGAAATTAAACGGTTAAAAAAGAAAAAGAAAATTAAAAACAAATTAAAATAAAATAGCCCTAATATAAACAAAACCCTTAATTCCTATTATTATTATTTAGCCGGCCCTATTCTTCCTTTTATTTTAGCCCGGTCTTCTTCTAGCTTGTGAAAAATAAATGGCGGCCTCGTTTTTGTTTGTTCCTCTTAACCAAATTAGGGTTTTGTCCTTGCGTTCGCTCCTGTGAGATTGGCTATGTCTTTGGACTCGCGTTCGCTCCTGTGAGATATGCTAGTGCTTCGGCTTTTTGCAAATTAGGGCTTCGTTTATCGAAGAACCCGAATGATTTGTTGATCGATTGCAATTGATTTTCTGATTTGCGTCGGCAAACGATTGTCTCTTTACTTTGCTTACGGTTCCTTCGATGATCGAGTTTGATGTTGCTCTGGTATGTAATTTTGTGCTTTTTGCTTCTTCTGATTTTTCGTATTTGAACTCGATGCAGAAAATTGCCGATGATGATGTCAATTTATATAGGGTTTGCAACCCTAGATTTGCGTCGTATATTTTAATTTGAATTTGTCTACTGATATTGCTTTGGCCATTCGATCATACTTGAATGCTCGTGATTTCACTGACTTTGTCAATTTCGTATTTTTTGGTAGCTTGATTCACACGGTATTGATTTGATTTCGTGGTCAATTTGCTTGGCTATCACGGTGAATTCTTGAGTCTTGATTGACTTGTTCAACTTTGGTTTATACGGCAGAGATCTTTCTTCTTTTATTTGTTTTGACTTTGGTGAAGTGGTTATCGCCTCTGTATATTTGTTATCGTCTCTGTCCATTGGGCTGCACACTTGCTCGATTTTACTTGCTGTTCACAGCCATTATATCTTTACTGCCATGTTGTTTGCATTGCATTTGTGTTGACTCTATGTTTGTTGTAGTCTTCAAGCATTGCCGAATCACTTGAATTTAGTGTGGTGTTTATACTGCTGCATATCACCGATGCTTCTGTGCATTTCGTATACTGTCATGTTTGCTGTGATGTCATATCTTTGTGCTACCATCTTTTGATTGTTGCGTTCATTGGTTGAAGCTTGGCTTCACTTGTGTACACTTGAGTCATTTGAGTTGCTGTGTTGATCTTGGTATTTGGTGCATTTGTGCATTGACCACTTCGACTTGTGTTTTTCACTATTGCATAATTGTTTCTGACCTGTTGCATGCATTGCTATGACTTGTACTTGTACTTTGTTGTAACTGGATATTGATCATGTATCAATATGCCGCTGTCACTGTTTGTACTGTCATTTTGTATTCATCCCTGTAGTTGGTGGTCTTTCTGAACTGTGCACATTGTTGCATGCATTAATTTAAATGTTCATGTTGCATTCATGCTGGTTTAGTCTTGCACTTGCTTGAGTTTCACTGAACTTGATATCCTGATGTATCATTGCACTTTGCACTATCCATACTTCAGTTTGGGTTCACTTGTTCATACCACTGTTTCATGTGTGCTCTACTAGTTGTTGTGTTGATCACTTTCACTGCTGTTGCATGCATTTGTCTGGTTCTTGGCCTATTGCATTTGAGGTTCCCTGTTGCTGTTGGTATGGAGTTGTTTAATGAAGAGGTTGAACCTGTTAGTCGAGCTTGCATACTTCATGTAGTTGGTTCATGTTGTTGCTTATGTTGGTGGCCATCTTCAAGTCAGTTTGCATGATCAACTTGTTGCAGTTAATGGTTGTTGTGCACTTTTGTGCTTGCATTTTGATGCAGTCTTCCTTAGCATGCTACTGATTGGTGTTTCATTTCTTGTGATATCCATGTTGCAACTGTTTTTGACATGTTAACTGCCCTGTGTTGAATCCAGTTTCAAAAACTCGGGTTTGACCTTGTGCTCGTGTCGAAATTTTGAATATACTGCACGTGAGTTGAACCCGGCTTTTCATTTGGGTTTGACCTGTGCTCACCTGTCCCTGCAAATCAATCAAGTGTATATCGGTGTGCACGGCCTTGTGGCATATACAGTAATACACTGTGTATGTCACAAGTTGTTCGTGTATGATGAATTCAAATTTAAATTATGACGAACAATCCAAATAACTGAGGCAAATCATATTTTCAAAAATTCACGTTTTATTTTTGAATTGCAAAAATATTTCTTTTTCAATTTTACTGCGTTAGTTTATATTTTTGCAGATTTCTCAGATGCTGGATTCAAACTGGAATGCAGTTGAAGATAAAAATACGAGTGTGAGTGATATGTAGTGAGGTGCTGATGTAAATATGAAAAATGTGATGTAATCAAAGTTGTATAGTTATAGTGAGAGCTTGAAATTGTACTATTCAAAATTGTAATAAATATTTATTTGAATAAAATATTCGTTTGAATTCAAATTCTGTGTTATTTATTTTATTCAGCAAATATTTATTTAATCTGTGAAAATAAATAGTATATTATCAAATACATTTAAACGAATGTATATATGTTTATTATCATCAAACAAAAATCATATAAGCGCATATTCAACAATCTCCCCCTTTTGATGATAACAAACATATATTTAAGATTTTGAATATATTAAATGTATTTGATCATAGTTATATCCTAATTGCTCCCCCTATTTAAATGCTCCTCTCTACACAATACTCCGCCTACATATATGCATACAAATAAAAATGAGCCTAGATGCAAATGGAAAATTATTTGACCTTTGCTTGATTTTATTTGACAAAATCTTAACTTTTCTCTCCCTCTTTTGTTATCAGCAAAAGAATTATAGTGTTAGAGAAAATAGAAATAAAGTGATTGATATTAATTCAACTTTAAAACTCAATTGAATATAAATATTAAATTTCGATAAAAAATAAAACAAAAATCATAAATATTTTGTTAGGCGCATATTCCACTTTTAGAATGATGGAAATGATGTCATCATATAAAACCATACAGTTGTGTCTATTTGTGGTATATTTATATCAGGAATTTGAATATCTACTAACCATGCATAACCGTTAGGACTTTTAAATGAGATTAGTAGTATTCCAATTTTATTTTTAAAAATTGAATTCAAGTATCTTCTAACCACGCATAACCGTGATGACTTTTAAATGGGATTAGAATCAATTTGTTTATTTTAAAAATCAACTTTTGATATGCGTTCCATACATGCATAACCGTGAGGACTTTTAAATGAGCATGGAAGCACATAACAAATTCCAAGTAATTCACCCATGCATAACCGTGAGGACTTTTAAATGAGAGTGAATACTTTGGTATTTATTTATTTATTTATTTATTTATTTATTATTATTATTATTTTTTTTTAAAATGTGAAAATGAAAAACGAACGATTCCTGTTTAAAGTACCACATATTGACAAACTATATAGAATTTTGATGAGTGATGGTTGTTAGAAATATGATAGACATAGAGATGGTCATGGAATTTGTACCAACAAAAAGTTTTATAACTCTTGTTTAAATTTCTAAAGAAATTTTCTAATTATACTTTCTCGAGTTATAATATATGATCAATATCAACACTCATCGCTTTTTCAATCACCATTTTTCTTTTCGATAATCATTAGGGAGTTAGATTAGTCAATATAGTCATTTAAAATCAAATTCAAAAATAATTATGAAACCAATTTTTCAAAATGACTAATCTGAAAATATGGTCAATAATGATTTTCTCCAGGGGGTTTTAAAAGAAAATTTTCTGCTATTTGAAAATTATTTGAAATGAAGAATATGCAGATATTTTCTTTGAAAAAAAAACGATGCAGCAAATGAATGTTTCAAAAATTAATCACGTTACACTAATAATTTTTCTATCAACTATATTACCAGTGTAATCTGCATCTGAATTTTACTTTCACTCAATTATCACTCATTGAATTTTATTGACAAAACCATGAAGTGTGCACCAAGAATTTCAAATTCAATTTTAACAACAATTTAAATAACATTCTTTTGAAATTGAAGCCATGTAAATAATCAAAAATCGTGAATATAGAGTTAGCCATATTATAACCAATTGTATTATCCAACAAAACACTATTTTTAATCCAAAATGATATATATGAAGTACTTCAAAGAATCTAGAGATTTTTATAGTGTTTTTGGCATAAGAATATAATTGGCCAACAATTTTGAATAAATCAGAATCAAAAATCATCATCTTTTATCAATCTCAATATTGGCTGAATTAATTCAAAATACGGTGCAGATTATCACATTTAATATATCGTTTAAAACATACCATACCTGTTTTACCTTTACGATATTTTTCGTTGTTGTCCGTTGTGATTCTGTCACCTTTATACTAGGCTAAGGAACTTAGCTTTGTCGCCCGTTGTGTTTCTGGAACATCCAAAATCCAGAGAACACTATTGTTGTTCCTTAGCCTGCCACCACACCTACACTGAAAAGGATTTATGTGACCTATTTGTTTTTATAGGTCCATGGTTGTTAGTGGCAGAAAATTTTGAAAAATAATTTTGTGTAGACCCAAAACTATTTATAATTGTTCCCTTTGGCACCCAAATTTGTTTAACTTTGAGAGATTTTATATTTGTGCCTTTTGGAACCCAAATCGGTATAGTTTTCACATGTTTGGGTCTATACCAATAATTATTGTGATCGTGTCCAAATTTTCTACAAATCGTGCACATGGATTTAGCTTGACTAATATTGCTTTCAACAATTTTCGAACTATTATATCCAAGTCCTTGTCTAACCGAATTAACATTTTGCTTTCCTAATAGCATATTCAACGATTTTTCACTTTTTGAAAATTTATCTAAAGTTGTTGACAATTGTTGGACTTGTGATTTGAGAGATTCATTTTCATTTAACAACTGTGTGCACTTTTTAATAGAATTCTCTCTCCTAGTATTTTCATTCTCCTTTAAAATCAGAATTTCATTTTCAAGCGATTTTATTTTAATTTCTGATTTTTTAATTTCTTCATCAAATGTTGGACACTTATCACACTTAGGGATCCTACTTTGATAGGTTTTAACTAATTGATCAAGTTGTTTATTACATTCTATCAAAGTATCTTTTTGAGATTCAAGTTTGGCGTATTTTTCCCTAAGTCGTTCAAAACAACCATTTACTGCATGAAAATATATAAGCAACTCAGAATGGGTAAGTTTTGATACCTCACTTGGCTCGTCATCGTCACTGTCAGTTGTATCACCTTGAAGACACAATTCTGCCTTTTCGCTTTCACTGCCAGTGCTTTGATCATTCTCGTCTATTTCATCCCAAGTGGCTGCAAAACTTTTCTTTTTCTGTTTCTTTCCGTGGCTGGATTTAATTTATGGACAATCGGGCTTGATATGGCCGGGTTTGTTGCAATTATAACAAATAAACTTTTGTTCTTCCGAGTAGTCTAGTGCTTTGGCTATTCTGCTTTTTGCTTTTTGAATTCGAGCTGAATTTCCATGTTTTTGATTCCATTTTTTGAATTTCCTTATTAACAGCTCCAATTCTGCTGCTCCATCATCTTCATCGTTATCATCATCACTTTCGGTTGTTTCTTTGAGAGCTATTGATTTCTTTTGAGTGTCACCTCCTTCACGCTCTTCTTTGAATTTCATTTCTAGCTCATAAGTGGTGAGATTTCCGATGAGTTCTTCAACTTTAAGTTGTTTTAAATCTTTCGATTCTTGTATGGCAGTAACTTTTGCTTCAAAGCTTCGTGGAAGGACTCTGAGGATTTTCCGGACTATTTCTAATTCGGTGTATGTTTTTCCGAGAGCTTTTGATTTGTATACGATATTGGAGAGTCGTCCGTGCATCTCTTTGACATTTTCTTCCTTCGCCATTTTGAAGTTCTCGTATTCGCTGCTTAGCATTGTAAGGCGAGACTCTTTGACTTGAGATGTTCCTTCGTGAGTCACTTCTAGTATGTGCCATATTTCCTGCGCAGTTAGACAATGTGAGACACGATTAAATTCAAATTGATCCAATGAACAAATAATAGAATTCATAGCTTTGGCATTAGTATTCTGTAATTTATTTTCTAGTTCTGTCCATTGTTCCTTTGGTTTCTCTATTTCCTGATTATCTACAGTTATAGTTGGTATACTATAACCTGTCTCAACAATATTCCAAGCGTCAATGGTTTTCAGAAAAATTTGCATTCTATTTTTCCAGTAAGCATATTCACCATTGAACATTGGTGGTCTAACTATGGATTGTCCTTCTGCAAAAGCATTATTAAAAGAAGCCATTTTAAAAATTCAAATTTTTAAAACAAAAAAACCGATTTTTGAAACACGAATTTTTAAAAAACAAAAATTGATTTTTGAAACACGAATTTTTAAAACAAAAATTGGTTTTTGTAAAATCAAAATTTTAAAACAAAAATGGCTTTTGTTCCTAGCTCTGATACCACTTGTAGGATCGATTTCACCCTAGAGGGGGGGTGAATAGGGTGATAGTATAAAAATTAATCGCGGAAGCTTATAAATTAATTTCAATTCAGTTCACGGAATAGCAGCACAGATATCGCAGAATATAAATAACAGAATAAAACAGAACAACACAGAATTTACCCAGCTTCGGCAAAACCCTGCCTACGTGCTGCCCCCAAGGTTTCTACTAGAAATTAGATAGTCCCTCGCTTACACACGTAAACTCGCTATACACCGCTATTGACTAATTTAACTCTACGCTCAAAACCCTGCCACAACTCAACTACCGAGTTGCGAATTCTCAAGCTACACACCGTAGCTTGTCCCCTAGTCACACGACTAGAAATTAAACGGTTAAAAAAGAAAAAACAAATTAAAAACAAATTAAAATAAAATAGCCCTAATATAAACAAAACCCTTAATTCCTATTATTATTATTTAGCCGGCCCTATTCTTCCTTTTATTTTAGCCCGGTCTTCTTCTAGCTTGTGAAAAATAAATGGCGGCCTCGTTTTTGTTTGTTCCTCTTAACCAAATTAGGGTTTTGTCCTTGCGTTCGCTCCTGTGAGATTGGCTATGTCTTTGGACTCGCGTTCGCTCCTGTGAGATATGCTAGTGCTTCGGCTTTTTGCAAATTAGGGCTTCGTTTATCGAAGAACCCGAATGATTTGTTGATCGATTGCAATTGATTTTCTGATTTGCGTCGGCAAACGATTGTCTCTTTACTTTGCTTACGGTTCCTTCGATGATCGAGTTTGATGTTGCTCTGGTATGTAATTTTGTGCTTTTTGCTTCTTCTGATTTTTCGTATTTGAACTCGATGCAGAAAATTGCCGATGATGATGTCAATTTATATAGGGTTTGTAACCCTAGATTTGCGTCGTATATTTTAATTTGAATTTGTCTACTGATATTGCTTTGGCCATTCGATCATACTTGAATGCTCGTGATTTCACTGACTTTGTCAATTTCGTATTTTTTGGTAGCTTGATTCACACGGTATTGATTTGATTTCGTGGTCAATTTGCTTGGCTATCACGGTGAATTCTTGAGTCTTGATTGACTTGTTCAACTTTGGTTTATACGGCAGAGATCTTTCTTCTTTTATTTGTTTTGACTTTGGTGAAGTGGTTATCACCTCTGTATATTTGTTATCGTCTCTGTCCATTGGGCTGCACACTTGCTCGATTTTACTTGCTGTTCACAGCCATTATATCTTTACTGCCATGTTGTTTGCATTGCATTTGTGTTGACTCTATGTTTGTTGTAGTCTTCAAGCATTGCCGAATCACTTGAATTTAGTGTGGTGTTTATACTGCTGCATATCACCGATGCTTCTGTGCATTTCGTATACTGTCATGTTTGCTGTGATGTCATATCTTTGTGCTACCATCTTTTGATTGT
This sequence comes from Allium cepa, assembly GCA_030765085.1. NCBI lineage: Eukaryota > Viridiplantae > Streptophyta > Magnoliopsida > Asparagales > Amaryllidaceae > Allium > Allium cepa. Next base: position 457,492,996 of record CM060940.1, on the reverse strand, counting down.
TGCGTTCATTGGTTGAAGCTTGGCTTCACTTGTGTACACTTGAGTCATTTGAGTTGCTGTGTTGATCTTGGTATTTGGTGCATTTGTGCATTGACCACTTCGACTTGTGTTTTTCACTATTGCATAATTGTTTCTGACCTGTTGCATGCATTGCTATGACTTGTACTTGTACTTTGTTGTAACTGGATATTGATCATGTATCAATATGCCGCTGTCACTGTTTGTACTGTCATTTTGTATTCATCCCTGTAGTTGGTGGTCTTTCTGAACTGTGCACATTGTTGCATGCATTAATTTAAATGTTCATGTTGCATTCATGCTGGTTTAGTCTTGCACTTGCTTGAGTTTCACTGAACTTGATATCCTGATGTATCATTGCACTTTGCACTATCCATACTTCAGTTTGGGTTCACTTGTTCATACCACTGTTTCATGTGTGCTCTACTAGTTGCTGTGTTGATCACTTTCACTGCTGTTGCATGCATTTGTCTGGTTCTTGGCCTATTGCATTTGAGGTTCCCTGTTGCTGTTGGTCTGGAGTTGTTTAATGAAGAGGTTGAACCTGTTAGTCGAGCTTGCATACTTCATGTAGTTGGTTCATGTTGTTGCTTATATTGGTGGCCATCTTCAAGTCAGTTTGCATGATCAACTTGTTGCAGTTAATGGTTGCTGTGTACTTTTGTGCTTGCATTTTGATGCAGTCTTCCTTAGCATGCTACTGATTGGTGTTTCATTTCTTGTGATATCCATGTTGCAACTGTTTTTGACATGTTAACTGCCCTGTGTTGAATCCAGTTTCAAAAACTCGGGTTTGACCTTGTGCTCGTGTCGAAATTTTGAATATACTGCACGTGAGTTGAACCCGGCTTTTCATTTGGGTTTGACCTGTGCTCACCTGTCCCTGTAAATCAATCAAGTATATATCGGTGTGCACGGCCTTGTGGCATATACAGTAATACACTGTGTATGTCACAAGTTGTTCGTGTATGATGAATTCAAATTTAAATTATGACGAACAATCCAAATAACTGAGGCAAATCATATTTTCAAAAATTCACGTTTTATTTTTGAATTGCAAAAATATTTCTTTTTCAATTTTACCGCGTTAGTTTATATTTTTGCAGATTTCTCAGATGCTGGATTCAAACTGGAATGCAGTTGAAGATAAAAATACGAGTGTGAGTGATATGTAGTGAGGTGCTGATGTAAATGTGAAAAATGTGATGTAATCAAAGTTGTATAGTTATAGTGAGAGCTTGAAATTGTACTATTCAAAATTGTAATAAATATTTATTTGAATAAAATATTCGTTTGAATTCAAATTCTGTGTTATTTATTTTATTCAGCAAATATTTATTTAATCTGTGAAAATAAATAGTATATTATCAAATACATTTAAACGAATGTATATATGTTTATTATCATCAAACAAAAATCATATAAGCGCATATTCAACAAATCCTTGTATCCAATATTATTTTTCTAAGTCATTAGTTTGGATTAAAAATACAAATTCAATATTCAATTTCAACTCCAAAGTCAAATTTAAATTTTTATTCAACTTTGTATAGATTAAATTTTAATATTTAATCGCCAAATTCATAGTTATATTAGGAATTCAATTTAAATTATCATTCAAATATTTAAAATTAATTAAATATTTTCAATTTAAATTGTTCAAAAATTTAGGGCCGTTACGTTTAAAATATTTACAAAATATAACTAAGTTTGATAATTTATAAAAATTTGAAATTTGTGGAATAAGATTCGACTTGAAAGGGTTAAATAAAAGGAAGTGTGACTAGAGAATAAAGTTCGAAAGTTAAGACAATCAAATGAAGTAAACTAAAGAAGGTTAGTAAATGGAATGGAAATAAATTGAAAACTTATAGAAATTTAAAATTTAAAATTTAAAGAAAGTCTAATTTGCATTTGTAAGTAAATAGACAAATGAATTTGCATTTGTAAGTAAATAGGATTGAAACTGAATTTTGGGAATTAATTTGAATTATGTGTAATGGAAGTTAGTCAAGATTTGACTAAATAAAATAAAGAACTGAAATAGAATTAGTGAATAAACTAATTGATTCAAGCAGGTAAGCAAATGAATTGGAATTGTATATTGGATGATATTTAAATTCAAATGTGTAAAATAAAGTGAAGTTATAGAATTAATTCGAAGTGAACCAAAATAATCAAAGTTTGGAAAATTTTTTTTTGAGATTTAAAATAAATTAGTAAGTGGAACTAATTTAAAATAATGATATAAACTAGTTGTTAATGGAAGATAGTTGATAAAATTCAATATTCAGAGTTTGAACATGAATTGAATTCAAGTAGAATTGAAAATGAAAATCTGGATGAAAATTGGGAAAAAGTACTGAGATTTGAAATTAATTAGTAAATTGAAGCAAATTGAATCTATATGGAATTGGAATCCAAATTGATTAAATGTAGATAAAAACCAAGTGGTAAAGTGAAAGTAATAATATAAGAGTATATAAGATGCTTATATTAAACTTAAGAAAAGTTAAGGGTGAAAGTTCTTAAGTAAAGTTGGTATTGAAATATACTAAGCTAATAATTGGATAACAATTAAACTGGAAGTTGTAAAATGGGAAAATTGTAAATAAGTGGATAGAATCATAATGAATGTGAATAAGGAGAAAAATTAATTTAGTTAATAATCAAATGAGATAAATACGTAGGATATACGTATATCATTTTATTCGCATAGCCATTTTATCCAGATTCGAGCACAGAATCTCGAGGTAGTTCTACCGTTCCGAGTTGGGATTTTTCACTTGATTTTCGACGATGAACCCTGGATATGGATTTTTGGTTGATTCTGTAAATTCTCTATCATAGTTATCACTATGCAAGGAGAATGACGGTTTCTGATCAAGAAACCAGATCTGAGTCCGCACTAGAAAGTCGGATGAACGATACTTGTTCGAAAATGAAATTGTGTGATCGAGCGAGCAATCGGATTTGGTATTGCGTACGGATGATATATGTGCATCGTACGGGCTAAAGTGAAGAAAATTTGAAAATTTTGAAAAGAAATGAATAAAATGAATTTGGATTCTATGATTTGGAATGATTGCTAAGTAAGATATACAGGTGTTTTAAAGGCAAGTGATGAATTGGGATTTTTGATTCCAGAAGACAAATTGAATTGTTCGATAGAAGGTATGTGTTTAAATTTCTGTATGAAATTTGATGATTTTCTGGTCTAGCCACTGGGCTTTTTGTTTTCTTTTGAAATTTAAGGGCCCGTAGAGGCATTTTGTAGTTGTACCGAGCTAGTCACGCAAAGAAGACGCTGACGAAATTTTTCAAAAATTTAGAGAGTTAGAAAATTTTGAAGAAATTTTGATAATTTAAAATTTGGTTATGAATTAAAATTTGAATGGTTGTGTAAGTAATATTGTTGGAATTTATGGACAAGTTTAGGAAGTTAGTAAAAGTGATCGTGTCTTTAATAAAAATTGTTTTGGAAAGTTGAAACTGTTGGGTTTGGGAAGCCGTTAAAAACTATTTGATTTTAGAAAAAATAGTTAACGGGTTGTGGAATATTCCTCTTAACTAGTAATTTCGGGGACGAAATTCTTTTAAAGGGAGAGGAATGTGGTAACCTGGAATTTCTGGATATTTGAAATTGAAATATTTAATTTGATTTTAAATATTTGAAAGTTAGTTTAATTTGAATTTCAAATACACTGTTTATTTAGGTAATTAAATTTTTGGATTTAATAAGTGGAAACTGGATAAAATATTGAATTTTGATTTTTAAGCTAGTTAAAAATATTTCAAAGGCTTATAAAATTTATATTTGTAATACGGGAGATAATAGAAGTTTTAAAATTGAGTTTGAAAATGTTTTGCTCAGTTTTAAAAGTATATCGTTTAAATCGATATTTAAAAATAGCCCTCCGAGGCACAGCCTCAGAATTTAACGAAACTAGTTCCATTGGATCCATAATAGTGTATTATTATCGGATTTCAATTTTCATAGCATTTAGAGTTGTCGTGTGTTATGGTAGATAAACGCGCTGAAATCTATATCGAAATTTTAATATAATAACTGGGTTCAAAAAACTATCTTCTCCATACGATCGAATTAGGATTCGAAACCTTTTCCACTTTGCTCGAAATAAGGGTTTAACATTATAAACGCCTAACGGCACGCCTCGATTGGAGATTGAGACTATGAGTTGCGGAATTGGGACGATTTGAATTTAAATTTAAATATAAGTAATATAATTTCATTTGAAACACTATTGCAAGTCTATGAAAATACGTAGAGGAAATTTTTTGCACATGTCCTACCCAATAAACACGCGCCTCCTATTGTCCCATCGTTTCTCTTTTTGTTTTCACGCGCCTTCTCAAAAAAGAAATTCAGCAACCGAGCCTTTTTTTTTTTAAAATTGAATCTTATTTCATCGAATGAAAATCAAACACTTCGAAGAAAAAATGGCAGATTAATCCAATTCGCGTTCTTTTTTTTATTTTCTCCTTTAATTGCCGAGCCCTTCAAAATCCCTAGATCCTTCATTTTCTAAAGCAAATCAACCGTGGCATTTTTCCCTGCCATTCGATTCGCGCCGATGATCGAAGAATAGGGGGCTTCAGGTCATTCAATGACCGCGAATCGATTTCGATTTAATAGCTTTAGGGCCGAGGCTTTGGAAGAGATTTCAAACCAATATCAAATAAACCGAAGGATTAGTGGGAGAGAGAGTGTCGCATGGGGGAAGCGACCGTGGTGGAGCAATCAAGGGAGGCATCATTGACAACAGTAAGGGGAGGGTTATGTCGCAGGTTCGCAGTGGTGGCCAAGGCGAGGTGGGTTGCTGCATTTGGGTTCACCGATGTCGGAAGGAGGCCGCAGGCTAGGTTGAGTTCGAGGTGAGGCATTGCAATCTATTTTCTCGCTATTTAAATTTGTTTAATAATACATATATGAATGTATGCATTATAGGAAGAGATTTACAATAAGGTTTAAAACTTGTCCAGTATATTTCTATTATACATATATATATATATATATATGTATATATAAGTTAGAATATATATATTACATCAGCTTGTTGTTAAATTCAAAATATAGGCAGAGGAGAAAAAATATATATGTATGTTGTAGTGAGATGTATAAGAGCCATTCTATTTTTTTAATATATGTATTAAGGTGACTAGCTTGTTAAATTAACTTATTTAATTATTTCAGTTACTAAAAATATTTTATTAAAAAGAAATTAGTTTAAAATAAAAGCATTGGTTAATTAAATTTATCAAATGGGAATTTAATTGTTTCAATTTATTCAAATATTAATAAATCATATAATGTTATACAAGGTCCGAAATCTTGAAGAAAACAAGCCGGTATGGAAATGGGTTTCAAATTATAGTTAAAGGTGAGTTAATGTCACTCATCTGGATTTTTATTTAAAATTTAAATAGTTAAATTTAAATATTTGGTTGAATGATTGAATTGATTAGATGTGGTATATTATATATATATATATATATATATATATATATATATTGGAATGATTGATTTACCGCATTATATAGCGGATGAGACCCTATGCGCCCCGTATAATAGCGAATGACCCTTTATATCGTGATATTCCACCTCGAAGTGGAATTGGTATTTTATTTGATGACTAACATCTGTGGATGCAGGGAAACAGGTTGGAGGGATCCAACTGAATTCCTCAAAGTAGTGGAATTTATTTTTATAGTCCATGTTTTATTTGATAATCTGTGATGGATTATATTGATTATATTTTGGGAATTGAAATTATTGAATGCTATGGTTTGACTGAATATGTTTTCGGTATATTGAGATATTAAAAATAAAGATTGAATTTTTAAAGGAAAATAAAATAGGAATTTTAAGTAAATAATTATTGAAAATTTGGATTAATTAAAGAATGAATTGGAAAAGAATAAAAATTGATTTTGAAATTCTAATAAGTAAATTCCGAGTATGGGAAAGGAGATTTTTGAATAATTAGGAATAAATGAATTTTTAAACTAAAGTGATATTATTTAAAGGAACAAAGAATTTAGTTTCAAGTTCAAAGTTTAAATTTGTTTGGAAAAGAAAAAGAAGAAATTTGGAAAAGTATGAAATCGTTATTTCAGTTTAAATAAGTTTTTAAATCATAGTAAGGTAGTTAAATCTAAAATTTATGGGTTGAAATAAATTGGGTTAGTAAAGGAATTTATTTTTAAATGGAATAGATTTGGAAATCGATTTAAAAATTGATTTAATGTTGAAACTAGGTTTTAAAAGAAGGATGAGACTATGGAATTTATGAACTGGATTTATAAAGTGAAATAAGATATCAGTGGATATTTGGAAGTATAAATTCATGGTGGGAGTTTATAAAGGAATGGGTAATTTGTTTTAAAAACAAATAATGGTTTATTTTTAAAGGTGTGGAACGGAAAGTGTACTTCCCTGGAAAACCAAGTATATTTTCAAAGAAAGATTTCCAAGTATAAGTTAGAAGTTTTAAAATGGTTTTAAAAGAATGTTGTTGAAAGAAATTATTATTTGATGGTTTGTAAATTTTTTTTAAAGTAAATATTTATTAAATTAATTATAATGGTAATCATTTTAATGATTTAACTAGTATTATGTTTTAAAAGATAATTATTTAATATTTATACCTTATAGAGTAACTTTTATTTTAAATTAGTTTTCGCTTAAGTTATACATAATAAATTAGTATAAAATTCCATAACTAGTGTTTTAAATAAAGTGTTTTAAGTAGTTTTTATTTTAAATATCATTAAAGTATATATTTTTGAATAAAGTGTTTTAAGTTGTTTTTATTTTAAATGTTCTAAAATATATATATTTTTGGATAAAGTGATTTAAATTATTTTAAATTCTAACGTATTAAGACTTGGTGGTTTCCAGTGGAAATAAAACAATTGGGTGGAAATTTATTTCCACAAGAGAAAATGCGATTTGAAAAATATTTTCATAGGAATTAAAGTGTAGAAAATACCTTGCGAAGATATTTTGAAATAAATAATTCGGGAAATTATTAATGCCTGATGGTTGTTTGTGAATGTTATTTGATAGTTAAATAACCGACTATCAATATTGGACAATGCGTTGATCGTTTCAAAGAGACCGGGATCGAGATTAATTTCTCGAAAACCACTTCGATCCGGTTTGAACGTTTTCGTGAGGAAGACAAGAGCTTGAAGTTGAAGATGGAGCAGTGAAGTGCAAGGGCTAATCGCTACTAATCCTGAGGGTGATTCCAAAATGGACGCAGTATGAGTAGTTACTTTGGTTCCGTTCGGACCCAGAACGGATTTGTGTGGACGAATGCTTTCAGAACATTGTCAGGAGGACGATGAGCATTCTAAGTGAATTGTGCTAAAAAAGGCAATGCATAGCCTCGAGCCTCATCAACCAGGAATTGCTAAAATAGGGGAGGTGCACACAAGGCTAAGTGGCTAGCAACCAATTAGGGTAAGGTCACCCCTGTCTAGATGTCCTTTTATTTCGGCTGTATGGACAGTTGCTGATCCCAACCGTGGGGTAAACTTATTCGAACTATCCAGTAAGGGGTAGCTTCGGTCTTGTGATGCAAAGGATCAGGGTGGATCCTAGGTACGGTGATCTAGACCATATACTGGGACAGGCGGTACCCTAGTAGCCCTGCTATTGATGGAAATCCATTCTCCCTATGTGCCTTTATGTTTTTGTTTGTATACCTATTAGCTGGAATTTAATGAATGTAACAATTTAGTCTATTCAAATAAGTTTTTGTATATAGACACTACTATAATATCAGAGGATTTTATAAGAAATGTTTTGGTTATTGTAAGGTAGAAGCCCGTCATGTTTATTTGAAGCACGGTCTTAGGAGATACCTTTGATTTCAAAGGATTTTGAAAACTTTAATAATCCAATTGAGTGTGTTTTCTCACGCTGGTTTTCCAAACTGACTCAGGCAATATTTAACCATAATGCTCGGGTCAAACCAAGTATTATAGAGTACATATTCTGGATGGACTGTTATGGATTTTAGGAGACGAGCTGGATGTCGAGACGTACCACACGTATTTGATAAATATTTTGCTGTATTTGATTTACTACATAGTTAGTTTTGTGAGGACAGGTTATGATAACTGTCCAGTTGTGTGCTATAAATTTTGTTGTACTCTGATGATGTAATGTATAAACATATATAGTTCTTTGTTTAAAGATTAGTCATTTATCTATTATATATTATTCCGCTGCGATTGTGAGATTCTGATATTGTTTTCTATTTCTTCTTCTACCTCTTTCTTCTATAATCCTAATGATTCAGTTTTTTGGCATTCGATTGTTTGGCATTTGATACTGAGGATGTATTGATGTCGATTTTCGAGCGTCAAAAAATCAGGTCGTTACATAGACACAACCGTCGGACATGAACTGCTTTTGTTTATGGATGCGTGCTCCAATTACAATCAGATCTAAATGCACATCCAAGACCAGGAACACATCAATTTCATTACCGTTCTCAGATTATACTACTACATTGTGACACCTTTTGGACTGAAAACCGTTGGAGCTACTTATCAAAGACTGGTCAACTGGATGTTTAAAGGCCAGATCGGATGATTAATGGAAGTACATGTGGATGATATGCTCGTGAAGTCATGAGGATCAAATGACCACATTGATGATTTGGAAGAGATGTATAGTGTTATCCGATGATATGGAATGAAACTCAACTCCTTGAAGTGCTTTTTCGGCATTGCTTAGGGAAGTTCATGGATTTCATTGTTAACTCTCGTGGAATTGAGGCCAATCCCAAGAAGATTCGAATAATAAGAGATATCTGAACACCATAAATTGTTAAGCAGGTATAAAGACAAAATGGAAAGGTCGCCGCCCTAAGGCGTTTTATCTCCAAAGCGACTAATAAGTGCATTCCTTTCTTCGACTTGATCGGTAGAGGGAAGAGGAACTTCGAATGGATGCAGGACTGCACAGATGCATTCCAAGATCTCGAAAATCACTTAGAGATTCCCCCATCTCGTTCAAGCCACTAGATCATGAAGACTTGTACATTTACTTAGTGGTGTCGGTACATGCCACACTGTGACGCTGCATAAAGAGAATCAAATCCAAAAACTAGTATACTATGTTAGCAAGCGATTGACGGATGTTGAATTTTTTTTCCAAAATTGGAGAAGCTTGCATATTGCGTATTAATTGCTTTAACGAACTCTGATCTTATTTTTAGGCTCACCCCGTCAGTGTCTTCACCGACCAGCCACTACGACAGGTCCTATAAAGACCTGAGACACCTGGAAGGTTACTAAAATGGAACATTGAATTGGGCTAGTTCGATAGTACTTGTCTCCCATGGAGAGCCATCTAAGGACAAGCATTTGCAGACTTCAAAGTTGAATTCACTTCACAAGATGACTCTTCTAAGAGCAATGGAGAATCTACCATTCAATGGAAGATGTTCATGGGTGGAGCATCCAATAATCGGCGTTCTGCCAACGGAGTCGTGCTAGTGACTTATAAGGAATGCTCGATCTGCGGCACTCTTAAAATCAACTTCTTTACGACAAATAACGTACATGCACATACTCGGTAAAGAGCTGGGAGTAAATGCTTTATAAATTTTTGGTGATTCCCAGTTTGTAGTGTGCCAAGTCAGGGGAGAATATCACACCAAAGGAGTGCGACTTGCTCCTTAGCTCAACCAAGTTCAAGAATTGTTTACTGATTTTGAGCATTACACTATTCCATGTATCCTCAAAGAATAGAATGAGAAAGCCGACTCACTGACCAAGCTGGCCATTCTAGGGATGCATAACAAATGGGCTTGATCCTAATTGAAATACTTAACGCTTTGATTATTGACCAAATGAAGACTGATTGGGTCTTAGAGACGGAGCCCGAGAAGAAGTCGTGGAAGATTCTTATCAAAGATTATTTGCAAAGGGGAATTCTTCCTGAACGAAGGAATGAGAAATGACATTTCATTCATAAAGCTTCACGATACATCCTTCAAGAAGTAATCATATACATGAAGGGTTTTTCTATTCCCCTACTTCGGTGCATCTCTAACGATGAAATCAAGCGAGTGTTAAAAGAATTCCATAAAGGAGAATGTGGCGATCACACTGGGAGGGAGGGGGGCAAGCCTTGGCGAAGAAGATACTTCGCTATGGTTATTACTGGCCAACTGTCAATCAAGATGTAGCTGATTAAGCTAGACGATGCGATACATGCCAGATATTTGCAATAATTCTGAGAGCCCCACTGACATAGATTAGGTCATTTGCTACATAGGACATTGAAATTATTGTCTCCATATCGATTTCAAAAGGTGGAGTGAAGTACAACATAGTCGACTAACTCACTAAATGGGTTGAAACTGAACCTTTGGCTGCAATCACGATGAAGAAAGTAATCAACTTTGTTTTTTGACATCATCTGTCGTTTTGGTCTCCCCAAAAAAGCATAACTGACAACGGGACCCAATTCAATAGTGTTGAATTCAAAGACTTATGCCATCGGCTTCGTATTGAGAAAGGATTTACGACAATTACTCACCCACAAGCAAATGGTCAGGTTAATGCTGTTAATAAAATCATAAATTCCATTTTGAAGAAGCGTTTGGATAAGGCTAGAGGAAAGTGGGTTGATGAACTTTCATTAGCACTATGGGCATATATAACCAAGAATAAGTCCGCAACTAGCGACACTCCATTAGCCCATGCCTACGACTTTGAAGCCGTGATTCCCATAGAACTTGATGTCCCTTCTCGTTGAGTGACTTACTACAACCCCAGAACAAGTTGAGATCTCCTTTTGGAATCTCTAGACATAGTCAATGAGAAGCGCGAAGAAGCTAAGTTGAGGGCAACCGCATACCGACACCGAGTCACCCGATACTATAATGTCAAAGTCCAAGCTAGGACTTTAGAAACTGGCTGACTTATTCTAAGATGGATCTTTCCTAGCCACACTAACATGGGACCGAGATGGGAAGGACCAAATGTCTTTAATCAGAAGCTTGGAGATGGAACTTTTAAGGTAATGACTGTTGATGGTAATACACTCCCTAGCGCATGGAATAGCGAGCATTTATGATGCTATTTCACTTGATTTTATTTCATTCATTTGTTTTTCATCCAAAATTTTATTCTACATTTAAGGGCCATGTAATAAGACAGACTATGTCGTTTTCTCTTTCAGTTGGCAATTAAACTTGAAGTTTCTTATATATATGTGAATTGTTTGTATGTAATATAAAAATTGTGAGATGCGACCGAGTTACATCTATGTACATTTAATATAGATCAACAAGTACCCTACGTCTACTGCCAACCGATTTCTCAGGTCCGTGATCGAATTGATTGGAATGAATGTGACTTGACCGCTCATGTGTTAAATCTTGCCTACGATTCGATAGGCTAAGTAAAAAAAGGAAGGATGTGATTTGACCATCTGTTATCTAGCTTCGGCGCCCGATTCGATGAGAGAGATATAAAGTAAAATTGGACGAGATACAATCGACCACTTTCAACTTTTGCCCTTGACTTAGGGGAAAAGGAATTAACTAAGAAAAATGTGATTTGACCATTTATAGGAACAACTCCAATCTCAAGAGTGTGAGCTCGAGTATAAACATCAAAGGGGTGTGATTAACCGTCGATCAATTAACTTTAATCTTTAGAGTGTGGATAAGAGTATAAACAAATGAATGAGCGCGACTCGACCATTCATTCACCAACTATAACTTGAAACCGATAGTAGCAATAAACCCTCATAATGGATAGGATCCGTCCGTTAATGTACTTACTCCGCCAACCAGAGACTAAGTTAGGACTTCAATCAATTAACCACTGAATACGTTAGCGTAACACGGTGGCTCATGCCTTATGTTTGATATAGCTTAAGGACATGATCAAAAGGAGGCCTTGAGATGAATTTACCGGATTGATGCCCGAAAAAATGGGTGATCGAATGACATTACAACTTAAACAACGAGCGATAAATTACAAGTACATTGAATGGAAGATGTAATAGCTCGACCACTTAAGAAAATTCACAAAAAAGTTAAACTGAAACAAAAGAAGTTTTTATTCATAAGCAAAAGGTTGGAAAGCTAAGTACAAGTTTGTTCTCAGAACTAGCAACCAAAAGTGGGGGCCATATCCGCACAATTACGGCCAACAAAAAAGAAACCAGCTGACTAGTTATACATAATCCAGGCCGATTCATTTGCTATTCCTTTTCCCTTTTGGGCTTCTTCAGGGTAGACTCACTAGAGCCCTCACCCTTGCCTTTTCTCTTTCACCTTCTCTACCCTTGCCAACCATAGATGAAATACTTTTAGAGACTGAAATGGAAGCAGTCTTACTTTGGGATACGAAAGGGTCAACCTTTTCAGGGATGATAACGCTAGGTAGTATGACTTGGAGTGGGGTGATATCAACCTTAGCACACTCCCTCTTTACATACTTGTCTAGCTCCTCCTTACCAATGCACTTCTTCAACCTATTTTTATCTGTATGCTCAGAAGCATGGGTCACCACGACATCCATCCCATCCTAGGCATGTTGATCATCGTTTTTTCCTTCACTCAAAGCCCTTATAATTTCAGCATCAGGGCTGGGAGTCTTGATGTATTGGATGATCGAGACCTCTGTGAGGTGGCGACCATTGTAGACTCCGTGATCGATGCCTACTTTCCTAGGATGGCTTCACCGCCAGAAGCATGTGCGAATGCAGACAGACCTACAATTTCACAAAGTTCAATGGGCGAGCTTGTGACTTTCGTGTGGAAAATGTATACTTTCTCAAACATCGGGAAGGCGAGAGATATACCTTCCCCTGATTGACCTTCGATCAAAGCTAGAGTGCCACCTTCAAGAATTGAAGATACCCCAAAAAACTTGTGGATTTCAGGATGGTTTAGATCGTAGCCTATATCTTTTTCAAGGGCATGAGAAGATAAGGCACTGGTTGCATGGCTTGTAAAAAGGTCTTGAGAGCCAGGCCTGGAGGCTTCATCGCCATCCTTCCCCTTCTCGATGATCGCTAGGTCATGGAGTAAACTAAGTCGAGCAGCCCTGAGTTCGTCAAATTCTTCATCGTGTAAGATTTCATGCATAAGCTACTCCTCATCAACCTCGATGTCATTGAGAGACTTCTTCTTCAAATCCACAATATAGACCCAAGCTTTGACTAGTGACTCAGGATATCTCTCTCTAAGGAAGTGAAGGTTGTGGTTCATGAGGACATTTGCATTGTAGTATATCAACAGAGGATCAAAATCCCCCTTTATCCTTGTCAGCAAGCCTCGACGGTTTCCTCACAATATCTTTGTGACTATAGTTGAGCCTCAAGCTTCTCTTATTTTTCCCTCTCAAGCTCCTCCTCAAGCTATCAAATATGGAGGGCTAAATTATCATTTTCTTTTTTCCACGCATTCTTCTTCTTTTATGGATTATATTTTTCAAGGGATAAAGTGCCACTACAACGAACAACGGTATCCAGTTCAACTTGGTGCACTTTCATCAAACATTTTACTGCTTCGGAAGATTCGCTGGCTCTTTTCTCAACATTGGACAGCTTTTCATCCCCTTGACTTCTCCATCCAAGCGTTTGATGATATTATTGTCATGAATCGCTTCGAGAGTTAAGCGATTGATCTCATGCTTTCTTTCCGTTGACACTTCATAAATCCTCTCAATTGTATGTTAAATTGTGCCATGCTGGGCATAGACACCATTGACATAAGAGAGCAACATGTCCTTCACCTCTAGAGGAATCTAATGCAAAGGAGGAACAAATTTGAATTCATCAAAGTATATCTTAGGAAATGTGGCCTTAAGCTCGATCATCTTTTCTGTAGCAGTGGCATCGAGAGTAATTGGAGCTTAGAGGGACTATTTGCCATGCCTATGAGAAGATATATCAAGACATCCTATGCTAAGCTAGCATTAAGTAGATCGCTAGGTGCCAGAAGAACTCGGATGTTGCTTAAGTAGTGCAACCAAAGTAGGTATGCAAGGTTATGACTTTCTACTACTATAGACGGCAGGATGTGGATCAGTGCCCTTATGTTGAGAAGACTGAGACTTTGACTTATGTCTGGATAACGAATCCTTAGAGTGTTGGCTTTTGTCCCGGTCTTACCTTTTTTCATGGCCTACTCTCTCGGCCATGTCGTCGACTGGAGTTTGGGCCTCGATTGGGCCCGTAAAAAGGAGACCGAGAATATGGTGATTTTTTCAACCGATCTTAGTTACGAGAGCGTCCCATAGAACCTACGAATAAAAAGAAGTTGTGTAAGCACGACTAGAATTAAAGATGGATAGGTGTCGTATGGTGCAGTGCACGTGATCGTGAGTGTCCAAGTGTCTCCCCGACAGACCATGTATTGGGCTTTGCTAGCCGAAGTAATCTCCCCCATGCAAGTAGGAGGAATGTCAGCACCAATTTAGATAGGAGAGTCGGACGCCCCAAGGCATAAGTTAACAAAATCATAACTCCCGACACCATCTTGTAATGGGATGTCCAATAATCCCTCAAATAAATTTTCTAGAGGCAAAGAAGTAGATTGAACTCCAGCAGTGGTAGTTGGCTTAGGCTGCTTTGCAACTTGGCCTTTGCAAGCTTGTAAACAAGCCTCTTTCTTCTTCTCTTCTACATGGCGGGAAACCATGTGTCTTGGAAGGATCAGACTACAAGCTCATGGCTTGAACTCACATCATCATGACCGAGCTCATTAGCATCGCCCTTTACTTCGCCTTCCTCGATGACATCCTGAGCCTCCTTGACTAGGGGCATGAACAGTGCCTCTTCCCCCTCTCACTTCTTCATCAGCATCCCCCGTTAGCCCGATTCTACTACCCTCTTCAACCAAGCTGAACGGAAAGAGGCACTCATCAGGAATTAGGGATCTAACATCTCTATCTTTCAAAGATATATTCCTTAGCTCAGTAACTGCCCCTGAATAACTATCATCGATAGGACGTGGATAATGACCTGTAAGATTCAGAGAACTGCTCAGTTTGAAATACGACTTGAATAAAAGCACTCAAGATTGAGAAAAATGACACTCACGTCCTTCCAGCCATCGTCCCATAAATCCAAGCGGGTAATGCACATATAAACACTCATTCTTGAAAGCACTTAGCTTATTTCAAGCACCAATCATAACTTGATAATTACAGATTGACTCAAGAAATGTATCTGATAGGCTTTCCTCTCAACGCTTGAAATTAAAGATGATTCGAATATCCTCTAGAGCTGTTTCACAATATAAGAATTTAAGGAATATCATGTATGTACAGTGAAGAAATGCATAGCTGTTCAGATGTGGCAGGAACGGAGCCGATCTTAATTGATGTAACATTCTTCGGATGAATGGGTTGAAAGGTGGAACACAACCTGCCTAGCACATGTCTGTTTCAAGCTATATTCCTACCGGTGGCTAGTGAGCTCTATCGTTGCAAGTCGGGACTCGTACATTGTTATACATTATCCCATGTTTAATGCAAATTGTATGGAGAGAAACCTCGTCAATTCTTGAAGCCATAAAATCTTTTGGGTTCTCTAAAAATATAGCATCTTCTAATGTGTCAGGAGCTGGTTCATCTTCTACTTCTAGATTCATAGGAATTTCAAGCACTTATTGAGAGGTTTTATGCTGTTCTGATTGATTGCCCAGAGTGTGCCAATTAAATACTGTTGCGGACCTTGACTCAGCATCAAAATTGCTGTGCGAAGTAATCTGTTTAGTAGTCACAACAGCTAAACGCTCCTAGTGTCTGGAACTCATAGCTATCAAACTTAGTAGATAATCGTTAGTAGAAAAAGAAATCTGTTCCCTGATGTGATGTAGTGTTGTGCATTATAGTGACAAACAATTCAGAATCAAAATGATAGTTGTGACGAGACCTTGGGATTCGACCGGAGTGACTGTCGTCACTGGATGTCCCAACCGGCTTTGACGTCAATGGTTGTGGATTTCTCATAAGCACTGGGATCGGTTAAGAGCATTTTGGAGTATAGTATTTACATTCAAGTCCAAGTTCTATGCATTTGTTCGCGAGTCCAAGTATTCAAGTCTAGATGATTTTGTGTGCATGTGTTCAACTTATAAGTCACGTCTTATTGCAACTTCATATGGTTAGTTATGCGACTGTTTAAGTTTAAACACTCATGTTCAACTCAAAGAAAAACGGTTCAGTCCCCCTAGACGAGATCTCTCACATAAGTGGCCTCGCCTTATCATATTTTGAACCTCATATGCCAATAGTCGTTCTGCCGAATCCAATCACACCGATCCCTCCATTTCAGCAATTAACCGACCCATCATTCTGATCAACCCTTCCATATCATAGAAAATCCCTCCACGTTGTACCATAACCGAACCCTTCAATTTCATCATCCCAGTTCCATTACCCCATAACACAATTGATCCTTACGTTTTATGGCAACCGCATCACTAATATACCAACAAACGACCCCTATGCGCACTCCATCTCACGTCTCCTTACATCATCACCGCCCTGTCCTTCCACAACCATTAGCAAAGTTTCGACATCCCATCATCTCGTTGCATCAAAAACCCTGCTATATATAAATCAAACGCAAAGGAGGGTCAAGGGTTGAAGAAAAAGATGAGTGCGATTCAGGTTAAAGCTTGTATCCAAAATTGAATTGACGAGATCGGAAGGAGTTGCAATTTGGGGGTAATGGCGAGGGCTTTTAGCAAGATGGAAGATGGAGTCACATAGAGGATTAGATGAATTAGTGGGAGATGCAATGAAAATAATGAGCTCGATTAATGGCAAAGAGAAGGAAGGTATGTTCGATTTGGTAGGCAATAAGAAGAATGAGCAAGTGAGGGAGAGGAGGAGACAAGTGCAGGGTATATACCAGTACGGCCCACTTCCACAAAGCCTCAAATCAGCCAAGTGTTTGTAAGCAAAGAGATCGGTACGATCCCCCTGCTGGGGGGATTGGTACCAAACCCATTTTTTCCAAAAATATATATGGAAAAGTGTAAGGAAAATATATTCGAACTACTTGGAATCGGCGACGACCTATATGTGTGTAAACATGTTCGGGAGTCGATGACAAAATATGTATATAAACATGTGTGCGTCCTCAACATTCAATTTCTTGAATCAATGGAAATCGAATTATTATCTGAGAACTATAGAGAGAAAGTACGAATCCAAATAATCGAGGCCTGCTAACTCAATTGATAAGTGCAATGGAACCCAGTAAAGATAAAGACTGGGGATGACATTCTGGATTTATACTGATATCGACCAAGCATTGCAACAAACAAATAGGGATACAGCTCTTCAAAACGACAATTCATTGAAAGGATAACAATTATTCAGGAAACTGAATGGAATCCTTCCAGTGAATTTAACTTGCTTCGATTCAGAGCACTCCATGTTTGAAATTGGACATACTTTGGGAGGCAAGTGTTACCCGGCTGTTTGACCTAGCTATATTCAGACTGTTTGGGCAAGTTAGACTCGATGATAGATATGGCGAACAGCCCAGAGAGGTGATCGTGGAGTCTAAAGATCAAGCACATACAACAATTTGAAAACAACGATCAAGCAAGATCAAGAGATAGACTCTCTAAAATATTCTATGTATGGATTAGTACCTCTACTAGGCGGGTGATCGGACGTATCCATCCTCTAGGCGGGGATCAGATCACATAACAATGGTCATTAACAACATCAACTAATAGTTCAATTCAACGTGAATCAAATGATCTAAATCATGAAGGCAATTATGCAAACAACTTTGAAAACATGAAGCTAGCATGGAGTGGGATCCGCACGACCGATCGCAGCACGTTATGTGGCAACGAAGCCCGATTGGTGCCGATCCCTCGGTATTGGAAATTGGGCCTCGAAAATTTATAGGTGACCTCGTCAACATTTGGAGAATAAGCTGGTGAAATTTTAGAAGGATATTCGATCGTTTATCCTTATAAATACATAGTACATTTTTCATTTCAGGGATCTTTACGCTGTTGTTCAGCTGTAATAAAGGATTCTGATATGATCCCCTCTATAGTAAGAATTCAAAGTGGTTAATAAACCAATTTCACCAAAGTGGACGTAGGCAATCAATGCCGAACCATTATAAATCTATGTGTTAATGTTTTTTTTCTTATTTTCTACTTGTTTTCTCTATTTTAATGTTGATTTCTTCATTTATTTCTCTACATTTACTCTACTCGGTATTTGTGCCAGCTTTTGGTGCAAACAATAAGAGTAACTTAAATCTTATTATTTTGCTACTATTCATGTTATTTCTGCTTTCAACCTTGGCAAAGATTTTAATAGCACACGAGTGGAACTTCTAAAAGATATACACAATTATTGCATATATTCATGGAAATTGTTCATTCTTCCGACGATTTTCCTCTAACTTCGTACATTGTTCCTAACTAGATTACTAACATAAATTCCTAATATCGCTCCTTTTTAGATTTCCAAATATTACTACCGTTAAAATTTCTCATACCTAATTTTCTTTCAAGTGGTCCTTGTTACATAGATCTTTTCTTCTTTTATTGTTTTCCACATCGACTCATTGCTATTCGTTCGCCCACTGCTTTAGTCACTGGTTTTGCTTCAGTAACATAAAAAGATATATGTACTGATCTATTTAGTTGTTTTTCTTTTTATTTACCTTATACAAGAATAATCTTCATGTCTTCACTATCGACATTATTACCCTCCTACTCTCTTTACCTCATTTCAATAAAGTATCATTTCCTAGTCTTGGGTCTCTCCGCATACATTTTTGAGTAATTTCGGTTCGAACTAGATCCTCCAACTCTGGTTAAACAAGCTAGGCCAGGAAAGTCATGATTGGTATGAAGGCTGAAGGTTGTTCATGTCGTTCGAATAGGTTTTGTTCAACCATACATTACTATTTTCTTAAGGAGAGAGACACTCTAATCACTTCCATCTTCTGGAAGTCACTTAAGTGAATCCATCGGAGTCAACCTTGTCAGGAGGCCGGAGAATTGGCCAATGTCTTGCTAGTATGGGGGAGTGGTAGCGTTTGGATCTGGATCTAATGAGGAGGATGAAGCATCAGCGCCAAAGGAAAGATGGCTACAGGATACCTTGATAGGATTGAATTCTTTTTAAACATTTTGAAAATATGATGCGAACAACTTATATATAATGCAGTTTTATGCGTATGCAAGTATTTAAGGATAAAAAATCCTTGTTTTTCACACAATAGTTACACACTCCAACGAGGAGGAATACAGTTCAACCAATTTTGCATCCAGTCCCTACTGTTCAATAACTAATACACAATTTCTAACATCCAAAATTTTGGATATCCAGCTTTTCCAAATCTATACTCCTATGCTGGAATAGGAACTTAGATGGAAAATTTTAAATTTCCATCTTTCTTTTTGATATCTATCCCATTGTATTTTAAACCTTCTCTTATGCCCCCAAATCTTTTCCAGTGATTCCCAAGTACAATTTGCATAAGGATGCTTATTTTTGGTATTTCCAAAATGGAATTATTCTAAATGCAAATATTTTTCTCTATCAACAAGGTGTGGAAACAGGAATTCCAAAGCTAAAATAGCATTTTCCCTTATTATTCTCTGTGTTTTGTATACTTTCACCGTTGTCGGTCGGTAAAATTCAAATTCAATATCACGTCGACCCTCCCAATGCTAGGCATAAGGCATTTGAAAATAAGAAATTCTTTTATTTCCCATTAAAAACCGTTTTCCCTTTCCAAACCGACTTGCAAAATAGTTTGAAAAATCAAATTTCCAAAAATAATTAAATACAATTTTCTTTTCAGAAGTACTTGAGCAAAGAAATTTAAAAGCATTTAAATCCCACTTCTTTTAAAACAAATCAAGCCACTTCATAACATAATTGGGATTCGATCAATGAGTTAATGCACATGATTGACCCTTGCTTGCAGGGTAAATATATGATTTTATAAACCCTTACTTTACTTTGAAACAACAACACGAAAGCTTATATTAAAATTTTAGCTTTTATGTTATAGGTATAATGACCAGTGAGTCCAGAACAACTTTTCTCTGTCCTCCGTTTGCTAAAATTTGTTTTTTTTCCCAAAAATCTAAATTTTTTAGGATTCAAGCATTGTTTATTTCTAGTTTCTAACTTAATTTCCAAATTCATGTTATAAATTTCTAGCTTTAATTACATTCATCACTGGCTAAGTGTCCTTATGATATTTTCTTATTTATTATGTTTCCTAATTTATATAGCAGTCAAAGCTCACTCAAAAAATCCACACAGTAACAAAATAGGAACACATCCCATACCATTTTTCATGCTTTGTCGATAGCCGAAGGGAGACAACTGGCGATTAATAACCAATAACCTAAAAGAAACAGTTGTTGAAAGCCGCCCTTCAACATCAACTGGTGTTAATGATGTAGTGGCCTAATCACTCTATTCTCAATTAAAATGGACATTTATAGTATGTCATTCCACTATGACCTACATGTGTTAGCTCACCTTCTTGGCATCTAATAAATAATTTCCATCCATTACTTTAATTATTACAACCAACTAATGGATTAATTGTGCATTGCTATATAGAATTGGTAAGAAATATAAACTATGCACACTTAGACTAACTCATCAAAATTTGGCTTAGTGGAATAACTTTCCTACCACCTGTCTTGCCTTCTTAATCCATGAGTAAAAATCACTTATGTGTGTTTGTCATCTCATTGCCCTCTTCTCCCATCATACTACTGTCTTCTTTCAAACAAGATCTCTTGATAGCATTCCTAAACTTTGGTATTTGCCTTTTTTATCCTTGATCTTTCATGTGTTTATATCCAAAGACTCACAAAAGTGTACTTTAATACCATTCCCCATTCCTTTGAGGGTCATTCAGATGGATTTCATATATATCTAATCAAACATTTCTAGGTTCATTCCGATATTTCTTCTAATCAACAGGGATCCATTGTTGGTACCCTATGAGCATTCGTGGCTATTTATTCATAGCCCTTACCTTTAATCCATCTTACCTAAGTAGTCACCCCAATCTACTCTATATCAAAAAAAAAAAAAAATTGGTTTTCACCACTCTTTGAAAAATTGAAACTTTATACTCATGAAGTACTTAATCCAAAACATTTATCTTTGAAAACATAAAATTAAAAACCATTTTCAAAAGTTGCTAGGTTTCCAAAAGGAACCATGAGAAATTTCCTATTCTAACAAACTTTTTCTTATTGAAGAATTTCTACAATAGGGATTCACTTCTTTTAAAAGTGGGATTTTTAAACAAAAAGCATTTATCACTTTTGCTTCCAATAACCAATTATCATACCAATCCACTTTTCAAAAACTTCTTCTATAACTTTAAAAATGAAAACTGGAGTAGATAAAGATAACTTTCATTTTATTATTTTCCTACTACTCATGTTGTTTCTGCTTTCAAACTTAGTGGAGATTCTAATAGCACATAAAGGAGACTTATAAATGATATGTGACTTATTGCACATATTCATGAAAATGGTCAATTCTTCGAATGCTTTGCCTGCAGTTTTTACATCTTTCCTAGCTAGATTACTAACATCAATTCCAAATGTCGTTCCTATTAAAATTTCTACTATCTAAATTTCCTTCAAGTGGCGTCTCCTTACATGACTCTTTTCCTCTTTTATTTTTTTCCCCATCTACTCATTGCATTGTGTTTGCCTACTACTTTAGTCATTGGGAATTTTTTTCATTAACATTAAAAGATATATGTGTAGATCGATTTTAGTTGTTTTTCTTCGTATTTTCCTTATACGGAAATATTCTTCCTATCTTCACTATCTGGCATTCTTACCCTTCTTCTTTATTTAACCGCATTTCAATAAAGTACCATTTCCATTTATCCACCCATTAGAGAAAGAATTTTTTAAAACTTTCGAACTTAGAAAATAGTGAAATATCATCAAGCCAAATATACAATCTCTTATTCATTCATTCCAAAAGTGAAAAATCCCATTATCAAATATCTTTAAATCAAAACTTTTTGACTCCATAAATTTGAAATCAATAATTTCAAAACTTCCTTGCTTTTCAAAACAGCTTCCTAAAAGACCTTTGAAAAACTATTCAAAACATTTCAAGAAACTTTCAAAAATATTTTTGTCAAATTCTTTCATATGGGATTAGAATCAAAAATGGACTCTTATTTGCCCTTTCTTCCGGACTTTCCATCTTTTCTACTCATTCTAACTCGTCTTCATCAAATATCGATCTATCATCTTGTCGTGATTAATGCACATCTTCTTGTGGGAACTTGCTCAGTCCTTTATCATGCGTTGCTTCCGGATGCTCATAATATATAGGTTCTTACTCCCCATCTATAGGATGAAATGTACGTCTTCAATCGACAATCTATCAAAATCAACAGTCATAAGGCTGTCTAGGCCTAGCAAAGGAGTCAAGTACCATCCAGCTCCGGGGTCCTTCTATATGTCGCGATCATGCGAATCTTTGTCAATGCCTTGCAGTATAACCAACAATCTGTAGGATAAACGAGGTAGGTGTTTAATTTTAACTCCATTCATCATTCCACAGTTTCCATATCCATCTTTTAAGAATATGGTCGCAACTACTTCTATAGTCAGAATTCATAGAGTTTGGCTATAATATATAATTATAAGTAAAAATACAAATATATTCTCTCACCGCATCCTAATCCCTATGGTCAACTAACCTAAGCACGGATACCAAATGCAACAATTCGTACCTTAATGGGTCGAACTTTCAATCAAATCGAGACCTAAGTCCATTAGGATATAGATCGTTGGTTTCGGTAACCCGTGACAAATATAGTATATCAAAAGGCTATCTACATAAACTCACAGTGGAATAGAAAAATAATAAAATATATGTTGGCCATGGCTATTACCTTGGAATCAATATTATTCCTTTCGTATCCAATTGCTTTGCTAGCACCAAGCATGAATGAGAAGACTACAGCATGTCCCTTTAAATCTACCACGTGGGTTGTAATGAGGAGAGGATCAGAACAATGTTTTGGTGACTGGAAAGTTATATACATTATCCATAACACTAATTTATGCTGATTGATTTCTATTTAAGTGTTATGTCCATTATTTATGGTCATTCTGTGTAATTCTATCTTCGCGTATGCATAACTAACCTTTCTCTGAGGTATAACTATATATATGCGCCTATATACATATATAAATAAACATTTTACCACCCAAAAGAAAACCTCTGGCCACTTAATACTTCTTAAATAAGGAGGAGGCAAAACCAACAACCATTTAATACCTCCACTTCGTAGCGACCTCTATAATGTAAATGCCATTCAACCGGTTCTATGAAAAGAGATCGGTGACCCCTAGACATAGCTTAATTGTTTAGTTACCATATTACTAACGCATCTCAAAGACTTATTTAAGGCTTAACAAGCCTACCTCCAACAAATGAACAACTAATTAAATAATCAAGCTTTTGTGTATCCTATACGGATTATATACTAGTAAGAAGCGAAATCCATCAGGGCATAACCCAAGTCTTTGCTAACGATCGCTCGAGACCGCTGGTATTCATAGGCTTTATGACAGCCCTACTACTAAATACTAATACAACAACAATATCGACATTGCCTATCGACCTCGAAGAGCCTAAATCCCTTTTAGACCAACCTAATGTAAGTCAAAGAAAACATCCATTCTAGTTACTAAATACCTTTTGTTAGAAATGAAGCAGACCTCATTTCCCCATTAGATACCTTCGTAGGTTATTTAAAACTTCTTATATGGGAAGGAGGCATACCCAACGGCCATTAATAGCTTCCACTCCGAAGTAAACCCCTTGACATCCCTAAATTTACCAAGTCGTTTAATGCTTCAAATCCGATGAGAATCCTTGGTATATTTTTGCCTTCCTATACGAAAACATATATCCTTTCCTAACGGGTCCAATGGTTGGAGATGTCTCATATCAGTAGTGAGTATGCACAACTGCTGGTAGCCTCTAAGTGAAATGCAAACTTCTGTTGTGTAACTCTAATGACCTTGCATCCCAGTCCCTAAAAAACCGAACCAATCATTCTAAGCCGAAATGATGGGCTGAACCCACTATTCACACTCTTAAACGTATAATTAAGGATATATAATTTCCTATTATGAAATTTATACCGCCTCTTAGCATTTAATTCCTAGCTTATATGCTAATTATGCATATTCTCTGATTCCCTCTTACGTGTCAGAAATGTCAATTGTCCGTAATAAAAGGTCATTATTATTCAAATTGGACAATCACTAATAACATTTATTTATTCGTGCTAATTAAACCATTATGCCTATTCCATTTCCCTATAAATGTAAAATTAAAGCCATTAACCGGTCTCATTAAACACATTTATGTCCCTATTTAATTTCTGTAACTCCCGATTAATTGCATATTTATTTCACTACTAATTTTGGGATTACTTTCTCTTTACCATTTCAACATCCTAATCCTATGGTTCACTAAGCTATTAATAAATAGTAGTCCTACTTATAACTAATATGAATACTGGCGTATAGTGTGCTGAATGTGTGTGTGTGTATATATATTTGTGTATGTGTGTATTTAACCTGCAGGAGTAGTTATATGTATTGATATGCGTGTGTGTATTCCTATCTCTAGCTCAATAACTCACATGCATAGGAATTCCAGAACAAACATTATTTATCCATTCTGTAAGGAATATTTATTTCTACATTTTGATATATTAGAGCTATCCTTTCTAAAAATGATTACCATAATGAAATTCCATAAATTACCCAAAGACGAGATTTATTTTCTCCGTTTGAAACTACAGGGAATTTTATATTTCTATTGAAATAGACTATACAAACCATGGAAAAGAACATCCGTACTTTACACATCTCTTTCATTTTTCGTATATTCCTTATTATTTCAGCGACGCGCTTTTTATATTTAGTTGTCGAGCTAGATAATTTATGAAATTACACAGAAATAGATACAACTAAATTGTACCCAGAACGCTTCCAATAAATTAAAAAAATAAATTCACATTCCAATCAAATTAAGGCAATCTAAATTAATAATGTTACTCAATAAATTCGCCTTCCGCCTAAGCTAGAGAGTCTTAAACAAAAGATGCTAAAGAAAGAATCCAGAACTTCCAAAGAGATCGAAGGGATGCAGCTAGCAAAATGAGATGGCTCAAGGTCTTTTAAGAAGACAGAAGGTATTATCTTGCAACGTTTAAGAATCCGAAGGAGGCAAACCAGCGGAAGCAAGGGCATACGACCCTACGGCAACCTTTTCGAAAGCATAATAAGCCTTTCGGGCCAGATAATACACCTGCAGGATACCTTTCGATGATACTGAAAGGTTTGGGTAAAATCAACATCCATATATCAACAGAAAACAAACTTCCACCATCATCTAGGAAAAATGCAACTTTCGACAGTAATCTAGTAGGAAAAGCAACGTTCCGACAAAGCCAAAGGGTTCATAAAATCTAGAAAATCTCCGGTACCTTTGGAAGGTTCATATGCCGTACATACGACAAATCTTCTGGGAAGGGCAATAGGTTTCTAAACACAAATGAAGGGAAAGACCCTTCGGCAACATTCAGGAGTCCATGATGATGCACAATAAACAAACCTTCCATCAACAACGAGAGGCCTACAACCATGTACAAGATGCAGCCTTTCGGCGAAACTGAATGGTCTGTAACTGCATAAAAGAGGAAACCTTCCATTCCCGACGAAGGCATAAGGCCGGAGGGAGTGCCACCTGCATCTATAAATAGGACCCAAGGAGTCCTGTTTTGGGGGTGGATTTTTCCTCATTCTCACCTAGTAACCTCTTAATTGCAGCACTGTAACCCTAATATAGTACTGATGTGGGAAACCTAATAAAAATAAAAGTTTATACGAGGATCTAATGGAAGTCTTCAGTTTTCTAAATTTACTCTACAGTTTACCTTAATTTCTGTTGGTTAAAATCTATTTTACAGGTACGGCCT
Source organism: Allium cepa (assembly GCA_030765085.1). Classification (NCBI taxonomy): domain Eukaryota; kingdom Viridiplantae; phylum Streptophyta; class Magnoliopsida; order Asparagales; family Amaryllidaceae; genus Allium; species Allium cepa. The sequence continues at coordinate 457,466,901 of CM060940.1, read as the reverse complement.
CTCCGAAAGATCCTTGTCAACAAGGATAGTGATTTTACCTCTTGAATAATCTTTGTAACCCTTCGGAGACCCCAAATCATCTTCTCAAGCCCTTCAGTCAGAAGGGAAGTTTGCTTGAATCATATTCCATAAAACCTTTCAGAATCATAAAATCTATAAGTTGAACCTATAGACGAGAGTTAAAATCCGTCATGTCTGAGAACCTCAGCAACCTTCCGAACCCTGAACAATTACCTTCCAAACCTTTCAGCGAAAACCTAGATCAACTGCCTATAAATGCCTGAACAAGGGAATTTTATCAGGGTCTGGAAAGTAGTTCCCGGGAGAAGTCTTATAAAGGATAAATTGAATCAAGGATCAATTCATACAAATTCAGCAAGGACGGAAGGTCTCTTTGAAATTAGTACCTAAGCCACCATGACGTCTTTGGAAAATCGGATTTAGAGTTTAGTCCCAAGTGGAGATATATTAGCAATTTTATTGGATATCATTCTTTCAGAATAGTCCGGCCTACCCTCATCACTTGAGATACACATTGAATTTTAAATTGAACATTTAAAGGCCTTTTTGAAGATCTTTCTTCCTATCACTTTACAATAACTTCATTTACTAGAATTTTTTAGGGGTGTTGACCATAAATTTGGTTAACATTTTTGGCGCTAGAAGGAGGACCTTGAACCTCTGACTTGTTTGATTCCCAACATTACAATCCCATGATTCTCATCGAGCTAGTTTCACATTAAAGTCACTTGTTACCGATTAGATTATGGCTAAAAAATTCAAGAGGTCCGAACAAGGGTCTTCTGAACCACATCTCATAAAGCTTTCTTATGTAAATATCAATAACTCTAATCAAGATAAGGAACATAGGTTAAGGCTTGAAGCCTTGAAGATTATAAACAAAAAGAAGGTGGAATCATATGACCTTGAAAAATGGAGCTTGAACCCCTTTTATATGGATGGATTCCGGTTTTTGCACTTGGAAAAAGAATAAAGGAAAGTGAGAACATTTTTAATCGAATGAGGAGAACTACGGAGTCATATTCCCATGGAACTATCTTTGGAAAGGGGGACAAAGGATTATGATTATTTCACGAACAAATGGAGTAAGATCATAAGCGAGGCCTACCACCCAAGGGAAAACTATGAGCATTTGGGGAAATTCGCGGTTGAAGAAATAAGATAGATAAAAGAACTGCCCGGCGGAAATATAAGAATTACAAAGGAGCATCTAACCAAAACTCTAGGATTGAAAGGAAAGCTTTTGAAGGAGAAACAATGTTGCAATGAAAAGGAAGCCTATCCCTCGAGAAGAAGTATTTGAACCTGGCTACAAAAGAGTTAGATGCCTGTCAAAAATGACTCAAACATCAATACTTCTTGGAGAATACATTCTTACAATGTCAATCGAGGACATCAATATTAGAACCAAAGAGGAAGTGCACTATTGCCTCTTAATGTAAAATGCTAGGATTTTAGAGAATGTCTAAAGGAGTATATTGCAACTTCCATCTCATGAACGGACATGATACTGACCAATGCCAAGTACTTAGAAAAATGGTCCTACACTTTCTAAAACAAGAAAAGCTGAAATAATTTGTAAGGGATTGATCATGTCATGAATTAAAGACTCTATTCTCAAAATAATGAATGTCCACATGATCGGAAGAAGAATTCTCCTTAAACTTCGACTACCTAAAAAGGTAGCCTACCAATAATGGTAGAAAGCCCTTGGTCGCGGCAAGATGGCCAGTTCAAGGCACCTCTTGGAGGGAGGGCGTAAGCCTTTATCCATGCCAAAACCATAAATGGCAAGGTTAAAGCAGCACAAGCCCTTATCCACATCACGATATGGCCAGGATAAGGCACCTCCTGGAGGGAGGACAGGTAATCCCTTGGTCCCACATGCTATGGCCTGGCCAAGGTACCCAACAGGCCCTTAATCGTGTCATGCTATGGCCAGATTAAGGCGCCTCTTGGAGAGAGGTCGGGTAAGTCCTCGGGCCCTACTTGAGAATAAGCTAGCCGAGCGCACCGAAAACCTGGACGAAATGTTCGGTGGACTAAGAAAAGTCCATGCCTAAAATAGGCACCGCCAGAAATCGGCATAGCTTAAAATAGCAACCACCAAAAGATCGGTAATATCAAAGATGACAAACAACTTGAAATAGGCTCTGCTTAAATAGGCAGAAAATCAGACAAAAGAGTCCCCGCCTAAAATAGGCCAAAAACAAATGACAAATGGGCAAAGAAAACTCGCGGTCGAGAAAGAAAAAGCATGCATGGCATCCTCAAAGCCTAAAGATGGCACATTCAATAGATAGAATCAGAAAAGAATTCTCGAGCTTCTGCCAGACCGGTGTTCTGGTCTTCTATTACTAATTATCAAAAATGATATTCTGGTCTTCTATAATTAATTACCAGAAATGATATTCTGGTCTTCTATTGCAAATTACCAGAAATGGTATTCCGGGCCCTATTATTAATTACTAGAAATGAAATTTTGGACTTCTATTATTAATTTCCAAAAATAGGATTCGCGACTTCTATCATTAAATATCTAAAATTATGTTCAGGACATCTACTATCGAATACCAGAAAAGGATATTCTGATCTTCTATTTTTTATTATCAGAAGTGGTTATTTTGGATTTCCATTATCGGCACTGAATTAGATTGATGGCCATCTGTTACTCATTATTAAGATGTACACTCCTGTTCTTTTTTAACATTTATTACCAGAGATGACATTCTGGTCATTTATTACCTGTAGAAAATGATATTCTACCCTTCCATTATTAATGGTACCTTGGACTTCTATTACCAGAAATGATATCCTGGAAGTAGCATTCTAGTCTTCTATCACATATTACCGAGAATGGTAGTTCGGTCTTTTATTACTCATCGCCAGGCTAAGTCCCTAACCCTTCATTATTAACTGTTAAATATGGTATACTAAACTTCAATTACCTAAATTCCAAGATAGGTTTTCTTGTCTTCTGATACTAAATACCAGGGTGAATTCTTAGTCTTCTACTAATTATCAAGTGCCGCATTGGGTATTCCAGACCTTTGTTATCTAATTACCACATACGGTTTTCCTGACTTTTACTATTAATTCCAAATTGGAGATCCTAGTATCTTATCAGCAAATATGAATTTCTATCCTTATGATGACCATTATTGGAAACGATATGGTAGGTTTCTATTACTTATCATCAAGGAAAGGCATTTCAGCCTTCTAACTCTCTATCGCCTATTATCAGAATATACCAAAAAGCGACTGCCAATTATCTCAATATTTTCTAATACTTGAATCTAGGTCCGACGATATCTTGTAAAACTTTATCATTAATGTTGCTAAGACTAGTGGTTATTGAAGGCCCCAATCGGAGTGCACAATCTTTGGGTTCATATTTATCTCAAGTAATTTGACCCGAGTCAAGGAATGATATTGGAAGAAGATAACTGCCAAAAGAGTCTCCTAGTGGAAACTTCCGACCTTCTTTATTCTCAGATCTCCTAAATAATGAAAAATGAATTCAAAAACCACCTTATCAAGATCTCAGTCATAAATGTCCCATCAAGGTCTTCATTGGGTAAATATTAAATTTCGATGATTATGTATAGGCTAACATTAACTATTCTCAGGAATGCCAAATAGGTGAAGGAAGCTAAATCCGCATTCGTCCCTTATTATGGATAAAGATGGGACCTTGATATTTTTAATGAATAAATTTTCATACAATTGCTATAATGATTTGCTAATTTAGGCAACTGATGTCTTCCAGATAAGATTGTTAATTTTATGCTAATAATTAAAGAATACTATGCGCTACATGTTTATCAAGAAATGTAGGATGACAAAGAATCTAGATTCGCTTAATCGGAAAAGGAGTCAAGGATTGGGATGAAAAGTTTGGAGACACATCAATCTCTAAGAGGCATATCCAAATCAAAGATAAATAAGGGTAAACAAAATAACGAGACAGGTAGCATGTATAACATTACAAGTATTACATTATGCTGCATAGCATTACCAAGGTATGGAAAACACATCTTATGTATAAATTGAGATACTCGTGACTTTACCAATCATACTAGCAAAAGACATTGATATTATAGTATTGACAGTTGAAATTGAGATACCAAATAGGGATTCTATAGATTTGCATTGAACCTGACTATCTTTAGATTTTATTTCCAAGCTATCTATCTTTTCATGAAGCTTAATCATTTCAAGTCAAGATTTATACAAGTAACACCACTAACGAAATGCTTTAAAACTTCAATATTTCAGCCTCCCTCTTTTTTAAAGATTTAATTTCAAAATCTCAATTTCCATAAAGAATTTTTGAATATTGAAACATTAGAGCTTAGAAATTAAAGAAGTTTTGAACTTTGTCCGAGGTATATTCTTAACTTATCCAGAATCATTATGAACTCTAAAGAAGGAGCTTCAGAAGGAAAAACTAATCTTGTTTAAGTCTCCCATATCAACAAGCAAAACAAATCCCTTTATTTTGACAATAAGAACACATATTAGAGTATGTTTATTGTCAAAACTTATTGTTTATAATATGATACAATGACCTTGTCTAGAATGGTAGCTAGTGTGTGTTTGCTAATTTCATCTCTCGGTTAGAAGGGTATTATATTGTATCTATCAATCAACATCGAATAAAATATCCTTATTTTCTTTAAAAAGGAATTTCCCTCCACCTTCGAAGGAAACCAGGTGAGAAGTGGGGGTGTTCCATGTACAAAAACCATTTATCCTAGGGCAACCAATATTAGGTCATTTTGGAAGGAGGCCTTCATCTATATACCATGTTAACTAGGTTGGCATATTAAGGAGACATGATTTAAAGATATAGTTCAGAATAACATAGTTTAGACAAGCGAAATAAAATACATACTAAGAAATATATATATTCATGGAATAAATACTTGACACCCATTTATAGTTGCTCCCCCAATTCATATGAAATGGACTTACAAAAAAATTTAAGAACAAACTTATACTTATATTGCCCGAGCCATTTAAGGATTTTTTTTACAAACGGTCTAATTCAAAGCAAATTATGACATGCACCAAGATTTAGGCTAAGTCCTAATTTACATGAAAATAGAAATACAAAAGTAAAACTCCTACTGAAATTTACCCATATACTATATTTTCAAAGCTGAATGTTAAAAGTGCAATTTACATAAAAAATGCCAAAGTGTCTCTATTAACTTTTCATCTAGTGGAAGGTTAAGAGTTCACCATTCTTTCTCAAAAAGCGCCAAATCATAGCCTTCATTTGCTGAATTTCATCAAATAAGGCTTAACCAACAATTGTTTTTAATTAAAAGATAAAACGTTAATCATATAAAAAAGCAAAAAACCATTAATGAAGATCTGTAGAGAGCAAAAGAATGTCTTATCTTTTGCACCAGAATCGCTGACACGGTCCATTCGTCCTCCTTTCTCTCTCACTTCTAATTTTTATTATACAGGCATTTATTTCTAAAAAACAACAAAAAAAGAAAAGAAAAAAAAAGCATCAATGGCCGCTTGCAACCTCCATAAAATTCAACCTGACTTTATTAATGTGGAAGCGCCACACTGTTGCTGCTGCTTTGCATTAGGCTTATTAGACCCGTCGTATGAGGCGAAAGAGGTCAATAGCACACAATAAAACAACATGGATCACTACGACCTAATTTCCCTAATCCACATGTAAAGGCAACATACTCCTTACTTTTCAATCTGGCTATAAACGCATTCTAGATGGATTTGGCCATCTAGGATGTTTCTGAAGAAAACCCTGTGTTAATAACTTACTCTCCTTATCAACCCAAATGGATTAAACACATCGTAATCGACCCCGTCGATTTAGTTCCGAACCTTCCGGCTTTTCCAAATAGGCTGTAGGGAAAAGGGGGAAAGAAATCATCTTACTGCTTTGGACCCCTTCGATGATCAATTCTAGGATGCTAGTGTAATTTTGAATATGTACATATTAACAAATCATTTTGAAAAGTGTAATGTGAAATAATATCTATATGTGTGAACATTTAGATGTTTTATAGTTGAATTTCTTAAGCTATATCACACAGATGAAAAGTGCTTATGTATTTGTTACTTGGTTATATGGTGTTCTGATGAACAGAAAGGAGTCAGAAGGCTTAGGACTTCTAAATTTAAATAAAGGCTTGTTGTCGGAAGGCTAAACATTAAGCTATCTAGAACTTTCGCAAATAAGGGAAGATTGAAGTTGGAATACCTTCCGGATCCTCCGGAAGGTTTAGTGATGCAACTTTCATTCCTTTCAAAAAAATCACCCATGGTTGCCAAAATGACATTTAAATGGATCTCGGGTCATACTATTAATGTGATACTAAGTGCAGTTTCAAATCTTACTGTAATAAATAATGATGAATGAATAAGTAGGAAAGATAGCCTGAGAATTTTGAATCAGGTTTAAGAAATATCCTCCTTGTTTTAAGGATGGTTGGATTATTTGACAAGGACTTTTTTACTTGTGATTGGAATTTACATTTACAGGAAAATGAGGCTTAGAGAGGATGACTTGAAAAATCAAGAGCATCCCTTCGAGTAAGGGGTGAGGGCAAATGTTGCTCGATAAATTCGCCTTCCACCTAAGCCAAAGAGTCCTAAACAAAAGTGGGCAGAGAAAGAATTCAGAGCAAACCTTCCAAAGAGATCGAAGGGATGCAGCTTGCAAAATGAGACGGCTCAAGGTCTTCTGAGAAGACAGAGGGTATTATCCTGCAATGTCTAAGAAGTTCTTACCCTCCGGAGGAGGCAAACAACCCGAAGCAAGGGCATACGACCCTACGACAACCTTTCCGAAAGCATAATAAGCCATCCGGGCCAGATAATACACCTGCATTATTCCTTTCGATGGTACCTAAAGGTTTGGGTAAAAGAAACATCTATAAGTCAATAGAAAACAACCTTCCGCCATCATGCAAGAAAAATCCAACTCTCGGCAGTAATCAAGTAGGAAAAGCAACTTTCCGACAAAGCTAAAGGCTTTACAAAAGTTAGAAACCCTTCGGCACCTTCGGAAGGTTCATATGCCATACAGATGAAAAATCTTTCGGCAAGGGCAACAGGTTCCTAAAAATAAATGAAGGAAAAGACTCTTTAGCAGCATTCAACAGTCCATGATGATGCGCAATAAACTAACCTTCCGTCAATAATGAGAGGCCTGCAACCATGTACAAGAAGCAGCCTTTTGGCAAGACCAAAAGGTTTGCAGCTACATATAAGAGGAAATTTTCCATTCCCGACGAAGGCATAAGGCTAGAAGGAGTGCCAACTGCATCTATAAATAAGACTCAAGGGGTCCTGTTTTGGGGGGGGGGGGGTATTTTTTCTCATTCTCACCGTGTAATCTCTTAATTGTAGCTCTGTAACACTAATTGAGTGCTGATTTGGGAAATAAAATAGAAGTTTATTTAAGGATCTGAGGGAAGTCTTCAGTTTTTTAAATTTACTCTATAGTACCTTAATTTCTGTTGGTTAAAATCTATTTTACAGGAACGACCCCCCGAAAGATCCTTCTTAACAAGGATAGTGATTATACCTCTTGAATTATCTTTTAACCCTTCAGAGACCCCAAATCATCTTCTCAAACCCTTCGGTCATAAGGGAAGTTTGCTTGAATCATATTCCATAAAACCTTCTAGAATCATAAAATCTGTAGGTTGAACCTTTCGACGAGAGTTGTAATCCATCACATCTGAGAACCTTAGCAACCTTCAGGACCCTAAAAAATTACCTTCCAAACCTTTGAGCAGAAACCCAGTCAACTATAAAAACCTAAACAAGGAAATTTTATCTTCGTCTGGAAAGTATTTTCTTGGACAAGTATTATAAAGGTTCAATTTAATCAAGGATCAATTCATGTAAGTTTAGTAAGGATGGAAGGTCTCTTTGAAATTAGTAACTAAGCCACCATGACATCTTTGGAAAGTCGGATTTAAATTTATTCCCAAGTAGAGATATATTAGCAATTTTATTAAATATCATTCTTTTAGAATATTTCGGCCTACTCTCATTACTTGAGATACACACCAAATTTTCAATCAAACATTCAAAGGCCTTTTTTAAGATCTTGCTTCCTATCACTTTACAATAACTTCATTTGCAGGAATTTTTTGGGGATATTGACCATAAATTTGGTTAAAAATAATAACAATTTACAATCTAATTATCATAAATCTGGCATAAATCTTGTAATCTTGTCATCATTCAGCTTTAATAAATTTTTGGATTGATTTCCAAATTTACAGATTGGGGTGTAAATACCATTTCTATTCCAATTACCCAACTTACAGAATATGTTGGTGAGATTTCAATTGAATAAGTTCTTCCTAAGCCTATAACTCCATAGATCTTGCACATGCATAATAATTGAATAATATTCAATAATATAAATTTCAACATTAAACATAAATCATATAATTTCTCATTCGCCTTCCTAGCTTTCTAAATCTCCAAATCTGAATCCATCATCTTAATTTGATTCCTTTCCAATCCAATGGAACATGTAAAATAATATATATACACATACTATTAAATTTATAGATCTGAGAAGAGATTTGGGATTAAGGAGAATATAGATTTATAATTATGAAATTTATCTTTTTTGCAGTATCGATTCGGTCCTTTTCTACTCTTATATTTTATGACCTTCTCCAATTTATATATATGTGCGAAAAAAAAATGGCAAACACCTCCACTCCATTTGTTGTAAAGCTGTGGATAAGGGATGTATAACACTGTTATTATATTTGTATTATGGCTGACTTTTAGAAAGCAGATCATGTATAGGTTATGCAGAAAGTAAATTGTAGTAAAGGAAAGAACACAAAGATTTATAGTGGTTGGTCAAAATGTGCTTGCATCTGTTATTTCATTATTCTTTACATAGATTTTATGTACAATGCTTGGGGTACCAAATCTGATGATCTAATGCTCAATAGAAAGTAAGACATATACCAAAGAAATCTGTTTGAGTACTTCTGTTCAGTTATGCCCTCCTATTTCCATTCGATTGTTCCTACTAGGCTATTCTTGTTCAGTTTTTCATGTTTAGGTGTTCTTGTTAGCCTATTCTTGTTTGGTTAACCCTGCTAGGCTGATCCTGGATTTATCTGACTTGTCCGCCATTACTGTTGTGACGTTGGCTCTCCAAAGTTCCCTGCCATTGTTGTTAAAAGGTTGGGTATTTATAGGAGTGAAGGCATAAGGAGGTCGTACGGATAAAATAGACGATTACCTTATATAAAATGCTTAGTTCGGTTATTTCCATATATAGAAGATACGCTTTAGAACTTCATTATATTTAAGATTGCCTTTCCGTGCATGCTCTGTTCGAACCTATGGTAATTAGCTCGAGGGTAGTTAGCTCGGTGGTTATGTCATAGTTCAGCGGTGCCGAGTTCGGCAGTAGTCTACCAAATACTTTCTACATAACCTATACATGACCTACTTTATGAAAGTCAATCATAATGCAATTATAACAACTTTTTTTATATCTTGTATCCACAGCTCATAACAAATCAATTGGAGAATTTTTTCCATTGCTTATGCAAACAATATACGTATAACATAATATTTTATAATTAGTAGAACTAGTAGAGAAGGAACATGGTAGAGCTCCACCGCTTTGATCAAAAAATATGAGAAGAAAAGTGGGGAGTAATGCCAGTATTTATAGGAGCTCTAATCAATCATATCCATTAGATTTAAAATAATTAAGTCTAGGCCATTCACCCAAAGTTCAACCCTAGCCTCCATGCTCATAACCGATCAACCAGTCATAGGTAGTGGTCAACCGATAGAGGTCGACTAGTCATACTCATGGTGTCGACTTGTAGGGTCCATGCAATTATATAATTTATTCCTTTTTAATTTTTCGTGTTCTAAAATTTCAAACATTGATAACTTCTTAATTTTAACTCCGATCGCAAAACTTTGCATGTGAAAGTTGCTCAGAAAATCAACACGAACACAATGGCGTAAGTTTCATAACCAAATTCCAAAATTTTCTCAAAATTTATTTTTGATCCTTATTAATTTTTTATTAATTAATTTTAGTTTTATAGGGTGTTACAAATGGAGAAAAGGATAATTAGATGGAAAACACACATAAATGATATTAGTTGACCCAAGGTTAAAGAAGGCAAGATAGACGATATTAAATCTACCCCATCAAACCAATTTTTCAATGTGTTATTTCAAATGTGCATAGTTTATAATTCTTACCTACAGTATTATGGGAATGCGTAGTTTATACTATATTTGAGTGTGATAATTAAAGTAATGGATGTACCTTATTTACCAGAGTCTAAGGTGGTAAGTTATGACATGTGGGTTATAGCTGAATGTTATACTAGAAATGTCTATCTTAATTGAGAAAGAAGTGATATGGTCACAACATCATTAATACGAGTTAATGTTGAAGGGCTGCTTCCAACAATTGTTTCATTTAGGATATTTAGGTTGTGATCGCTAGTTTTCTCTATTTGGGTCTAAAAACCATACAATATGATACGAGATATGTTCTTATTTTATTACTCTGTTAATTTTCTGTATGAGCTTTGATTGCTATATATTTAGAAAACGGTGCAAATAAAGAATTCTCATAAGGTCACTTAACTAACGATGAAATTAACTAAGGCTAGAAGTTCATAAAATAAATTAGGAAATTAAATTAGCAACTAAAAATAAAGAATGCTTTAGTCTCATGAACTTTAGAATTTTGGAAAAAATAAATTTTAGCAAGTGAAGGACAGCGTAGTGTTGTTGCAAAACCATAGGACACTATCTATATTCCTTTAAAGCAAAAATTTGTAAATATGCTCATGTTTTGTTTGTTGTTTTGAAATAAAAAGAAAGGTTTTCGAAATCCAAGATTAAATACATAATGATAGGTTCGATTATATGCATTAACTCATTGACTCAATCCAAATTCGTTAAGATGTGGCTTTTTTGGAGAGAAATGAGCGATTCTCTGTGCGGAGAAGAGAAATCATGTAATTTTATTCCTTACTTAAAAAAGAGCTACCATAAGCATGGTAGGTGGCCCTTCTCCATGAAACCATATAAATAAAATAGGAAAAAGCTCTCCAAGAGAAAAACCTAGGAAAAAGCCAAAGAATATTTAAGAGACTGCCAAGATGACCTAAAGAAGCTGAAAAAGTCCTAATTGTATATTGATACTTAGCTCATCTAGTGAATGTGGATGTCTGACCAGAACTGCCTAACTCGGTAGCTAGAATTGTAAAAACTCAGCAGACAACGTAAGGCTTAAACATATTTATAGGGAATTCTATTTGGGCGCACAATATAAACACAAAATGGGACACATGAGATATTGACTATATGTGCTTTTGTGTATGTGTGTGTCTTATTTTGTGCCCCAATAGTCACTCTATATATGGTTATATATGTGTGCGTGCGTGCATGCACATGTGTATTTTTGTGTGTGTGCATGTCAAATACACACACACACATATGTGTGTGTGTATGTGTATGTATGTATCTATGTATATATGCAAGTGGAGATGAAAGATTATGAATGAGATACAATATCTATGGTGAGTCAGATTGTTCATATGTGTTTTCCTTTAGTAGGGTGATGGTTATGGCATAATTATTTCTACTGTTAACAATGATTCTCTTCCATAACCATATGGGATTTTACCTTTTTGAGGAATTTCTCAAAGCCGGTGCTATTAGCTAATTCATAGTTTTTTGTTCAAAATCAAATTATAACATAATAAAGTGGTTATATAAGTAAAGTTCCTACTGTAGAAGTACTACTATCATTGAAAATCTTTGATTTCTGTCAAACAAATAGTACCAATGTGATAGTGAAAATAAAGTCGAATAAGAATCACATACTAGGAGTAAAGTAAAATCTCAATTTAGAGAAATAAGACTCAAAAGTAAGATTATTTGGGATAATTTAGAAATCACAATTATAAGAGTGTGTTGAAGCGTAAAACCTAGTAAACTAACACTCATAGTATAAATAAGCAATTATTTCTGGATTCATGCTGCGGAAAATACATTTTTTTATTAATGTGTGCATTGTCTTTTTAAGTTTGATAGTATTAAGTTTCCCATTTAAAATTAACCACATGTGTGACTCATATTTAGGGGGTGCATTCGCTTTCCATATAAATCTAAAAGATTAGATTTAGTACCTAAGAAACTTAGGAATTTGTAAAATGAATAAGATGTATAGTTATTATTCCTATCTCGACATCAAATTTTCGATATCGTTATTAGTGTCCATGTTATGTAGTTCACATAGAAGTGGAAACTGGTAAAAAGTAGTTCTTCTAGTGCACGATTAAAGTCGAAGTCCTAAGGAATGCTCGAATTAGATCTATATATTTCTAAGATGGGTATATTTTTAAAATTACAAATATCGTAGAGTTCGTAAGTTCAACTTTAAGAGGAATAAGAGAGATCCATCAATCATGCTATAACGATGTGTTATTCCAGAATGCATTATGTTACCAATACCTTGTTTAAAAATATCCAAGCCTTTTAAAGATGATCTCCAAAAGTGTGACAAGTTATTGTGGTTGCTAGACGCTAAATGATGTAAGTTAAGAGAACCTCCATAATATTGAGTAGAAGTTATTCCTTTCCAAATTGAGTTTCATTATGAGCATTGAACTTTCACAACCATCTCCCATATAGAGAAACATTGAGGTTATGAAGATTGATTATCCCTAATCATTCTTCGTCTTTCGGTTTACAAACTGATTCCCAACAGATGAGATACTTGAAACTACTACCAGGGTCGTCTTCAACCTATAAAAAATCTCTTATAATACTATCCATTTTACCGATCACCAATTTTGGAAAGATATAAAAACAAATCCAGTAAAGTGGTTGGGCTGAAAAAATAAAGTTGATTAGAACCACCCAACCCGCCCTTCACAAAAATTTGCCATTCCAACTACTTAGTTTTTTGCTAATTCTATCGATAATAGTTAACCAGTCATCATGCCTAAGTTTGGTTGGTCTTATTAATAACCCTAAGTAATCAATGGGAATGTTCATCCTGTTGCCCTTAAAAGTGGTGGCAACCTGACTCTCTACATTACAAATGTCATTTAGCGCTAAAACCGAACTTTTACCAAAACTAATTTTTAGACAAGATTGTTACTCGAAGTTATACAAAATAAACATAAAAGCTATAATATGGCGAGGGAACGGCGAAGTAAAGAGCATGGTGTCGTTCGCACACTGGGGGATGGAGATACCATGACTCATAACCTCATCTCCAATCCTACCCGTAACACCCTATGTTTTTACATTAATTAAATAAAAATGGAAATTAATAAAGCGAAAAAATGATGAAAAATAGAATTTTATAAATGTTGGAATTTTTCCACGAAACTTATGCCATTGGATTCATAGCGATTTTTCGATCAATATTCATATATATACTTTTTCAATCGAAATTAAAATAAAAAGGTTATTAGTGTTTGAATTTTCGCAGTTGGAAGTAATTATATATGTAATTAAGTAAATAATTTATAATAAATTAATGATCGACTACCACCGTTAAAGTTAATGGTTAAAAAAATTTATCAATGCAGGAGATAACATTAATTGAGTGCTAAAGGAAACAAATCAAGCAGAAATCAAACGAGATCGAAACACACCAAAATTCATGTGTAAGATCGACCGAGACCTATCCATAGTCAACCGTGCGCGATTGACCTAGGCTTGGAGGCGGCTGTAAAAGGAGGTTATGTGGCCCAGATCTAGTTCCGTTCTCATGTAACAGTTAGCACTAACTTGAACCTCTATAAATTAGGACCTGGCGCTTCACTTCCAATTTATTATTTTTCTAACGAGCATGGAAGCTTTGCCATTTTCTATTCTCTTCCAAAATTTCTAAATACAGAGCCATATATCTAGATAGCATGTATACACTTTGGAAAAGAATAAAGAATAGGAAATAGGTTAAAATCAGATTGCCACATCAAAGGTAAACTTTTAGATCTGGTTCTAGTTAACAAATCTAAATCCAAATCTCTTCTCTCTAATTCAATCTCTAATAAATATGTATAAATATTGTCTGTGTATCCAAAAAGGAAGTTAAAAAGTGGAGAGTACATGTGATAGTGTCAAAAAATATAGAGATTTTGAAGAACTAATTAAATATGAGAGGCAATATTATATATTTGAATATAATACTAGATTATGTCGTTGTGGATTTATTCCTTTATGCCCGAGTCTGATAATTTAATTTCAAATGAATTCACATATATGAAATGTTGAAGACTGTAAACTAGCCTATAAGTTTGTAGTGATAATTACAGAAGCATAATGATTAGTTTTAATTCTACTATTACATAATAATTAGTTTTATTTTTGTAATTACGTAATGATAATATTTAATTTTGTAATTGCGAAATAAATTTAATTATCAGTTTAATGTCTGATTTATTGACTGAAAACATAATGAATTGAAATTACATTTCATTGATGTTGATGAATGAGACTAAAAATAAAGCTAACTAGGCTTTTGGGATTTTAATAAGATTTTAATTTATTGGAATGCATGTTATTAAAAGTGGATTTCCATATGTTATCAAATTCAAACTTTACAAAAGTGCAATGTTTGAAATGATAAATAATCAATATATAATTATAAAAAGAAAGAGATGTATAAAATAGAGATTATTACTTCATTTTAACTATCTATTTCAATAAATGAAAGAGAATTTCTTATAATTACAAACATCGCACGAATCACCTGTTTAGGATAAGATATGGAAATTTACCATGTAACGGTTAAATTGTTACAGTTTGATTCCAATTTATTAAACTATAATAAACTCCAAAAGTGGAATATTGAAATAAGAATGTAGCTCAAAGGTTAATAAAATGGAAACTAATGAAAAGGTAAGTCCGGATTATAGGCAAGAAAAAGAAATAAGAATTGGAATAGAAATAAAAGGCTGAACTAATGAATGTTGTAACAACGATTTTGATGTCTGAATTTGAGAAGCGGTAATGTAATTAATGAAATAAAAGTTTAATACATAGTAAGACCGAAGACTTAAAGTCGAACATAAAAGTTGTTGAGGCAATAAAGAAAATAAAAGAAGAATAAGTATACATAAGTCTGAAATATGTATATAAGTAGCCTCAGATATGCATTTATAATGGTTGAAATAATTTTAAATTGTCTATTATAATTATAATGGGCTAATGTCTGAAGGTTGTTAGACTGGGTTGGGATGCTAAAAACATACCCGACCAATAGGACCCTTGATGAATGTATGATTTCGCACTAGAGGGTACCCCTAGGTCTGGACTGTGCCTATTGCCTTGATTATAAATTTTCTATTATAATTATGACGAGTGCCGAGTCAAATTAGGTTGACTTCAAAATTTTTAAGTGGGGGTATTACCTGGATTGCACTAGACAATTTAAATGGATGGTGAGTGAGATCAGACTTATGAAACGTGGCACGTAATGTCTAGTGTTCCTAGGTACCAAAATGAGTTGCAATAGGTGTACGTAAAAGGTTGGCATACTAGCATACTGTAAACTAGGGTAGGAGTTGCATATTTCTCGAGCTCGACATCGATCTCTTGCATTCAACGGGAAGGATATGGTTATGCCTAACTGATCTCGTCTGCCTAAAAAGATTAGTTCAATTGAGTTATGCGGCGCTACAATTGTTTGTTAGTTTGTTTGATAGGGAAAGGCTAGTTAACCCATACAAAGATTCCTTCGAAAAATAGATGGGGTGTTGATGCATGGAGCCTATAAACCACAAGGTATGCAAAAGGCTGTCATACATGATGAAAATTCCCTGAAGCATCAGGTCCTTATGGACTGGAAATTCTCGGTGCATACAGTAGAATTTCCTCGATGATACGATGGATCTTTACGAGGTGCTGAGCGATTTATACTAGTCGGGATAGTATCGAGATCCATTAGTAGACTTTAAGTGTGCGTGTGTGTCTATATATATATGTATATTTACCTATATAGACATAGATCTATAGGTGTATATGTAGTAATGGAGTTGTAGGGACTGGTAATAAAATCTAACATAACATGAAATAGTAAACAATTGGCATAAGATAGTATTATGTATGAGATTTATAATTTACCGGTAACTAGAATGTTGTTCTGACCCCTTCTTCATTGCAACCAATAAGATTTAGAAGGGCGGTTACTGGTATTGATTTGGAGTAGTTGTCTAACTGAGGCTCTTGACATTTGAGATGTCGATTTTTGGTCAGTAAATATATTGATCTATTATATTTTTATATTTCTGCTTTAAGTTATTACCAGTTAACCCGAAAAATGGATCAACACCCTGGATTGAGTGTGAAAGCACCAGCCTTATTTATCAAGGCAAATAAAATAGAAAGAGAATTTGATACGATTAATTTGATATTGAAATTTAATATATGAAATAGAGTGAATAATTGAAATTTGATTTAACATGATTCAAATTGGTTTCCAAAGTGAATGTAAGTTATATTGGGATTATAATAGAGTTAATAAGAATTTAATAATTTGAATTTATTGGATAATTGAATAACGGGTTTAATATGATTAAAAATGATTTGTAAAATAAAATTTTATCATATTAAAGTATGAATGATGTTGTAGAACTTTTAAAATCGAATTAAAAGTAAATTTGTGAAAATTGAATATTTTAATATTTAATTATCGACTGGAAAATAGCCAATTTTCGAACAGTCTTAGAATTGGACGAAACCAGTTCCATTGGATCCGTAATAGTTAGTTATTATCGGATTTCAATTTTCGTAGCAATCGGAGTCGTCGTTTGACCGTGGCAGCTCGAAACGCGTTGAAATTGTCTTGATATTAATTTGGCGAGTTAAAATAGTCATTTTTCAAACGGTCTCGGATTTCAACGAAACCAGTTTCATCGGATCCGTAACGTGATATTATTGTACGGTTTACAATTTCGTGTCAATCGGAATTACCGTTTGTCCGGGGCGAGCCAAAACGCATAGAAATTCGTTTAAATCAATTTAATTCAAATTGATCGTTTATCGCTATAACTCTCACTTACGATCGAATTAGCTTCCGAAACCTATTCCATTGTGTCCGGAACGCGGGATAAACCCTAGAAATGCCGGTCACCGCGCGTAAATCAGAGTTCAGAAATTTGAAGTGAATAGTGTTTTTCGTTGAAATTCTATAAAAGGAATCCTTCACCGTTCATTTTCTAAAACCCTTATCTCTAATACCTAGCCGCCACTATTGAACCCACGGCCAGAAACTTCCCGTCTTCTTCCCCTCCGATCTCCCAATCCGTCTAAAATTGGGGAAAACTTTCAACTACAAAGTTGTAGAGGAAGATGAGAACTTCGATGTGAACGGTGGAGATCGTCTAATTCGCAACGAGGTGGGGGCTACGGGCTCGCGTTCACCATCAGGTCGCGCACGGTAATCAAGGTGTTGATGGCGCTATGGGGGTGCGGTCGGAGGCTGGAGGTAGCTCAGGCGAAGGCGCACGCAATGAAGCTCGTTGATCGTCCTGAAGTTGATCGTGGAGGCCGCGATTTGGAGCCCTAGTTGGCTTGGATGGGTTCCTTGTATCGTGTATTACCTTGAGCAAGCATCGCATGATGGAAGAAGGGGGGGGGGGCATCGGCCTTGATGCGTTCCTGGCAAAAATCCAACGGCCCAGAATGGATTTGGTATAAAAATTAATTTATGTTGTAATTTTATAATTAAAAATTCGCGTAACTTTGAAAATTCATATCTTTCACATACGAGGTCGGATTCAGACGAAACTTTTTGCGTTGGAATCGTATGGACGAGCTCTATGCGATGCAACTGGATTGGAATTGTTTGGAGCTAGAGAAAATTTTGGATAAAATCGAACGTCGTTCGATTTGATTTAAAATCGTAAAATCAAGGTGAGTGTTTTATAACGCTCACACCGCACTAAATATCTTTATGCTAGTTAAATTTGATATTATGAAGTGTTATGATTTTATTTGTCATTGTTTGATAAAAATTTAATTGTCATATAGCTTGTCATTTGAATTAACCGTTGAAAAATTAAATGGACAGTTAAATTGAAATCAAAATTGAATTGCGATTAAATTACCTGACATTGATAACTATGAAACTGCCATGAATTGTATTGGTTATTGGATGATGTACTTTGATGGATGCTATTGGTTGATAAGTGAATGTTTGGATGTTTATTTGCTTATATAGATCCTGTTATGCATACATATGAAACTGTGATTTAATTTAAGTAATATATACTCATCCCTGACATTTAATTGAAATAAAAATTACTTGGCCATAGGATAGAAAATTATATACGGACACCGAATTGGCTAAATTAATAATTTTAAAAATCGTCGATTTGAAATTTGTTTAAATGTTTTGATTTAAAAGTTATAAATAGAAATCAATTTATAGAAATCGAATTTATCGAAAATTTGAGTTTGGAATGTTGAAATTAATTTTGGTTAAAAGAAATTGTTAAAAAAAAATTAAGTGGAGACTTCGGAATTTAAAATCAAGATATGATTGAATTTCGAAATTGATTTGTTTAAAGATTTAATCTAAATTCGAGCTTTGAATATTACTAAGTAAAAGTTATATAAAAATGATATTTTGAAATCGAGCTTGGAATTGAACCATATTTGAAATTTGGATTTAAACTTGAATATAGATGGAAAATTTGTTAAGTGTTATAAGTGGATATTTTGGAAAACCAAGCTCTAAATCGATATAAATTGAAATTGAATTAATAGAAAGCGAATATAAAATTGAATAAATTTGAAGTCAAAGTTGACATTGATTTGAATTGAAATCGAAATTGAATCGGTAGAATGGAAATTGAAATTGATTTGAATTGGGAAGTTATAAATTGAAATGGATTGGTTTCGAAGCTGTTTATTTTGTTTTCCAAATTACTCAGGATATAAACCATTTTGAATACTTAAACTATTTTAATCTATTTTAAGTCTACTTAACCCAATTTAAATTATTTTGAACTAATTTATCTATTTTAAATCCATTTTAAGACTTTAAGTATTTTTAACTAGTTTTAATTATTTAAACTACTTAAAACTATTTTCTAAAATTTCAAGCTGGTTAATAAGGTGAAATGTTTATGTTTAAATCTTGAATTTGAATACGAATTGGATTAAATGAAGTTGCAACCTAAATTGAAATTCGAATTGATTTTGAAATCGAAATGAGATATCGATGCGGAAAAAGGATTTTGAAACGGAATCTTACATTTGAATAGATACGATGATATTTGAAATGGATTTGATTTTTGAAGCGAACAAGATATTTTGATATCAATTATGATCGATTTGAAATGTAAAAGAGCCAACGGTGTAATAATACGTAGTTATTAAAGAGACCGGGATCGGATATGGACATACTCTCTGTCGATACCGAACATCACTTTAATAACTATTATACGCGGAGTTTTGATCCAGAATGAAGTGGATGATTTGGTGAACGCGTTGACTGAAGAAAGAGAATGATATTGGATGACCCCTGACATGACTAAAACAGGAGCCGCGCCGGGCCATTGAGGTTCGCCACCTCTAGCAGACACGCTTCTTCGATACCATATCTATTACATTTGTGATGCGATTTACGTGCACCCCTTTATTTCGGAGTGTCGTTTCGCGGTGTTGGGGTGGCTGCTGGCTATGCCCAACATCAGTCCGGATCACGCAACTACTAGTATCCTAGTTGGTATCGCCTCATGTACCTTGTCATACTGATTATCCTATTCGCGACCACTACGTTTTGATTTGTACCTTGAGTATATGGATTGCCCTCTGGTGACTTTCGGTTTTGGGGAAACTACGGTCTTGTATATGCTTTTGGGAATATAAAATGTGTTAAGGGGGATTATGGTAACGCCTTAACGCTATTTTGATACTTTATATTATTGATAGGCATTATCTACTTAGCGTATATTACTACATAGTAGATAGTTTCAAGGATCCTTGAGAGATGGAAAATCCCGTAACATCTCTTAAGTTATTACTAAGATATGATTGAATTTCGAAATTGATTTGTTTAAAGATTTAATCTAAATTCGAGCTTTGAATATTACTAAGTAAAAGTTATATAAAAATGATATTTTGAAATCGAGCTTGGAATTGAACCATATTTGAAATTTGGATTTAAACTTGAATATAGATGGAAAATTTGTTAAGTGTTATAAGTGGATATTTTGGAAAACCAAGCTCTAAATCGATATAAATTGAAATTGAATTAATAGAAAGCGAATATAAAATTGAATAAATTTGAAGTCAAAGTTGACATTGATTTGAATTGAAATCGAAATTGAATCGGTAGAATGGAAATTGAAATTGATTTGAATTGGGAAGTTATAAATTGAAATGGATTGGTTTCGAAGCTGTTTATTTTGTTTTTCAAATTACTCAGGATATAAACCATTTTGAATACTTAAACTATTTTAATCTATTTTAAGTCTACTTAACCCAATTTAAATTATTTTGAACTAATTTATCTATTTTAAATCCATTTTAAGACTTTAAGTATTTTTAACTAGTTTTAATTATTTAAACTACTTAAAACTATTTTCTAAAATTTCAAGCTGGTTAATAAGGTGAAATGTTTATGTTTAAATCTTGAATTTGAATACGAATTGGATTAAATGAAGTTGCAACCTAAATTGAAATTCGAATTGATTTTGAAATCGAAATGAGATATCGATGCGGAAAAAGGATTTTGAAACGGAATCTTACATTTGAATAGATACGATGATATTTGAAATGGATTTGATTTTTGAAGCGAACAAGATATTTTGATATCAATTATGATCGATTTGAAATGTAAAAGAGCCAACGGTGTAATAATACGTAGTTATTAAAGAGACCGGGATCGGATATGGACATACTCTCTGTCGATACCGAACATCACTTTAATAACTATTATACGCGGAGTTTTGATCCAGAATGAAGTGGATGATTTGGTGAACGCGTTGACTGAAGAAAGAGAATGATATTGGATGACCCCTGACATGACTAAAACAGGAGCCGCGCCGGGCCATTGAGGTTCGCCACCTCTAGCAGACACGCTTCTTCGATACCATATCTATTACATTTGTGATGCGATTTAGGTGCACCCCTTGATTTCGGAGTGTCGTTTCGCGGTGTTGGGGTGGCTGCTGGCTATGCCCAACATCAGTCCGGATCACGCAACTACTAGTATCCTAGTTGGTATCGCCTCATGTACCTTGTCATACTGATTATCCTATTCGCGACCACTACGTTTTGATTTGTACCTTGAGTATATGGATTGCCCTCTGGTGACTTTCGGTTTTGGGGAAACTACGGTCTTGTATATGCTTTTGGGAATATAAAATGTGTTAAGGGGGATTATGGTAACGCCTTAACGCTATTTTGATACTTTATATTATTGATAGGCATTATCTACTTAGCGTATATTACTACATAGTAGATAGTTTCAAGGATCCTTGAGAGATGGAAAATCCCGTAACATCTCTTAAGTTATTGCACGCACGTTGACACTGGATATGAGATATCAAACCCCGTAAACATCTCTGACGCCGTTACACTCATATTTATTTACGATTGATTAAACTTACATGAGGATATTTTAGTCCTGACTCGAGTGTTTTGTCTTTTCATTACGCTCGGGTCAGTCCTGAGTTTTTCAGATTTTGAAGATCTATTCTGGAGGATGAAGACGAAGATTTGGTATACTATTACTATTATTACCCTTGCATCATGTTATCTGCTGCATTATTTAATTGTTCTGTTGTATATGTATAAACTCTGATAAATGTTGTATAAATAATTGTCAAAGTATAGTAGACAGCTTCATGAACTGTTTATTTGACTATTATATTTTATCATTCCGCTGCGAGATTCTGTGTTGTTTCATTTCCTTTATTTCTCTTTCTTTTCTTTTCTTATTTACCCCAATAACCATCTGCCCTTTTGAATGGTTTGGAATCGACATGTGGATTTGATCGTCGGTTTAAACTGTCCAAAAAGGCGGGTCGTTATAGTTGGTATCAGAGCTTTGGTTTAGCGATAAACCTTGGCTCTAGTGGGGAATAACTCATTGAAATAGAGGTAAACTATATGAATGAGTTGAGTGTATATGAGAGAGCGTACTTGTTATTTGATATAAAATGGTTTTATATTGTGTTAACTTTGTTCCGTTGAGTATTTATGCATTCTAGTCGATACTTGGGACGCCAAGGCGTCGATAGGAATTTCTAAACACTCGAATAGGACAAACCAACACAATATCGTTTTGGAATATATTTTATATAAAAGAATTATTCGAATATTTATTCATTTTGATTGAATTGATTGTTAGGAGATGATAATATTAGATTATTATCGTTATTGTTTGATCAGTCAATATTTACAACAATTGATTAAATAACAATGGATTTAGGAAAATGAAATCTTGTAAGCACAATTGATAATGAATATAAATGAATTTTAACTTGGATTTGGGAATTTGAATTCCGATGTTTGAAATTGACTTACAAGAATTTGAAAAATATAATATGAGTATTATATGATAGTACAATTGAGTTGAAATTGTTTTCGAAGGATTTTTTTATGATAAGTGTTATATTCCCTTCTCTTGATGCTAGAAAATGATTTCGGTGATGAGTGCACGCATCATCGACGTTTATTTTCGAGGGCCCGAGTGGGGGAGACCACTTAATAGCTTGTCTAAACCTTGTTTTGATTCAAATTTTATTTTATTTTGTATTCTCTATAGTATGATTTGATATATGAATTATATAAGTATATATTATTTCAAAACTTGATTTGAAATGAAACCGGGATTGGAATTCTTAAGTCCTTTAATAATTAATGATTTTTTTTAAAATGATTGAAATGAATTTAGACTTGAATCATTAAGGAACTTCTGAATTGTGAAATGAGAAATGAACCAAATAGCTAAGTGAAAATATCAATTGAAGTAGAAACCCTTAGAATTAGGAAATTATGAACTTAAAATAAAATTGAAACTGTAAAACTCGCATAGTATTAAATTTCATTCTATAGCATAGATATAACTTACCAAAATATTTAAGAAGTTCAAAAATGTTATATAAATTGTTAATTGGATAATATACAAGTATAGGTTTGAATAATGAAATATGCATTTAATTAATGGTTTGCAAATATAAAAAAAAATTGTTAGTAAATAATTGGAATTTAAATTAACATTTAAAGGTGATTCACAATTATGTTAATAAAAAATGTAAATACTATATGTGAATGTAAATGCGAAATTAAATTATAGTGAAATTTAAGTAATGACTTAAGAATTAATTAATTGAAAATTCAACTTTAAATGAAAAGAGGTTGTATGTTGTTTAACTACATTCTATTTGCATAACTATAACTTACCAAATACTTAAAAGGTTTAAAATGCTAATAAGGATAAGTAGAGAAATAATATACCAGTGTGAGAATGAATAATAAAATGTGAAGATCTATTGATGGTTGTAAATATAAAGAAATTTAAGCTGTAAAATGAATAATATATATAAGTGAATGAATAAAATTTAAAATTAATGAAAAAATAAAATTGGTAGATGGAAACTAATTAAATTTGAATATAACTAAATGTCAATAAACTTGGAAGTGTATGAAATTAAAAAAAATTGACTTGGAAATGTATAATTGATTTAGTGTAGATTCTGGATGGTTGTTAATGTTTGATATGCATTGGTTGTTAGATGGATGAAAATTGATTAAGTAGAATTCATTAGTGTTAATGGAATTGAATAACCTGAATAAAATATTAAATAATAAAATTCAAATTTGAAGCAAAGTGAAATTAAATA
Source organism: Allium cepa (assembly GCA_030765085.1). Classification (NCBI taxonomy): domain Eukaryota; kingdom Viridiplantae; phylum Streptophyta; class Magnoliopsida; order Asparagales; family Amaryllidaceae; genus Allium; species Allium cepa. The sequence continues at coordinate 457,442,980 of CM060940.1, read as the reverse complement.
TAATTGAATTCAATTTAAATTGAAGCAAATTGACTTGAATTTAAAATGCGAATGAAACAAACTTGAATAAATCGAAAACAAATTGAATGTAAACCTATTGCATGAATGAATAAGAAAATAAATGACTTTGTGTTTATGATTGTTCTTTAGAAAAATTTGAAGTGATGGTTTGTACTTTGAAAAATAAAAGCAAATTTTTGGGAAAAATCCAAAATTGTCCAATATATGCTGAAACGAAAACAATCATAATTTTTAAATGGCTGAACGGAATTCGACGATCTTGGACTTTTCAGAAAGCTTAGAAATTATAGCACAACTTTTGTTTAGATAACTTGAGAAAATTCCTTCGGCTACTAGGTTAAAAACTTGAATGTTACTCACTGTCCTGTGTAAAAATAAGTAAAATCAGTAGTATACACCCTTAGTTTTTTCGCCATATCTTTTGACTAGTTTATCAGATTTTGATGATCTTGCACTTTCTAGAAAGCTAAGAACTTAAGCTAAAACTTTTGTTTCAAGTGTTTTGTGTTTTAATGTCGTTTAGAAGGTCGAAAACGTGGGTGAACGTCGCGGACCTGTGCAATTCATTGCCCCGGCTGAGGCGTATACTCTAAGTAAAACGGCCATAATTTTTGAAAATATGGTCCGAATTCGATGATTTTGGACATTCCGGAAAGCCTGAAATGAATGCAACAACTTTTGGTTAGATTCTGTTGCCGAATTTTATCGTTTAGGCATCCTAAAACTATGATTTGTTTGCTGTCCTGAAATTGGAATCTCAGTTTTGAAGTTAAATATGTTATATATATGTTGTGTAGGCTAAGTATATCGATCTATCTTTATATGGATGGTTCTAACTTAGTTATTGAGTGTTTAGTAGGTGCAGATTGCGCTTGCTTCGCATTTGGAGCTCGCTTTCGCGCTATATTAGCCGTATATTCTCGCTAACAATATATAAGGTACATATCTCGGATTACATACCGTACTTTTACACTTTTTCCCTGCGGGATGCCTCATCACTTGATGAGATGCATATTTGTGATATATATACTGTCATTTTTTTTCCCGATCGACCCGCGCAAAGGAGACTCAGCCGAAATTTTCCGTAAAATCCGGGCGTTAGAAAATTTTTCAAGTTTTAAATTTTTTTATAACTTGTTTTGACTACTAGTTTTTAAAGTTAGGAAGCCGTTCGGAGTAACTTAGTGGAAGCGTAGTTATGACTTTATAAATGAAATTTCATTGTTTTATAAGTTGGTAACTTTGAATAAAATATATCTAATGTTGAATTCTATACTTAGTTCCTTTTCCCTTCGTTTTCCTTTTCGGGGACGAAAAGTTTTGAGTGGGGGAGAGTGTAACGACCCGTAAATTTTCGATAATTAAAATAGCTAATTTAAAAGATTTCGTGATTTAGTGTTAGAAAAAAAAATTGTAATTCGTTTGGAATAATAATAACTGGAATGAATTGCAACAATAATTATCCAAGTAATGAAAAATAAAAGCTACTTAGTGAATGCCTTTACAATCAATAGTTGAATAGAATAATAAATGTTGAATTCATTGGGTATAATAGAGTAATTGATTGATAAGTAAAATCTATTTAAAATCAAACATTGAATATTGAACAGGTAAATTGTTTAAATTTAATATTTAAAACTTATTGAATGATTGAATAACTATAAATGAAAATAGTATTCTAAATTGCGAATTGGTTTTAAAAGTTGAATCTTATAAGTTCGATTTCAATATTTCAAAAGATAATGAATTATTGGATAAGCGAAATTGTTTAAATTTAATATTTGGGATTTATTGAATAATTTAATAAAGGGAGTTGAATAACCGTATAATGGAAAGAGTTGTTCCATAATCTTAATTCGTTTCAAAAGTTAAAATTTACAAGTTCGTTTGAATATTTCAAAAGATAGTGATTTAAGAATAATCAAATTTGTTTAAATTTAATATTACAAATGCTTGAATAATTAAATTCCGAATTTGATACGATTAATTTGATATTGAAATTTAATATATGAAATAGAGTGAATAATTGAAATTTGATTTAACATGATTCAAATTGGTTTCCAAAGTGAATGTAAGTTATATTGGGATTATAATAGAGTTAATAAGAATTTAATAATTTGAATTTATTGGATAATTGAATAACGGGTTTAATATGATTAAAAATGATTTGTAAAATAAAATTTTATCATATTAAAGTATGAATGATGTTGTAGAACTTTTAAAATCGAATTAAAAGTAAATTTGTGAAAATTGAATATTTTAATATTTAATTATCGACTGGAAAATAGCCAATTTTCGAACAGTCTCAGAATTGGACGAAACCAGTTCCATTGGATCCGTAATAGTTAGTTATTACCGGATTTCAATTTTCGTAGCAATCGGAGTCGTCGTTTGACCATGGCAGCTCGAAACGCGTTGAAATTGTTTTAATATTAATTTGGCGAGTTAAAATAGTCATTTTTCAAACGGTCTCGGATTTCGACGAAACTAGTTTCATCGGATCCGTAACGTGATATTATTGTAAGGTTTCAAATTTCGTGTCAATCGGAATTACCGTTTGTCCGGGGAGAGCCAAAACGCATAGAAATTTGTTTAAATCTATTTAATTCAAATCAATCGTTTATCGCTATAACTCTCACTTACGATCGAATTAGCTTTCGAAACCTATTCCATTGTGTCCGAAACGCGGGATAAACCCTAGAAACGCCGGTCACCGTGCGTAAATCGGAGTTCGGAAATTTGAAGTGAATAGTGTTTTTCGTTGAAATTCTATAAAAGTAATCCTTCACCGTTCATTTTCTAAAACCTTTATCTCTAATACCTAGCCGCCACTATTGAACCCATGGCCAGAAACTTACCGTCTTCTTCCCCTTCGATCTTCCAATCCGTCGACAATTGGGGAAAACTTTCAACTACAAAGTTGTAGAGGAAGATGAGAACTTCGATGTGAACGGTGGAGATCGTCTAATTCGCAACGAGGTGGGGGTTACGGGCCCGCGTTAACCATCAGGTCGCGCACGGTAATCAAGGTGTTGGTGGCGCTATGGGGGTGCGGTCGGAGGCTGGAGGTAGCTCAGGCGAAGGCGCACGCAATGAAGCTCGTTGATCGTCCTGAAGTTGATCGTGGAGGCCGCGATTTAGAGCCCTAGTTGGCTTGGATGGGTTCCTTGTATCGTGTATTACATGGAGCAAGCATCGCGTGATGGAAGAAGTGGGGGGGGGCATCAGCCTTGATGCGTGCCTGGCAAAAATCCAACGGCCCAGAATGGATTTGGTATTAAAATTAATTTATGTTGTAATTTTATAATTAAAAATTCGCGTAACTTTGTAAATTCATATCTTTCACATACGATGTCGGATTCAGACGAAACTTTTTGCGTTGGAAACGTATGGACGAGCTCTACGCGATGCAACTGGATTGGAATCGTTTGGAGCTAGATAAAATTTTGGATAAAATCGAACGTCGTTCGATTTGATTTAAAATCGTAAAATCAAGGTGAGTGTTTTATAATGCTCACATCGCACTAAATATCTTTATGCTAGTTAAATTTGATATTATGAAGTGTTATGATTTTATTTATCGTTGTTTGATAAAAATTTAATTGTCATATAGCTTGACATTTGAATTAACCGTTGAAAAATTAAATGGACAGTTAAATTGAAATCAAAATTGAATTGCGATTAAATTACCTGACATTGATAACTATGAAACTGCTATGAATTGTATTGGTTATTGGATGATGTATTTTGATGGATGCTATTGGTTGACAAGTGAATGTTTGGATGTTTATTTGCTCATATAGATCCTGTTATGCATACATATGATACTGTGATTTAATTTAAGTAATATATACTCATCCTGACATTTAATTGAAATAAAAATTACTTGGCCATAGGATAGAAAATTATATACGGACACCGAATTGGCTAAATTAATAATTTTAAAAATCGTCGATTTGAAATTTGTTTAAATGTTTTGATTTAAAAGTTATAAATAGAAATCAATTTATAGAAATCGAATTTATCAAAAATTTGAGTTTGGAATGTTGAAATTAATTTTGGTTAAAAGAAATCGTTAAAAAAAATTAAGTGGAGACTTTGGAATTTAAAATCAGGATATGATTGAATTTCGAAATTGATTTGTTTAAAGATTTAACCTAAATTCGAGCTTTGAATATTACTAAGTAAAAGTGATATAAAAATGATATTTTGAAATCGAGCTTGGAATTGAACCATATTTGAAATTTGGATTTAAACTTGAATATAGATGGAAAATTTGTTAAGTGTTATAAATGGATATTTTTGAAAACCAAGCTCTAAATCGATATAAATTGAAATTGAATTAATAGAAAGCGAATATAAAATTGAATAAATTTGAAGTCAAAGTTGACATTGATTTGAATTGAAATCGAAATTGAATCGGTAGAATGGAAATTGAAATTGATTTGAATTGGGAAGTTATAAATTGAAATGGATTGGTTTCGAAGCTGTTTATTTTGTTTTCCAAATTACTCAGGATATAAACCATTTTAAATACTTAAACTATTTTAATCTATTTTAAATCTACTTAACCCAATTTAAATTATTTTGAACTAATTTATCTATTTTAAATCCATTTTAAGACTTTAAGTATTTTTAACTAGTTTTAATTATTTAAACTACTTTTAAACTACTTAAAACTATTTTCTAAAATTTCAAGCTGGTTAATAAGGTGAAATGTTTATGTTTAAATCTTGAATTTGAATACGAATTGGATTAAATGAAGTTGCAACCTAAATTGAAATTCGAATTGATTTTGAAATCGAAATGAGATATCGATGCAGAAAAAGGATTTTGAAACGGAATCTTACATTTGAATAGATACGATGATATTTGAAATGGATTTGATTTTTGAAGCGAACAAGATATTTTGATATCAATTATGATCGATTTGAAATGTAAAAGAGCCAACGGTGTAATAATACGTAGTTATTAAAGAGACCGGGATCGGATATGGACATACTCTCTGTCGATACCGAACACCACTTTAATAACTATTATACGCGGAGTGTTGATCCAGAATGAAGTGGATGATTTGGTGAACGCGTTGACTGAAGAAAGCAAACGATATTGGATGACCCCTGACATGACTAAAACAGGAGCCGCGCCGGGCCATTGAGGTTCGCCACCTCTAGCGGACACGCTTCTTCGATACCATATCTATTACATTTGTGATGCGATTTGGGTGCACCCCTTGATTTCGAAGTGTTGTTTCGCGGTGTTGGGGTGGCTGCTGGCTATGCCCAACAGCAGTCCGGATCACGCAACTACTAGTATCCTAGTTGGTATCGCCTCATGTACCTTGTCATACTGATTATCCTATTCGCGACCACTACGTTTTGATTTGTACCTTGAGTATATGGATTGCCCTCTGGTGACTTCCGGTTTTGGGGAAACTACGGTCTTGTATATGCTTTTGGGAATATAAAATGTGTTAAGGGGGATGATGGTAACGCCTTAACGCTATTTTGATACTTTATATTACTGATAGGCATATCTACTTAGCGTATATTACTACATAGTAGATAGTTTTACGAATCCTTGAGAGATGGAAAATCCCGTAACATCTCTTAAGTTATTGCACGCACGTTGACACTGGATAGGAGATGTCAAACCCCGTATACATCTCTGACGCCGTTACACTCATATTTATTTACGATTGATTAAACTTACATGAGGATATTTTAGTCCTGACTCGAGTGTTTTGTCTTTTCATTACGCTCGGGTCAGTACTGAGTTTTTCAGATTTTGAAGATCTGTTCTGGAGGATGAAGACGAAGATTTGGTATACTATTACTATTATTACCCTTGCATCATGTTATCTGCTGCATTATTTAATTGTTCTGTTGTATATGTATAAACTCTGATAAATGTTGTATAAATAATTGTCAAAGTATAGTAGACAGCTTCATGAACTGTTTATTTGACTATTATATTTTATCGTTCCGCTGCGAGATTCTGTGTTGTTTCATTTCCTTTATTTCTCTTTCTTTTCTTTTCTTATTTACCCCAATAACCATCTGCCCTTTTGAATGGTTTGGAATCGACATGTGGATTTGATCGTCGGTTTAAACTGTCCAAAAAGGCGGGTCGTTATATATATCGTAGAAAAAGTAAAGAGACAATATATTTTTATAGTGGTTCGGCTGTTAACAAAGCCTACATCCACTTTATAATTTTTATTGATCAACTACAGCTACAAAGGAGTTTTGGTTACAATACTTTATCTTCTTTCCTAAGTTAATCAAGCCACCGTTGTTAGTGACAACCAGAAGGATTTCAGCTGCCCTTACCTTATTTGTGGATTACAATAAAAGGATCTAAGCTTAGTATTTGGATCGGCGATGATCCAACTGAGTATGATCGGCGGTGATCCAAACCCTTAGCTTATTTTTGAATCTCTTCTTCTGGGTCGTAGGTGATCTTACCAAATGACATGAAACTTCATACATGCAATACATGAGTAGTAGAGCCTCCAAATAAGATCTCATGAGGTCGAGTCCATCCTAGGTGTGTCGGACCTAATCTGCCAAACTAGCCCAATTTGGAGGAGATCCATCCATAGCTCGCTCGATATTTATCGGTAACAATTGAACTTTGCAGGTACCTTCTAGAGAGTGTGTGGGGCCCATACAATGAATCGCATGTGGTGGGGCCTATCCTAGTTGGATCGGATCCGATCTAAACTTGGGATCGGTATCGATCCAAATTGGCTTGGCCAATTAAGTTGATTTTTGTGTGAGGCTTCTTTTATATCTTTTAAGTGTTCCCTCCAAATTTCAAGTCAATATGAGTCAGTATGAGTTCTGTAGGTCCATTTTAAGTTGTGGTTCAAAAGCGGGTAAACATTTGAACTGATCAAATGAGTCTTCATTTTTTGACTTAGGTTGCTCGAAATATTACCAAACTTGATAGGTGAGCTTAACATAGGTATAGGGTCACAATGAAAATGGTTTGGAGATACTATGATTCAATAATTCGGATCGGTACCGGCCCAATTTGATCGGATTGGCGTCGATCCGAATATATTGCTTATTTACGGTGAATTTTTTTGAGGGCCAACCTCTTGCTCTTTTAAGCGCTTTGGTCATGTATCAAATCATTCGAGCTTAATTTGGATGTTCTAACTCCTATTGAATTCTGATAGGTTAAAAATCAGTTAACAATTTCCCCCTGGAGTATGCTTTCATTGAATACAAGTTGTGCTCTGGGATTGATTATATCTGGGTTTCCATTTCAAGGAGCATTGTGGATCATCATAAACTATCCTGAGAAGTTATTTGCGATGTGTCGGTTAGCCATTCAGCTTCTTGTGCGGATCTTCATCGCTCATGATTACAAAGCAATCTTAACTTGATAATCATTGGAATGCACACATACATCTGGTAGAACTTGTCGGAGAAGTTTGGGGCAGTTTAGATGTAGAATTTCAGGTTCGTACCGATCCACTCGGATCCGATTGGTACTGACTTGAATATTTAGCAAGTAAATCTTTAGCTTACTTAAGTGCATAATCGACCCGATCTTAAACACTTTACTTCATTTTGTTTTTCTTCAAATGAGGGTGCATCATTCTAGAGCCAGTCTTGCTTTCCATCTTCACCTGTCTCTTTTCGAGGACATAGCTAAGCTTTTATCGTTGTTTGAATTCTAACGTGATGATTTATTCCAAAATTGGATATAGTGGATGATTCCATCATGATACTTTTCCCATTTCTATACTTCTAGTGATCTTGAAAAGAAATGCTTCCCTCATCGCTCCGGATGAAGGCTCCATCATCATTTCTCAACAATAACGAGCGAGTTTCAAGAAAGATAATCTTAACGTATGACGTGACTATTTGTTCTTGCATAAGTAAGCTATCTACGTAGGATTGTCCATTTGTGGTGCTCGAGACACTGGGCCCACTCTATACAGATAACGTATTCACAATTTTGAATGCCAATTTGCTGTTCAAAATGACTTTCTGGTTATCCAATATTTAGTCTAGCAGCGGAACTTCCACTCCTCTAGGAGCTATATCCATTACAGCTTAGGTTTCACCCTTTACTTCCCTTCTTTCGGGATGATTGAGTATTGCTAAATTAATAGGTTGCGCTTGTAGAGTTGTAGTTGAAATTCGATCAGGCATAGCTTCAATCTCTGAAAACTACTGCATGAGTTATTCTATAGCGAATATCCTTCCTTTATGATTTTTTGAATTCAATCTGAACACTAACTTCTGTCTCTGAGGACTATTGGCTTAAATCCATGATTTTGAGTAATTGCTTTTTCTAGAACTATGCGGTAGCTTGCTATGGCCAGTTCCGTGATTGTTCTTGTTTCTGTTCAGTTGAACCAATATGCTTTAATAGACTAGGTCTCCTAAGCAATTTGATTGCCGAACTTTGATTGACACGATAGCTCCTATCTTCAAGAACTAGGGACTTTGTTGCTTGATCCCAAAATCTGAGTTTTGTAATGATGTTGGTATGCATTAGAAAGATGCATTTTCGGCATCTTTTGCTAAATTAAATTTTTTTAAGTCCAGCGTTAAGATCCTAATCATGTATTGGTTTCTATCTTCGAAAACTCATGTATGGATGACTCAACTCTATGGATTTTTCCTTGATGTTGTGGATCTTTGAATAACATAAGATTCTAGAAGATATAATTAAAGGCTCGATAAAGCTTTTGCTTCTATTTTCGAAAGCCGATGTATTGATAGTTTCATTTTATGGGTCGCTTCTCAACATCACCAATCTTCGGCGATGGCATATTCCGGCAAGATAGGACCAAATGATCTAGTTCGACCATACGTTGGTCATCAATCCTTCTCATTATCGCCAGACTCTGAGCGATGGTTAATTTTTGATAATTGAATCCTTCATTTCCCTTGCTGGCAATTTGCTTTTAGAAATGTCTATTTGGAAGAATGAAATTATTATCTAACCAACTTCGTGGTGTGGACTGAGGATTTGTGTGCCTATCCCTATTTGCGGGACTAGCTGTTTCGAACACACATATTTAGACGCTTGCAAGAGATCGATTGGTATGGAAGAATTGCTTAATCCCCCCTCGTCTGGCTCTTAATCCCATTCTGGAATTGAGGAAGTTCGAGGATTTTATTTTCGACCTTCATGATTGTTCTCGCTTGTCCTTAGCCATGAATGCTTTTTTTTAGTTGCTGATGTCTTCACGAAACTTTTGTTCATATGTCAACTCCTGTCTTTGGGAATTGATAAACTAACTGCTTGGTACTAAGCAACATTTCCTCGAGGCTGCCTATTTTTCGGCTGCCTAAATCCTTTCTAAGTTGAACTCTGGAAATTTAGTTGTGCACCATCTTTCATCCTTAGAAATTAGCACACGAGAAAATCAATCCTGGAATTTCCTTTCTACGCAGCATTATTCTCGTGCAGTGGCTGATTCCTGCGATGTCAGGTTGAACCATCTGATTGACCTATGAAAGATTATGTCCTATCGTTGCCTTTCTTTAGGCAATCTTAGCTTTCTAAAAACATGGGTAGAACTCAATTGAGAACCAAGTTTTATCTCCGAAAGTTAGTGAATTGATGGTGCACTATGGTGAGTGTTTCGCATTGACGGTTCACTATGGCGAGTATTTCTCATTAACCCTGTAGATTAAAGTTTCCTTAGCATTACCGAGGCAACACCGGAACTTAGTGGATAAAAAATATTCTCGGCATTGTCGAGGCAATGTCGGTGCATGGGGAATAGAAAGTTTTCCAGCATTGTTGGGGCAACACTAGTACTTAGGAAATAGAAAGTTTCCCGACATTGCCGGAGCAACATCGGTACATAGGAAGTAGAAAGTTTACCGACATTGCTGGGGAACTCTAGTACATATGAAGCGAGAAAAGGCATCGACGTTGTAGGGGCAACACTAACACCCGAGAGGTTGGATTGTAGAAGTTTCGGCCTTAAGAAGCTAGCACTTCAATGGTAGGACTGTAGAAGTTTTTTCTTAGTGGCGTCTATCTTTGGGCAGTGTTAAAGTCATGTTGGTAAGGATTAAATCATTCATTTGATCCTGTAGAGTTGAATAGATTCCTTTTAATCCTATATGGTTGTTTTCTTAACGTTGCTTAACTCTGGGGTTTGCCATTTTCTAGATGGATGAGAGTCCCAGGTGTCTCTATTACCCATTTTTTTTATAACCGGCAAGTGCTTCCTTTGGCAGTATAAGGTTATTGTTTAACCAATTTCATGGTTGTTCTTTGTGTAGGGCCAAATTTCCTTTGGTCGATTTTTGTTGCGAACTAGCATCCATTTAAGGAACCTATTATTCCCAAGTGGTAAATTTTGAGCATTTATAAAAGATTAGATGCTGTGGGGTAAGTCATTACATTGCCCCTAGTATGGTTGCAATCTTCCCATCATAATCGTGGATCAGACGAGTTCGGTATTGTTTGTCTTGAGTAATGAAAGCTAACTTTGCGTGTTCCACACCAAATGTGCTCTGTGACGTTGTTACGAATATCTATCTTACTCATTGGTTCCAATCTTTGGGAATTGATGGTTTAGCTTCTCAATTCTAAGTGTTCTCTCCTTATCATTGTCATTCTTCGGAGAACAGCTGGTTTTCCGCAAGCAGGAATCAAGGTATCCGATCGATCCCTACATGGGTGATTGCACCAAGCAAGTCTAAAGTCCAAGCCACAATGAATCAATGACGATCGATAGTTATCCTTCCTGAGGTTGCTAGTCTCTAACGGTGTCAGATATATGAAAGATGAGTTATTCCCTCTAGGTGTTGCCAATCTTTAGGCTACGCTGGATTTTTGCAAGTTGGGGTTTTAGTACTCTGTCAAGCACCTGCTTCAATCATTGGAAGCTGGTGCATCGATGACTTGATTCCGAGAACGTCTTCCATCATCGTCTATCTTTGGTCAATGGTAAGTTCCTCCTTTTATCGCCTATTTCCAAGCGAGGATGAATTTTAAGGTGTTCGAGACGGTCTGGAGTTGTCGATTTTGCTGAAGAAAAATATCGATGTCTAGCAGGTTGGACCATTTTCCCTTTTTAATTCCACAGTCGTTCAGCGTACTATACTGCTTAGTTCTGTTATGATTACCGAAATTCTTCTTTTGGCATAATAGAACCATGGGGTGATTTTTTTGTCCTGACCAAGTGTTAGTGCATTGTGTGTCCCTAGTCCATGGGGTTGATTACTCTGAACACTCGATGTGAGACTGGAGGTTCTGGGCGGCTCTTTGGATGCCATGACTTGAATGTCTTAACTTTAGACATTTTGGTCAAAGATCGTAATTCTTTATCGAAATCTTGTTTAGGAACATTATGGCATTGCCAGAGCAATGTTTCTACTTTTGGGTGGTATGGATCGTTCCAATTAATCCTGTAATGAACAAATTTCACGGTGTTGTCAAGACAACACTGATACATAGAGAATTTTGATGGCCCGGTGATGATGCCTGAGAAACATTGAGCAGTGTTAGCAGCTTATGAGATGTGCGGTTTATGAGAGTACACGACTTAAGAGATGTGCAACTACTGGGGCCGGCTTACGAAATGCACTACTTATGGGATCGATACGACCCATCGATCCAGGATGGTTTGGAACTTTTCAACATTTCCAATCTTTGGGTAATGTTAGAAGCTCATGCTTCAAGACCATGGTTCCATGACTTAAGAAGTGATGCATGGCTTATAGGTGGCGTAGCTTATGAGAATGCGCGACTTATGGGATGCGTGGCTTTTAGAGGTGCACGGGTAACAAAATGCATGGCTAATAGGATCGATACAACTCATTGATCCGAAATGGTTTGGAACTTCTCGACATTGCCAATCTTTGGGTAACGTGAGGAGTTCATGCTTTAGGAGCGTAGTTCTATAGCTCAAGAAGTGATGTGTGAGGGTTTAGGACTTCCTGGTGTTGCTAGAGCAACACCTGTTCTTAGAAAGTTGGGATCGAGATTTCCCGTCGATCGAGCGGTTTGAGTCAATTCACTTTCTTTGACTCGACGAGTAGATGGAGCATACTCGGAGATGGTTTGATAGGTCCAAGCAGTTAAACAACGATTTTCCAGTTGATTTGACCCCTTCTACTTAGTAGGTTGCTTACATGAACATAATTTTATTGGTTCAAGGAGCTAAGCATTTTTGGTTTGGATAACCATGGCTTGGATGATCCTTCCATGTTTCGTGAAGATGTTAATGTCTAAATAGATCAAGTTGCATGGTGGAGAGATCTACAGCTGACCGCATGAAGATGGATATGAAGAAAGAGCATGTGGATCTTCAGGGCAAGACTCTTAGCTCCTGGTCCAAACTGCCTTCAGGGGCTTTTCAAATGGCATAAGAGGAACCGGTTACCTAGAGCGATAAAATGGGAGTTGGGAAGAAGTGGGCAAGTATTATGCTAGCATTTCGTTTGTTGCACTAGCTAGGTAGTTAAGTCCAGAGTTGTCAAAATGCCAGAATTTTTGATCGGGCATAAAAGAACTGTAGTATGAATAGTCTCGGCCTTCCTTGTGGCTATTCAAGTATGTGCAGTGCCTCCATGCCGCAGGACTATTTGCGTGCTTGAACTGTACCTAGGGTTTCTCGACAACTTGTCGGGTTGCCCCCTGTCCAGTGGGTGCGATAATGCCTCCTAGATGATTAAAGCATGGGAAAGCCTATATCTTTGGAGACGTATATATTAGGGATCCGAGATTATTGGTTCTCCCGAGTGCCGAATCTTGGCTTCATTTGACTCTGCCTCGGATTAATCAGGAGGTCGACTCAGTTTTGGTTTAGTTTTTTTAAGCGGCTTTAAAGCTATGGAATTTGGAATTTTTTTCTTCTTCGGTCATTAAAAGTGATTCCGTTGATTCTACGGAGTGGCTGATGTGATTGTCGATTCATAGCCCCGATGCGTGGTTTCACTGACTTCGGGGAGTTCTGGATCAGATGACCACCAATACATCGGTTTGCCTTCATGATGCTTTAGTTCATGAAGGACTTTCACGTTCACGAAGGGTTTTTATGGTCAAATGTCCGATGACTAAACGGCCTTAGAGCGATAATTCATTAACTCCACGAGGAATTTTGGTCGAATATCCGACGACCAGATGGCCTTGGGGCAATAATTCATCGACTCTAAGAGGAATTTCGATCGGATGTCCGACAACTAGATGGCCTTGGAGTGATGATTTATCGACTCTAAGAGGAATTTTTCTTGGATGTCCAATGACCAGATGACCTTGGAACGATGATTCATCGACTCCAAGAAGACTTTCGGGGGTTGGCTCGCAGGAACACTTATCGGTTCCTAGATGGTTGGATCTATTTTCTTGATGATCCTTTAGATAAGCCTTCTTGACGCTATCAAAGCAATTCCAGTTCTTAGAATAAGGTATCGATATGACCCATCGATCCAGCGGTTAGTAAGCCTGTGCTTTTCATTCATAGTTCATGGGCATAGAATTGTTTCCATTTCCATGTTGTTTATGATGCCTCTACTATCCGGCAAGGCTCATTTGGAAAGGAAAGTGGATAGGGACAGTTGAGAAGGCATTGCTTTAGGTCTTTACCTCATTCCTTAGAAGCTTGCTAGCCAGCGTGTTATTTGAAAATCATCCTTTCGTCAGTTAGCCGGGGCACTACTCTACTAGGTCATAACGTCCTTGCTTTGGTAGAAAGTCCCTATGGTCTTGTAGCTCCTTTACCGTATGGTGTACTCTTTGGCAAATTGCCGTGTTTGCCTTCGGCCAATTGCACTACGTATAGTCTCTAGAACCGGTTTGCCTTCCCATAGAATTCTTCTATGATTGTAGGTTGTTTCACCCATTAATGATTCCTAAGGGCCCTACAGTAGACTGCATCCGTCGCCCTCGCTTAGCCCATATGCCAGTTATATGAATGATATATGCATAGTTTTCTAAAGCCTGAACGATTGGAATTGCCGACCGAATGGCAAATCATTTAGGATGGGGTCACGGATCAGTGGCGATCCCCAACATTTTTCAAATAAGGTGATATCTGTGTGGGATGTTAAGGAAGGCCTCATCAGGCTTCATTCCAAATTTCAAGGAATTAGGAATTTTTATGTTCGAGTTATGGGAAAAAGAAGATGGATCAGCTTTGACGGATTGATGGTATTTTACTTGGAGTCTGACCCGAGGAAATTTTCCATTTTCTTGGATTCAATACATGGTTCACTTGGAGTCACGACATTTGAAGTGCTGGGTTGGTGACTAAAGGTACTTGGAGTCATTTGCATGTTTACTTAGAGAAATTCTTGGTTTTACCCGAGTCAGATTTTAGGCCAGAATTTCTGGGTTTGCTTCGAGTCAAATGGGCAATTGCCCTAGTTTGACTTCGAGTCAAGGCCCCTAAAATCTGCTTCGAGTCAAATTAGAGATTACCCAAGTTCGACTTTGAGTCAACCCTAAAGTGAGTTTTTCAACGATGTTTTCAACGGTTTTTGATGATTTTCGATGAGACCACTTATGATTCAATGATAGGACTTCCATGATGGGATTGGAGGCCAGTCAGTTGAGGGTGATCGCAATCTACAACGGGAGCTTGGTCCAATAATTGATCCCTGTTTATATCATATCTCCTTGGTTTTCATGCCTCTGAGAGTACCGTTTGAGTAGTAGTTTCTCGTTCATTACTTGGCACTATGCTATTGCACAGGTTTGGATGTTAGAGAACTTCTAGTAAATAGGCTGATCTATCATTTATAACTGATCTCTGTGTTCTCTACTACTTCATCAACAGGTCACAAGGAGGTAACAATGGCCTTTTTCTTCCTAGGAGGCTTTGTAGTTAGTTTCATGTAGGATTTTTCCAAGTCTGAATATATAGGAAACTTCGTAGATAGAAATCTGGATCTTACCATATGGATATTGGAATCCAAAGTAGATGGTGGTGTAACATCCCCCTACTTGGAGGCCTAAAACTAACGGCTACAGATGCTACAGTCATCCATAGTTATAATACTTGGCGACCAATTATGGTGATGTTACATACATTGATACACAGAAACACACGAATATGGAAAAAATTTAAAACATAAAACTAGATGACGTTGCATTTCAAAACATTTCTTATTCATTAAATAATCCCACAATTATTAGCCATGTTCAGAAAAAATATATTTATTACAACATACGCAAAGAGCGACATATGAAGATGCTCCCTTGGATGATTAGAGTATATATAGGCAATTTAACAACTTTGCCATTACAAAAAACACATCAAAATTAAAATAAAAGCAAACTCTAGATAGCTAGCATGCCGCCTGCATGTCTTCGGAAGCTTTATTCGTCCAATGAGGTACCTGAAAACCTCAACAGTTAAACTACTCAAAATTAATCTATTACCCGAGAGCTTAAGGGGGAAAACATAAACTTCGAGTCAGACATAAAGCCTGGTATGTATAATGATCTACCATCTCAAACCATTTAGATATCTAGCGAGACCACGTCGCTTAGTGGAACGGGTTTCCCCTCACTAGCATCTTAAAACGTTTATAAAACTATATAAAGTGCTCCTACATCCACAATGGTTCAAAAAATTCAAAACAATTTGATACGGTGATATGTAAAACAAACGAATCAATTCTAGATTATCCATCCTCATTCATTTTGACTATCTGTCTCAATTATAGCTTCTAGGATTACTATTAACCTAATAGTTTCCATAAGCTGACTAATAAACAGTAAAATGTTTAAGGACTCCCTGGCCAATTACATAGTTTTCATGGGATCACTAAGAACCTATTGGTAACTCCATTATCTTTGCTCTTATCCTAGTTTTCATGGGCTGAATAGGAACCTATAGGCGACTCCAATATATTTTCTTCTTGTCCTAGTTTTCATGGGCTGATTAGGAACCTATTGACATCTGTCAATATCTCAGTCTGGGTATAGTTTTCATGGGTTCACTATAAACCGATTGGCCCCTGCCAATATCAAATCATAGCTTTCATGGGCTAACTATGAACTTACTTTCTAACATCTTCATTTATACATAGTTTTCATGGGCTTACTATGAACCTATTGTCCCCAACCACTATTTTTCCTATACACGGTTTTAATGGGCTTACTGAGAACCTATTGGCTCCTGCCAATATCTTCCTCTAATAGTTTAGCATCCTGTATTCTGGTCTTCCTGACCACCTTGATAAAATTCTACCCATTTAGGAGTTAACTTAATTTATATTCACTCCTGGGTCAACCTAGTTGGTTATTCAGCCCTTCCTCAAAATACAGTTATGGGTTCATTACAATGTGAATAGATACATATATGAAGAAGTAAACAGTAAATCTTGGTTAATCCCTTTGACCTTTTAAACCAAAGAAAACTTCTTCAAAAACTCCTTTTTAAAACACTTTATTTAATTATGCCATGGTTTTCTTTTAAAACGAGATTGGTTTATTTGCGTTGAAAACCAAGGCTTTCAATACCTTCTAAATCTTGTTTCCAAACTCACTGGATAACCTCCTTCGAAAGCATATAAATCTCTTTTCAAAACATTAAGCCCCTACCTTTTGAAACACTTTAAAACCTCTCTTTTGAAACCTTTCAAAAGTACTAAAGTATTACTTAATATCTTTTAGAAGCATAGCTTCGAAACCATTGAAAGTACCCTTTTCGAAACCTTTGGAGGCATCCCTTTCGAAAGCATTGAAAGTCTCATTTCGAAACCATTGGAAGTCCCCCTTTTGAAACCATTGGGTTAATATAAATCTATCATTTGGGTCAAAGTATATCTAAATGAAAGTATCTCTTTCAAAACCATTTTTTTCATATACTGGGGAAAACTTGATTGCGTCGGCACCATTCCTTTCGAAACCTTCAAATCACTTAAACAAAACATTGAAGGATAGCATCGAAACCCCCTTTCGAAGCCACTGTCTTTGAAGCTCTTAGACCCTTTCAAAAGAATTTAGGAAGTGGCTTAGAACATCTTTAATATGAAACTACCCTTCGAAGGCATTGATGACTTCAATATACTTAAAAGGCAAAAGAATGACAACATAGCATCGACTAGGTCGAAACCCTTCTTTTGAAAGCATTATTGTTTGAGTAAAGAAACCATTCGAAAGCTTATTATTTAAAACATTAGATGGAAACCCCTTCGAAAACTTTTAGTAAACCTCTTTCAAAAACATATGCTTCGACTCCTTCAAAGGCTTTAATAAAACAAAGGCAGGTGCTTCTCTTTTTAAAACAAACAAAGGTATCGACCCCATCGGAAGTAATGCTTTCGACACCATGCCTTCCACTTTTCCTCCAATCTGCTACGTACCATCTAAGTGATACCTTATGTATTTGTTTCGGCTTAGTGGGGTTTCAACTTGATTGAAGGTGCAAGCTCTGAGTTGAAAGGTACTTCTATTAGAGGCGAAACTAGCTTTTCTGAGTAAAAGCTGATTAATGCCACTTAGAGCAAATTTTTATCTAACTAACCTGCCACGTGTAAACCTGTGATTGGTTACCTCAACTTTTCAAATTCTTTACTAATATAAATGCCACTACATGTCAGATCTAAATTAAGATTAATTTAGCAAATAAGCCCTTCCATTAAAAAATCAATATTGCAAATAAGTCCTTCATCTAAAATAATTTAATTTGCATAGTAAATCACTTCCGAAAAATCCTCAAAAATTAAAGAAATTCACTTTCATCATGCTATCTAATAACTCAAAATTTCAGACCCAAATTCTCAATATAATTTTCGAAATAAATTTATAAACCCAATTAACCATATTTTCCTTTGAAAATTCATTGTAATCTTTCCATAGCTTGGAAAATGATAAAAATTAAAAACAAACTCCAAAATCCAGTTTTTACATAACACAAATTTTTTCCATGGCATTCAAGAATCAGTTTCATTCGATTTTGCCTTACAACTGCCTAAAACCTCATTTAAACAATCTTGTCTAAATTAAGCAATTTGTAATTCAAGCATATCATCAACCAAATCATCATAAAAACGAATTTAATCTTAAACCCGAAAATATATGATTATAAAACAAAACAGAGATGGCATAACTTATTATTCACCTCGATTAAGATAGGGAGATTGGATTGAGATTGGGGTTTATTCCCCTAGCTTTAATCCTTAGCTTTACTTTGATTTCTCTTCTCTTTTCTCTTTGATTATGGCCGGCTCCTCTTCTTTTACATTTTTATTGTTGTTTTCAAAATGACATGAATGGGAAATGAAATGGTAAGGAATGAGAATATACAAGGTTATGGGGTTACGTGTGACTAATTCCCATTATACCCTTATATAGATTAATTAACTTAAAAACCATTCTCTAGCCCATTTATTAGTTAATTATTTATTAGTTAATTGAGCACGACCTTAATTATATTTATTCAAATCTCTATCCCTTTATCACTTAAATTTAACATTACTCTATTTAATTTATCTAACTAAATCTTTCGAATAATGTTATCAAAAATTAAGGGTGATACAAGCTCCCCTCCTTAAAGAATTTAGTCCTCGAAATTCAGTAAGGCCTAAATACTAAACATAAAAATCATTTGTAACGATACCGAATAACCATACCAGTCTGCTTGACTTGGAATTATCTGTATAAATCTAATATAGATATACCCTCAAAGAAGATCGGGATAAATATCTCAAATCTTTTCATTTGTCTCCCAAGTACAGTCCTTCTCGTTGTCGCTCTTCTGAACTTTCACCAACTTGACTCTCTTATTCCTCAATCATTTCTCCTCTCTCGTAACAATCCGAACTGGTTGTCTGACAAAAGTCAAATTAGGCTTTACTACTAAATCTTCCAACCCTGTCGGAGGAATAGTAGCCTCTAGATCACGCATATACTTGCGAAGATGAGATACATGAAATACATTATGGAAACCTGCCATACTGCTCGGAAACTCTACTCTATATGCGAGCTTTCCAATCCTCTATATATTTGGAATGGACCAATATATCTCAGTGCCAACTTCCCTGACTTCTCGAACCGTACCACACACTTCATCGATAATACTTTAAAGAAAACCATGTCTCCAACTGAAAACTCTACGCCTTTACGCCTCTTATCTATGTAACACTTTTGTCTGGATTGAGCTTCCTTCATCCTTTTTCGGATCAACTCAATCTTCTCTTATGCCTCCCTAACCAAATCTAGACCTAAGACTAATCTGTCTCAAGTCTCCACTCTCCAACCAACATGCTGGTGATTTGCATGGCCTACTATACAAAGCTTCAAAAGGCATCATTCCTATACAAGTCAGATAACTATTATTATAGGAAAACTAAACCAAATGCATGTGGTCTTCCCAAGATCCACCGAAGTCCAATACACAAGCTCTCAACAAATCCTCGAGTACCTTATTGACTCTCTCTGTCTGTCCATCCGTCTATGGGTAATATGCAGTACTCATCTTGAGCTTTGTTCCTAACACATCATGTAGAATCTTTCAGAATTCGCTGGTAAACAAATCATGTCTATCACTGACTATGCTACTAGGAACTCCATGTAGTCTAACTATGTTCTTCATGAACAAATTTGCAAAAATAGGTGCCGTCCTGGTTGACTTTACTGGAATGAAATGGGCACTCTTGGTCAACCAATCCAAAATAACATATACACTTTCATTTTGTCTATTTGACCTTGGCAACCCCATCTATATGATCCATGAATATCGAATCCCATTTCCAAACTGGAATCTCTAAAGGCTGAAGCAACCCACTTGGCTTCTAATGTTCGGCTTTCACTTGTTGACATTTTGCACACTATCTATCCCATAAGCCAACATCCCTCTTTGTACCCTCCTAATAAAAGCCCCTCTTTATATCTTGGTCCCTCCAAAATGAATCTTAAACTTGGATCGATGACATTCTCTAAGAACTTCATTCCTCAAGTTCTCAACATCTGGAATACATAATCATCCCTTATTTCTCAACCATCCTCTGTGGTCAAAACAAAAATCTTTTGGATCATCGATCTCAATTCCAACCTCAAGCCTTCTGATCTTCTCGTCTAATAATGGATCCTCCTTCTGCCTAGAAATAATTCTCTCGATCAATACTGGTCGAACTTCTAAACAGGACATCATGGAAGCACTCTGACTAGAACTAAAGTCGATCTTAACTGCCACTACAAGTAGTCAAAGCTTCCAAATCCTTCCATTCTACCAACATAACTAACACCATATTCTGATGTCTTCTGCTAAGAGCATCCGCTACTTTATTACTTTTCCAGGCGTATACTCTATACCAAAATCATAAGCAACCAAAAAACTCCAGCCACCTCTACTGTCTCATATTCAACTCCTTCTGAAAGAACAAGTATCTTAAAGACTTATGATCTATGTATATCTCAAATATCTCCCCTAAAAGATAATGTCTCCAAATCTTTAATGCAAAGACTACCGCAGCCAACTCCAAATCACGAGTATGATACCTCACTTCATGCGGTCTAAGTTGTCTGGATGTGTAGGTAATAACCTTACCCTTCTACATCAACATAGCTCCTAACCCAGTCCCACATGCATTCATATATACCACCAACCCTTGGTTTCCATCTAGAACTACTAACACTGGTGCATTCATCAACAAATGCTTTAACTTAGGGAATGCTTCTACAAATTTGTTGGACCAGACAAACTTCACATCCTTTCTAGTTAGCTTAGTGAAAGGCGCTGCTATCGTCGAGAAATCCTTAACGAATCTCCGGTAATGGCCAGTAAGTCTAAGAAAACTTCTAATCTTGGTCACCATCTCTGGTCTCTTCCAATTATTAACAGCTTCGATCTAATCTGGATAGACTGACAAACCTTTCTCTAAAACCACGTGACCAAGAAACTTAACCTCTTTCTCCCAAAAGTGACACTTAGAAAACTTCGCCTTTGGCTAATGCTGCCTCAGTGTCTCGAGCTTAACCCTAAGGTGATCTTCATGCTCTCTTTCATATTTAGAGTACCCCAAAATGTCAGCTATAAACACCAACATGAATTTGTCCAAATACTCTCAGAAGAATCAGTTCATCAAATCTACAAAGAAAGCAGGTGCATTCGTCAACCCAAATGGCATTACTAACAACTCATATGAAACATATCTAGTTCGAAATGCTATCAAAGTAATGTTGTCCTCTGCCACTCTTAGCTGATGGAAACTCGTTTCCAAATCCAACTGGTAAAACACTCTGGCTCCACACAACTGATCAAATAGATTAACAATTCCAACAAAGGATACTCATTCTGGATCGTCCTCTTGTTCAGCTTACATAGTCGATATACAACCTAAACGACCCATCTGGTTTCTTCACGAATACCGTGACCGCTCCCTAAGGCGAACTGCTTGGTCTAATAAAATTCCTACCTTCTCGATCCACTAGCTGCACCTTCAATTCCTTCATCTCAGTTGGTGTCATCCTGCTCGGTAGTTTGCTCACAGGTTCAGCTCCTGGCACAAGATCTTTTCAAAACCCAATAGCTCATCTCGGTAGTATCCCGGTAACCGATTCAAAGCCATCTGCAAACTCTCTTCCTATTCGAACCTGACTTAGCTTTTCTCCCACTTCCATTGCACTTAATAAAGCACAACTACTCTAGTCAGCATTATCTACTGAGAATATTATTCGGTTATGACTATCAGGATGTCTTAGTGATATCTCTCCATCTTGGAAAACTATCCTAGCCTCATACCTTCTCAACCAATTCATTCCTAAAATGATTTTGAAATCTACGAAATTGAAAACATACAGTCTAAATGAAAATTTATGACATAACAAATCAAGTTCTAAATGGTCGTATCTCATCCCTTGAGTTGCATAACATCCTATTGGATTCGTAACTCTTAAGGAAGTAAGAATGTATGTTGGTTCTAAGCATAACCTATCAACCAAACATTGTGATATAAATGAATGTGATGCACCGGTATCAAACAGTATCCTAATCGGTATACTCTGAATCAAAAAAGTACCTTCCATCACAATCTTTCCTTTTTCATTTGCAGTTGGCTCAGCAGATGATCCAACAGCAAAACCTTTCCCTTATCTTTCCTAACTGGTTATAGACATTGGTTCTTATAATGCCCAACCTGGTCACGGTTAAAGAACTTTACATTTTTTATCTGCAACCTTCTTTCCCTTTCCCAATCGGCAATCATTTGCAAAATAACCCTTCTTGTCACACTTGTAGCAAACAAAATGAGCCTTTGCCTTCTTGGCAGCATCTCCTTTTCGGACTCCCTTCTTCTTAAAGAACTTTCTATTCTTTCCCTGAGGACATTAGGCCTCAACTGGCTTCTCCCTAGCACAAACAGCAAGCATCTCCTCATGGTGAATTTCTATCTCCACAACCGCATTACAAGGAATAAAGATATGTGTCAGGGTCACCTTAGCAAGCTCACGCCTCAATCACTGAATGAACCTCTCATTCCTTATGATGTCAATGTCTATAGTAGCATACCCATATCGAGATAGCTCATCAAACTTAGTGGCATACTCGATATCTGACATCTCTCCTTGAAATAGATCCATAAACATTCTCATCAACGCTGACTTAGCAACCTCGGATATCTGTTCAAATCTCCTCTGAATTCAGGCCAAGTCAACTCTTCTTCAGAACCCCGATAGTAACACTATATCACCAATGAAGTGCCGACTCTTGCAACTGTCTAGAGGCCAACCTTCGCTTCTTCTCATCATCTAAACCCAGATCGGCAAAGATATGCTCATAATGCAACAACCAACTCTCTACTTTTATGGCATCCTCCGTTCCCATAAACTGTTTCCCACCAAGGCTAATTTAGTCTCTGCTCAACTTAGCATAGTTATTCCTAACTAGAGCCATAGGATTAACTACTCCAATATTTCTAGCAACTCCAGCAGCGACTCATGCTTTCATCACATTGACAAAGAATTGATACATCGCCTCCAGATCTACTGGTGGATTTCAAGCAACCAAGTTGGCATCAACATTTTTGTTAGAATTAGCCTGTCGACTTTGGTTCCTCCTATATTAGGTCAAACGTTTATGTTGGTTGCGGTGCTTCCTCCACCGAGATTTCCACATTCGTTTCTTACTTCCATATCTTCTTTCTCGTAAACCTGCATACGAGCCTTAGTAAAGATACAGAAGAACAGTCTAAGAGATAGGGAAATACGAACTTACATATATATATATACACATATGTATATCGATATATCAAAATACAATTACATAACTATTACGTTAGCCCAAACCCCGATCATATTTCTGATTCATTGGATTATGTTTTAAAACGTTTTTAGGTTTAGCTTTTATTTTAAAGTTTCATAAGCCTATGCTTCGATAACAACTTGTAACATCCCCTTACATATGCTACGGATGCTACAGTCATCCATGGTTATTAATCCTCGGCGACCAATTATGGCGATGCTAGATACATTGATACACAGAAACATATAAATGTGGAAATTTTTTAAAACATCAACCAAGATAACATTTCATTTCAAAACATTTCCAATTCATTACATAATCCCACAATCGTTAGCCACGTTAAGAGAAAATATATTTTTTACAACATACGCCAAAAGCAACATGTGAAGACGCCCCTTTGGATGATCAGACTATATACAGACAATTTAACAACTTTTCCATTACTAACAACATAGGGGAATTAAAATAAAATAGAACTCTAGATGGCTATCTTGCCTCCTCGTGTCTCTGGAAAATTTATTCATCTAATGAGGTACCTGAAAACCTCAACGCTCAAACTACTTAAAATCAATTGAGTACCCTAAAGTTTAAGTGGAAATACATAAACTTTGAGTCAGACATAAAGCCTAGTAAGAATAATAATCTACCATCTCAAACCATTTAGATATCTAGTGAGACCAAGCTGCTTAGCGGAATGAGGTTTCCTCTCACTAGTATCTTAAAACCTTTATAAAACCATATACTGTGCTCCTGCATCCACAATGGTTAAAAAATTTCAAAATAATATGATATGATGATATATAAAACAAATGAACCAATTCTGGATTACCCATCCCCATTCATTTGACTATCTATCTCAATTATACTTTTTAGTATTACTATTAACCTAATCGTTTTCATAGGCTAACTAATAACCGATGAAATGTTTAAGGACTCCCTGTCCAATTACACAGTTTTCATGGGATCACTAAGAACCTATTGGTAACTCCAATACCATTAATATCTTTTCTTCTTAACCTAGTTTTCATGGACTGGCTAAGAACCTATTGACATCTGTCAGTATCTTAGTCCGGATATAGTTCTCATAGGTTCACTAAAACCTATTGGCCCCTACCAATATCAAATCATAGTTTTCATAGGCTAACTATAAACCTATCCTTCTGACATCTTCATTTATACATAGTTTTTAGGATTACTATGAACCTATTGGCCCTTGCCAATATCTTTTCCTATACATAGTCTTCATGGGCTTACTGAGAACCTATTGGCCCCTGCTAATATCTTCCTTTAATAGTTTAGCATCCCGTATTTTGGTCTTTTTGACCTCCTAGATGCAATTCTACTCATTTAGGAGTTAATTTAATTTATATCTACTATTGGGTCAACCTGGCTGGTTATTCTGCCCTTTCTCAAAATACAGTTATGGGTTCATTACATTGTGAATACACACACACACACACACACACACACACACACGAAGAAGTAAACACAAAAATTTGGTTAATCCCTTTAACCTTTTAAACCAAAGAAAACTTCTTCAAAAACTCTTTTTCAAAATACATTATTTATTTATACCATGGTTTTCTTTTAAAATGAGATTGGGTTATTCGCTTTGATAACTAAGGCTTTTGAAACCTTCCAAATCTTGCTTTTAACCTCATTAGGTAACTTCCTTCGAAAGCATATAAACCTCTTTCAAAACATTGGGCTCCTACTTTTTAAAACACTATAAAACCTCTCTTTCGAAACCTTTCGAATGTAACAAAGTATTACTTATTATCTTTTAGAAGCATATCGAAACCATTAAAAGTACCACTTTCGAAACCTTTGGAAGTATCTCTTCCGAAACCATTGAAAGTCCCCTTTTCGAAACCATTAGGTTTATATAAAAATATCATTTGGGTCAAAGTGAATCTATGTGACGCCCCACCTCTATACCCACGCTAGCCAAGAACACTACGGTGTAATGCTGTCAACTAGCACGGAGAATAAGTCTGTTGAGGAGCGACCATCTGTATAATTGCTTTGTGCGAGTACCAATATGCCAGATAAAAATATAACTTTTCATCTCAAGAGGAAATCCGACATACCGACACAAACTCAAAGCTACTACACAGTGGCTATAAAGGCCTCCGGAAATAAATATAGAAATAAACATAACACAAATCAGTCACAGGCAATTCATATCACAAAGGCGGAAACAGATATGAATATTACACATAAAAGTGTATATCAGAGTAGTGGTCAAATAAGATCCACGACATCACAAAAGAATAGATACAAGTGCTAGACAAAAGAATACATCTATGAGTCTATATCTCAAGTGTATACAACAAAATAAACTACTAATCTAAGTAGTTTGCCCAAAAGTCAGAGTAATGAATCCCAGGGGAGAAGTCAAGCAGAAACACCTGTAACATCTTGGTCTGACCCGAGTATTATTTCATAAGAAAATAATAAACGGATCAGTCTAGCTATAAATATCAGATGACATGATATAACATAAAAGATATGGCATAAACATAATATCCATAACGGCATACTACTATAAGCATGTAAATGATAATCAACAAAAGATTAGTCAATATCACAAGAATCTTCTCAAAGATCCAAAGAGGGCATCATACCCTAAACCTGTACTCATAACAAGTCAATGATATAAATTCCAAAAATCAACACATGAAATCCAAAAATCACAAAAAGGTATGTGTGAGTGGAATCACACAAGTGGTGTCTAGGCTAACCGAAAAGGTATGTGTGAATGGAATCACACAAGTGGTGTCTGGCCTAACCAAAAAGCAAAAAGGCATGTGTGAATGGAATCACACAAATGGTGTCTAGGCTAACCGAAAAGGTATGTGTGAATGGAATCACACAAGTGGTGTCTAGCCGAACCAAAAAGCAAAAAGGTACGTGTGAATGGAATCACACAAATGGTGTCTAGGCTAACCGAAAAGGTATGTGTGAATGGAATCACACAAGTGGTGTCTAGCCTAACCAAAAAGTAAAAAGGTATGTGTGAATGGAATCACACAAATGGTGTCTAGGCTAACCGAAAAGGTATGTGTGAATGGAATCACACAAGTGGTGTCTAGCCTAACCTCGCAAACAAAGAGACATCGCACATTGCTACTCTAAACCATAAAGATGATCGTCATGATCAACGAGAAGTGTCAGTTACAATAAGCTAGTAAATATATGAGCTTAGCTTCATGTCCCATAACAACTAGCTTAACTTAAATATTTACGAACAAATTGTAGATCTCCACTAGAAAATTGTCACAAGAGTTTCAATCGAACAAGTCCAAGAATTAACCGACAAAGTAAACGCAAGCGTTTCATACCACTCGTTTTACTAAGTCGTTTAATTAGATTTTTCATACGAGTGAGGTAAAGGCTTGTATATACTAATAGATTGGGAAACGGTTTAAGAAAACGAGCTTTGTAATAAAATAGTGTTGAAATCATTTGAAGAAAGAGTTTTGATATTTACTACTAGTATAGAAAACCTTTATATTTTTAAAGTGACAAATCACGAAGAAGATTGTAGGAACAATCAATCACTAAGATTCACATTCGAAAACGTGAATAAAATCCAAAGAAATCGATACCGAATCCATCGAAATGGATTTTCCAAGAATTCCCAAAGAAAAATAAGTCATCAAAGTCAATAACAAATGATAACAACAAAAGGGAGACAACACGAATCGATTAAAGTTGGATATTCAAACGAATTAGCAATATAGGCTAATCTGGCAAATAGTAGCAGGTCGGTCGACCTGACTCCCTGAGTCGGTCGACCGAACCATAGGTTGGAAGTGCTCGGGGCACCAGGTCGGTCGACCGGCCCAGGGGGCTCGATCGGCCGAAGCCTGTAACCAGCACTTCCAAACAGAGGTAGGAAGTGCCTGGACTACAGGTCGGTCGACCGGCCCAGGGGGCTCGGTCGGCCGAACCTGTATACTTGCACTTCGTACCCTATTTCAAAGGAGGTGCAAATCCCGACCAAATTGCAATCGCACGAGCAACGGCGCTAAGGGTTTATGCCAATCGACTACCCGGCCCTATAAGCTCCTCGATGCATAACCAAAAACATGTTCAAACATCAAAGTTAGGATTTTTAACGAATTGAACTCAAAACACTAAAAATTGGAATATTCACAAAAGCAATCCAAATCAAAATCCAATGCACATGAATAAGTGTTAGGAATTCATACCTAACAATAGAAGAGAATTATAAGCATAGATGTGAGATTAAAAATCTCACCTTTGAACCCAAATTAACGAAGAAGATGCTATGAAGCAATGGCAAGAACAAGCACTCTTCAATTCCAACTCAAGAAGCTTGATTCTTAACTCAAAAGAAGAACATTCCTAAATTTAGGTTTAGCAAATTTCAGAAACCAAAGAGAGAATGAGTTGGAGAAGAAGAAGGAGATGCTTACCAATGGGTTCTCATAGATTTTGGAGCAAGAACTTGGATTTTGCTATGGAACTAGGGCTTGGAGTTTTAATTCCCATTCTCTTCCACCATTTTTGCTTGAGCTTGAGTGTTTTAATTAAAGAGGAGAAGTTATGAAGAGAAAGGGTTGGACTGAGCTAATAAGGGTGCAGTCCAAACCAAAGTCATAAGCGGAAAAAAGCAGTAAAAATCAACTTTCTCCAAACATATCGAAGCTTATACTCAAAAAGGTCGCAAACATCATTTTGAACTCAATGGGAGTGGTCTCGAGTCCCAATTCGACTGTTTGCACAAAGTAGCTTTTCGGACCAAAATCCAATGAACGGTGAAATATTTAAATAAAATATTTAAATATATAATCGATAAATATGCGGGTTGTTACAGACTCCCCTCCTTAAAGAAATTGCGTCCTCGCAATAATTAAGAAGGAAATATAAGAAGTAACAACCATAGAAGCATATTAACACAAAAGAAAATTTGAATCAAGAAGTTCACCATAAAGAGCACGAAGGAGTAAATCCGAAAGTTTTCGTTCGATGAATTCTCAAGATTTCACATGAGAAATCGTTAGGATTTGAGAACCATTGAACTTCTATCAAAAAGAATATCTTTATATCGAAGGCGCTCAACCTCCAAAGAAATGATGCGAATGGAATGTTGCTCAAAAGTCGAATTTGGTGAAACTTCAATCCCCTCAATAACACCGGGCTCAAGAATAAAAATGCGGAATCCCTAAGGCATTTCCGTAGTAGAAAGACGTGAGAAAATGTCATGAATATCAGAAAACTGAGCTGGTGCAACGACGTAGTATAATAACAGTACGCCATAGAAACTAGAAAATCAAATAATTTGGAACACCGACGTAGTACAAAAACGGTACGTCCAATGAATCAAAAGCAAAGACATTGATGTAGTGCAAACAGTACATCCAATGAATCAAAAGCAAAGACATTGATGTAGTACAAACGGTACATCCAATGAATCCAAAAAGAAAAGACATTGATGTAGTACAAACGGTACATCCAATGAATCCAAAGCAAAGACATTGATGTAGTACAAACGGTACATCCAATGAATCAAAGACACTGATGTAGTACAAACGGTACATCCAATGAATCCAAAAAGAAAAGACATTGATGTAGTACAAACGGTACATCCAATGAATCAAATAGCAAAGACATTGATGTAGTACAAACGGTACGTCCAATGAATCCAAAAAGAAAAGACATTGATGTAGTACAAACGGTACATCCAATGAATCAAATAAGACGGAACATCGATGTAGTATAATAACAGTACATCCGATGAACCGAACACCATAAAAGAACATCGGACACTAGTCCATAAAAGGAATGAGATAAAACTCAATAAAACGAAGTGTACCAAAACGTCCGATGAACTTGATGAAAAGATAATTCCATTCAGACATCATCAAAGAATCAACCACTTGTTGCTTATGACAAAGCGCATTGGCAACACGATTTCCCTTCCAGGAATAAAAAGAATATCGAGATCATAAGATGTCAGGAACTCGAGTCAACATGGAGTTCCATATGAGAAAATAATTATTCCAAAGATTTATGATCGAGGTAGAGAACAAATTTCTCCCCCAAAAATGATGATGCCAAATTCCAAAAGTAAAAACAATAGCCGCGAACACTAGATCATGAGTGCCATATCTAGTCTCGATAAGCTATAATGGTTTAGAAGCACAAGTGATAGCACGTTCTCCTTTGCAAGAGAATGGCATTCAAATCAATACGACTAGTATCGGTACAAATAGCATAGTCTTGGTTCCCCTTCAGGAATCACAAGAATAAAAGTATCGAAAAGAAAGAATTTCTTTTAAATAATCTTCTTTCCTGAAAAGTTAAAACTTTCAAAATTACATTTATCTTTATGTAATTATCTTTCTAGAAATTTTTTTACGTTTTACAAGTCAATACATCGTGTCTGATTGTCACATCAAAGCGTTTAGGAAATTCCTATCGATAACGTTGATCAAGCGCATCGACCAAAATTCTTAAAGCACTCAACGGGCAATACAATCACAAAATCATCTTTTATAGGATAAATAAATCTCTTAAAAAGTTTTAAGAATATTCTTTGTTCGTTTCAAGAACAAAATCCAGTTTTACTTATAAATAAATCTTATGAAAAAGATTTACAAAATTTTAAATTACTATTTTCATCCAAAATCAGTAAATACAAGAATAGTCTCATCGAAATATTCATAGAATATTCGATTTATAAAATGGATGAAATAAGCTGGACAATTTGAATGACATAATAAGTCATTCATAAGAATCATAACGAGTGCGGAATGCGGTAAGTGGAATGCTAATTTCCGCAACTCGTAGCAAACGAAAACCGGTGGTAAAGTCAAACTGAAAAGACCTTAACACCACACAAAAGATTTCTTAGGTGATAATCCTAAGACAAGCTCAAAGATTCCGGAAAATTTCTCTAACTACATGAATGAGAGAAATAACACTTTCCTTACGAGTGGGCTTAAGGAATAAAATGATGCCATCAAGTTGGAATCAAAATCATAAAGGAAAAATAGAAATCTGCTTAACAGATTGAAAATGTCGAAGATGAATAGTCCACTCGAAAAATAGGATATGGGCTTCACAATGATTAAGCCGATCCTTTCAAAAAAATCAATTCCGAAGCCTAAGTAAAAATATCGGCTCGGAAAGAAAAGTCTCATAAAATAATTTCGACATCAATAAAAAGCAAATTGAGTGTTGCGGATCTACCATCCGGATTTACAATCCTCAAAGAAGTCATCAAGCCCAAAACATTTTCAAAGAAAAAGAATCAACAAGTTCTTTTGATATAAAATAATGAGATACAAATCAACAAGGACTTGAAAAGAATATTCACAAGACAAACAAAATCAAGGATTGAATGAGAAATACCTTGGCCACGAGATGTGTAGCCAAGGGCTTGAGCCACATTCAACTTTCCCTCCCTCCTGCCTTCACGTTTGAGGCATTGATGGATGAAATGATCTGGGCTCTTACAATAGCGACACGATTTGGGCTTTGAGCACTTATTAGCAAAATGATCCCCAGATCCACAGTTGAAGCATCTCGCACAACTAGGAGAAGGAGCCTTTGCAGCAGGCGTTGCTTGCTTACCCTTTTTGTTGGGATAAGTGCCTTGGAATTCGTTGGGTCTCTTTTTGTTGTTGAAGTTGGGTTTGGAAGCTGCTATTTCAACATCACTTTCTTTATCATTCTCTTCAAGACGAAGAGCGATATCGACGAGTTGATCAAATGCGACTTCTAGCTTCAGGAGTAGTGGCTTCTTAAGATTTTTATTTAAGCCATAAACGAACCTCTGGTTCTTCTTCAATGGGGTGTTGATGTATTCAACCCCATATTTGGAAAGCGACTCGAAGGATGCGACGTAATCAGTCACAGAGGATTGACCTTGAACAAGGTCTATAAAACGTCGAGCCAAGGTTACTTTCCCAGCTTCTGGTACAAACTTTAACTCGAAGCGTCCCTGAAATTGCTCCCAGGTGAGATCCGCTTCATTAATTTCTGAAACAAGGAGTTCGTACCAGTCCAATGCTCTCTCCTGGAGCATGCTGGAAGCCACCTGAACGCGGTGGAGATCGATAAGGTTCATGCGAGAAAAGATTCGATCGCATGATTTTAACCAGGCCTGGACCTCGATGATAGTTCCCGAACCTTTGAATGGCTTCCCACCCAAATTAGTGTAATCGCTGCACAAGCGTGCAAATCCCGACTTTGGGTGAGTAGGTTCCGGGTTAGCTCCAGCTGCTTGAGCATTTGTAACGAGGTCAAGGAGTTGCTGGGTAGTCATAAAATCTCCATCTTGGGGAGTTGCACTAGATTGACCGGTGCTGGGACGGCCATGCCTAACCATTTCTCTTCTTTAAGAAAGAAAGAAAGAAAGAAGAGGAAAAAGTTATTCTCAGAATAAATTTCAATCAAACTTGATTGATAAAACAAGGAATCATAAAGAAAATAGGATGAATCGGTACGAAGACACGAATTAAATCCTAAAGCACGACTCCTAAGATGGACTTAGGACGATGATCCTTGTTATAATATTCCATATTGTTCCGAAGTTTGGCTCAGATACCAAGCTATGACGCCCCACCTCTATACCCACGCTTGCCAAGAACACTAAGGTGTAATGCTGTCAACTAGCACGGAGAATAAGGCTGTTGAGGAGTGACCATCTGTATAATTGCTTTGTGCGAGTACCAATATGCCAGATAAAAATATAACTTTTCATCTCAAGAGGAAATCCGACATACCGACACAAACTCAAAGCTACTACACAGTGGCTATAAAGGCCTTCGGAAACAAATATAGAAATAAACATAACACAAATCAGTCACAGGCGATTCATATCACAAAGGCGGAAATAGATCTGAATATTACACATAAAAGGGTATATCAGAGTAGTGGTCAAATAAGATCCACGACATCACAAAAGAATAGATACAAGTGCTAGACAAAAGAATATATCTATGAGTCTATATCTCAAGTGTATACAACAAAATAAACTACTAATCTAAGTAGTTTACCCAAAAGTCAGAGTAATGAATCCCAGGGGAGAAGTCAAGCAGAAGCACCTGTAACATCTCGGTCTGACCCGAGTATTATTTCATAAGAAAATAATAAACGGATCAGTCTAGCTATAAATATCAGATGACATGATATAACATAAAAGATATGGCATAAACATAATATCCATAACGGCATACTACTATAAGCATGTAAATGGTAATCAACAAAAGATTAATCAATATCACAAGAATCTTCTCAAAGATCCAAAGAGGGCATCATACCCTAAACCTGTACTCATAACAAGTCAATGATATAAATTCCAGAAATCAACACACGAAATCCAGAAATCACAAAAAGGTATGTGTGAGTGGAATCACACAATTGGTGTCTTGGCTAACCGAAAAGGTATGTGTGAATGGAATCACACAAGTGGTGTCTAGCCTAACCAAAAAGTAAAAAGGTATGTGTGAATGGAATCACACAAATGGTGTCTAGGCTAACCGAAAAGGTATGTGTGAATGGAATCACACAAGTGGTGTCTAGCCTAACCAAAAAGCAAAAAGGTATGTGTGAATGGAATCACACAAATGGTGTCTAGGCTAACCGAAAAGGTATGTGTGAATGGAATCACACAAGTGGTGTCTAGCCTAACCAAAAAGCAAAAAGGTATGTGTGAATGGAATCACACAAATGGTGTCTAGGCTAACCGAAAAGGTATGTGTGAATGGAATCACACAAGTGGTGTCTAGCCTAACCTCGCAAACAAAGAGACATCGCACATTGCTAGTCTAAACCATAAAGATGATCGTCATGATCAACGAGAAGTGTCAATTACAATAAGCTAGTAAATATATGAGCTTAGCTTCATGTCCCATAACCACTAGCTTAACTTAAATATTTACGACCAAATTGTAGATCTCCACTAGAAAATTGTCACAAGAGTTTCAATCGAACAAGTCCAAGAATTAACCGACAAAGTAAACGCAAGCGTTTCATACCACTCGTTTTACTAAGTCGTTTAATTAGATTTCTCATACGAGTGAGGTAAAGGCTTGTATATACTAATAGATTGGAAAATGGTTTAAGAAAACGAGCTTTGTAATAAAATAGTGTTGAAATCATTTGAAGAAAGAGTTTTGATATTTACTACTAGTATAGAAAACCTTTATATTTTTAAAGTGACAAATCATGAAGAAGATTGTAGGAACAATCAATCACTAAGATTCACATTCGAAAACGTGAATAAAATCCAAAGAAATCGATACCGAATCCATCGAAATGGATTTTCCAAGAATTCTCAAAGAAAAATAAGTCGTCAAAGTCAATAACAAATGATAACAACAAAAGGGAGAAAACATGAATCGATTAAAGTTGGATATTCAAACGAATTAGCAATATAGGCTAATCTGGCAAATAGTAGCAGGTCGGTCGACCGGACTCCCTGAGTCGGTCGACCGAACCATAGGTTGGAAGTGCTCGGGGCACCAGGTCGGTCGACCGGCCCAGGGGGCTCGGTCGGCCGAAGCCTGTAACCAGCACTTCCAAACAGAGGCAGGAAGTGCCTGGACTACAGGTCGGTCGACCGGCCCAGGGGGCTCGTTCGGCCGAAGCCTGTAACCAGCACTTCCAAACAGAGGCAGGAAGTGCCTGGACTACAGGTCGGTCGACCGGCCCAGGGGGCTCGGTCGGCCGAAGCCTGTAACCATCACATCCAAACAGAGGCAGGAAGTGCCTGGACTACAGGTCGGTCGACCGGCCCAGGGGGCTCGGTCGGCCGAACCTGTATACTTGCACTTCCTACCCTATTTCAAAGGAGGTGCAAATCCCGACCAAAGTGCAATCACACGAGCAACGACGCTAAGGGTTTATGCCAATCGGCTACCCGGCCCTATAAGCTCCTCGATGCATCACCGAAATCATGTTCAAACATCAAAGTTAGGATTTTTAACGAATTGAACTCAAAACACTAAAAATTGGAATATTCACAAAAGCAATCCAAATCAAAATCCAATGCATATGAATAAGTGTTAGGAATTCATACCTAACAATAGAAGAAAATTATAAGCATAGATGTGAGATTAAAAATCTCACCTTTGAACCCAAATTAATGAAGAAGATTCTATGAAGCAATGGTAAGAACAAGCACTCTTCAATTCCAACTCAAGAAGCTTGATTCTCAACTCAAAAGAAGAACATTCCTAAATTTAGGTTTAGCAAATTTCAGAAACCAAAGAGAGAATGAGTTGGAGAAGAAGAAGGAGATGCTTACCAATGGGTTCTCATAGATTTTGGAGCAAGAACTTGGATTTTTCTATGGAACCAGGGCTTGGAGTTTTAATTCCCATTCTCTTCCACCATTTTTGCTTGAGCTTGAGTGTTTTAATTAAAGAGGAGAAGTTATGAAGAGAAGGGGTTGGACTGAGCTAATAAGGGTGCAGTCCAAACCAAAGTCATAAGCGGGAAAAAGTAGTAAAAATTAACTTTCTCCAAACATATCGAAGCTTATACTCAAAAAGGCCGCAAACATCATTTTGAACTCAATGGGAGTGGTCTCGAGTCCCAATTCGACTGTTTGCACAAAGTAGCTTTTCGTACCAAAATCCGATGAACGGTGAAATATTTAAATAAAATATTTAAATATATAATCGATAAATATGCGGGTTGTTACAATCTAAATGAAGGTATCTCTTTCCAAACCATTCTTTATCATATAAAAGTATTGGGGAAAACTTGATGGCGTCGGCACCATCCCTTCGAAAGCTTCAATTCACTTAAACAAAACATTGAAGCATAGCATCGAAACCTTCTTTCGAAGCCATTGTCTTCGAAACCCTTAGACCCATTCGAAAGCAATTCGGAATTGGATTAGGACATCTTTGAAATGAAACTACCGTTCAAAACCATTGATGACACGACAGTAGAGCTTCGATTAGGTCGGAACCCCTTCTTTCGAAAGGATTATTTTATAAGTAAAGAAAACCATTCAATGCTTATTCTTTAAAACATAAGATGGCAACCCCTTCGCAATCTTTTAGAAAACCTCTTTCGAAAACGTATGCTTCGATTCCTTCGAAGCCTTTAATAAAACAAAGGAAGACGCTTCTCGTTTTAAAACAAACAAAGGTATTAACCCCATCGGAAGCAATGCTTTAGACACCGTTCCTTACGCCTATCCTCCAATCCACTGCGCACCATCTAAGTGATACCTTTCGTATTAGCTACGGCTTAGTGGGGTTTCGTTTTGATTGAAGGCGGAAGCTCCGAGTCGAAAGGTACTTCTATAAGAGGCAGAACCTACTTTTTTGAGTAAAAGCTTATTACTGGCACTTAAAGAAATTTTTTATATTACTAACCTGTCATGTGTAAACCAATGATTGGTTGCCTCAACATTCCAAATTCTTTACTAAAATAACTACCTCTAAATCTTAGATCTAAATCAAGGTTTATTTAGCAAATCATCCCTTCCATTAAACAAAACCAATATTGCAAATAAGTCCTTCATTTAAAATTATATAATTAGCATAGCAAATCACTTAGGAAAAATCCCCAAAAGTTACAGAATTCACTTTCATCATGTTATCTTACATCTTACAATTTTAGAGCCAAATTCTCAATATAATTTACGAAATAAATTATAAACCCAATTAACCATATTTTCCTTTGAAAATTCAAAGTAATCTTTCCATAGCTTGGAGAATTATCAAAATTAAATCTCAACTCCCAAATCATGTTTTACATAACATAAATTGTTTCCATGGCATTCAAGAATCAATTAATTCTATTTTTCCCTAAAACCGCCTAAAGCCTCATTTAAACAATCTTGTTTAATTAAATAATTTATAATTCAAGAATATCATCAACCAAATAATCATAAAAATGAATTTAATCTTAAGTCCAAAAACATATGATTATAAAACAAAATAGAGATGGTATAACTTATTATTCACCTCGATCAAGATAGGGAGATTGGATTGAGATTTATTCCCATAGCTTTAATCCTTAGTTTTACTTTGATTTCTCTTCTTTTTTCTTTTGGTAATGACTGGTTCCTCTTCTTTGGAGTTTTTATTTTTGTTTTTAAATGATGTGAATGGGAAATAAAATGGTAAGGAACGAGAATACATAAGAGTAAGGGGTTATGTGCGGCTAATTCCCAATATACCCTTACATAGATTAACTTAAAAACAATTCTTTAGCCCATTTAGTTTGTTAATTGAGCATGGCCTTAGTTATATTTATTCAAATCCAATCCCCTTATCACATAACATTTACACAATTCTATTTAATTTATCTAATTAAAATCTCCTGAATAATGTTATAAAAAATTAGGGGTGTTACAGGTGGGTGGATCTCCGCAATGAGATTTGATGGCTTGAGATGCAATCATTGTATGACATGAGTTGTTTGAAATGACTTAAATCACACATTGTTGAATACTTATTGTTTTATATTTAGCGCTTGACCACATTTGCGATGTATGCCTTTCTAGTTCGGTCATCCATAGGTTGACTGTCGTAGCTCGGCCAAGTGTTTGACTTCACAAATGACATCGGTTTATTTGTTAAAGCTTAGGCACTCCATTCTTCGGGGGTGCTATTCATGCACCTCTATTATTCTGAACTAAGTCGGTCTTACATGAGCAGTTTGAACTTCCCTTTCGATACTCTGGACGTTAGCGTCGAAATTCACTACATCTTCGTTAAGGTGTAAGTCATCTTCAAAATCCTAAACATCCATTGCTATGTATTCCCGTGGAGCTTTCACTCCAAAATTTGGGTTTTTTGCAGGTGGTTTTACGACAGGCGGAGTGTTTGCATTTTCATTTATGACAATTACTAAAGTTCCGCCCATCACTCCTTTTTACATATGTCTACTGTTTCTTCCGTTCAAGCCAAAAACCAAGGAATTCTCTTGTTCCAAAAAAAGTTACGTCCCCAGGTACCATTCTAGGATTAGTTAGTGGTAGGAGCGCTAAGAGAGCATTCATCTTGTTCATCGGAGCTTTTTGACTGTTTTCCACTTTCCGGTTCATTTCATCAACCATCTTGTTCAATTCCCCCTTAGGTAACAACCTCATGTGAATAGTGGATTCCGGTGCTTGATCTCTGGTATTATTCCTTGCACTGGCCCCTGTTAGCAGGTTGTTGGTGCTGTTAACATCATTTTGTTGGGGATTAGCCTCTTCTCCAACGACAGCGGATCCTATGGATCTTCTGGACGTAGTCCATTTTCTTCTCGCCATTAGTCTTCAACCGTAAGATCTCTAACTTCCTAAAGCTGATTTTGCAGATCTAATTTATTGATCTGGTGGATCCAAAGAGGAAAATTAGATCTAAGCATGAGATGAATAGTTTGCAATGAATAACCCAAAAAATGGATCAACATACTGGATTGAGTGAGAAAGCACCATCCCTTCTCATCAAAGAAAATAAAACAGAAAGAGCAATAGTAAATCATAGAAAAAGTAAAGAAACAAGATATTTTTATGGTGGTTCGGCTGTTGATGATGCCAACGTCCACTTTATAGCTTTTATTGATCAACTGCTACTACAAAGGAGTTTGGATTACAATATGATCCTTCTTTCCTAAGTCAGATCAAGCTATATTATTAGAGACAACCAGAAGAATCTCAGTTTCCCTTTAATAGCTACTGTAAGAGAGAAGAAGAGTGAAAAAACAATGGTAGAGTTTCAGCAGAGATTGGAGCATATCCTTTTTCTGTTGCAGATGGGATGGTATTTATATGATTTGGAGAGCACGTGGGCCATGGCCGTATTGTTAGGAGCCTGTAGTCGTCACGCTGAAGGAGCCCAAAATTTTTTATAGCGATCTATGCTAAGTATTTGGATCGGTACCAATCTGATGGGGTCGGATCGGTGCCTATTCGAATACTTAGTCAATTTTTGAGTTCTGAGCCCTTTGGAGGTTATCTGAGCTAAGTATTTGGATCTGCACCTATCCGATGGGTCGGATCGGTACCTACCCGAATACTTGGTGAATTTTTGAGTCTTCGTAGTTTGGTTGTCTTCCAATCCTATAATTAAGTGCCTTGTCAGCATATCAAGTTGTTTGGAGTTTGTTTGATCATCCGTCTTCATGGATCATCCAATCCACCCGTTCGTAGGAGATCTATCCATAATTCGCTCAATACTCAACGAAATAACAAGAAACTTCATATATGCATTGTACATGAGTAGAAGAGCCTTCAAATCGGGTCTCATGACAATCCGAGCTAAGTATTTGGATTGGCGATGATCCAATTGATTCGGACCGGTGGTGATCCAAACCCTAAGCTTATTTTCGAATGTCTTCTTCTGGGTCATAGGAGATCCAGCCATAACTCACTCGGTACTTAACCAAATGACACGAAACTTCATACATGCAGTTTTCGTAAATAGTAGAGCCTCCAACTCGAATCTTATGAGGTTGGGCCTATCCTAGGTGGGTCGGGCCTGATTCGTCAAACTAGCTAAATTTGGAGGAGATCCATCCATAACTCACTCGATACTTATAGAAATCTGGTGAACTATGCAGGTACCTTCTAGTGGGTGTGTGGGACCCACGAAAAAAATTAGAGGAGGGAGGCCATCTTAGTTGGGTCGGATCAGATCCAAACTTTGGATCAGTACCGATCCAAATTGGCTTGGCTAATTGAGTTGATTTTGGGCACAAGGCTTCTTTTATATCTTCTAAGTGTTCCTTCCAAATTTAAAGTCAATTCGAGTCGGTATGAGTTCTGTAAGTCCATTTTAAGTTGCTCCAGTCCAAAAGTGGGTAAACATTTGAATGAATCAAACGAGTCTTCATTTCTTGAACTAGGTTGCTTGGAATGTCACCAAACTTGATAGGTGAGCTTAGTAAAGGCATAAGGTCATGACGCAAAAGGTTTGAAGATCCCATGATTCAACAACTCGGATCGGTACTGTTCCGATTGGATCAGATCGGTTCCGATTGGATCGGATCGGATCGGTGCCGATCCGAATAAATTACTTATTTACGGTGAAATTTCTTACGGGCCACATGCTCTTTTAGGTGCTTTGGTCTTGTATCAAGTCAATCAGCTTAATCTAGATGTTCTAACTCCTATTGAATTCTGACGGGTTAAAAACCTGGTTAACATTACCATTAGTGCTCTAAAATATTTTCCTTTTTGTAGGATACCAAACCAACGATTCGTATTTTAGTGGATTTGGGTTTTCGGTTTAGCGAAAATCTTGGCCTACTAAAGTGTGGGTTGTTACTTTTGGTACCAAAGCATAGGTTAATTGATTCTTAGAAAATTAAGAAATTATGAGTGAACATATTTGTATTTTGACTATCAATATATATATATATATATATATATATATATATATATATATTATATGCCAAAATCCTAAGAATTTCATCTATAGAGTGGTGGCATATGGAATATCCTTAGAACTAGATGGTACTTGGCTCCCTAGTCGGGCTTTTATAGTGCAATGATTGTTGATCCTTATTTTTGAACGCCGACTGACGATGTACAACAAGACCTAATAAAGGGAAAATAAGAGTCCATATGTTATAGAAAGTGGAAGATGGCAGTCTTTTAAAAGGGTGTGAAATGGTCACTCCTAATTTATGATTAGATTTTTGGATCTTTGAAAATTGAACGAAGGATGTTCTTAAGAGAATAGTCAGAAGTCCACTTTAAGTCCAACCCAATATTAAGAAATTTTTGGAAATTGAGGGAAACGTTTAAATTGTATACTTTAAAAGAACCTTTAATGTGAAAAAAGTAAGTATTAAATTTTGAGAATATATAAATATATTAAAGGTTTGTAAGAAAATATATATATTTAGATTTTAATAAAGGAAATTTTTGTTTGATGCTATTTTCTTTTGAAAAGAAATGATGGAGCAATATAGCTCGTGAATCTTGCTAGGTAATGAAAGTTTTTTTCGAGATAAAGATGTATGTATGGGTGGAAAATATAAGTAGTACAGATTTGGAATAGAGTAAATGGTTGTACATCCCCCACTTGGAGGCCTAAAACAAACGGTTACGGATGCCGCAGTCATCCATAGTTATAAATAGTAATGCTAAATACATTGATATAATAGAAACACATTAATATAGAAAATTTAAAAATCATAAAACTACTTTCATATTCTACTTGAAATCATTTCAACATTCATTACATAAACCCATATTCGAGAACCATGTTAAGAGAAAATATAATTATTACAACAAAAATATAGAGCGAGATATAAAGATGACCCCTTGGAAGATCAGAGTATACAACTAGGCAATTAAACAACGTTGCATTTCCAACAAAACACAGTGGAATCAAAATAGATAAGAACTATAAATAGCTATCATGCCTCCTTCATGTCTCCGAAGGCTTATTCGTCTAAAGAGGTATCTGAAAACCTCAGCTCCCAAACTACTCAAAATTAATTGATCACCCGAGAGTTTAAGGGGAATATATAAAATTCAAGTCAGCCATAAAGCCTGGTATGAATAATAGTCTACCATCTTAAACAATTTAGATATCTAGTGCGACCACGCCGCTTAGCAGAACGGGTTTTTCCCTCACTAGCGTCCTATCCAAAACTTTTTAAAAACCATATACTATGCTTTTGCATCCACAATGGCTAAAACATAACAATTCAAAATGTTATAATGATACGCAAACAAGTAAATCAATTCTGGATTACACATCCCAATTCATTTTGACTACTATCTCAGTTATAGCTTCTAAGGTCACTATTAACCTAATAGTTTTCATGGGCTGACTAATAACCTATTTAACACTTATGGACTCCCTGCCCGGTTTCATAGTTTTATGGAATCACTAAGAATCTATTGGCCTCTGCCAATAACTTCCTTATTCATGTGTTCTCACTGAACCTATTGGTATCACCAATAACTTCCCTCTTATCCTAGTTTTCATGGGTTGACTAGGAACCTATTGAGTTTTTTCAATAAGTTAATCCGGATATAGTTTTCATGGGTTCACTACAAACCTATTGGCCTCTAGCAATAACTCTTTCTATACTTAATTTTACTATAAACCTGTCTATTTGACAACTTCTTTAATCAATATTTAGGCATCCTATATTCTGGTCTACCTGACCTCCTGAATGCAAATCTACTCGAGTTAACTCGGTTTATATTTACTATTGGGTCAACTTCCCCCAAAATACAGTTATGGGTCCATATTAAAGTGAACAAGTAAAGTAGAAGAAGTAAACATAATAACATAATAACCACCAACATCTGTGGTTCAATATCCTCGAAATCATTTTCACATAAAACATGGTTAATCCCTTTGACCTATTATTTTATCAAGGAAAGCTTCTTCAAAAGCTTCATACTTAAAAGCCATTATAAAACTCCATTATTATGCTATGGTTTTCATTTAAAATGAGATTGGGCTCAATATTTTGAAAAATAAGGGTTTCCAAACCTACAACTTTTACTTTCGAGACCATTGGATAACCTCCTTTGAAAGCATTTAAATCTTTTTTTCAAAGCACTAACAAATGACTTTCAAAACACTTTAAATCATAATTTTTCGAAACTATCAAAATGTATCTTTTGAAGGAATTGAAGCATTACTTGTTAACTCTTAGAAGCATGGCTTCGATACCATTGAAAGCACCCCTTTCGAAACCATTGGGTTATCTTTAAAATTATCCTTTTGGGTCAAAGTGAATATAAACGAAAGAAACCATTTCGAAACCATTAAACTTCATGTAAAAGAGTTAGGGGGAACTGATGCCTTCATAACCATCCTTTCGAAAGTTTAAATCATTTGAGTAAAACATTTGAAGGATAGCTTCAAAACCCCTTTCAAAGCCATTGCCTTCGAAACCATTACCCGTTCGAAAGCTTTAGTACGTTTATAAAACAAAAGCTACCTTTCGATTTAGTTGATGATTTCAATCCATTCGAAATGAATAAGGTCGGCAGAAGGGTTTCGACTAGGTTGAAACTACGCTTTCAAAAGCTTTGATTTATAAATAAGGCAACTCATTCGAAAGGTATCTTTTCGAAACAAAAAGGTGGCAACATTTTTAAAAGCTATTTAAATGGGTTTTGTCCCCTTCAAAAGCATCCTCTTTGAAAACAAGGCCAGTACATATCTTTGGAAAGTAAAACAAAGGCTTCAAACCCTTTAAAATCACTGGTTTCGACACCATGTCTTCTGCCTTTCTCCAATCCACCAAATACCAACATATTGATATCTTATGTATTGGTTTCGACTTTCGAAAGTGGAGAAATAACATTTCTGGATAGAGACTGTTCTAATGCCTTTTAAAGTAAGTGCTTTTTAACTAACCTGCCTATTTGTAAACAATTAGTCGGTTTCCATAAAATTTTCAATTCTTTCCTAAAATAACTACAGCATAACTTTAGATCTAAGCAAAAATTAAATTAACAAATAAGCCCATCCATTAAGCAAAATAAATAAAACATTTAGTTCCTTCATCTAGAATAATTTGATTTCCATAGTAAATTACATAGGATAAATCTCAAAAATCAAAGAAATTCACATTCAATATGTTATCTAACATATCAAAATTTCAGACCCAAATTCTTCATAATATCCGAAATAAATTTATAAACCCAATTGTTCATATTTTCCTTTGAAAATTCATAATAAATTTTCCAAAGCTTGGAAAATTATAAAATATAAAACCCAACCCCAAATTAACGTTTTACATAACATATAATTTCCTCATGGCATTCGAAATCCAAAACAAATTATTTTAGCCTTAATACCGTGTGAAACAATTATCAAACAAACTTGTTTGAATATATCATATCATGAAATCCAAGCATATCATCATCAAAATCATTATAATGGATTTAAAATTAAACTCGAAAATAAAATGCTCATAAAAAAATAGAGATGGTTTTGATTTTTATTCACCGTGATTAGGATAAGGAATTTGAGATTTCATCCTTGATTAATTCCCCTAGCCTGATTCCTTAGCTTTAAATTGATTTATCTCCCCTTTTCTTCCTAAGCAATGGTCGACTTTTCTTTCTTTGATATATGTTTTGTGTTTTTGTGATAATGAACGTGAATAGAGAGTACAAACGTGAGTATAAGAGGTGCAACAATTCCTAATATGCCTTTGTGTTAATTAATTAACATATAAAACCATTCATAAGCCTATTTATTTATTTAAGCTCGACCTTTAAATAAATTTTCAAATCTCAATCCCCTTATCTCTCTCATATTTACATTATTCTATTTAATTTATCTAATTAAAGCTCTTGAATAATGTTAGTAAAAATCAAGGGTGCTACAAACTCCCCTCCTTAAAGAATTTCGTCCTAGAAATTCATTAAGGACTAA
Source organism: Allium cepa (assembly GCA_030765085.1). NCBI lineage: Eukaryota > Viridiplantae > Streptophyta > Magnoliopsida > Asparagales > Amaryllidaceae > Allium > Allium cepa. The sequence continues at coordinate 457,399,423 of CM060940.1, read as the reverse complement.
ATAATAAACATAGCAATTATCTATAACCACTCCTAACAACCATTCTAGACCTTCTGACTAGCAATTATCTATATAAATCTAATATAGACATATCCTAAAAGAAAATCAGGATAAGTAACCCTAATCCTATCTTCTATCTCCCAAGTACAGTCCTTCTCGTTGTCGCTCCACTTAACTTTCACCAACTTAACTGTCTTATTCCTCATTCTTTTCTCATCTCTAGCCATAACCCGAACTTGTTGTCCAACAAAAGTCAAATTTGGTTCTACTATAAAATCTTCCAACCTTGTCGGAAGTATAGTAGTCTCTGGATCATGCACATACTTACGAAGATGAGACACATAAAACACATTATGGACACCTACCATACTGCTCCAACTCTGCTCTATATGCAAACTTCCCGATCCTCTTTATAACTTGGAACAAACCAACATATCTCGGTGCCAGTTTCCCTCAATTTCCAAATAGTACCACACCCTTCATCGGTGATACTTTAATGAAAACCTTATCTCCAATTGAGAATTCTTGGCTTTTACACCTCTTATTTGCGTAACTCTTCAATGAGCTTCCTTCATCCTTTTTTAGATGAACTCAATCTTCTCTGTCGCCTCTCTAACCAGATCTAGTCCTAAGTCTAATCTGTCTCTAGTGTCCAATCAATGTGGTTGTGATTTGCATAGCCTTCCATACAAAGTTTCAAAAGGCGCCATTCCTATACTAGTCTGATAACTATTATTACAGGAAAACTCCACTAATTGTATGCGAATCCACCAAAGTCCAATGCACAAGCTCTTAACAAATCCTCGAGTACCTTATTGACTCTCCCTGTCTATCCATCCGTACGTCGGTGATATGCAATACTCATCTTGAGCTTGGTACCTAATACATCATGTAGACTCTTTTAGAATTCACTAGTGAACAAAGCGTCTATGTCATTGATTATACTACTAGGAATTCCATGTAGTCTCACTATGTTCTTCATGAACAACTTAGCTAAAACAGGCGTCATTTTAGTTGACTTAACTGAAATGAAATGGGCACCCTTGGTCAACCTGTCCACTATGACCCGTATACTTTCATTTCCTCGGCTTAACCTTGGCAATCCATCCCTAAATCCATGGATATTGAATCTCATTTTCGAACTGGAATCTCCAAAGGCTGAAGCGACCCACTTGGCTTCTAATGTTCAGGGTTCATTTGTTGACAATTTGCATATTGCTTAACCCACAAGCCAATATCCCACTTTATACTTTCCTAATAGAAGCTCCTCTTCATATCTTGATACATCTTGGTCGCTCCAGGTTGAATCGTAAATTTGGAACGATGACATTCCTCAAGAACTTCTTTCTTTAAGTCCCCAATATTCGAAACACACAACCGTCCCTTCTTTCTCAACCATCCTTTTTGGTTTAGATTAAAACCCTTTAGATCATCGATCTCGGTTCCAACCTCTAGCCTTCTAATCCTCTCGGCTAATACTGGATCTTCTTTTTTGATTAGAATCAATCCTTACGATTAACACTGGTCAAACTTTCAAATAGGACAACATGGCTATACTCTAACTAGAACATGTCTTTTGTTAAGAGCATCCGCTACTTTATTTCCTTTCACAGGAGTATAATCTATACCAAAATCATAAGCTGCTAAAAATACCAGCCACCTCTGCTGGCTCATATTCAACTCCTTCTAAGAGAATAAATACCTTAATTTGTTATGATCTATGCATAGCTCAAATCTCTCTCCTATGAGATAATGTCTCCAAATATTTAATGCGAAGATCACCGTAGCCAACTCCAAATCATGAGTAGAATATTTTACTTCATGCGGTCTAAGCTGTCGTGAAGAGTGGATAATAACTTTACCCTTCTGCATCAACACATCTCCTAATCCTGTCCCACATGCATCGGTATACACCATCAACCCTTGGTTTTCTTCTAGAACTACTAACAAAGGTGCGTTGATCAATAAATTCTTTAAATTAGGGAATGCTTCCTTACATTTGTTGGACCAGACAGACTTCACATCCTTCTTAATATGCTTAGTCAAAGGCACTGCTATCCATGAGAAATCCGTAATGAATCTCCGATAACAGCTCCCAAGTCCAAGAAAACTTTTAATCTCGGTAACCATCTCCGGTCTCTTCCAATTATTAATAGCTTTGATCTCATCTGGTTCGACTGAAAAGCCTTTCTCTGAAACCACGTGACCAAAATACTTAAACTCTTTCTTCCAAAAATGACATTTGGAAAACTTTGCTTTTAGCTGATGCTGCCTCAACGTCTCAAGCATAACCCTAAGATGATCTTCATGCTCTCTTTCATCCATAGAGTATACAAAAATGTCATCTATAAACACCAACATGAACCTATCCAAGTACTCTCGAAAAACACGATTCATTAAATCCACGAAGAAAGCAGGTGCATTCATTAACCAGAGTGGCATTACTACCCATTCATATGAACCATACTTAATTCAAAATGCTGTCAATGGAATACTGTCCTCTGCCGCTCTTAACTGATGGAAACCTGTCGCCAAATCCAACTAGGAAAGCACTCTGGCTCCTTACAACTGATAAAAAATACTGTCAATTCTCGACAAAGGATACTTACTATTAATCGTCCTCTTATTCAACTTACGATAGTCGATACACATCCTTAACGACCCGTCTGGTTTCTTCACGAATACTACGGCTGCTCCCCAAGGCAAACTTCTTTGTCTAACAAAATTCCTCCCTTCTAGATTTACTAGCTACACCTTCAATTCCTTTATCTCGGTCGCTGTCATCCTGCTAGATGGTCTACTAACAGGTTCAGCTCCTGGCACAAGATCTATCTGAAACTCAATAGCTCGTTCCGGTGGTAGTCCTATAACCGGGTAAAAGACATCTGCATAATCTTTTGTTACTCGAACTTGACTTGACTCTTCTTCCACTTCCATAGCATTTAACAGAGCAGAACTACTTCGGTCAGAATTATCCATTAAGAATATAATTCGGTTATGACTATCAGGGTGTCTTAGTGATATTTCCCTATCCTATTAAAATATTCTAGCCTCATATTTACCTAACCAATCCATACCCAAAATGATCTCGAAATCTACGAAATCAAAAACATGCAGACTGCATGCAAACTTATGACCAAACAATTCTAGTTCTAACTGGTCACATCTCATCCCTAGGGTTGCATACCCTCTTAGTGGATTCACAATCCTTAAGGAAGTAACAAGGTATGTGGGTTCTAAACATAACTTATCGACTAAACATTGAGATATAAATGAATGTGAGATGCCGGTATTAAATAGTAACCTAACTGGTGTACTCTGAATCAAAAGCATACCTTCCATCACAGTCTTCCATTTTTCAGCTACAGTTAGCCTACCAGATGATGGTCCAATAGCAAAAACTTTTCTCTTGTCTTCCCTGACTGGTTCTGGACATGGATTCTCATAATGCCTAACTTGGTCATAGTTGAAACACTTCACATTTTTCTTTTCTACAGCCTTATTTCCCTTGCCTGACCGGCACTCAGGAGAATAATGACCTTTCTTGTCACAGTTGAAGCAAACCAAATCAGCCTTTGCCTTCTTGGCAGCCTCTCCCTTCTGGGCTCCCCTCTTTTTAAAGAACTTTCTCTTCTTTCCTTGAGAACCCTGGGTTTCCACCTGCTTTTCTCTTGCACAAATAGCAAGCATCTCCTCATGTCGGATTGCCATCTCTACAACTACATTACAAGGATCATGGGATGTGTCAGGTTCGCCCTGGCAATCTCGAGCCTCAATCCCTTAATAAACTTCTCACTCATCCTGATGGTGGTGTCTATGGTAGCATACCCTTATCGAGACAACTCATCATACTTAGTAGAATACACAATTACCGAAATCTCCCTCTGAACTAGATCCATAAACTTTCTCATCAACGCTGACTTAGCAACCTCGGATAAAAACCTCTATTCAAACTCCTTCTGAATTCAACCCAAGTAAACTCTTCCTTCAAAACCCCGGTAGTAACACTATTCCACCAATGAAGCGCTGCCCCTTGCAACTACCTAGAGGCCAGCCTCTTCTTCTGCTCATCATCCACACCGAAATAACCAAAGATTCTCTCACAATGAAACAACCAATTTTCAACTTCTATGGCATCCACCGTTCCTATAAAGGGCTTTCCATAAAAACTGGTATAGTCTCTGCTTAACTTAGCATATTTATTCCCAATTGGAGTCACAGGACTAGCTCCTCCACATTCCTAGCAACTCCTGCAGCAACTCCTGCTTGCATCAGATTGACGAAGAACTGACACATCATCCCTATATCTCCTGGTGGATTTCCAGAACCCACATTGGTATCTACATTTTGGTTAGCATTAGCCTATCGACTCAGGTTCCTCCATTGAGATTTCCTCCCGTTGGTTGTGGTGCTTTCTCCACCAAGATTTCCTCTTCCGTTTCCTACCTCCATATCTAGTTTCTCATAAATCAGAATATGAGCCTTAGTAAGATACAAAAGAACGGTCTAAGGTAAAGGGGAATACGTACTTATAAATATATATATGTTTATATCAAATACAAGTATGTTACTATAGCTTTATCCCAAACCTCGATCTTATTTTTGGATCCATTGGATTACGTTTTGAAAAATCTTTTAGGTTTAAATTTCTTTTTAGTTTCATAAACCTATGCTCTGATACCAACTTGTAATATTCCCAATTTGGAGGCCCAAAACTAACGACTACGATGCGGTAGTCATCCATAATTATTAATCCTCGACGACCTTAGATATATTGATATAACAGAAATATGTGGATACGAAAAATTTTAAAAATCTTAAAACAACTTTCACATTCAACATCAAATCATTTCAACATTTATTAAAGAATCCTATATTCGAGAACCACGTTTAGAGAAAATTTAATTATTAAAACATAAGCCAAGAGCGATATATGAAGATGTCCCCTTGCATGATCAGAGTATATAACTAGGAAATTAAACAATGTTGTCTTTCTAATAGAACACAACAAAATCAAAATAGATAAGAACTGTAAATAGTTATCATGCCACCTACATGTTTCCGAAAGCTTATTCGTCTAAAGAGGTACCTGAAAACCTCAGCTCTCAAACTACTTAAAATTAATTGAGCACCAGAGAGTTTAAGGGGAAGATATAAACTTCGAGTCAGACAAAAAGCCTAGTATGAATAATAATCTACCATCTCAAATCATTTAGATATCTAGTGAGACCATGCCGCTTAGTAGAACGGGTTTTCCCCTCACTAGTATCTTAACCAAAACTTTATAAAAACCATATACTTTGATCACGCACCCATAATGGTTAAAGCATAACAATTCAAAATATTTTGATGATATACAAACAAGCAGATCAACTTTGGATTACCCATCCCCATTCACTTTGACTATATATCTTAGTTATAGCTTCTAAGGTCACTATTAACCTAATAGTTTTCACGGGCTGACTAATAACCTGTTTAGCATTTATGGACTCCCTGTCCAGTTTCATATTTTTCAAGGGATCACTAATTACCTATTGGCCTTTGCCAATAAATTCCTTATTCATGGGTTCTCCCTGAACCTATTGGTATCTCCAATAACTTCCCTCTTATCCAAGTTTTCGTAGGCTGACTTGGAACCTATTGACTTCTATCGATAACTTAATCCGGATATAGTTTTCATGGGTTCGCTACAAACCTATTATCATCTGCCAATTACTTCCTTATTCATGGGTTCTCCCTGATCCTATTGGTATCTCCAATAACTTCCCTCTTATCCAAGTTTTCGTAGGCTGACTTGGAACCTATTGACTTCTATCAATAACTTAATCCGGATATAGTTTTCATGGTATCACTACAAACCTATTGGCATCTGCCAATAACTCTTTCTCAACAATGTTTTCATAGGTTTACAATGAACCTGTCTAGGCATCTTATATTCCCATCTAATTGACCTTCTGGAAGAAATTCTACTCATACAAGAGTTAACTCTATTTATATTTACTACTGGGTCAATCTAGCAGGTCATTCCGCCCTTACTCCCCAAAATACAGTTATAAGTCCCTATTAAAGTGAATGTGTAAACTAGAAGAAGCAAACATAATAACATAATAATCACTAACATCTGTGGTTTAATATCCTTGAAATCATTTTCATATAAAACTAGGTTAATCCCTTTAACCTATTATTTTATCAAGGAAAGCTTCTTCAAAAACTTCGTACTTAAAAGCCATATTAAAACTCCTTTATTATGCCATGGTTTTCATTTAAAATGAGACTGGGTTCATTGTTTGAAAACTAAGGCTTTCGAAACCTATAATTTTTACTTTCGAGACCATTGAATAACCTCCTTTGAAAGCTTTCAAATCTTATTTTCAAAACACTAACATATGACTTTCAAAACACTTTAAATCATTCTTTTTGAAACCATCGAAACGTATATTTTGAAATCATTAAAGCATTACTTGTTAATTCTTAGAAGCATAGCTTCGAAACCATTGAAAGTACCTCTTTCGAAACCATAGGGTTATCCTTAAAAATATCCTTTGGGTCAAGTGAATATAAATGGAAGTAACCCTTTGAAACCATTAAACTTCATATAAAAGAGTTTGGGGGAAAACCGATAGCTTCGGAACCATCCTTTCGAAAGCTTAAATCATTTAAGTAAAACATTCGAAGGATGGCTTCCAAAAACTTTTTAAAGCCATTGCCTTCGAAATCAATATACCCTTTCGAAAGCTTTAGGAAGAGGCTTAGTAGAAATATAAGAAAAAGCTACCTTTCAATCTAGTTGATGACTTCAATCCATTCGAAAAGCATAAGTGGACAGCAGGGTTTCGAATAGGTTGAAACTACCCTTTCAGAAGCTTTGATTTATTAACAAGGCATCTCATTCGAAAGCTATCTTTTCGAAATAAAAAGGAGGCAACATTTTCAAAAGCTATTTAAATGGGTTTTGTAAGCTATTTAAATGGGTTTTGTCCCATTTGATAGCATCCTTTTTGAAAACTAGGCAAGCGCATATATTTGGAAAGTAAAACAAAGGCTTCAACCCCAATGAAAGCATTGGTTTCGAAACCATGACTTCTTCCTTTCTCCAATCCACTACATACCAACATATTGACACCTCCTGTATTGTTTTTGCTTGGTTGGTTTCAACTTGGTTGAGGCGGAAGCATAGGGTCGAAGGGTGGCTTTTGAAAGTGGAGAAACAACATTTCTGGATAAAGACTATTTTAATGTCTTTTAAAGTAATTGCTTTTTAACTAACCTTCTTATTTGTAAATAATAAATTGTTTGCCATAAACTTTTCAAAAAAAATTCCCAAAATAAAACTGCTGCATAATTTCAGATCTAAACAAAAATTAAATTAACAAATAAGCCCTTCCATTAAGCAAAAAAATAAAAAATTTAAGTCCATCTAAAATAATTTAATTTCCATAGTAAATTACTTAGGAAAAATCTCAAAAATCACAGAAATTCACATTCAATATATTATCTAACATATCAAAATTTTAGACCAAATTCTTCATAATAGCCAAAATAAATTTCTAAACCCAATGGTCCGTATTTTCCTTTGAAAATTCATAATAAATTTTCCATAGCTTAGAAAATTATAAATTTTAAAACCCAACTCGAAATTAATGTTTTTACATAACATATAAATTCCTCATGCCATTTGAAATCCATAACAAATGATTTTAGCCTTAAAACCATGTAAAACAACTATCAAACAAACTTATTTGAATATGACATGTCATGAAACCCCGACATACAATCATCAAAATCATTATAATGGATTTAAACTTAAGCCCGAAAATCAAATGATCATAAAAACAAAAAAAGATGGTTTTGATTATTATTCACCTTGATTTGGATTAGGAATTTGAGATTTGATCGTTGATTAATTCCTTTCGCTTCATTCCTTAGCTTTAGATTGATTTATCTCTCTTTTTCTTCCTATGTAATGGCCATCTTTTCTTTATTTGATTTACTATTTTTGTTTTTGAGATAATGAATGTGAATAGAGAGTATAACCGTGAGTATAGGCGGTGCGACAATTCCTAATATGCCCCTTGTGTTAATTAATTGACATATAAAACCATTCATAAGCCCATTTATTTATTTAAACTCGGCCTCAAAATAAATTTTCAAATCTCAATCCCCTTATCTCTCTAATATTTATATTATTCTATTTAATTTATCTAATTAAATCTCTTGAATAATTTATTAAAAATTAAGGGTATTACAATGGTTTAGAAAAGAACATTTAGAATCTTAAAATTTAGCCATAAGCGGTTGCACTGCAGTAATAAAGAGGCGGTAATGTAAGAGAAAAAAATTGTAGTTAGTGCAGTTTAGGCTGAAGGGTTGATTAATAGGAGGTTCTAAAATTAAATAAAAGAAATGTTTAATTTATTTTGATTACGTTGGGATTTGACCTATTTTAATTTATAGGAATGAAGAGTGATAACGAAATAAGATTCTATGAATCAATCAAGTTAAAAATGAAGGTATTTTTTTTTGAAATAATAAGAAATGCAGATGCGAAGGAAGAGATGTATAAAATATGAAAACCCATAATTTGTACTATCTATTTCAGTAAAGAAAATGAAACATAATTCCTTGTAATTTCACATTGAACATGAATCCACTTTTAAGCGATTCATGGAGAATTATGACATTAACAATCCTCTTTAAGGGAGAAGTAGTTCTAATGCATTAAAAGATAGGATACTTAAGTATGATAAAAAAATTAGCGGTTAGTGCTATTCCGCCTTTTGGTTAGGCCGTGATACCAAGGAATTGACTAGAGACTGAGGATGATCCTCTCCGGAGATCGGTTATCTGCAAGTTCACGATGGATATAGGCAAACTTGGTCCGAGTCTAGATTGGGCCACAACCAACACAACATAGAAAACAGAGCTATATAAAGCAACATTCCAAATTTCAGGTCAATCGGAGTATGTGTGCTCAAGCTATAGAACGATCAAGATCCATAAGAAACATGCCAATCTCGTATCCATCATTTCGTATCGATCAACATCGGTATGAAATGTGTGCAACTCAAGCACTCGGCATCAGTCATTCGTATCCATATGGTTCAAGGTCATAATGATAGACTTCGACACTTCCCAGATCGACCACACATCACTTAGCCAGCAACTGCACTTTTCATGTCGATCACCTACTTGATCGGTATGAAGAGTGCCTATGATCGATACGAAGGTGGAAGCAAGGCATCGATACGGAAAGGAAGGGGTGGACGGATATGAATGAAGCAAGCCGCATATTTGAAGCTCCAAAAGAAGTAACCAACCCAAAGGAAGCGATCTCACCAGCAAATCATGGATCTCCACAAAACACGCATGTTACATCATCAATGCGAAGGGATCAATACGATGGGTTCAACCACACCATGTTTACAACCTTGATCGATCAATAACTCCACAACCACAACCCAAATGCAATGAAATTTTCACAGCAAGTTTCTCAACACATCAGAAACCTTCACGATCAATTGCAGCTTGATTGGAAAAATTTTTGATTGATACGAAGAGATGTTGGATCGATTAAGGATCGATCCCAAATGACTCCAAATCAATCGTCTGGGCCCACCTCGGCCTGAGAAAGGGTATTCGGAGATCTAAGGTAGATATTTCCAACTCCACATCTATATATAGCACATACATTGCAACAAAAGAAGGACCTTTATGCTACTGCTTGAGTTGAACCCTATTGTAATTCAAGTGTTAACTGTTGTACTATTGTATCTCAGTTTCTAATCAGTGATAAACATCAAAAACATCAAAGTTGACGTAGGCCATAATGTCAAACGACTATAAATTATTGTTTTATTTCTATTACTACTTATTTTCTTGGTGTGATTGTTAGATTAGCCTCATTTTTCATTTTACTTCTTCATTCTAATATTTTCAATTACATCCAATGAGTGTTGTGCCCATTTTTGGTACAAACACTTTGGTGCTTTCACCGAGAAAGGAAGATTCTCAACTCTATTTGGATCCCTTTGCTGCTACTAGATTACATAAATCCCCGAAAGTGATCCAGATCTATCTTCTAGTGTTTCCTTCCATTCTATTCAAATTATTCCAGCTCTAAGAAGAACTACATTCAACATGGTGCATACTACCAGAAATGCTTCCAACGCCACTGATCTGATGGAAGGGATAGGCAAAATCCAGCACAGGTGACTACTACAGGCCAAATACCAACCGGAGCTCCAGATCCAACCGGTCCAGTAATTAGAAAGGAATATCAGACCCTCATGGATGAACTCACTCAAAGCCATCAAGGACTCACGCAATTGATCCACGCCAACACGGAACATTACCTGAGCGTGGGAGTGAGAAAGGATAGGTTCTCCGAAAGGCTTCACGGTTTGTCATCCAAGAAGGAGTACTGTACATAAGGGGGTTTTGTGTTCCTTTACTCCAGTGTATCGCCCGTGATGAAATCAAGCAAGTGTTGCATGAAGGAGAATGCGACGATCATACTGGGGGGCAAGCCCTTGCAAAGAAGATACTATATAGGTAATACTGGTCAACCGCAAATCGAGACGCATCAGATTATTCTAAGAGATGTGATAGGAGACAGAAACATGCCAGAATTCTGAGAGCCACAGCAACCGAGATTACTCAATGGTTAGTCCATGGCTATTTTCTACATGGGGCATTGATATAATTGGGTCACTGCCTCAAGCCAAAGGTGGTGCGAAGTACGCCATCGTTGCAATTGACTACTTTACCAAATGGGCGAAAGTTGAGCCCCTTGCTACCATCACGACAAAGAAACAATCAGCTTTGTTGCGCTTAACATCATTTGTCGCTTTGGCCTCCCATGGAAAATTGTAACTGACAACCGGGCCCAATTCGATAGTGCCGAATTTAAGAATTTCTGTCGACGATATCGCATGGAGAAAAAGTTCTCGGCAGTAGCTCACCTTTAAGCAAATGGACAAGTCAAAGCTGTCAACAAAGTCATCAAGTCCATTTCGAAGAAACGATCGGAGAATGCTGGAGGTAAGCGGGTCGATTAGCTCCCCATGGCCTTATGGATATATCAAACTACCCACAATTCCATGATCGGCCACACTCCGTTCGTACTTTCTTACGACTCTGAAGTTTTTATACCAGTTGAGCTAGAGGTACCTTCTCACCGTATGACTTATTATAATCCGAAGACGAATGCCATCGTACTTGCAAAATCTCTGGATTTATTGGATGAAAAGCATGAAGAGGCTGATTTGAGGGAAGCCGGACATCGCAACCGAGTAGCCTGATTATACAATGCTAAGGTCCGACCTTGAACCTTTGAAATTGGCGATCTGGTGCTTAAACGAATCTATCTGGTCCCTTCACACATGAAACCGACATGGGAAGGACCGTATGTCATTGAACGGAGGCTTGGAGACAGCACATTCAAGCTATCGACCGCTGATGGTCTCACTCTATCGAGGGCATGGAACAACGAGAGTCTCCATCGCTATTACATATAAATGGCTTTCATTCATTTAGTATGCTTTCCTTTTGAAGTTTGTTTATGCAATTTGGGAATTTTTTCTTGTAATAAGGCAACCGACTTTGCCATGATTTCTTATTTCAACAATAAAGTGTAAACTCATCAAGCCATATTAGTGATTCCTAAATACATCATGCAACTGCCATGATGCATGAAAAGCTGAGTTCCATCTTACGGTGGGCTTCATTCAAAAAGAGATTGACCATGATCGAATCGGTCACTAGCTAAATGAAACCCCGAGCTCGGGGAAATAAGAATCAATTAAAAGAGAGTTGAAATACGACAATTCTGCAACAAACTTCAACTCTCAGAGTGTGAGCTGAAGTGCAAACTTCAAAATCGGGATGTGAATCGACTGTCCAGCTCGAGGAAGATGGATCCGTCCATCCACGACCTCGCCTCCTAACTTGGCTCGAGGAGGATGGATCCATCCATCCACAACCTTGCCTCTTTCCAAGCTCGGGGAGGATGGATCAGTCCATACATGACCTCGCCTCTTTCCAAGCTCGAGGAGCATGGATCCGTCCATCCATGACTTTGCATCTTTCCAAGCTCGAGAAGGATGGATCCGACCATCCACGTCCTCCACCTTGGTGCAACCTAGATAAATTATTAGAATCGAGGTTAGGCCAGGACCCGCTAGACCTCCACCGACTCTAAGATCCTGTTCCATCTCAGCCTTAATTTCCCTCATTATTTGTTCCTCTCGGTCCATTCACTCGCTCTTTGGAATACTGTCAATCGGGCCCAAGAAGCTCGTGATAATAACGTCTTCATCTACATTAAAGAGCATCTCAATGCTTGGATCCCTTTGGCGGCTGAGAAGTGCTTCCATCAGTTGGCCGTCAAACATACAGCCACTATCATGCATCTCCCCAGCCGAAGTAGTAATCGTCATAGTTGTGGCCTTTGTTGTTAACGCCTCCTGCTCGTGATGAATTTATTGAGTTGAAGAAGGGTTTGCCAATGCAGAATCTAACTCTGAATAAAGATAAGATAATATATTAGTAATATCCTCTGATAACGTTCCTACATGTTGAAGAGAACTGACAAGAGTAGCTTCCTCGGATTGGCTCCCGGGTTGAGCTGACATGCCTTTCGGGCTGCGCTCGATGACTGGAGAGAGATGTGGCCTGTCGGGATCATTCCCGGGATGACTGGCGGATTGGTAGAAGATATGGGCGCAGGTTGAGATATTGAGGGTACCTCAAAAGTAGCGTCATGGTGTTTGCCCTCAGATCCTTCTCCAACCACTATGTATTTAACACCCAGTGTTTCTCTTTGGAGCGAGATAGTTGTGTCATGAAGGACTTTGGGTTCATCTCAATCAACACTTGAGCTTCCAATTCAAACTCATCAATGGTTGAAACTTTGTGGATTGCCTTTTCATCTTCAACCAGGTGGTTCCAAGCCTTATACAATTGGAAGGGATAGTCCTTGGCAAGCCAGTTCAAGTTGCGATTCCTTAAGACGTTTGCATTGTAGGTGACCAAGAGGTCCTCGAATTCACCATCCATCTTGGCCTCGATGGCTTTTACTTCTCTTTCGAACCTAGTGTCGGCTTCTATGGCATTTTGATTTGCAGTGTCACTCTCTTCTCTCTGCGTCACTGCCTCCTCGTATGCTTCCCGGACAACCTTATTGGCTTCATCTTTTTCTTTCGTGGCCTCGGTTAGCTTTGCCTTTAATTCAACAACTTCTTTTAGCGCAGCATCCCTTTCTTGCACCAAGTCCATATGGGTTTTCCTCATTTCTTCCATGGACTTCTTAGCTTCCTTTTCTCCTTGGTCAACCTCCATCTTAGCTTTTCTTGAGGAGTCAAGTTCATTGGAGAGCATATCTATTATCTTGTCCTTGTGAGAAAGATCGCCCTCCAATTTCTCAATCGCCCTGGCTCGTTCAAATGACACAGCCGTGACCCGCTCTGCCGTCTTAACCCACTCACGGTATTGGCTGTATGCATCGTGCATGTAGTCTTGCACCAGTTTTCCTATATCGTTTGGGATTTTCTTCAAGTCGAGGGGAAAGTGGAAACCATTGAAGCATATGTTCGAAAAATCCTTCTTCAGTTTAGCAATGCGGATGGCTCCTTCCCCCGTTATCTCTATAGCAGTTTATTCTACGACAGTGGGAGCGGCTGTTTCACTTCTGCGGCATTGTTCGCTATTTTTTAGAACATGAGATGGTGCTGTTTGGTGCAAAGATTCAGAAGAGGACTTGCTAGGGCTAGAAGTTTTAGTAGGTGCTTTTGGTGGCGGAGATTGTGACTTGGAGCGTTGCTTGCTTTGGTAAGAATTTTCTTTTTCCCTATCATAGCGCTCACATTCCTGGCTAGAATGGTAGCCACAGCCATAATCTCTCTCACTCTCGCAGCAATGAGATTCAGAATGCAATCCAGACGATGGGCACGAGGAGCGGAGTTTATCGAGCATAGAACCTTGTATCACCATTGTATCTGCAAAAAAAAGGAAAAAATCAGTTGCCACTATATATTGAGAAGCACATGATGGAATGTCATGTAATGCCGTGAAGTGTGTGTTATGCATGTGTAAACCCCCAACCGACCGGTCGTAGCAGCTTTAGTTATTGGAGTTGACTCCCCTATATATATTGAAATTAGGCATGTGTCGTATTTGAAGGGGAGTGGAGCCCCTCTAACCCAAGATCAGTGGATGACGGTATGTCCACAGAAATGGGAATTTCCGATAGCCGCTTCAGCGAGTTTTCTGTCTGCAAAGAAAAGGTCTGTGGACCTATAGAAGTAGTCGCTAATTGAGTTGCTTCGATAGTCTTTTGCCACTCAATTTTATAGATAGGAGTTTTGCCTTTTCTCTTTAATTCATATGGCCGAGGGCCTTGCGGTAGCGCGACCGTGGGGTCGTGACTAGCTTCTGTATCCTCATCATCGCGAGGTTCGATGATTGTTAGGCCAGGCATGGCTTGAGCTCCCTCAACTGGGGGGCACGATAGGAGGACGTCTTCTGCCTTGCCTTGCTGGGGCTACTATTGGAATCCCCATGAGTCCCATGCTCTATCCTTTCTATAAAAGCCCGACGGCGATCAAATTGTCATCAGTGAGAACTTCATCTATTTCTCTTGACTCAGCTGGCACCGCTTGGAGTATCCTCACTATCTCTTTACACCATGCTCCTTCGGGCCATGGAATAAAAGCTGTAAAAGAAACATAACGGTGTATTCCGGATCAATCTATATTATCCAATTATGGTTAAATAGCAAAACCAACAGTAACACTTATATCTGGCCAGCCATCTCCTAGCAAATCCTAGTTGGCATCTTACATAGAACCACTCCTTTTTGAAGTAGATAAACTTGCTCCATGTGCTTGCCGCCACTTGGCAGTTCCTAATAGCCTCCAGGATGGTGAATGATGGATTATCCGCTCGACTCTTCACATTGACTAAATATCTGATCTTGTTGACAGTCGGGCGACGAAGGAGATGTTCCATAAATATTATGTACAAGATGTTGAGTAGCGCATATCCATTCGGATGAAGCTAAGATTGCGCGATCCTTAGATAAAACAAGGCGTCCCTGATGAATTAGTCGCATAGGGGCATTGTTCCAGCCTAGCACATAAATCTGTTGCATGCGATGAATCCCTCCAAGGGATAGTGTGCTCTATCTTTCAGACCTAGTAGCCGGACTTTTTCAAACGACAACCCATGCCTAAGGAAAATTCTACCCAGCACTTCTTCCATAACCTTGGACAGGAAAGAATCTATTGGATTCATTATCACCACTGCATTCGGCAATTCTTTTGGAGCCGGATTCACTATATTAGCCGGGACGCCCGACCTATCTATTCTGGAGAATGGAGGACTTTGTGCTTGTTGCTTTTCTAAGCTTCCAGGATCCATAGCTATCAAACTCAGTGAAAACCACTATTATATGGTAGAAAACCCATATCCCCCCAGTGCAAAGTGAATGATCGTGTTGTGTAGTGAAGTGCTGCACGATACTTTAAATTTCTACAAGGTTAAGAGACGATAAAGAAATTAGACTTCAAAATCCTACCCAAGGGACCATCATTGCTGACTGTCTCAACGTGCCATTCTACCTTTGGACAACGATCCATTTTAAAAGTTTTTTATGTTTAACAAGTCATGATTTCGTCGACGAGCTTTGAAGGATAGTCATATATGCAGTTCTACGGGAAAGTTCAAATATGCAAGGCTAAATGCTCGTCGGAGTCCAATGTTCAAATGTGCATAAGATATGAAATTCATATCCATCATAATTAATTTCGAATCGTTCCCCTAAAGCTAACAATCGTATTGATCAAAATAGCCAGACCGATCAACAGTTCATATCGATCAAGCACTTCGTAACGGTCTTCCCGTATCGATCACTCAATATCGATCGCTTCATATCGATATGTTCCCTACGGCAACACCTGACCAGTCCAGAAAACGGTGCACTCATATTGATCCATGAGCTCTGGCTTCAGATCAAACAGAAGGTGCCTCACCCCATATCGATACGAGTTGCTTCATCTTCGATCGATCATCTAACTATTCCTTCCGCATCGTTTCAAGAGGCCTACTTTTCTCCTCGATCATGGGAATTGATTTCCACTACATCCATCATCACACTTTTTTGCATCGATCGCATACGTGATCCAGTGAATCGATCCATGGCAATTTCTTCACATCCACCATCTCTAAAAATTCATACATCTAGATCGATTTCATGTCCATCCCCTCGCATCGATGCAAGATCACCACCTGAGTTAGTCAGATCCAGAGTCAGTGACTCCGTATCCTTTTTTCCTCTCTAGCTACCCTCCTTCTTCTCCTAATCTCCAAATCACCATTAGCAACGCTCTCCACTCCACCTCAGCTGCCCTCCGGCGAAAACGACGCCGGAGATGGAGATTATGGTGAATGAGGGGGCATGCAAATCGAATCTCAACATTATAAGCATGATTCAATCAATGATTTGCCTAAGGTTTAAGGGGATTTGGATTGGGTAATCAGGATATGGTTTGAGACGAAGAACAGTTCTTCCCTTTTTCTTTTTTCCTTTCTATGATCGGTACGAAATAGCAAGATGAAAAAAATATGCAAAGTACAAAAAGGTACCATGTACTTGTGTTTGGATCGTTTGTATCCATTGATACAAAATGCATCTAAATCCCTATATCTCATGTCGATACGAATCCACTCTAATGCACCTTAGATCAATCTAGGAGAGGATTGATATAAAGAGTGGCACCAAAACAACCATTGATCGCTGTTACAGCTTGGATTCCACATCGATCCAAGAGAGGATGATACAAAACTCGATCCAAAGGGAACCATCAATCGGTGGCATGATCTTTTTTCACCAAAATCCTTTTTCATTTAAAAAAACTTAACAACGACCCATGAATGTGCAAGCGTGAACGGGAGTCAAGTCCAAATACATAATTGTACCTACATGCTATAATAACATTTGAATTTTGAAGTTAACAACTGTTGAATTCTCACCTAGTGAAAATTAGAACAATAACAATGAATTGCTAACACTTGACCTTCAACTACAACAAAGACTGCATGGTCATTGGCAGTTTATAACTCAATATTTATACTATTGGAAATCGACTAGGAGCCATGTCTATTGAAAATTACATCTCTAGACGATGGGACAACGACTATTCAGCGAATCAGATAGAGCCTTTTCAGAATAAAGATTGAAGCTCTTCAAAGCACATCATGTTCCCACATGACGTACTTTGGGGGCATATGTTATCCCGCCTTTTGGCAAGGCCGTAATACCAAGGACTTGACTAGAGGCCGAAGAAAATCCACTTCGGAGATCATTTATCTGCAAGTTCACGATGAATGCAGGCTAAATTGGTACGAGTCCGGATTGGGCCATAACCAACACGACATGATAAACAGAGCTACGCAAAGTGACATACCAAATTCCAGTTCAATCGAAGATCGTATGCTCAAGCTACAGAATGATCAAGATACATGAGAAACATCCCAATCTCGTATCCATCATTCTTATCCACCATCTCATGTCGATCCGCATCAATACGAAATGAGCATAACTCAAGCACTCGGCATCGATCATTTGTATCCATATGGTTCAAGCTCATAATGATGGACTTCGGAACTTCCCAGATTGATCACACTTCACTTAGACAGCAACTGCACTTTTCGTATCGATTACCTACTTGATTGGTACGTAGAGCACATCCTATGATCGATCAATAACTCCACAACCACAACTACAAATGCAATGAGATTTTCACAGCAAGTTGCTCAACATATCAGGTACTTTCATGATCGATTGCAGCTTGATTGGAAAACTTCTGATCGATACGAAGAGATATTGGATCGATCAAGGATCGATCCTAAATGATTCCAGATCGATCATGTGGGCCCACCTCGACCTAAGAAAGGGGATTTCAGGAGCTAAGGCAGATATTTCCAACTTCACACCTATAAATAGCACATCGATTGCAACTAAAGATGGACTTTTATGCTGCTGCTTGGGTTGAACTCCATTGTAATTCAAGTGTTAACTATTGTACTGTTGTATCTTAGTTTCTAATCAGCAATAAACATCAAAACCTTCAAAGTGGACATAAGCAATAATGCCAAACCACTATATATTCTTGTTTTCTTTCTGTTACTGCTTATTTTATTGGTGTGATTGTTAGATTAGCCTTATTTTCATTTTACTTCTTCATTCTAATCTCTTCAATTACATCCGACGAGTGTTGTCCCCATTTTTGGTACAAACAGTTAGAAATAATGTTAGTAAATTTTATTAAAAATAATGTTGGTAATCTAATAAAGGAAGCTAAACAAAGGAAAATATACATTTTCCACTGTTATGTGCATTTAATTTAGGTATCTTTTAAAAGCCCCCTTCATGCTAATTGAGACTTTACCCCATGGTTGATATTTGAAAGAGTTTGAAATGTGAAAGAATTGATAGAATGAGAGTTGTTCTTATCTACTCTAGTTCTTATAATTTAAAGTTATGAAAGGTGTTTTAGAAACACGTATATGTTTTTAGAAGAAATGGTTTGGTGAAATGATTATGTTTTTGAAAGAAAAACTTAATTAATGACTGAATTAAAAATCCCATATTTTTATGGAACAAAAATCTGCAAAAGAAAATGTTGATTTTATTTTGAACTTAGAAAATCTAACGTTCCCTTTCAAGTTTAGGGAATAAGTTATATTCAAAAATCTTAAAACCTAAGTTTCGAAAAGATTTAAAAGCACCAAGCATTTTTGAATGTGATAAAAGTTTCTAAGTAACACTTTTAAAGGCAAAGTTTTGCGATTAGATATTTAAATTATTTTTAAAGTTTCCATTTTTGAAGAAAAATGATAAAGTGTAAATAAACATTTAAAATATGTAGTAGATAGAAATTAGTGTCTATGTGAGATAGGGAAAAAGAATAAGGTTATGAAGGAGACAACAATGACTACTTTTGGAAAAGTATCAAGGAATCCCCATTGAGTATGAACACTAGAAAAAGCATAGGAATATTATGTTGATGTGTGTTTAACCCATAAAGATGATATTAAAGGGAACTTGATAAGTTTTGGAATATGCTTGTAGGAGGCTTATGAATAAAGGATACCAACGATTGAGAATACGATAAAAGAATGGGATTAAGAGAACATAGTAATAGATGGTAATGAGGTGTGTTTATGGAAGATATTGGTTGACTTAAGTTGGGGAAGCACAAGAGGAAATGAGAAAGATTATTTTCCTAAGCTTAGTTTCCATTTAGTATGAACACTACATAGATTGCATTTATTCTGCACTGTAATAAGAATGAAGGAAGGAAAAGATTTGAAGATTTATGCTAAGGCATGGCCTGTTTGGAAAGTCCATTCTAATTGCGGTGGTAGTTAGTGGTGTTGTATTTTCTTCCAGTGTTAGTTCACTTTTTTGTGGCTTATGAGCATTATTTGTTGCAATGGATACGTTTAGAGAAATATAACTTTTTATGTGTTTTCAAGGTAGATCATAATGATTTGAGAAAAAGGTAAAAGAAAGATTTCATGAAGTCCCTTAATTAATGCAAGGGAAAAGAAAATAGTTGAAACTATAAGTTAAGAAATGAATTCAGAAGATTTATTGAATTAACAACTAAATGAAACTAAAATGAAAATGTAAGTTTCGAAAAATAGAAATTTTTCGAATGATAAATTTCAGAAGATGGAGGATAGATTTATGAAGTGGTGAGCCACATTTCAAGGTTCGTGTTCCTTGAAGATAAAAATTTAAAGTTCAACATGTTTGTTGGTTGATATTAATAAGAAAGAAAAGTTTTTCAGAACTTAAAATTTTTCCGTGCAATTAAGTGGAATCAGTTTTGGACGGTGGACGGTTGGCTAGATCCTGATGTCAGAAATGTGGAAAATTATTTATAAAATGTAATAATGCATATATTTTGTAAAAGAAATTTTTTATGTGAAATTTATTTATGAAATTTTTTCATTATAAGGAATATAAATTTGAAAAGAAATACAAATATCTTTGGAAATATTTTTAAAGTTAGAGATATGGAGTTTTAGAAATTTAAATATACCACATGCTAACATTGGGGAATAGTCGATAAGTTGATTAGTATAGATTTTACTACATTGCTGTATTTGTAGTAAAAGGGATACGGTGAACGACAAGAAAGCTGTTTTGCAAAGGAGCATTTTTCCCTGAATACCTTGCCGATGAGTGAAAAATTTAAAAGGGATGATTTTTGAAACAATAATGTTTTTGAACTTTAAAAATAAAAGTTAACAGTGCAAATTGTGCTTGGAAAAATAGGAAAAGGATTGTGTGCAAATGAGTAGATCCCAAGGTACAGTGGAACAAGGTCATGTAAGAGAATGATGGAAATGTGGAATTATCCATCTAGACCATTTCCAAGCATAAGAAGATAGGTTTAGAAAATAGAATTTTTCATGACTTGGATGTTGGCAATGGTGTGCTAGAAATTTGAATGGTAAGGATTGGATGGAAATTTTACCGAACAACCTTCAATTTATTGGAGTGTGGGAAAATTTAAAAGAAAAATTGTTTCGATTTTTTAAAAAGTTGCATTCATGTAGAACGGGCAGTATAGGATGTGAACTGAACTAGATCTGCAATTAATTTAATTTCTATATAGATCTCTTCCTATATGCTTGAGTCTGATAATTTAATTTCAAGTGAATTCATATGTATGAAATGTTAAAGAATGTAACTTGCCTAAATGTTTGTAGTGATAATTACAGAAGCGTAATGATTAATATTAATTCTGCAATTACGTAATGATTAGTTTCATTTCTGTAATTATGTAATGATTATATTTAATTCTGTTAATGTGAAATGATTTTAATTATTAGTTTTATGTCAGATTTCTTAACTGAACACACAATGAATTAAGATTCCATTTTTCTTGATGTTGATGAATGATACTATAAATAAAGCAAACCGGACTTTTAGGATATTAGTGACATTTTAATTTATTGGAATGTATGTTATTAGAAGTGGATTTCCGTATATTATCAAATTCGAACTTAGCATAAGTGTGATGCTTGAAATGACAAGAAATCAATATATACTTATAAAAAGAAAGAGATGTATTAAATCGAGATGATTATTGTATTTTATACTGTCTATTTTAATTAATAAAAGAGAATTTCTTGTAATTACAAACATCGCACAAACTGCCTCTTTAGGATAAGATATGAAAATTTAATATGTAACAGTTAAATTGTTAATGTTTGATTCCAATTTATTAAAATATAGTAAACCCCAAAAGTAGAATAATGATATAAGAATGTAGCTTAAATGTTAATAAAATGGATACTAATGAAAAGGAAAGTCTGGAGTATAGGCAAGAAAAAAAATAAGAAATGGAATTGAAATAAAAGGATGAACTAATGAACGTTGTAGCAATAATACTGATGTCTGAATTTCAGAAGCAGTATTTAACGAAATAAAAGATAAACACATAGTAAGACCGAAGACTTAAAGTTGAATATAAAAGATGTTGGGGCAATAAAGAAAATAATAGAAGAATAAGTACACATATGTCTGAAATATGTATAGTAGCCTCGGATATGTTTTAATGATGGGTGTGAATAATTATAAATTGTCTGCTATAATTATAACGGACCAATGTCTGAAAGTAGTTAGACTAGTTGGAATGCTAAAAATATATCCAACCAATAGGATCCATGGTGAGTGTACATTCCATACTAGAGGGGTGCCCCTAAGTGTGGAATGTGCTTATTGCCATGATTATAAATTTTCTGTTATAATTATATCGAATGCACAGACAAATTAGGTTTGCTTCAAATTTTTTAAGTGGAGGTAATTCCTTGATTGCACTAGACAATCTAAATGGAGGGTGAATGAGATCGCACTTATGCAACGTGGCTTGAAATGTTTGCTGTGCCTGGGTACCAAAATGAGTTGCAACAGGTGTACGAAAAAGGCTAGTGTACTTGGGTTACACCTAACAAAGGGTAGGAGTTTCGTATTTCTGAAGCTCGGCATCGGTCTCTTACGGTCAATGGGAAGGACACGGTTACGCCTAACTTATCTCTTCCGCCTACCTAGATTGGTTCAGTTGGGTTATGCTACGTCACAGCTGTTTGTTGATTTGTTTGATAAGGCAAGGCTATTTAACCTATATAAAGATTCCATCAGAACATAGACGGGATGGTGGTGCGTGGAGCCTAAAATCCACAGGATAAGAAATAGACAAGGGTATACAAAGGGCTAGTGTAGGTGATGAAAATCCCCGAACCATTAGGATCTTATGGACTTGAGGACGTTGGTGTGCACCTTAGGATTTCCTTGGAGATACGATGATGATGGATCTTTACGAGGTGCCGAGCGATTGATACTAGTGGGGATAGCATCTCGATTCATTAGTGTACTTGGGGTGTGTGTGTATTTACTATTATAGACATAGATCTACTGGGTATAGATGGGTAGGTTACGTGGCAATGGAGTCACAGCGGCCAATTATAAAATCTAACATGACATGAAATAGTGGACAATCGACATAAGTTACAATTATTTATAAGATGTACAATTTACCAGTCACCGGAATGTTGTTCTAACCCCTCCTCATTACAACCCACAGGATTTAGAAGGGTGTTACTCTTATTGGTTTGGAGAAGTTATCTGGCTGAGACTCCTGACATTTGAGATGTTCATTTTTGGTTAGTAATTATATCGATCTATTATACTTTCTTATTTCCACTGTGAGATATACCATTAGTGCACTGATATACTTTCCTTTTTGCAGGTTACCAAACCAACATTACGTATTTTAGTGGACTTGGGTTTTCGGATTAGCAAAAATCCGGGACCACTCAAATGTCGGCTGTTACACTATCTAAAATTCCATTACTGCTAGGTAGCTTAATAATTCTCCTAAAAAGCCAGCCACATAGTTGAATGAAAATGGTGACAAAGGGTCACCATGCCTAAGCCAGCGTTTTGATTAGATATTATTACCTAAAATACCATTTAGCATAATACTTACCGATCCTAAGAAGAGCCATGATCCATTCAACCCATTTTGCGCTAAAACCCCTAGCCAGTAATAAGTCATTAAGGAACGACCAATCCAAAGAATCAAAAGCTTTCGCAAAGTATAGTTTTAAAAGCGCGCAAGTGACATTATTTTTATAGCAAAAACTAACGAACTCCTGAACAACGGCAACCCCATCTATTATATTCCTACCATTGATAAAAGTAGTCTGTAAATTATCAATTAGATCATTCACTTTGGAACAAATTTTATTTACTAATACTTTCGTGATAATTGTAAAAGTGCAGTTTAAAAGAGAAATAGGTCCGAAATCTTATAATTTGTTCGCACCAACTTTCTTGTATAATATAATTATTTTAGCAAAATTAAACCTACCTAATTACAGTTTAACTGTAACACGCCATTAATCGAATGATCAGTAATTAACTACCGACAACCGTCGAAAATGGTAATTTTACAAATGTCGGAATTTGGCTACAAAACTTACACCGTGGAGTCACATCTTTTTATTCAATTTCCATTTATAAAATTTTACGACCAGGAAAAAGATATTAACTTTGAATATTTCAGCTCAAAGATAATTAATATGTAATTAAGGAAATAAATGTAATTATTTAATGTCGTATTAAGATAACTTGCTCAATGTTAAGTGAAATCAATGTTTAGTTAGATCGGTTAGATTAGTAAGAAATGACATATAATGAGAAACCGATGAACGTATAACAAATATAGGCAATCGATCGAACCTTAATTGGGACTGGTCAGCCGTTTATGTGCTGGGGATTGTAAATTGAACCTAGGTCGAATGGCCCCAATATAACATAATATAGCAGTTGTCATTGATTTGAACCTCTACAAGTGCAAGCCTAACTCCTCACTATTCTAATATTTTCTGAAGAAATGGCGAAGCTCTACCATTTTCTCTGCTCCTCAAATTCTAAAATCTATGTAAACTATAATATATATATATATATACATACATATATATATATATATATATAAGGGGAGAATAGCGGAGGATAACAAAAAAGGAGAATAGGATCAAATTGAATACCCAAATCCAAGGTAAATTGTAAATCCAGATCTAAATTAATTTCGATTCATTTGTCGGATATAATTTTCTAATGAATATGTATACGCTTTCAGCACATATTTCGACAGGAAGAAAATGGAGTCAAACAGGAACAACAGGGTCCAGATTTGAAGATTTGGAAGCCTAAAATGAGTGGGATATTATATCTATATATCACTTTAAATACGATCCTTGTATGCCTGAACAAAATTATTTTAGAGTTGTAGGATTAAACATATACAGGTAATGATCTTGAAAACCATGTCTACATATTATGTAAATTGTTAACTTGAATTAAAAAATGCATGTACTTGAATCCGAAAAGTAAGGGTGAAAGTAGTCCCTAAGTTAATGAATTTTATAGTAATTCCAAATTTGTTGGTTAACCAAAACATATCGTTAAATATGAACGAAAGTTATTATAAATTAGATTGGGATTTAAGTAATATTTTAATTTAGTGGAATGAAATGTGTTGCAATGTAAATTTCTATATATTGTCCAGTTTTATAAATATGAATAAAAGTGTATTATTTGAAATAATTAGGAATATCTAAAAGTAAGAGATGTATAAAATATGGATATTTACTATATTTTGTACCTTCTATGTCAATAATAACAAAAAATATAATTTCTTGTAATTCCAAACGTAACACAAATATTCTTTTAGATAAGTTATGAAAATTTAAACATTAATGTTTCCTTTTAGAGAATGTAATTTCAACGCATTAAAAAATTGAAATCCCTATGTATAAGATCAAGTATTGTAAGTGGATATAATAACGGTAATTCAATTATATATCAAGCATATGCAATAAGATAGAAAATAAACGAAAAGCAAAGAAGTACAGGTAAAGCAACGAAATGAATAAGAAGATTATAATAATCAAAGGAAGATATTAATAGTTGACAAGAAATAGTAGAATACACACAATAGTCCCAATTAGAAGTTAAGCAGTAAAAGATAATTAATTTATTAAATTAAAAATTAGCGGTAGACATTAAAATGGCATTAAAGAAACAAGATTTAAGTTTTGTAAAAGTAATTGAACACAACAGTTGAACACAACAGGCATAGTAATTAAATAAATTTATATAGCCTCAAATATGCATTTAAAATAGGTGTGAATTCTCGGATCAAGCCAATAACTTAAAATTGATAAAATTACAAACTTATTGGTGTAAACATTGTTTAATTGATTATATGAATATTTTTTTAAGTCTTTAAGATTCTACTTGGAATGATGTAATTAACAATCACAAAAACAATTGCAAAATCAAAGTGCAGGTAAAAGTACATGCAGTAAAAGTAAAAAAGAAAGAACACACTAAGATTTTATATGCTAACCAGATTTTTTAACCCAGCAGAATTCGAAAGGAGTTTAAACATTTAGATTAAGCTAAACCGACTCAAAACTTGACTAAAAGACCTAAAAGAGCATAACAAATCTCTTGCATCATACTCATATGACTCCGTTAAGCTCACCCAACAAGTGTGGACTAAAAATAGCCTACCTTTTCGGAGCCACACCGATCTGATCCAATCGGATCGGTTTCGATCCGAATTGGTTGATCATTGGTCTTCTAAATCTCTTGCATCATACTCATATAACTACACTAAGATCACCCAATAAGTTGGTAACGTTCCAAGCATCCGAATTCAAGAAGTGAAGGTTTGTTTGATTCATTATATAGTTCACTCTAACTCACAGGTGAAGCGTCATCGAAACAAATCAACAAGCTACGAAATTACATAAAGAACATCATATCGAAGCAAGAAGACAACCAAGTAGTCAAAGCATAAAAAATGCTTAACTGTTTGGATCGGTACCGATCCGATCTAGTTGGATCTGTACCGATCCAAATAGTTTGCTTCGATAGCCTCTAAACTTCTTGGGCTTCCTCTGCATGACGACTACAGGCTTCTGGCAAAGTGGGTCTGGCCCAAGTACTCTCCAACTCCTATAAATAGCATCCCATCTGCAACATGAAAGTGATCTCTGGACTGGCTGCTGCAACTCTGCCATCACTATTCTTCACTCTTCTTCTCTCACATAATAGTCATAAAGTAGCAAATAGGATCCTCCATGCCTCCAAGTATTTCTGATATAGATCTAACTTAGGCGATTCAATCGTATTGTAATCCATATCAATTTTGTAACATCAGCTAGTTTATAAACAATATAATGCGGATGTAGGCTTTGCTAATAGCCGAACCGCTATTAAATTCTTGTGTCTCTTTACTATTTCGGCTCTTTTTTCATTCATTTTCTATATGGTTTGCTTCGAGAAATAGGCTGGTGCTTTCACACTCAATTCAGGATGTTGATCCATTTTTTGGTTAACATTTTGGTGCTTTCACTGAGAAATTGGTGAATCTAGGCATAGTTCTAGCTCTTTGCTTTGAATCCAGCTGATTCAGAAGTTAGATCAGAAAAGTTAGCTCGAGGAAAGTTAGATATTTGCTGTTCTTATGGCTCCAAAGAAAAGATCTACATATGGAGGGTCTATAGAAATAACGCTTGGTCATGATGAAACAAACACCCACCAAATTGAAGCTAAAAGTAGAAACCATGATCCAGGCAACATTATTTATTCAGTCACAAACATTGGTTTCTGGGGATGGATATTGGCATGATTTTTAGACAACAATAAACAACTTGAATATCCATGTCAACCATGAATCACAATTGCAGTATAAAATTTGAACCCCGTCACGATAAAGAAGAAAGACTGATAAGTATAAAGCTAAAAATCCAAATCAAATTGATAGCCCTTGTCCTGGCAATTCTATCTTAAGTGGCGGCAATGTTCGATCTCAGATCCACTCACGGGGTTTAAATCACACCATGAGGTCCAAGTGACTACTCGTATTCAAAGCGAGAATTCTTTGGAAATGACTTTAATGCAGTAATCATTTATTTTGGGGCTGAAGATTTTGGGAAAAATTGATTTGTTGTCAAAGAAGAGGAGGAGAGGTCGATCTAATTTTATAATGAGAAATTGGATTCTAAAGGGTTTAACTCGGTACCAAAAGTGGATGGATTTCTTTAACTACGAAGGAAGCAAATTAAGACTCTACTAATTGCCAAGTTAACGCATTCGTCGAAGATAATTCGCTATGAACCAACTTGAACCGGTTGACCGCATTCAAATAAGCTCCACCTTCCATTTACTTGAAAGGATGTCTAGGTCGTTTGAAGGGGATATAATCAATATAAAGCATATGCTATAGAAAGTTATGGACTTTAAGAGATAATTTAAAAAAAAGCCTCGACCAACTAACGAAAGGATGGTTGTCAAATAACACTCTGGCTAAATCTATGAAGGAATGGTGCGGCAACCTAAAGTGATGCCTTCTCATCCATCTTTGTCTTACTTTCTTTTTCAAATGAGCCTTACCGGGACACTAGGTACATTGCAGATAGCACAGCAAAGGAAACACTTCTATGCCATCGAACAATGAATGAATAAAACAGGCTTACTAACTGCCGGATCGACGGCTCGTATCGATCCCTCCTAAGAATCGGCATTTCTCTGATGGCTTTGAGAAGGTCTGCCAAATGAATAGATCCAACATCCTTGACTCCATGTACCGATAATTTTTTTTCTCACGAGCTGAATCTTGAAACTCTTCTTGGAGTCGATGAGTTATCATTGTAAGGCTGCCTGGTCAATGAACATCCAACCAAAATCCTTCTTGGGGTCGATGAGTTATCACTCCAAGGATGTCTGGTCCACGGACATCCAACCACAGAAAACCCTATACAAACCAAAGCAATGTGACGATACTTCACGAACTAAAGCATCGTGAAGGCGATCAATGGTCATCCGATCTAAAAATCCTTCATGAACTAAACCATCGTGAAGGCGAACCGGTAGATCAGCAGTCATCTGATCCAAAAACCCTTCATGAACGTGAAGGTCCTTCATGAACTAAAGCATCGTGAAGGCAAACCGATATATCAGCGGTTATTTGATCCAAAAACCCTTTGCGAACGTGAAGGTCCTTTATGAAATAAAGCGTCATGAAGGCGAATTGGTTGATTAGCGGTCATATGATCCAAAAATCCTGCACAAACGTGAAGGTCCTTCATGAAGTAAAACGTTGTGAAGACGTACCGGTAGATCAGAGTCATCTAATCCAAAAAATCTTCACAAAAGTAAAGGTGTTTCATGAACTAAAGCATCATGATGGCGAACCGGTAGATGAGCGGTCATCTGATCCAAAAAAATCTCTAATGAACTAAAGCATCTTGAAGGTGAATCGATAGATCAGTGGTTATTTGATCCAAAAACCCTTCGTGAATGTGAAGGTCCTTCATGAACTAAAGCATCGTGAAGGCGAACCAGTATATCAACGATCATCTGATCCAAAAACCTTCATGAATGTGAAGGTCCTTCATGAATAAAAGCATCGTAAAGGTGAACCAATAGATCAACGGTCGTCAAATCCAAAATACTCTTTGCGAACATTAAGGTCCTTCGTGAACAAAAGTGTCATGAAGGCAAACTGGTAGATCAATGGTCATCTAATCCAAAAACCATTTGTGAACGTGAAGGTCCTTCATGAAATAAAGCATCGTGATGACGAACCTATAGATCAACGGTCATCTGATCCAAATACCCTTCACGAACTAAAATGTCGTGAAAGCGAACTAGAAGATCAATAGTCATCTTATCCAGGGCTCCCCAAAGTCAACAAAGTCACGCTCCAAATCCACAAATCGATAATCACATCAGTCAATTCATAGAATTAACAACGATTGATGAAAAAACAGTGCTGAATTTTAGAGCTTCGAAGTCGCTAAAAAAACAGCGCAAAAACTTTGCCGACCCTACGGTAAATCAGAGGCTGACTTGAATTAATCCAAGATTCGAAACCTGGGAGAACTAAGTACCTCGGATCTCCAATGTATAAGTCTCCGAAGATAGAGGCTTTCCCATGCTTTAATCATCTAAAAGACATAGCCGCATCCACTAGACCGGGCGAACCAGGGAAGTTGTGAGGAAACCCTAGATACAGTTCAAGCGCATGAACAGCCGTGTTGTATAAGGGCACCATGCACTCTTGACTAGCCATAACGAAGTCCAAGACTAATCATACCACAGTTCCGTTATGCCCGATCGAAAATTCTGGCATTCTGATAACTGCAGACTTAACGACCTAGCCAGCGCAACAAACAAAATAGAGGCGTAATGCTTGTTTACTCCTTCCCAACTCTTCCCTTACCACCATTAGTGACCAGTTCCTCTTTCTCTTAGAACGTGTGCTAGTTGAAGACATAATCTCTGAAGGCAGTTTGAACAAAAAGCTAAGAATGCTGCTCTAAACTCCCGTAGGCTATTCTTCATTTCCATTTTCACATGATCGGCCATAGATCTCTCCACCATTGCAACTCTATCTATTTGGTTGTGCACTTTGTCGCAAAACATAAAAGGATCATCCAAGCTATGGTTACCTGATTCAAAAACCATTAATCTCTTGGAACATACAAAGTAGTGTTCCAATGAAGTCAAACGACCAAATAGATAGGAAAAATCGACCCACACCACCTAAAAACTAATGTCGCCGTAGAGGCATTAGGGGGGACGAAATTTAAAAAGCTGTGCATCTTATAAGCCACGAAATTCCTAGGCCACGCATCTCGAAAGAAACACACTTCCTAGGCCGCGCATCTCAAAAGCCGCGCACTTTCTAGGTCGTGCATCTCATAAGTAGTGCATCGCTTCTTGAATCAGTGAAACCGCTTCTAAGAAAGCATTTGATAAGCTACGCATTTCGTAAGTCATGCATCGCTTCTTGGGCTAGTGGGATCATTTTCAAGAAAGCGTTAAAAAATTTCTATGCATGCCCATATATCTCCACCGTTTCTTGAGATATGGAATCATGTTCTCGAACCACGATCTCCTAATGTTGCATGAATACTGGCTACGTCAAGAAGGTCTCAACCATTCTAGTTCAACGAGTCACATTCATCTGCTGTCCTTCTAAGAATCAGTGTTGCTCCGGCAGCATTGGGAAGGCCTGAATCTTTTACGTGCATCCCCTATGCCATGCTTTGCTTCTTGGATTAGTGGAACCACATTCAAGTAAGCATGATCACATTGTGCACATCTTGTAGGCCGCACAGTCGCTACTTGTCACCTTAAGTAGTCGATGTCGCTCCAATGTCATCGATAACTTGTAAGTATTGGTAATATCTCGACAACACTGGAAAACTTGTATATTGCAGGTTTAACAAGAATCAATCCCTGCTATCCAAAAGGACCGACATTGCTCCAGTAGTGTCACAAACTTGCCAAGCTAAAAGATTGGCAATAAAACCTAATCTTTAACCAAATTCAATATAAAAAATGTCTGAAGTCAAGGCGTTCAAGTGACCAGAACCATCGGTGGTAGGAGTTGTGATGCAATTTTGATAGGGGGCATCTAGATAGCCGCCCATAACATCAAGTGTTTGGAATAACCTACCCACATAACACACTAACACTTGGCCAGGATAAAAAGAATCTCTCCCTGGTTCTGTTACGCTAAACAGAGAATTTCGGCAAACGTAAAAGGGAAGTACAATACGCTGAATGACTCTGGATTTGAAAGGGAAACTGCTCCAATCTGGTAGACATCAATATTGCCTCAACAACATCGAGATCTCTAGACCGTTATATCAATAAGAAAATCAAACTCTTTAAAATTCATCATTGCTCAAAAATAAGCGACAAAAGGAGGAACTTGCTATCGACTACATATAGACGACGACGGAAGACATTTCCAGTATCAAGTCATTGACGCATTGGTTTCAAAAGACGGAAATAGGTGCTCGACTGAGCCCCCAAACCCCAACTTGCAAAAATCCAGCGTAGCCTAAATATTGGCAATGCCCGGAGGGTTCTTCTTTCGACAATCTAACATGGCCCATAGACTAGCGACATTAGGAAGGATAACTCCTGATCGTCGTAGATTCATCGCGAGACTTTAGCGATGCATGGTATAATCAACCATGTAGTGATCGATCAGATACCTCTACTTCTATTTGCTGAAAACCATCTATTGTCTGAAGGTAGACAACGACAAGCAAAGAACACTTAGAATTGAGAAGCTAAACTAATGATTTCTGAAGATTGAAACCAATGAGTAAGGAGGAAAGTTATGACAACGTTAACACCCTAGCAGAGCACATATGGCATCGAACATGCAAAATTAATTATTATAGACAAAAGACAAGCATAACCAACCTCTTTCGACCCTTGATAAAGATGGGAAGAGTGCAAGTGTGTTGGGGGCGATGTAACGACTCGCCCTACGGTATCTAATCTTTTATAAGCACTCAGAGTTTAGCACTTGGGAGTGATGGGTTCTTCAAATGGAAGTCAGTCTGCAACAAAAACCAATCGGAGGAAATTCGACCCTGCACAAACAAGAGTACAATGGAATTGGTACAGCAATGACCCAGTACCACCAAAGTGAGCACGTGATAGTTATAAACAAATCTAAGTAATGGACACTTTTGGGACTCTCATTCTTCTGAATATGGAGTATCCTGGAATTAAGTAACGTTGAGAAAGCAGCCATATTGGGTTAAATGGAATCTACTTAACTTTATAGGGTCGAATGAATGATTCGATCCTAATCAACATGACTTTAACACTGCCCAAGGACAAGCAACACTAAGAAAAGACTTCTACATTCCAATCATCGAAGTGCTAGTTTTCGAAGACTGAAGCTAGTACCTAACTGGATTAAAGACAACACCGGACTGATGGGAAAACTGACAATCTCCTAAGTGTAGGTGTTGCCCTGGCAACGTCGAGGCATTCTCTTATTTCCAAAGTACCAGTGTTGCCTTGGCAATGACGGGAAACTTTCTATTTCTTAAGTACCATTGTTGTCACGGAAACACCGGAAAAATTTCTGCTTCCTAAGTACCACCTCGGCAATAACGAGAAATTTATTATTCCATAAGTACCAGTGTTGCCCCAACAATGCCAGGAAAACTTTAATCTACACAGTCAACGAGAAACACTCAGTGTAGTGAACCATCGATACATCTACTTCTAAAGATAGAAGTTGGTCCCAAACTACTATTGTCTTCGAAAAACTACTATTGCCCAAAGTTAGGAAACAATAAGAAGACATAACCTTCCAAAGCCTAATCAGACGATTCGGCCTTACATCGCAGGAATCAGCCTTGCCCGAAGATAAGGCGGTGCCGAAAGGAAATCCCGAGGATAGATTCACTTATGTGCTAAATTCTAGAGATAAAAGCTGATACACGACTGAACTTCCAGTATTCAACCTAGGAAAAATTTGATGTCATCCAGAGATAGGCAACTTCAAGAGAAGTTCGCTTGGAACCAAGCAGCTGAGTTGCCAGCTCTTGAAGGTAGGAGCTGACACATGAACATGACTTCCATGACGATGTTGGAAGTAAAGCAAGGCATGCAAAGCTAAGGAGAAGTAGAGAAATTTCTTGGACAATAAGAAATCATCGGACTTCCCCAATCCCATAATAGGATTGGTAGCCAAATCGGAGTAAATTGAATCATTTATCCCACAACTTTCCATCTCTCACAAATGCCCAAATATAAGCATTCGAAATAACTAGTCCCTTGGATAGGTATGAACGCACGAATACTTGGTCGAAAGAAGCATTGCTCAGTCTAAACACGAATAGCAATGAGATTGGTTAGATACCATTTTCGTCTCGTAAAATAGAGCATGTCAGCAACAAAATTACTAACCAATGAAACGAAGGATTTAACATTTAGAAATTTTCCATCGCTCAAAGCTTGGGGATGACGACAAGGGTTGATGACCTACTTAAGGTCCGACTAGATCACTTGGTCCCAACTCGCAAAGGGAATGCCATTGCCCGAAGATTGGAAACTCTAAGAAGAGACACCTAAAATGAAACTATCAATACATTGGCTTTCAGAAACAGAAGTAAGAGCTTGAATTAGATTTCATCTCCACCATTTGGAATCTCATGTTATTCGAAGATCCATAATACTAAGGAAAAATCCACATATTTGAGTCATCCTTACATGAACTTTTGAAGATAGAAACCAACACATGATTAGGATCTCAACACATCTTTCCAATACATATTGACACCACCATAAAATGCAGAGCTGTGAATCAAGTAGTAAAGTCCCTAGTTCTCGAAAATAGGATCTATCGTGTTAATTAAACTGGGGCAATCAAACATATCGCTTCAGAGACTAGTCTCCCAAAAATATATCAACTTAGTATTTAGAGTAATCAGTCAAACAGACTGGGGCATATACACCAACACTTTGCTAAACGAACTCAATTGAGCATGAACTTGACCGAGCATAGACAAGGATAGTCATGGTACTGGCTAGAATAAACTACCTCATAGTTTTGCAAAAAGAAATCCTCGAATCCGAGCAATTAAGCTAATAATCGCCGAAGGCAAAAGTTGGTGTGTAGGTTCCAAAAACCACAAAGGAAGGATATTACCAACCGAATAAGTCATGCATCAATTTCCGAACACTAAAGTTGTACCTAATCGAACTTCAATTACAAATGTACAAGTGTAGCTACACCTTATAATTTAACTATACTCAATCGTCCTAACACAACTGGAATAAAAGGCGAAACATAAGCTGTAGAGGATCTAGCTCCTAGAGGAATGGAGTTTCCTCCACCAGACTAAAGATGGGACGGCTGAAAAGTCATCTTCAACAACAAATCTTAGAACTCAACATTGTCAGGAATGTTTTAGTTTGAATAAGAACCCCGTAAGCCAAACACACATAATCCAAGGGAAATCGACCTAAGTCAAAGGGCATTGACCGAGGCAAGAGCATATGTTATCTATACAAAGTGGGTCCGGTGGCCCAAGCACCAAGAATGGACCATCTTTGTACAAAGCTTACTAATGTTATACTTTAAGATTATCTTTTTTGGTACTTACCCATTATCGACGAGAAATGGATAATGGAATTATTGTTCAAAGCAACGTGGAAAGCTTCTCTTTTCAGGATCATTGAAAGTGCAGAAACAAGAAAAGAAATGTAATGGAATCATCCAATATATCAATTTTGGAATTAATTATCAGGCTAGCATTCAAAACGACAATCAGAACTTAGACAATTCCTCGAAAAGTGAGTTGAAGATGGAAATCAAGATATCGGCTCCAAAACAGTGTACACTTGTCCAAGGCAAAACTCAACTTTCTATGATTCTACCATCTTCCTTTGAGATTACCACCATCCTGAAATTATCACATGGAGATTCAATACCAAACTAAAGCACTACGTAATCTCCAGGGTGTGGATAGCTTAGCTGGTATAGACGAGATGAATTCTAAGTAAAACTAGAATAAATGGCTAATGAACTACCAACCAAGTAACCGATCAAAAGTAGTTTAAGTGAAGGAAAATTACTTCGAAAATTTTCAACCCTTATCAACTCCAACTCATCGCATTGGAACTACATACCGGCCAATTGCCCTTGTAAATTTCGAGGCAAAGATTACATCCTCGGTAGTGAGAATTGAAATTAGAATTGAAGTCAAAAATGGATAACTAGTTAAAAGTGAAGTAACTCAGTTTGGAGTAAGGTTTAAGTAAGCAAAAATTAGCCAATAAATTCTAAGTATTTGGATTGGCGCTGATCTGATCCAATTGGATCGGTGCTGATCTGATTCAGTTGGATCGGAATCGACCCAAATTGATGCTTCCAAACGATCCCAAATTCCTTTGATGTGTTCTACATGATGTTCGTATGCATTCTGGAAATTATCAAGTCAAGATCACTCCGTAATCATAAACAATGAGAATTCACAATAAGGACTAAACAGATAATCAGTACTACATAGATAGCTTTTTAAGATAGCTCGACACAAAACATCAAAACTCCTTAAAACGGAAACCCAAAGATAATTAATACCGGAGCATACCTTGTCTTTAACAAAAGCGTACTATAGGGAGCAAATATTAATTGGGTTTTTAACCCAACAGAATTTGAAAGGAGTTAGAACCTTTAGATTAAGCTATATTGACTTGAAACTTGATCGAAAGACCTAAAAGTGCATCACATAAGTCTCCTAGAAGTATGGGCCAAAAATAGCCTAACTTTTTGGATCGGCACCGAACCGATCCAAATGGATTGGTATCGATCCGAATTGGCTGATCATTGGTATTCCAAATCTCTTGCATCACACTCCTATGACTCCACTAAGCTCACCTAACAACTTTGATTTCATTCTACGCATCTGAGTTCAAGAAGTGAAGGTTCATCGATTCAGAATATAGTTCGCTCTAACTAACAGGTTAATCATCATCGAAACAAATCAACAAGTTACGAAATTACATAACAAGCATCAAATCGAAGCAAGGAAGACAATCAAGTAGTCAAAGCGTCAAAAATTCTTAACTATTTGGCTCAGTACTGATCCAATTGGGTATGGGTATCGATCTAATACAATTGGATCGGTACCTATCCAAATAGCTTGCTTTGATAACCTCCAAACTTCTTGGGCTTCCTCTACATGATGACTACAGGCTTCTGGCGAAGTAGCTCTGGCCCAGGTGCTCTCCAACTCCTGTAAATACCATCCCATCTGCAACATAAAAGGGATCTCTGGACCGGCTGCTGCAACTCTACCATTAATATTCTTCACTCTTCTACTCCCACACAGTAGTCATAAAGGAGCAACAGAGATCCTCTGGTTGCTTCCAAGTACTTGTGATTTAGATATAACTTAGGCGATTCAATCATATTGTAATCTAAATCGTCTTATAATAGCAATCGATTAATAAAAGATATAAGGGGGACATAGGCTTCGTTAACAACCGAGCCACTATAAAATTCAAGTGTCTCTTTACTATTTCTACTTTTTTTCATTCATTTTCAATATTTTTTGCTCTGAGAAATAGAGTTGGTGCTTTCACACTTAATCTAGGGTGTTGATCCATTTATTGGGTTTACATTATACTGGTTAGGAATTACCCTACATCTAGTCCCGCACAATTCCTTGTACGGATTTCTTTTCAACCAGTAAATGTAAATAAAATCTCGATTTCAAGGCTACGAGACACTCCCTCCTAAATCTCAACCTCTGGGTAGAGTTATTTCCGAGCTAGATGCACAACCACTAGATTTACAGGCTACTAAGCACACCCAATTAATTTTAGGGGATAAAATACACCCACTTGGATTTCACGAATACCAAGCACACCATAAAGTGTTAGAATATGATCTGTTAAAGTTTACAGGCTCGGATCTTCCTTCTTGATTACAATTGATCCAATAACTCTTGCATAGCACTTTGATCTCGGTTTGAGTGAGAGGGATGAGAGAAATCAAAGAGTGGATGAAAGATAATCAAGCTAGTAATAATTAAATTTGATTCTGGTTGAATTTCGGCATAACTTGGGTAAAAATTGATTTAGAAATCAAGAGAGTAAAAAGAAGAGAGGAGAATGAAAAAGTAACTGTTAAAAATTTGTTTGGAAGTATGACATATATAGGGAAACAACGGTCATGTCCATTCACGAAGAGATATGATGAAAAGACACTTCTATTTAAATTTTAATTTTGAAAATTTTGGCCACTATGTCGATATACATGGATAGGATATGTCGACATATCCCTTTTTATTTTGAAAAACACTTTTAAAAATATTATTTTGAAAATCTATAGCTTCGTAAAAAAAATTGATACTTTGTAGAATCATTTAAATATCTTATATACATATTTTAATCAAAATATAACTTAACAAAACTTTATAAAACAATTTTGAAAGATTTAATAAGAGTATTCAATAATATGAAAATCAATATAACCATAACTTATCAAAGTATAAACAAAAATATATATAAACTTAAAAACAGAAAATAATATCTTTATAAGTACAAGAGATTGAAAATCACTTTTGGAAATATTCTGAAAAGATAATTTGAAAACCAGGATATTTGAAAAAAAAATTTAGAGAAAGCAAGAGAAATTAGGTAAATGCTATCAAGGTTTTAACATAAATTCTATGGTCTATAACTTATCTGGAATATTTTGAAATCTTGAACTCTTCAATACTCATGAGCCTTCAATTATCATCATCTTGAATCTACTTCTGATACAGTATGGTCTTCCTAATCAACAACTGTCTAATATCCAACACTATATACTATATAAACCTGAATCAAACATTAGTATTTATATTGTATATAATGTCCTATAATTTGTTATCATCAAAACCAAAACTTAAGGTACTAACAAACTACCCCGTTTTGATGATGACAACTCTATATATAAAATATAATATAACTCCCCCCAGGTTACAAAACTCCCCTTTAATCCATACCTAGATTCTATACATTTCTCCCCCTTTGTCATCAATAAAAATAACCAACTCAAAGTATAACTCTAACTCGAACTCCTACTCTAATTCTAACGCCAACTCCTAATAAATAAAATACTAATTGATATATATAAGAATTATATATAATGATAATGAAAAAGATTGTGTAAAAACAACAAGTGATATGTAAAATTAGATAATCATGAAATAATCATAATCGGTCTAAATATTCAACCAATCCAACAAAGTTAATGTCAGACACCATTTTAAGAAAGCTACACGAATCAAACCAATCAAATCCAAACCAAATCAAATATTATTTTTTATATGTAATCAAACTTATTTAAAGTAGACATTTCGAGGTGCTTCAGCCCATCCTTCAGCGCCAAAGATTTGATCTGCTTTGATAGGATCCTAATCTTCATCATCATTGTTAATGTTTCACTCTGAATTGGTAGTTGGTTCTTCTTTGTTTGAGGCAGAAATCATCCATCGACTTGCATCGAAATCCCAATCTAGAGTGAATACGTATATATAGGAGTAAGAAGTCATTTGGAATTGTTTGATGGTTATTATCCTTTAATTTTGACAAATGACCATTATATGTCAACATACATGCTTGGCATATATTGACATATTCAATATTATTGCTTTATTTTAATTTTCTATTGTATTTGGCCTATAATATTATATTTGTATGACTTTCCAAAAATAATAGACAATGTATAATAGCAATGTTCATTGATAATAAGGATGAGCACAAGAAATAAATGAAAGATACATGAGGTTTAACATAACCTAAAAGTAGAAAAAATCAAATATAAAGATAGCTTAAACAAACAACTAGAATGATGTGGATGAAGATGAAGAAGAACCACCAAGCTTACGGATGATCTTTCCAAAGAATTTATCCATTTTGTTGGAAACTGAGATAAATATCTTTGAAAATGATTTCTTAAGCTTCTTTTGGTTATGAATGGTCTTCTCTTGATTTTTGAGAATATCTTTGTCGGATGGATTAGGTGGCATATTTATATTTTCCAAAGAAGTATCCTCCTCCTCTTCTTATTCTTCCTCCTCGACTCCCATTTCCTCTCTTTCCTCTTCCTCTTCCTCCCATTCTATTATTTCTTGCTCTTCTTCCAAAGCCAACTTTTTGTTCTTATTCCAAAAGCATTTCATAAGGCTCAAAAAAGGATGAAATGTGCATAAGTGAAATGTTGTCCTTATCAAGTATTTTTTGAGGAATTATTTCCTCTCCTTTAAGGTCAACACTAAAATAATTGAAATTATGACAAAGATACACAACATGAAATAGTGTGTCTTCATGTTTAGAAAGTTTTTAGGAAAAAGTTCATCCAAAATGATTTGAGACCAATTTATGTCGTATTGACCATAAATAGCGAGTAGAGCTTTGAAAACTTTTTGTATTGGGCTATTATAATTACCCGTTCCAGAAGTGATACTTTGATGAAAAAGAAGGCTTAAAATTCTTGCTTTTGGACACAAGTTTTGCTTTATAAATTCCAAATCATCATCACTTTTGAAAATGTCATGAATTACTTCACGATTTTGAAAATCAATTTGAAAACCTGAAAGGTCCATTCCACTAGATTTGCATACAAGAACATGACTCAAAAGTTCGCAGTTTAAAACCATTTGTGTCCCATTGACACTACTCTAAACTTCTCCTTCTCTTCTATCATAAAATTTTCCTTTTACATTTACATAAAACTTGTTCACCAATGTTAGATAACAAACGAAATCATTTTGAGAAGCACCGATTAAACCAAGATTTACATTTTGCAAACAAAGATTGGAAAGATCATAAGTAGGAAAATCATCAAAAATATAAAATCTTCCAGAAAAAACTTTTTCGAAGGATAAATACTCAATATAGGCTTACATGGCTTCTTGATCATTAAAAAGATATTCTTTTATTTTCTTAGAAAGCTTCATGGATGCCTTACTATTACTTGAGGATGCCATTGAAGAGTAGTTTGAAGAGATAAGAGAGTTTATGATTTTTGAATTTGAAAATGAAAGTGAAAAATGAATGGATGGAGATAGAGTAAGTAAATAGAGAATCAAAGGACATGTTCTCTAGTCAAAAGATGATTTTTCAAAATATAAGGTTCGTGAAAAGGTGGAGGAAGCTTGAATTTTGAATTTGAAATTCAAAATCTGTCTACATATATCGACATACGCATATGGGGTATGCCGACATATAGTTCGAAATTTTCAAAAATGATTTATGTTTAACCATATCCTATTTTCTTATATATATTTATATATATAAATTATTCTATTTTCAGAAAAATAATTTTAGAAATAATTTTAAATATATTTTATACTACAATTGTATTATTAAAATACATAAAATATTTACTTTTAAAATATTATCACATTCACCCAATATTATTATTAATCTATAGGATATTTTAACAACGAATAAAGCAACCAAAACAACAACAAAAATTCATTTAAGAAACTGAAACTTTTGATATATTAAAAGAGCACCTTTTGCCGATACATTTCACCATGTTATTCCAAATTATGTATTGTTGTGAAGCACATGTTAGCAATTTCTATATCCGATTTATTATCACTTAAGGATGTGTTTGAATCATCTAAAGTTGAAGTATAGGCTGTTCTCCGTCTTCTGGATGAATCAGTGTTTAGTGTAGTTTTCAGTTTATCGTGACGTGGACAGTCTCGTTTTAAATGGCTAGGGTCGTTGTAGTTAAAAAATCTAATGCCATTTCTGTTTGTGCTTCCACTTCCTGGATTTTTGTTATCATTTCTTTTGAAATTGTTCATCTTCCTATTTTTAGAAATTTTTAGAAATTTCATGTCATGAAAGCAATTTCTTCATCATCATCGTTGTCTGAATCCAGATTATCCATTATTGCATTAAAAAGTTACAGATTTCTTCTCTATTGTTTTGCTTTCTCTCCAGCCTGGCATTTTTGCTTCAAGAGACATTAAATAGCCAATTAACTCTTCAATTTTTAGAATGCTGATGTCATTAGTGTGACTACCCACCAGTCCGCACTATTCAAGTTAACAATAAAACACACATGTCCAGCCCAAATACGAAAAGGCAGATAGTTATGGGAAAAGAAGAGGAAAGAAAAAGAGAAGAAGAAGAAGAAAAGAAGCTAAAATAACACAGAATCTCACAATCATAGCGGAACAATATGTAAATATATAATATAATATCAATGAACTTTACAAAGAGAAACTGTTATATACATACACTAGAGTACAACAACAAATCTCCTCATCAGCCTGGACAGTTATAACAGCCTGTCCTCAAAATTGCTGATGATTTCAAAAATAAACAGCGGAAAATAACCGAGTACATGAATACGACTTGAAGACCTCCAACCCATCTCAAGAGCTCCAATGCCTCCAAAGTAATCTGTAATATGCTCGGTCTATCCGGAGCATTATAATAAAATAACACCCTAGTCAGTCTGGAAAACTAGCATGAGAAAACATACCAAAATGGATATTAAAGTTCTAGAAAACCATTTGAAAATCAAAAGTATCTTATAAGACCATGCCACACATAAACATAGACGATTTTTTTACCTTACGATAATGAAAACAATTTCTATAGAAAATCCATTTATATTATAATAATGTCCTGGTGTAAAAGTAAAATATGAATATAGCAAAAATGCTTGCATCTCACATTTCAGCATAGTTGGGTACAACTAAGTCTGTACGGCGCTTATTGTAGAATGGATTCCATACAATGACTGGGCTACTGAGGTAGCGTCCATCACAGTGCATCTATAAACAAAATAAGACCGAGGACCTCACTTGGATCCCATGCTAGCACAGAACCGACCTACCACTTGACTAGTAGTACCGAGTATGATCACTCCGCTTGGGGACCCGTAGCATACAATTTGAGTGATAATATCGATCTAGATAGAGGTGATCATAACCTAATTGAGAGCGTCCCACTTAGGCTTGCTGCATTTCCCATGTTTCATTCATTCCCGGTTGATAAGGCTTGAGGCTATATTTTACCTTTTATATAGCGCTTCCCAATTGGAATGCTAATACCACCCTCTAAGCAACAATGCAATACCAGTATTCATCTATACAAGTCTGTTCTGGGACTGAACGAAACACTTAAGAGATCCATCTTCAAATTCCAACATCTTCAAGATGTCTTCACTTGGAAATGCATTTATTGGATTGAAGTGGTTTTTGGATAACATACCCGATCTTGGTCACTTTGAAACAATGTTTTATAATTTTTGGTACCCTCAACCTCAGTTCTTTAGAAAATAAACAGCCCAAGATAAGAGCGGAGATCACCTCCTAGACGTTAATGGATGGATTTCCTTATCATTGTCCTAGAAGAACGAAACGAGATTTGTATACACAGTACAACATCAACAAAGATGACTCTGCCATAAAACTCATGTGTTTTCCCTAAATATTTCCAAAGTTATGTTTTGGATCCAAATTCGATAGTCGGTTAATTAACCATCGAATAACAATCATTCAGTCGAAAATTTAATTTCGTGGGAAAAACCAACATTGGTTAAGCTCCAAGCAACACTAAGCCTCTTTCAAAAATCTTTCATTAATCAAACCTACCTTTTTATTACTTAAATAAAAAATCCTTTATATATATATCCACAAATAACTATGTTTTAATACTTAGAAAAATATATCCATATACATATCTCAATGATACAAGTATATTCACCTACTTTGGGGAAGATTTCCTTTTTATTTAATTCTAAAATCATTTATAAACTCTTTTATAAATCCATAAACCCATTTCTAATATTCATTTATAAATATTTAAAACCATTTGTAAAACACTTTTATCATTTTTAAGTAATCTTCCTTAAAATTCCTCTTGTAAAACCCCATCTCCTTATAAAACTCCATTTATAAATCTCGGAAACAATTATAAATAAATTCAAATCATTTACCTTTAAACATTACTATAACTAATAACATTATAAATAAATAAATACTCAACTTAAAGCATCTTAAAATTAAAAATAATAATTTTCAAAACATTCTTAAATAAACAGTAATGATTTACCTTTAACGTTATTACAAATAATAATAATTAATTCCAAAACTTTACTGATAAATAATTTAAAACTAATTTCAACCCATATTAATAATTTAAATAATGAACTTTTCAAAAATTAAAAATATTGATAAACCCCTTTAAAAACAATATTAATATAAATAAACAAC
Source organism: Allium cepa (assembly GCA_030765085.1). Classification (NCBI taxonomy): domain Eukaryota; kingdom Viridiplantae; phylum Streptophyta; class Magnoliopsida; order Asparagales; family Amaryllidaceae; genus Allium; species Allium cepa. Next base: position 457,356,709 of record CM060940.1, on the reverse strand, counting down.
TTTCAAACATAATTATATTTCCTTGATACAAATTCATACTTAACTTTCCAATAATCATTCCCATATTTCATAAAGATTCATAAGTCTCTCTCTATTTTATAAAACTTCCTTTCATAAAATTCATTTATTTAGCGAGATTTATTTATAACTCTGTCCCTTTATAAATCTCGCTTATGTATATAATCCCACTTAAAACATAATTTCAACCCGTATGAAACGTTGCTCCCACATCCATAAATTCCTTTTATAAATTCCTTTTTATTTATAAAATCATTTGACATCTTCCAATTTACCCTCACCTTTAACTTCCAAAATAGAATCAACTATTTTAAAAAACAACATTCTATATCCTATAATAAATCCACATCTTTTTGAGTTATTTCCCCATTTATCCAATGATAAAAGTTTCCCTAAATTTATAAACACCTTTTAAAACCCCTACTTTTATTAACAAAATATGATTTTACAAATCTTCACTTCCTTTGTAAAATATTATCTTTATAAATTATCAAATTCATAAATTTCATCTTTATAATTAAATTATAATATATGTACCTATAAAAAAATATTACTTTATTTAAAATGATCAATAAATATTTACATACAAATATTTCTATTTTCTTCTTTAAATCATATCCTTTATTACAATGGTGGGCTTATTTTCCAAGATTTTAAAAATTCTTACTTACAATTCAAAAACTCTATTTAAAAATGTTTTATAAAACTATTAAATTATAACATCCCCAAAAAACATACCTTGATTTTAAAATAAATTACTTCTTCAAATAATTCGAGAAAATTATTTAGGACGTATATAATTTTCCAAAATCACTTTGAAATCCCCTATTAAAATCAATCACTAATTTATGGTATTTTAAAATACCAAAATGTAAGGCTCAGTGCTACTAAAGCACTAAATTAGCAAAGTCGTGTCCATGTCATTTTATTACATCCAACATATCAATAGTGTGAGGAATTCAGTTTGATCCCTCCAACATGTCCCTCTGCATCACATATAATAAATGATCCTAAAAATATAAATCAACCGCTTCGAGGAGGGATTCGTATACAAAGGGTCATCCGCTTTTACACGGGAATGTAATAAGGTCTCATCCGCTCAAATAGGCGAGAATATATTCATTCCAACTCATATAAACTAGTAATTTATCCAACCAGTTAATAACAATCAAGTATAAAATAGTCACACATCCAACAAATAATTTTATCGATTAAAAATATTTATGGTTAACTAAAAAGGTCATATTAACTCACATTGATTTTTGTTTATCAAAACATTCCATTCAGACTAAAATCGAATGGTCGTTCGATTTTAGCATAAATTCCGACTAGCTCCAGTCTCATTTAATTAACTCCATATCATAGCTTTCGTCGAACCTATCGCAATGCGACTTGTTGCGCTCGAAACCAACCTTGTACGTAAAAGTTACATATTTATTAACATTTGATTTAATTAAAACTAAATTAACTTAATTGACTAAAAATTTAAACTTTTTAACCTTTCTTCCTCTCCCTCTGTTCACGCACGTGAGTATACAGGCCGAGCTCGTCTTTTTTTCTTTTGAAATCGATTGTCACACCAAGCCAGAACGACGACGCTAACCTCTCTTACACCGCCGTGCTATCCTCAGCTTCGCAACCACCACTACTACCATGGGTGCATGCGATCACATGACCCAAGATCCCACTCGCGACAGTTGATGAACGCGACACGATTGTCGCAGCCATGGTTCATCGATCGACGATCCATCCGTTGAACAAGCTCCTATAGTCGCTCTTTCATTTTTCTAGTTGAAGTCAAAGGCCAATTCGGCCTCTAGAGGCTCCAATGAACCATGGCTGTTTGATTTGGTTATGTTTTAATGGCAGCTGAAAAAAACTAGCTTAGATTTTAAGCAAATGAAGATAGTTGTTGGCCTTATGAAGAAAATTATCGCGACACTATTCATCCGTAAATATTTTTAACTCAAAACGAAGCGTGCTGCCTAGCTTTTTATATGTTATACCCCTATTCCAAATACAATGGAATATATATATATATATATATCATAAGCCAATTCCATCATTTACAGAAGTTAACCTTTAAAATCGAATTATGTTAATTAAAATTCCTTTAATTAATTTCTACACAATATGAACTCGCACGACCAAACGATATGTCTTATCGTCATGAAATTCGACTGTATATAATAATTCACTATTACAGATCCAATGAAACTAGTTTCGTCGAAATCTGAGACAGTCCCCAAAAGACTATTTTTACACATTAATTAAAATAAGTAATTTGCAAAATTCGTTAAATCACTTTTAAATCCATTTTAAAAGCTTACTATCTTCATTTTTGTTCAAATAGAAATTAATTCAACTTTTGAAATCGTTTTCATTCGTATTAAATTCAAGATTCAATTACTTAAACAATTTCAAATATTAAATTTAACAATTTAACAATCAAATAAATCGTTATATTTGAAATTCAAGTTATTTAACTTATAAATATAAATTTTCAATATTTAAAACCCATTAAACATTCCAAATTTAAATGATTAAAATTCTAGGTCATACATTCTCCTACCTTAAAAGAATTTCGTCCTCGAAATTGCCAAGGTAGGAAAAATACTCCACCCTATTAACTTTTTAATACCAATTAGTTGAAATGGATTACCAAGTTCTTCTAGGCCGTTCAATTTTCAAAATCAAGTAGTTGTAACTTCTTATTAAAACTTTTCTAAGTCTTCCAGTTCACTCATTGTTATTAACTAATACCATTTAAATTTATAAACCAAAATACAAATTTTAGTTATCAACATTATTTTAAAATTTCTCAAAAAATTTCTAGTACCTTAAATTTTCAAAAATTTCACGAGCAACACCTTTGCGCTGCTCGATCGTATAAATTTACAATATATGTATAATCACAAATATGCATCTCATCTTCGAGGATAAGGCATCCCGTAAGGAAAAATATAAAAATACGATATATTATCCGAGATGTGTACAGTTTTATTATCATTAACATGCATATACAATCTATATAATGATAAAGCGAGCTCCAAATGCAAAGCATATGTCATCCGTACCTACTAATCACTCAACAACCAATGAGAATAATATCACTATATACGTAGACTATACCATAACTATATGCAATTTTAGTGAATGTAACATGAGAACTTTTAAATAAATAACATCCATCCAATTTATTTGCATCATATAAACTTGCATTTTCAAATGCCTAAACTATACTTATACACTTTCATCGCTTATTACCATTCAATTTATTCCCATTCAATTGATTGATATTCACTTCATTTCATTCACTTTTAATTCAATTTATGTTTAACCCAATTTCGTTTATGAATCATTTCATAAAATCATTAATTTTTAACCTTTCCTAAGTTAAATATTATTTCACTATCACTTAGTATGTTCTTCAATATCAATATTATTATGAACCATTCCATCAACAATTACTTAAGTTTATTTCAAATATTTTATACAAATTTCCACTTCAAATCAATCGCTATTTTGTGGTTTTTTAAAATACCAAAAAATAAGGTCTAGTGCTACTAAAGCACTAAATAAGTAAAGTCGTGCCCATGTCAACTTAACATATATCAATTTATATAAAAATAAATCAACAGTGTGAGAAATCCTATTGGATCCCTTCAACCTTTCCCCCTTCATCACATACAATATAATCTTAAAAATATAAATCTACCACTTTGAGGTGGAATTCATAGACAAACGGTCATCTGCTCTTACGTGGGAACGTAATAGGGTCTCATCCACTCTAATAGGCAGGAATATACTCAATTGAACTAGTATAAACAAGTACTTTATCCAATTAGTCAATAACAATCAACTATAAAATATTCACATATCCAAAAATTAATTTTATCGATTAAAAATATTTATGTTTAACTGATGTGCACGTAAATGTGCATATTTTTACCACCATATTTATTCTATTTAAATTAAATAAATGATCATATTGGGTATTTTTACTTGTTTTAACCAAAATTCATATTAATTCCAAATTTTCACATATTCATCTTCATATAGGGGCAAAACGGTCACTTAAGTGCATAAATTTCTTTGAGAAAAATTGATTGGAAATTTATATATATTTTTGTAGGAAAATGGTTGCAAATAGGTGTGGTTTCATGAAGGAATATGCATGCACAAAATGAATACAAATGAATGAAGATGGAAATAATTCAAAGTGAAGAACATGGAGGAACCCACCTACCCACTACCTAATGTACAAATTAAAGGCTAATGCACATTCTAAAAGACATTTAAAGCTTCATGTACATTTAAGTGGGGGATTATTAAAGCTAATGATAACTTGTCCACCACACTTCCTCCAAGGGCATTTTGGGTACTCCCCAAAAATATGCGTTAGGGTTTCTAACTTGTATAAATACCCCTTATGTTTCATGTAGTCATCTTCCTCTTAGTTAGTTAGTTTTAGTTTGGAAAATAAATCAAAGCTCTCTTTCTTTCCATGGCTACTTAGCCATTTTATTTCATGTAATTTTCTTTTCTTTTATGCAATGTTAATTCTCTTTTATTTACATGCTTCTTCTCTTCTTATGTAATAGTGTAGATCTACCTTTATGCAATTAGATTAGTTGTCTTTTCCATTAGCTTTCATTTTCCTTTCTTTTTGATTTCATGTTGCTTTCTACATTTGTTGATTTGATAACAAATATGAGAGCTTAATCCCTACAATTTAGGGGTAATGAAGCTCTCTAGTATGTAGATGCAACATTTTGATGTTTGTGCTCTCTTTTTGTGCTTTAATGGAAACACTTGAAGTGGTTTAATGATGTCGTTTAGCTTTGAATTTGATAGTCTATGTTGTTCATAACAAATAGGCTATGCTTAAACAAACATAACACAAATTGCCTCTTCATCTAAATATGATTATGGCAAAGAAGTTAATGTTGAAATTGAAATTTGATAGCCTATATTTCTATACAATAGTTAATAGGCTATGCTTAAATAGATTTTTATTTCAACTTTGTTGTCATATTTCATGAGAGTTAAATGTGTATTAGTGGTTGTGTTATAGTTTTATGGTTTATATTGAGCTAATTAATATCACAAATATACCATACTTATGATAAGCACATCAACTAATTCACTAATGACAAGAAAAGAGAGATCATAACTTCATTTTGTTGATTTATATGATCTAGAGAGTGGATTTATCTCTAAATTGTTCTTTTAACTCTCATATTTTTATCATTTTCTTTTGCTAATTTTTGTTAGTTTCTTACATTTTTATCTAATCACACTTTCAACTTTGGTTAATTTGATTGAATAGAATTTTAAAATCATAAATTCCCTGCGGATCGACCCGTATTCGCCGCGTGCTACATTCGTACACCGTGCGCTTGCGGTAATTTAAACCGATAGAATTTCCGTCGACGAACAAGTTTATGGCACCGTTGCCAGGGAATTGTTTTGATTTTGATTTTCTATTCTTCTAATTATTTTCGTTTGATTTTGTGTGTGTGTTTGCATTTGTTTGTGTGCATGTTATTCTAGTTTCTAGTTTCTAGTTGCATTTGCATTTGTATATTAAAAAAAAAAACAAACAATTTTCTTGAAAAAAAAAAAATTCATTTCATACATTTACATTTTCATTTTCTTCTTTTACATTCAGAAAAAGAAAAAAAAATAAAAAAATTCCTGTGCCAATCTCTGTTACAAAACTGATGTTTCTCCTTTCTGTTACACTACAGTCTACCATACTTCATCCACCTTCCAAATCCATCACAAACCCACCACAACATTTCCAGCTACTGCCTTCATCCCCTGGCCTTACCACTCTGTCCACCACAGCAAACTTCCACTTCACTTCCCCTCTGCTGCCATTTCTGCATCATCCACCATCCCAATACAAAACCACTGTTGCATTGCAAAAACCCGACCATGCAAACACCACCATTGCTTGCCTTTTCATCGCTTCACCTGAAAGCTTGTTGCTTACCACATCAATTATCCCAAACCTTACATCAAACATACACTGCCTCACCTACCTCTGCCTGCTAACCAAACCAAAATCACCAGAACACACAACGCGACCTTCCTCGAACAGCAGAATCGCGAGCTCACAGCAACCGACGGCAGCAGCTCGACCTTCCTCATCACCTTATTCCTCCTGCAACTATCAAAAGTCTCCATCCTCCTCGAAAACAAGTCCACTCCTCCCCTATCTCCTTCAACCTACATTTCAACTTATACTCACTACACTTTTTTTCCTCCACTGTCAAAACAAACACCCTCTGCCATTATTCCATCAACTCCCCTCAATACAACTTCAGATACAACAATCTCCCCCTACAGTGCAACTGCCATTTCCAATCCTAACCACATCCACTTCAATCTCCACAAACATACACTTGCTTCATTACCTCCACCATTCAAACATCCACAAATTCCACCTGATAGCATTCGTCCCTTGCTGCTGGACGACATCAACCCAGTCAAACAATAACCGCCCGTTGCCTTGCAACTACCACCAGAACTCCACCACAACTGCCCACGCTTTTGCCTTGAACACAATCCATAGCAGTTCCACCAATAACATCCATTTTCTTGTACAAGACTTCAACTTCCAGAACATACAACAAATTGCATCGTCGAACTCACCACTCGCCGAAACCAAATCGCCAATCCACTGCGCCCAATCACCATCAGCAAAAGCGAACTGCAACTCAATCACCTTCAATAGCAATCGAACCTTCACGCGAACAACCAATTGCCATAGCCGCAGTTCATCTCTCCATCACCAAATTCCTCGACGACGAGCAACTTCACCTCGTCTCAAACTACAACACGTGAACCACTACTGCTGCTACCTCTAATATCCCCACGCTAACCACCGCAAATTCCCACCTGAAACGACAGCAGCAACTCGCAAGACAGCACCAACAACAAGCCCAATCCAAGAACCAATTTGAGCAAGCCTGAATGAATCGCCCCGTGACCTGATACCACCTCACAATTGCAAGCTCGAAGCATACAATCTCGGTCCCTTTGATTTTGAATTCGATCGCTATTTAGACTCAATCTATTTTGAAGTCCTGATTTTCACAATAAAAAAATTCGCGCTCTGCTTTTGATTTCAGAGAAGAAAAGGGATTTGACTATAAAGTGTTGCGGTGTGGATTTTTGATTGTGGGTAGTGGGCCGAAATTGTTGGTCCATTTTAATTCGTTTTTATCTACTTATTTCCTTTTTTCTTTTGTTCAAAAATCTTATTGTTAAAAAAAAAAATTGTCTAGTTTTAGTTAAGTTTTGGTTCAAATTGTTTTAAATTTCGATCCCTATATATTGAAAAAAAAGGGTGTTTGTTATCAAATGTTTTTAGTTTAATTTGTTTTGTTTTCAATTTATTTTAGTTTCTTCGTATATATAAATAAATAAATAATTGTTCAATTTTTTTTAAGTAAAACCGTGCTTTTAAGTTTCCTTTCAAAAAAAAAATTGTACATATTCTTGTTTTATATTTCAGGTTGCCAAAGCAGAATTTCAGAAGGAAGACTGCTGCCAAAAAAAAATTTGCTGGCTTGCTAATAAAAAAAAATTGCTGTTTTCATCTCCAGTTTTATTTGTATTGCATTGTTGATTGCTTGCATTTGCATTTGTATATAAAAAACCAAAAACAAAAACAAAATCCTTTCGTAGTTGCATTGTTAATACACGTTTATTTTCTGCTTTGCATTTCATCATAGAACTTGTTAATAATAACATTTAGAAATCAATAACACTTAATTGTATATTGACAATTTGTCTTCTTTGAACAATTTAATTTCTTGGTGTTTAGGCTACGGCAGAGTAATAACCATTTATACATATTACGGTGATTCGTAAATATTATAGTGGTTGTTTCTCTGAAGGTACGTAAACCTTTGGCTGCATTGCTACGGTGATTCGTGGTGCACCGATAACCCTTGTCTGTTACCTGGCTGAGAACTATCTTGTTTATCTAAGACAATTTGTGATTATACAATTTTGGGTTAACTTAGGATAAATCATTTGTAATTAACCCTTGCATTCATTTAGTTGCATTAGTTCATGCATATTTAAAAAACAAACAAAAAATTCAAAATCTAAAACTAAAAAAATTGTAAACATTCCTTTTCCTTTGAAATTTTTAAATCTTTTTCTTTGAAATTTCAAAAAAAAAATCCAAATTTTTTTTTTAGAAATACCAAAATTCAACAAAAAAAATTTGAAAAATAAAAACAAAACAAAAATAGATTTCCCTTTTGAAAAATAAATTCTCTTTGTAAATATTTTTCTGCTTATAAAAAAAAACCAAAAAAAACATTCTTGAAAATGTCAGAATTTCCATATTCACTTGAATTTTACAATAGTTGTGAGAATCAATGTAATCCATATGATTTCAGTTCAAATTCTTATGGATATTTCAACAACAACTATTATTTAAACGATTCGAATTTTGAACCACAAAATTTCCAAAGTAATGGTCAACCCTCAACTCTTGAAAATTGCATTTCGTCGTTACTTGAACTCTCTACGTAACAAAATCAAGAGATAAATGAGTTGTGCAATTCACGTTTGTGCTATAAATCGAATCAAAGTTTTCAAAATAATCAAAATTTGAATTCACTTCAAAATTCAAATGATTTCGAGTGTAACCCATGCCAATTCAATTTCGAGCTTCAAAATGAATTTCAAAATCAAAATTAAAATGAGATCCACTTTTCAAATAATCTTGGCAATGGGAATAATCTCGACTACGATGTGATTGAAAAAATTTGTCCTCAACAAATCCAAATCAAAAATTCTCAAGTTAATAACTACAAATTGGATTTTGTTGAACAAATGAACGAAATTTACGATGATCACACGGATTTATTGTTTGAAACATATATGAAACAACGTGAAAAACAAAATCAAATCCCAACGTGTGACGAGTCAAATAATAATCCATCTTTTACCCAAATCGATGATTTTCAAACAATAACTTTTGAAATTGAAAATAACAATCTTAATGAAGTTTTTGAAAATACGGTAATTGAGTTGGATTTCAATTCTTTTGAGGATACAGAACCAAATTTAAAATTCGATCTTCCTTTTCTCGATTTCAAAAATTTAAATACAACAACTTTGAATTTTGAACTTGAGATACACAATGAAGTTGTTGATAATCCAACAAAGGAAGACAAACTTAACGAACGCGATTTCTTTGGACTTTTTGAAGATGGGTTGTTAGATTCTAAAGGGGACGATTCACATCACCATTTTGAAATCAATAATTTTGAAGAATTTTTCAATGACAAACTTAAATTTCAAATTGGTGAAAATAAATGTGAATTTCAATCAATCGTTATATCTACCCCAAAAATCATCGAAAATAAAACAACTCGTAAGAATTTTAATAAAACGACATTTGTTTTTCCAAAGCCACGTTCGACTTCAAAATCTTTTACGGTTTGGTTTTTCGAGCCTAAGCTTTGTCTCGTATACTTGACGAGACAAATGAATCGGTCTTTGGAAGACCGTTTCATTTACTTTTTGGCAATATACTTTCCGATGTCGTGTAAATACATTTCATTTTTATGTATATAATAATAAACGTTCCTTTTGACTTGGGTTGACTGTGGGGACACAGTCAAAATCAAGTGTGGGGGGAGACTCATCTTCTTCTTGATTTTTTAGGATTAATTTTTCATTTTTCTTCCAAAAACTCAAAAAAAAAATCCAAAAACAAAAGAAGAATTTTTTTTAGCGTTTTTGATTTATTTTTAAAGAAACACTATAGGATAAATGTATGGTTTTGGTTTATTAATTTGAAATTATTGAAAATTTATTTGTCTTAACAAAAATAAAAATGAAGTTTGATTATAAATAACAACGGTTTAACTATTATATAGGAAGATTCATACGTGTTAATTATGAAATACATCCTAATTGAAAATCTTTGTTTTAAAAGTGGTGAATTTAAAGTAAAGGATGTAACATTTTTTTTGTCTTCTAAGTTAAATGGTGCTAAGATGATTTTGCAAAACTCTCCCTCTCTCTTAAAAAAATATAAAAAATAAATAAATAAATAATAACAAAGTATTCACTTTCATTTAAAATTCCTCACGGTTATGCATGGGTGAATTACATGAAATCTTTGATTATGTGCTTCCATACTCATTTAAAAGTCCACACGGTTATGCATGTATGGAACACATGTAAAAAAGAAAAAAAAAAGAACAGTCTTAATAAAACCACCTACGGTCGATAGGTGTATGCACGAAAGTGTGTGCACTCTCCATGCTCTGTACTCCCTCACATAAGCCCGAAAGGCAGTGCATGGGTGGTATATCTGGCCTCAGTTTACCTTAGCTAGGTGTGTAATTTTTCTTGCAAATAATGAGAGAGCAAGCAATTGAAATCCTAGCACTATTTTTACTTATTTGATTTGATTTGTTATTGAAAAGAAATGAAAATACCACTTTGATAAACTTTGATAATCAACTAAGGATCCATTTTATAATTACACTTTGTTATCAACCGAAACAAGAAGTTAAACTATTGTCTATTTGTTATGATAACTTGATTTTTGTTCGAAATTTTGACGAGTAAATGACATAAATTTTCAAGGTAATAACCAAAACCTATATTTAACTTATTCGTGTCAATTTAAAAATAAATCCTTCATTTGTAAATATTTTCAAAAATTTGCATTCATCTCTTTGTAAATAAATCTTGCATTTTGTAAATATTTTCATCGTGCATTTGGATTTTGTGGGTAGTATCCGCTGAAAACCCTCACGAGACAACACTCGTCCTACTGGGGACACCCAGAGGTTTAACGGCTTGTTGCATACGCTCAATGCAATCGTGCTTCCTATGAAAACGGATTTATCTTAGTTTCCCGTTATTCGAGGACGAATAAAAAGATAAGTGCGGGGGTATTTGATGTGCACATAAATGTGCATATTTTTACCACCATATTTATTCTATTTAAATTAAATAAATGTTCATATTGGTTATTTTAACTTGTTTTAACCAAAATTCATATTAATACCAAATTTTCACATATTCATCTTCATATAGGGGCAAACGGTCATTTAAGTGCACATAATTCTTTGAGAAAAATTGATTGGAAATATATATATATATATTTTTGTAGGAAAATGGTTGCAAATAGGAGTGGTTTCATGAAGGAATATGCATGCACAAAATGAATACAAATGAATGAAGATGGAAATAATTCAAAGTGAAGAACATGGAGGACCCAACCTACCCACTACCTACTGTACAAATTAAAGGCTAATGCACATGCGAAAAGACATTTAAAGCTTTATGTACATTTAAGTGGGGGATTATTAAAGCTAATGATAACTTGGCCACCGCACTTCCTCCAAGGGCATTTTGGGTACTCCCCAAAAATATGCGTTAGGGTTTCTAACTTGTATAAATACCCCTTATGTTTCATGTAGCCATCTTCCTCTTAGTTAGTTAGTTTTAGTTTAGAAAATAAATCAAAGCTCTCTTTCTTTCCATGGCTACTTAGCCATTTTATTTCATGTAATTTTCTTTTCTTTTATGCAATGTTAATTCTCTTTTATTTACATGCTTCTTCTCTTCTTATGTTATAGTGTAGATCTACCTTTATGCAATTAGATTAGTTGTCTTTTCCATTAGCTTTCATTTTCCTTTCTTTTTGATTTCATGTTGCTTTCTACATCTTTTGATTTGATAACAAATATGAGAGCTTAATCCCTACAATTTAGGGGTAATGAAGCTCTCTAGTATGTAGATGCAATATTTTGATGTTTATGCTCTCTTTTTGTGCTTTAATGGAAACACTTGAAGTGGTTTAATGATGTTGTTTAGCTTTGAATTTGATAGTGAATTTGATAGTCTATGTTGTTCATAACAAATAGGCTATGCTTAAACAAACATAACACAAATTGCCTCTTCATCTAAATATGATTATGGCAAAGTAGTGAATGTTGAAATTGAAATTTGATAGCCTATATTTCTAAACAATAGTTAATAGGCTATGCTTAAAATAGATTCTTATTTCAACTTTGTTGTCATATTTCATGAGAGTTAAATGTGTATTAGTGGTTGTGTTATAGTTTGATGGTTTATATTGAGCTAATTAATAGCACAAATATACCATACTTATGATAAGCACATCAACTAATTCACTAATGACAAGAAAAGAGAGATCATAACTTCATTTTGTTGATTTATATGATCTAGAGAGTGGATTTATCTCTAAATTGTTCTTTTAACTCTCATATTTTTATCATTTTCTTTTGCTAATTTTTGTTAGTTTCTTACAATTTTATCTAATCACACTTTCAACTTTGGTTAATTTGATTGAATAGAATTTTAAAATCATCAATTCCCTATGGATCGACCCGTATTCGTCGCGTGCTACATTCGTACACCGTGCGCTTGCGGTAATTTAAACCGATAGAATTTCCGTCAACGAACATTAACCAAAAAGGTAAGATTAACTCACATTGATTTTTGTTCTGTCAAAACATTCTATTTCGGACCAAAACCGAAAGATCGTTCGATATTAGCATAAATTCTGACTAGCTTCAATCTTGTTCAATCCAACTCCATAACATTTCCTTTGTCGATACGATTGCAACGCGACTTATCGCACTTGAAACCAACCTCGTACGAGAAAGTTAAGGGTTTATTAACATTTGTTACAATTAAAATTAAATTAACTTAATTAACTAAAAATTTCATCATTTAACCTTTCTTCCTCTCCCTCTATTCATGCGTGCGAGTATACAGGCCGAGCTTGTCTTTTTCTTAAATCGATCGTCGTGCCAAACCAAAACGATGACGCCAACCACGCCTGCACTGCCATGCCATCCTCCACCTCGTGCCCACCAATGCTACCACACGCTTGTCCGATCACACGACCTAAATTCCCCGTCGCGACTGTTGATGAACGTGGCACAACTGCCATTGCCTGATTTCATCGATCGACGATCCATCCATTGAACAAGCTCATATCATCGCTCTCTACATTTTGCTAGTTGAAGGCCAATTCTGCCTCTAGAGGCTCCGATGAACCATTGTCGTTTGATTTGGTTATGTTTTAATGGAGGTTGAGAAAACCTAGCTAAGGTTTTAAGTAATTGAAGATAGTTGATGGCCTTATATAGAAAATTTTCACGGGACTATTCATCTATGAAAATTTCTAACTCCAAACGAAGCGTGCCTCTTGGCGATCTATATGTTATAACCCTACTCTGAAGAGAATGGAATATATATCGGAAGTCAATTCCATTATATATAGAACTTAACCTTTCAAATTGTATTATATTAATTGTAATTCCTTTAATTAATTTCTACATGATATAAACTCACATGAGCAAACGATACGTCAAATCGCCGCAGAATTTGACGATATATATTAATCCACTATTATGGATCTAATAAAACTGGTTTCGTCGAAATCCAAGATAGTACCCAAAATGACTATTTTTACACGTTAATTAAAACGAGTAATTTTCAAATCAGTTAAATCATTTTTAAATCCAATATAATAGTTTACAATCTTCATAATTGTTCAAGTAGAAATTAATTCAACTTTTAAAATCGTTTTCATTCATAACAAATTCAAGATTTAATTATATAAAAAATTTCAAATATTAAATATAATAATTTAATAATCAAATAAATCGTTATATTTGAAATTCAAGTAATTTAACTTATAAAATAAACTTTTCAATATTTAAAACCCATTAAATATTCCAAATTCAAATGACTGAAATTCTAGGTCTTTACAATTAGCCTCTTCGATTGCAATGACTTTTGATCCCATTCAGAAGTAAGCGAATGGAGGATTTTTCTAACTTGATCCTCCTAAGATTTTTTTTACCTAGTGCAATATCTTGTAATCAAGTATACATATAGATATGGATTCATTTGGACTCATTTTGGATAATTGAAACTGGTTTGCTAACATGGAAATTTTGGTCTGTTTAACTTTACTTGTACCTTCATGTGTAACTTGCAAAATTCTCCAAATTTCAAATGCAGACTTATATATACTCTATTCAATTCATTTCTATCCAGTGAAAAAAATAATATATACAAAGCCTTAGAGTTGCTTTATGCAACAGCTTTTTCATCATCAGTCCACTGTGTAAAATTAGTCTCGAGTTTCATGTACTCGGTTTGTGTGATATTCCAAGTGTCCAAACCAATTGATTGTAAATAAATTTTCATTCTACGTGACCAATATGTGTAATTACTGCCATTAAAAAGCGGAGGTCTCATAGTAGATTGTCCTTCGACAAATGAGTTACTAACAAGTGTATTAACAGTGTTACTAATGGTACTATACTAATGTTGGTAGCCATATGATGAATACTTTGAAAACAAATGCTTTGATACCAAACATGATTCAGCGGAAGGGGGATCTTAAGGCCAAATTAACACTAAAAGGGGTTGAGTAGTGTTTAATCGATTATACGAATACATTTCAAATTGTTTAAGACTCTACTTGGAATGATGTAATTAACAATCATAGAAATAATTACAGAATCAAAGTGTAGATAAAAGTAAAGGTATCCAAAGTAAAAAGGAAAGAACACACCAGGAATTTATACTGATTCGGAGTTACCCTACATTGAATCCTGCACAATTCCTTGTACGGATTTCTTTTCAACTAGTAAATGAAATTGCAATCTCGATTTCAAGGCTACGAAACACATCCTCCAGAATCCTGACCTTCGGGGAGGGTCACTTGATTTTCAGGCGTCAAACACACCCACTAGATTTACGGGCTACTAGGCACATCAAATTGATTTTACGGGATACAATCACACCCACTTGGATTTCAGGGATACAAAGCACACCATAAAGTATAAAATATGATTTGATGGAGTTTGCAGACTCAGATCTTCAATCTGGATACAATTGATCCTATAACTCTTGAATAACACTTTGATCTTGGTTTGAGTGAAAAAGATGATAGAAATCAATGAGTAGATGAAAGACAATCCAACAGTAATGATCGAATCTGATTCTGGTTGAATTTCGGCAAAGTTTTGGTAAGAATTGATTTAGAAATCAAAAGAGTAAAAAGAAGAGAAAAGAATGAGAAAGTAGTTGTTGAAAATTTGTTTGGAAGTTTGGTATACATAGGAAAACAACGGCATGTCCATTCGCGAAGAGACCCGACGAAAAGACACTTCTATTCAAACTTGAATTTAGAAAAGTACGGCCACTATGTCGACATACATGGATAGGGTATGTCGACATATCCCTTTGTATTTTGAAAAACACTTTAAAAATATTATTTTTAAAATCTGTTGCTTTTTAAAATAATTTAATACTTTGTAGAATCATTTAAATATAGTTTATACATAATCAAAATATAACTTAAGAAAACTTTATAAATAATTTGGAAACATTTAATAAGGGTATTCAATAATATAAAAATCAATATAATCTTAACTTATTAAAGTATAAATAAAAACACATATATAAACTTAAAAAACACTAAAATAATATTTTTATAAGTATAAGAGATTGAAAATCATTTTGGGAAATGTTTTGAAAATATTATTATAAATTCAGGATATATAAAACAAAATTATAAAACAAAATTAAAGAAAACGAGAGAGATCGACAAAGTGCTAGGTTTTGACAGAAATTCTATGACTCTATAACTTATCTGTAATATCTTTATATCTTGCATTATTCCATACTCATGTGTCTTTAATTGTCATCATCTTGAATCTTGACACTGTACAGTCTCCTTAACCAACAGTTGTCAAGTATCCCGCACGATAACTATATAAACCTTGATAAAAGATTAGTACCTATATTTTATATAATGTTCTATAGTTTGTTATCACCAAAACCAAAACCCAAGGTACTAACAAAAGGGGCCACTAGTGGTTGTGTATACATTGTATTGATGTGAGACATCTCCAAATATAGGACCCGTGGAATTATACATTCGCGTAAAGGCGAAGGGAATATACCAAAGTAGGATGATTCGCCCCGATCGAAGTGTTAAAGGAAAAGTAGAGTCTGCTTCAACCTTTTAGTGGGGACGTATTAAGTAACCAAATGGGTAATTCCTATGTTATAATAAGCAATCTAAATGGAATGACAAGCGTAGGCTCGGTGCTATGACAGTGAGGTACTGAGCGGTGAGCGGAAAGACAGCGGTAACGCCTAAACGGACTACACCTCCTACTAGGGCAGACCACGTTTAGGACATGCACCTCCTCATAGTTGTTTGTTAGTTTTTTTGTTGTTAAGAGGCACAGTCAGATAACGCTTTAATGGAGGTTTTCCAAACAAATCATATAGTCGATGGAGATGAGTCCATGATATAAAGCAAAACGAATAGAATACGGCTAAATAGTTGCAATGTGGTTATTAGGCACAATGGGAGTTCCTTGATATGCATGATGGAAAGTTCAATAGTATTAAGTATTTCATGTAAAATTAACCACTTATGTAACTTGGATTTAAGGGGTGCATTCGCTTTCCACATAAATTAAAAAAGATTGGATTCAATACCTGATAAATTTAGGAATTTCTAAAATGAATTAGATGTATAGTTGTTATTCCTATCCCAACACCAAATTTTGATGTCGTTATAATCGTCTATGTTATATAGTTTCAATTTGGCACATAGAAGGGAAAACTAGTTAAAATTAGTTCCTTCTAGTGCACAATTAAAGTTGAACTCCTAAGGAAAGTTCAAATTAGGTCTACTGATGTGACGATCCGCCTTTCTAACCCCTAGGAACGACACTTAATACATCCAAGGTATTTGTGTGTCGTTGCCCAAGCATCCGAAAGATAAGTAGTCATGGGGTAAAATAAAAGAATAGAATAGGACAGAGTAGAAAAATCTCGTAACAAAACGGTCACATATAATACAAAATAATAAAGTACAAAAGGTTACTCCTTACATGAGTTATCAGAGTTACTCAAAAGTCATATAACTATCATACTAGACAGTTATACACTCTGCCTTTGCACTCGCTGGTTCAAAATACACCTACGTAATAGTCATAATAGCGGAAATATGTAACTAGATAGATAGAAGAGCCTCATGCTTGTCAATTGTCTTCAAAGAGCCCAAAGAAAAACCTACTACTCTCGGACTATTCACATATAGTTGAGTACCCGAGAGTTTAGGGAAAATAAACAACTCAGGTCGGACAATAGGTCTGGTATGATTAAATCTCTAAAAAAAAGGGTGGAAATAAACAAAGTGTGTGAAACCATGCTTCCTTCTACGGAACGGGTTTCCCTTTACAATAACAACATCCAACCACAACAATGGATACAAATAATTGAACAAAGTAGAGTGCTCATTACACTTCTCGTTGAAATTAAGAAAGAGGTTATTTTAAAAAAATTGAATCAAAGCAAAGGAAAGGGGTATTTCCCAAAAAATGGCAAGAGGGTGTGCCCTGCATATCGAAAGTATACCCCTAGTCAATATACTTGAGAGGGTTATTCTCTCCTGTGACTCCTCTCGAAAACTCCAAGCTGGACCCTACCAACCTTACCAAGAATTCGATTATTTCACATCTTAGTGTACATATAACCGAAGCCAACCTATAGTAGATGTAAATATACCCTAATAGGAGCAACCACACATAACTGGAAATTAAAGCTCAAATGTGCAAAAAATCATCTAAAATAGATAATATTCAAACGAGAAAGTTGAACCGATAGTAAATAAATCGATATCGGAGATAATTAAAAATGATCATATATGGAAGTTAAATTCATATTATTAGCACTACGAGTCGATTTCAAATAAGTAATAATCCTTGGTTGAAAATGAAGTGGCCAAGTTGAGGTAGTGCTACCTCTAGGCATTGCCTTGATGATATTTTTAACCTTTGAGATAGAAATGAGTCCATGTCTCGATGTATAGTGTTAAAAGTATAACTAAATCCTTTCCATATAAGCAATATCATTTATGGAACTACTTTTCCATTACTGAATCGAACGTTTGCTTTTAAAACCAAATTTGTGTTGGGATTTCACAATAAAAATATCAACTTTAAACAACTTTATCAAAATGAATTGATTACTTTAAACACAAATAGGTTACCTTTCTACAACTAATAATTTCCTTTAAAACCATTACTTAAAATGATAAATCAACTTTAATCAGGATTAATTATTTTCAAAACAACTTTATTTGAATTAATCAATTAGTTTTAATCCTAATTAATTGCTTCAAAACAACACTATTTAAAAGATTAATTAACTTTAAAACATCCTTGTTTAAATGATAAATTATCTTTAAAAAATAATCATTAAAATGATTAATCAATTTTAAAACACCGTTACTAAAATAATCAGTTGATTTTAAATACTGATTATTAAAATAGTCTATCAATTTCAAAGCCATATTATTGAAATAATTAATTTATTTTAAGCCATCTTTATTTTAAATAAATAATTATTTTTGTAAAATCCGTGCACAAGATTTAACAAAATATGTCAAAGAGGATAACGTTTCCATTCAAACATAAAAAATATAAGGGTGAGCGCAAATACAAAGGCGGTTAACAGCTATACATAATTAGAGAACATCTTTTATCCAATATGAATAAACCGGCATACAATGCAATGTCCAAATCAATATAAATGTAGAACGAGGATTTATTCCGCTAAACTTAACGTCGTCCATACTTTATCTAATTAAATGTTAGAATAATGTTATTTTATTCTGCTTAAAAAATGTCTAAAATAGTCTATTTAATTAATTTATTGCAGAACGAGGATTTACTCTGCTAAACAAATGCCCAATTAATCTGTTCAATTAACTTATAGCAGAATGAGGATTTATTCTGCTAAACAAATGCCCAAATTAATTTATTCAAATAAGTTATCGCAGAATGAGGATCTATTCTGCTAAACAGATGTCATAAATAGCCAATTCAATTTGTTCAAATACTAAGGGTAAAGACGTAGAGAATCCTAAGTTTTAAACTCATCCACTTATAAAAGAAAGCTGTTTTTTTAAAACAAACCTATCCGTGGAAATAAAATAATTAAAGATAATCCTTTATTTGATAATAATAAATCATAATAAAAATCAAATTAAAAATTAATTAAAAGTTAATTTGATTAATAATTAATTAATAGTTAAACCCTTCCTGATTTGTAATTAAATAAACCTTAATTAATTAACAGTTAATTAAATATTAAACGTTAATTAATAATAATTAATTAAATATAAATTTTTACTTAATACATAATTAATTAATAGTTAACCTTCACTTAGTTAATAATTGATTAAAAATAAAAATTTACTAAATAAAAATTAATTGAAAATAAATCTTTACTTAATAAATAATTAAGTACTAATAACATTTGCTTAATTAATAAATTAAATAATCGTTAACCTAATTTAAATAAATAATCAAATAATAACCTTTTTTATATTTAAAATATGTTTGAAAAATATGATTGAAAAACTTTTCAAAACACTTAAAAAGAAGACATTTTAGTTTGCAAAAAATGTTTATTTACAGAACTACATCCATAACGACTATCGCTGTGGTAAAAATTAGTATTGCATCTCAAAACCCTTCAAAATCTTTAAATTTGATTTACTTCCATTTTGAAAATAGTAGGGAGTTTGAAAAATAAAAATAAAATTTTAAACTTTGAAAACTTTTCAAGTAATTTCAAAAGAGTAGATATGATTGTAAAGGGACCTCCAAGTCACTTATACAAGTACAAATGCTAACTTACTTAGTAACATTTAGCACGTAGATGAACAAGATCATATATTCACATGCCAAAACCATAAAACAAAAGCAATATCACATCTTTCAACCATTAAACAACCTTTAGACTTAAATTCAAGTCTAACCTAACACCCTATACAAGAACATGTATACCAAACTCAAACAGCACAAAAATCCGTCAAATCAAACAATATTGCACAACAAAACAAACAACATAACAAAGGTTAAAACCTTCCTAAAATAATGTGAGTTTTTACTAATTAAAATTTATGAAAACAAACCAATCGTTCACAAAAACTTGAAGAAATAGGCCAAGATCATTGAATTTTTCTTTAAAAGAAATTATTTTTAGCCTTGAATCTTAGAAAGTGGGCTTGACCTAGAGACTCTATGGCTCGGCCATGGGGTGAAAAAGGGTATGTGGCCTTGAATTTGGAAGAAGTAGTGTTGTAGAAGAAGGAATAAGCATTTAAACAAATTTTTTGAAGGATTTAAAAGGGAAAAGCTTTGATTTTTATACTTTGAGAATAAAATTGAAGCCATTAAAATGTTTAGGAGCTTTTGAAAAAAAATGAAGTTTTTGAAAAAGTAAGAGTGAATGGAAAAAAGAGAGGAAAAATTAGAAATTATTTTATACTAAGTTAGATAATTGAATTACCAAAAAGCTTTTAGGAATAATGCCCTCCACTCAAATAATAACACATCATCACATCCATATCCACCCTCCATTCAAAATGCTCCATATCACAACCATCTCCTCCCTTCGTAACTAATTGTACATGTTTTCCCTCCTCCCCTCTTATATGCTTTTATCATTCATCACATCATAATACAAAGCATAAGATTACATGTTGGATAATAGGATGTATTATGTACTAAAATCCACTTTTAAACTTAAAGAATCTCATTAACATCACATCTTCTTTCTCATTTTATATTATATTTCTACTTATTCATACATTCCAAAATAAAAATGTTTTAATTATTTAAATGTTTTTTTCAAAATGTATACAAAGGTTCAACAACTTTCTATAACTTGTTGTTCGATAAAAAATTCGAAAATCCAAAAATCAAGTTTCGTTTACATTTTTTTCACCGAAGTACTTATTTTTGTAAACCATTTTAAAAATCATTTCCTCAAGACTATTTATTAATTATAAAGGAATTTTTTGAATAATAAATCAATTTTTGACTTATTAAAAAATATATAAAATATCCATATTTTAAGTAATTTAATTTTGGCTTGTTACAACCGACTTCTAAGATGAGTACATTTTTAAAATTATAAATATCATAGAGTTTTGTAATTCAACTTTAAGGGAAATAGAAGAGATCTAGCAACCACGCCAGAATGATGTGTGAGTCCCAAATACACTATGTTACTAATACCTAGTTTTAAAATATCAAAGCCTTTTAAAGCTGGTCCCCAAAAGTGTAACAAGTCATTGTGGTTGCTAGACGTTAATTGGTGTAAGTTATGAGGACCTCCATAAAATTGATTAGAACTTACTTCTTTCCAAAGTGAATTTTCATTATTGGCATTGAACTTTTGCAACTATTTCCCTCATAAATAAACAATGAGGTTATGGAGATTGATATCCCTAACATCTTTAAATTTACAAACTGAATCCTAAACGATGAGACACTTGAAACTATTACTAGGGTTATCATTAACCTACAAAATGTCTATCCTGATCCTCTTGATTTTATCGATTACCCATTTTGAAAAGAGATAAAACGACATTCATTAAATGGGTAGTGATGACAAAACAGAGTTAATTAGAACTACCCTACCCACTCTTGTAAAAAATTAGCCATCCCACATACTTAATGTTTTTCTAATTCTATTGGTGATAGTTAACCAATCATCATGCTTAAGTTTTTTGGTCTTATTAAGATCCCTAAGTGATCAATGGGAAAATTCATCATTTACAGTTTTAATTGGTCGCAACC
Source organism: Allium cepa (assembly GCA_030765085.1). NCBI lineage: Eukaryota > Viridiplantae > Streptophyta > Magnoliopsida > Asparagales > Amaryllidaceae > Allium > Allium cepa. The sequence goes on along the minus strand of CM060940.1, from coordinate 457,334,969 downwards.
TGACTCTCTTGTTACAAATGTCATTTAGCACTAAAATTGAACTTTTAAAAAAATTAATTTTTAGATGGGATAGTAAATCGAAGATGTAAAAATAAACTTAATAGCTATAATATGGCAAGGCAAAGGCGCGGTAAAGAGCATGGTGTCCTTCGAGTAGCGAAGGAAGGAGAGACCATGACTCATAACCTCATCTCCAACCCTACCTAAAATCCCATTACTAGTAGCTAGCTTAATAATTCTCACAAAAGTCTACTGCTAATTTGACCAAAAGAGGTGATAAAGGGTTTCCTTGCCTATGCCCACATTTTAATTGGATATTATTACCTAAAATACTGCATACCGTTATACTAGAATTACTGGCCTTAAGAAGAGCTAAAATCCATCCTACACATTTTGAGCTAGAACCCCTAGCCAGCAATAAGTCATTAAGGGATTTCCAATCTAAAGAATCAAAATCTTTCGCGAAGTCTAGTTTTAAAAGCATGCATGTGCATTTTTTTAAAGCAAAAATTAATGAACTCCTAAAAAACTGCAACCTCATCTGTGACATTTCTACCCTTGATAAAAGTAGTTTGTAAACTATCGATTAGATCATTATTTTTGGAACTAAATCTATAGCTAATACTTTCGAGATGATTTTAATAGAGCAATTTATAAGCGAAATAGGTCTGAAATCTTTTAGTTTATTCGCACCAATTTTCTTGTGTAATATAAATACATTAGCAAAATTAAACCTACCTAATTTTAGTGCACCTGTAACACCCGATAAATTGAGTGATAGTTAATTAAAGGAAATTAATCAATGACTGTTAAAGTATAAAATGGAAATCTCACAAGCGTCATAATTTGGATACGAAACCTGCACCATTGAGTGGCAACTTTCTGATCAATTTTCATATATAAAGTTTTATAATTAATTAGCCGTCTCTAAAGTTGCTAATTAGACTGCATAGACCATTTAGGTTCTGCTACCATTGAAGGAATTAGCCTGGTCTACAGTTGGTGAAATAGATAGATTTCAGAAATTTTCATATTTCAGTCATAGTGGGCCTAAGAAGTTTATGGGCCTAAGAAGTTTATGGGTTTTACTAGATCCAAAAAAGTTAGTTTCATAAATCAAATTTTGTTAATATTTTTTAATCATAATTAATTGAATCCATGTTAGTTAAACGTGAAATTTGAAAAGGTTTGAATATATCAAATATATTCATATTTTAAATTGTGTGGCTAACATGTGAAGCATAAAGTAAGTGAATTGTTAGATGCCAAAGGATGGGAACAAATTGAAAATTAAATCTTGATGTAATTTGTGATAACCCGGATTTTGAATAATTGTTAATTGGATAATTAATCGATTGTAAACTATTGGGATACTAATTTTATCTGGATAAAACAAATAAATTTGATTATTAATGATGTCCAGATGCATGTATAAGTGGATTTGAAACAATAATAATATTCGAATTAAAATGATGAATTTAATAGTAAATTTATAAAAATATATAAATAGATGTGCGCAAATTTTATAATATGGGAAAATTTAAAAATGTATTTTTATTTGATTTTATTTATAATATAAAATGTTTATGTCATTTTTTTTAAAGGAATTTATTTATCTAAATTAAGATATGTATTTATAAATTAGGAAATCAATTATAAAAGCATTACAAAACAATCTAATTATGCATGAAAGTACATGTGTTAACTTATCATTATTCTTAAGAGCATGTTTTAGCAAACTAAATAAGGTAATTGACAAGTGTCATTTATTTAAATTATTTCTAAAAAAGGGATTATATGATATCTTTTTCTCCTCTCTATCATTTTCTTTCACCCTCACCCTTCAAAAACAAATAACCTGTAAACAAATTCAAAGCTAGGAATAAAATCAAACAATTACAGTTAAACTATTTCATGATTAATACAAAAGCTAAGATTTCAACCGAGCTTGGACAAGAAGGCAAGCTGTAGATCTTATTTAATGGAGCTCAAAACTGAAATCAAAAGGGTATCAGATCAAAGATCAAACCTATTTTCCAGATTTTGCAAAAGAAAATACAATCATGGCTGCTCCTCTGTTCAAAATACTGACAGGTGAGTAAACTGCTACTCATTAAATGCTAAATCTTGTTTAAAAATTTATGCTTGTGGGTAAACTTCACCTCAAAAGTAAAATCTTTTTACAATATACTGCTGCATGTGAAAGTTGTGGAAGAAATGACTGTGCAAATGTTTTGTAGAGGTATATAGATATGTTATACATGGTATATATATACACTACCTATGTTCTTTGTTTACAGCCCACAAACTCAGTAAAAATCAAATCTCTCTTTATATAAATCACTACAGATTGTGATGCTTAGGGGATATATTTTTGATATAACTTGATTTCTATTTCAAATAAAAAAAAGTAATGATTTTTAGTGAGAATGGTGGGTGGTTTTACAGGAAAGTGGAAATTCCAGTAAACAATACTTCTAATTGTTTCCAAAATCTATGAGCAAACACAACATTGTTTTTATTTTAAATATGAATGCATGAATGAATCTAAGAAGCTTGATGTAAAATTGTTGCACGATCATGTATTGTGTATATATGAATGTAAAACTATGTGTATGTATTAAGGGATCAGTGAACCTCTCTGTTTAAAGTACAGAGTCCAGATATTCGATCAATTTCTCAAATTTCTTAATCTAGTCTATGATAGGCTTAGATTTTTAAAAAACAAATTTTGTTTGTAGAACATAAGCTAAAGTTAAAATTATATGCAGGAAGTTAAATATGTTTGTAGGCTTCTGGAATTCGAAATTTTCCAGTAAAACATAAGATTGATCAAAATCTGATTTCAACAATTTAACGTTTCATGTATATATTATAAATCATCATCAAAATCTAAGATTTTTAAAATTAAAATCATGATATTTAATTAGGAAATTCGTGAGAAATTGTGTGATAAACGAAAATGGGTAATGGGTCAAATTCTGGTGATCTCGATGGTTTGGTGTCTCGGGATCGAGGTCATAGGAGGTATGAATGGTGGCGAACACGAGAAAAATACTTAGTGATTTTTCTGTTGGCCAGGAAGGCTTTGCGTAAGGGATTTAGGGTACGATGTCTTGTGTGCATCGAGGATGGAACGTAGTTGTTGCATGACCGTTGGCGATCTGGAAGTAGCCGCGAGTGTTGGAAACGACGTGGAAGTCGATAATGTAGCACTAGTTAAGTTCGCACGAACTCCGGTGATCAGAATCAAGGCCGGTGGTGATGTTTAGCATCGGTGAGGAGTTATAGTTGTCGTCCAGGCATCTCGATTTTGATTTCTGGAATTTCGAGTAATTCTAGGTAGTGGCGATGATCAAGCTTGGCAAGAGCGACTTGCCGGTGATGGTTGAGGATGCTGAAACTCCGCCGTCGTCTGGTGCATGTGCATGAGGTTGCTGTGCATCATCGATATTACGTGAGGATGAAGAAGGGTAAGCCTAGGGAAAATCTCAGGAAAATTGTGGATTGTCTCGGGTATTCGTTGTGTTGTTGGCGTGTGTTACTTAGTATAGCAGGTAGAATTAGACAAGAAGAAAAGAATAGAGGGAAGAAAGGTTGGAACTCATGTTAGCTCGAGTAATCATGGTTTTTGTCTTAGGAGAATGAATAGTAACAAAATGTTTTAAGTTAACATAATGAATTTTTAATGTTATACTTAATTATTCTTTGGTGTTAAAGTATTACTTAAGTGTTTGATTTATTAAATAGATTTATTTGTTTAACTTGTAAGATAATTCTTGAAGTTACTTAATTAATAAGGGTTAGACAAGGATAATTAAGGATTGATTGTTGTAGATAAATTTAATAATCAAGGATTAATTATTAAGTAAGTAACTAATTAATTAATTATTAAATATTAAATAATTTAACTTTAATTCTTGTGGGTTATTTGAGGGTTAATCATTCAATGTAAGAGATTATAGGATAATAAAAAAATTGGGTAATCAATATAGGGTAAGTGAAATTAATGTGGATGGGTGAAGAACAATTAATTTCTATTATTAATTAAAGGCTAGTTACTTAATGTACTTAAAGGTGATAATTAAAGATTGATTAATCAAGGTTAATTAATTAAGGAATGATTAAAGAAGAAGTAATTTAGGGGTTGATTTCTGAGTGTAAAAGAATTATTATGAATAATTACTTAAAGAAGTAATTAAAGGAACTAATTACTCAGTATAACGGATTAATTGGATGTGGTTAATTTTGGATTAATTAATTCAGTTTAACTAATTAAAGTTAATCATTTTATGTTGGGTTAAGTATAATTACTCAGGGTAATTAATGAGGTGTAATTTTCTTAGTGAAGTAATTAGTTGCTGGATGAAATTTAATAAATGGAAATTACTTGATGGGAAGTAATTAAAGGTTAATTACTTGGTGGAAGAAAATTAAGTGATAATTGCTCGGTGTAATTAAAGGATTAATGAATATAATTAATTAAGGAGTTGGTTTAATTGATAGAGAAGTTAAGGAAAGTTAATTTCTGATTGTGCTTAAATCAAGGTTGGTTAATGAATGTAATTAAGTTAAAGGTTAATTATTAAATGAAATTTAAGAAGGGTTAACTAGTGAAAGTAATTAGAGAATCATTAATTAATGTAATTAATGGAAGTGATCAGTCTTGCTCTTGAATGATTGGATGATGATAAGTGCTTTGGATTGGATGACATCTCTGGTATGAATTGCTGTGTGATATGATATGTTGGATGGAAAGTGATATTATGACTATCTATCAATTATAAATTGGTGTATAAAAGTGTTATCCGGTAATTAAAGCTGAATGGTATTTAATTGAATAACTTGGAATTAGATGACATTGGATTCGAAGAGACCGGAGTCGGGTATTGCTAAATACCCGAAACCACTTAGATTTTTTTTATAGATTGATATGTGAAATTGATATGCTGAAGTGGGATGATTTAAGTGAATTAGACTATTTTAATCTAAGTTTTTGGTACTTAGAAATTGTTGTGTAATATAAGTGATGTCTATAACGATTTGTGAGCTTGTAATTGATACAAGTTACCCGGGTTATATATATATAAGCTATATGCTTTTGTAATTCATGCTTGATGGGTTTACTCCCGCTGGTTTCTAGCCTGACCCGGGTGTTACGTTGATGTAATGCTCGGGTCAGACCGAGTATTATAGATTTTTACGTAAGGACGATCTGAAGCTCAGGAGTAGAGCTGGATGGAAGGAATGCATGGAGTGTCTCCACTGCGATATATTATTGTATATCTGAGACAGATTGATTGTAGCTATCCTGTGATGTATATGTTGTTACTCTGATATATTAAAGTGTAATTTGACGACTACGGTTTTCCTTTGTATAACTATTATTTATGTGATATTATATTTTGATCCGCTGCGAATGTGAGGTTTCTAGGACTTGTTTCTGCTTCTTCTTCTTTCTTCTTTTCCTAAGTATCTGGAATTTTCGGGATCGAAATTTCCGGGGCGTTACATTTAGCATCAAAGCAAGAGGTTAAGCGAGAACCTTGGCTCTGGTGGGATTACCCATTAAGGATAGGGTAAGTAATACCCTAGAATGAGTTGTGTATAGTATATATGGGAGAGCGTACTTGTTATTTTCTTATAAAATGATTTTTAAATAAGTTTTTATTTTGAATATATATAAAGCAATAGTTTTTCCAATATAAATAAAGAAATTGGTTGTTAATTATTGGAATTAAATTAAGTGGTAATAGAAATACAACCAAATTGAAATTAAATAAAGATAAATTTGAGATGGATTCAAAATGAAATTAAAATCTTGAATTTGGAGAAAAATTTTCAAAATAAGATAATAGTGAATTGATTTCCAGTGGTAATAACCTTGGTTATCATCTAAAATGTAAAATGTCTGTTAATGATTAAGCAAAAATGAAATGTTTTAAGGGGGTAATCTTTAAATAAGTATGATATGTAAATTGAAGTGGGTTTTAAACTGTGAAGTTCTGAATTCTAAATTTAAACATTTGAAAATTGTTTCCAAAATTTTAAAGGAAATAATATTATTCAAACTATTTTGAATGAAATCTTATTCTAGAATAAGAAGTTGTTTGTAAATTTGAAAAAATTTGTTTGAATTAAAACCAAGGGTGGTTTAAATTTTAAATTTTGGTTTGGTGGGCCAAGAAGTAAATATGTATATAGATGTGTGGATATACATAATATTTTGAAATAAACTCTAAAGTGATGAGTTTTGATTTTCCCTGAAGTGTGATATAAAACCTAAAGGGGTATAAATTTTGAACTTATAAGTGGAAAAGAATTTTGAAATTTGAAGTGGGAATTCAAATTGTGTAAATTTAACTGGATTAAGTAAATTGAATTTAACTTGGAAGAAGTTAAATAAGTTTGAATGATCAACTGATTTGGAAATTTCAAGATGAAATTAAGATTTAACTTGGGAAGTTAAATGGTTGATTGGAATTGAGAGTTTGAGAGATTTCAAAAAAGACCTGAAAATTTGAAATGGATGGATGTTTTAAAATAATTTGGGTTTGTTTAAATGAATTAAGAAATGGGATGTGGTAATATATCCATTATTAAAATAAAATGGAATCATTTTTGGACTTAAGATTTGAATGTTTAAAATAAAAGTTCGAAGGTTAGTTTAAAAATTGAAATTCAAAGATTTAGTTGTTTAAAAAGGATTTGACTTATTATTTGAACTTTGAAATAAGTTTAAAATGGAATTTTGGATTCATAATTAAATGGTTTAAAGATATAAGTTGATTTGATTTAAGGGATTAAATCAACATTTAAAAATTTAACTCGATTTAATGATTCGAGATGGTTTAAAATTTAGATTTAAATTAAATTAGTTCAAATTGATTTTGATATGAATTAATTGGTATTGTGGTTGAAGATGGATAAGTTTAAAAATTCGAATGGAAAATTCAAATTGGATTGATTTGGTATAAAATTGAAGTTGAATGAGTTTAAATTCAAATGGAATTGATGGGAAATGGAAGATTAGAAATTAAACAGTTTGACTCTGGATTATTTTCAAAATGAATTGTTTTAATATAAATCTATTTTTCTAAATTATTTACTATACAAATTTTCTTTTAGAAAAAAACTGAGACTATCTTATATGTGTTTTACAATTATTTTTGGAACTATTTATCTATTTTTCAACTATTTTACAAATTAATTACTAATTGAGATGAGAATAGAGGTGATAATCCATATGGATTGAAGCAATTGTGAATAAGTGAATGAAAATCAAAGTGAATGTGAATAGAAAGGATTGATTTGGCTAATGACCAATAAGGATAAATACATAGGATGTACGTATATTATTCTATTCTCATAGTGATTTGATCCAGATTCGAGCATAGAATTTCGAGATAGTATATCGATCCGAGTTGGGATTTTTCACTCGATTTTTGAAGGCGGTCCTGGATATGGATTGTTGATTGGTTCTGCATATTCTCTATCATAGTTATGACTATGCAAGGAGAATAATGGTTTCTGATCAAGAAACCAGATCCGAGTACGCACTAGGAAGTCGGGTGAACGATACTAGTTCGGAAATGAAATTGTGTGATCGAGTGAGCGATCAGATTGGTATAGCGTACGGATGATATGTGTACATCGGGATTTGAATAAAATTGATACTGGGAATTTGTGGATTAGAAATGTGAAATGTTTTTTGAAATGAAAGTTATATTTTGTGAAGTATATGATGAAGTAAAGTGGAAACTGGATATTTCTATGATAGAAATTTACTTTTTGGAAGTAAGTAATTAGGTTAATGACTTTATGGAGTAATCAAATTTAAATATTTGATTTGGAATAAATAAATTTATATATCTTTGTTATATAAGATAAATCTTCCCTTGTTGAATCTATTGCCGAAGGGAAAAGATTTTTGAAAGTGTTTGAAGTATTAAAAGGGTTTTATACAAGTTTGAAATGATCCGAAGACTTTTCAAAGTTATATATATATATATATATATATATATTTATATATATAGATGTAAAGGATCTTATGAGAATGATTTTGAGAAAGGTTTTTGGAACCTTTGAATTTGGAAAGGCTTTTGATTTTTGGGTAAAATCAATATTGAAATTTGGAAAGCCTAGTTTGAGAATTATCAATTTTGGGATAATCGATTTTGTGTAAAGGAGCTTTGTATGAGATCATACTAGGTGTATGATTTGAAAGATAGTATATGTGTATAGTATAAAGTGTTTTGATGATGGCTCTGGAGAAAAAGGCGCTCCCTTGAAATGAACTTCTCAGGAGTGCCACCGGGTGGTGCTGCCTTGAGCGCAAGGGTGGTTCTAAAAGTTGATCCTGTGAGGAGTCCGGACAAAACTAGTTCCTGAGGATTATGAGTAGAGTATACCATAGCAAAAGTCATGTTTGCCGCTGAGAGCCAACAGTCTGCGTTTGATTTTATATCGGTAGACTGCGACCTATGGTAACATAGTGCAAGTCGTGTGTGCCGCTGAGAGCCAACAATCTACGTTTGATTTTATATCGATAGACTGCGACCTATGTTGGAGTGGAGAAGTTTCATTTTGAGAGCAAAAGTCGCGTGTGCCGCTGAGAGCCAATAGTTACATGGACTTTTACTGAGATGGCAATGTAACCTTGGAATGCAACTGCGATCTGTCGTGGGTTCCATGGCGTAATCGAGAGGCCACGAAGAGCCTACAGTTACATGGACTTTTGCTGCGATGGCAACGTAACTCAGGATGTAACTGCGACCATGGATGGGGGTGATGATTTCCAGAGCATTCTCACCAAAAGATATTCTCTCTATTTTCAAAAATGATTTCTATATTTTCAATATATTATTTTCCAAGTAGTTTCACTGGTTGTTGAAATCGAGTCTGCTAAGTACTTATAGATTTTCAGTCGTACGCCTGATCAACGTATGATCGAATTTCTGTGAGAACAAGGATGGACCGGTAGAAACATCGAGTTATAAAAATTATTTTTATAATATTATGTATATTTTAAAAGTGTTTTAAAGGCGTCTCAAAGAATAATTTTTTCTAATAATAAGAATTTTAATAAATTCTGGCTTCGTTCCTTTTCAAGGACGAAAAGATTCTAAGGGGGGAGGAATGTGATAAACCGGATTTTGAATAATTGTTAATTGCTTAATTAATCGATTGTAAACTATTAGGACAATAATTTTATCTGGATAAAACAAATAAATTGATTATTAATGATGCCCGGATGTATGTATAAGTGGATTTGAAACTATAATAATTGTCGAATTAAAATGAGGAATTTAATAGTAAATTTATAAAAATATATAAATAGATGTATGCAAATTTTATAATATGGTAAAATTTAAAAATGTATTTTTATTTGATTTTATTTAGAATATAAAATGTTTATATCATTTTCCTTTTAAAGGAATTTATTTATCTAAATTAAGATATGTGTTTATAAATTAGGAAATCAATTATAAAAGCATTAGAAGACAATCTAATTATGCATGAAAGTACACGTGTTAACTTATCATTATTCTTAAGAGCATGTGTTAGCAAACTAAATAAGATAATTGACAAGTGTCATTTATTTCAATTATTTCCAAAAAAAGAGATTATATGATATCTTTTTCTCCTCTCTATCATTTTCTATTACCCTCACCCTTCAAAAACAAATAACCTGTAAACAAAATCAAAGCTAGGAATAAAATCAAACAATTACAGTTCAACTATTTCATGATTAAAACAAAAGCTAAGATTTCAACCGAGCTTGGACAAGAAGGCAAGCTGTAGATCTTATTCAATGGAGCTCAAAACTGAAATCAAAAGGGTATCAGATCAAAGATCAAACCTATTTTCCAGATTTTGCAAAACAAAATACAATCATGGCTGCTCCTCTGTTCAAAATACTGACAGGTGAGTAAACTGCTACTCATTAAATGCTAAATCTTGTTTAAAAATTTATGCTTGTGGGTAAACTTCACCTCAAAAGTAAAATCTTTTTACAAAATACTGCTGCATGTGAAAGTTGTGGAAGAAATGACTGTGCAAATGTTTTGTAGAGGTATATAGATATGTTATACATGGTATATATACACATTACCTCTGTTCTTTGTTTACAGCCCGCAAACTCAGTAAAAATCATATCTCTCTTTATATAAATCCCTACAGATTGTGATGCTTAGGGGATATATGTTTGATATAACTTGATTTCTATTTCAAATAAAAAAATGTAATGATTTTTAGTGAGAATGGTGAGTGGTTTTACTGGAAAGTGGAAATTCCAGTAAACAATACTTCAAACAATACTTCTAATTGTTTCCAAAATCTATGAGAAAACCCAACATTGTTTTTATTTTAAATATGAATGCATGAATGAATCTAAGAAGCTTGATGTAAAATTGTTGCATGATCGTGTATTGTGTATATATGAATGTAGAACTATGTGTATGTATTAAGGGATCAGTGAATCTCACTGTTTAAAGTACAGAGTCTAGATATTCGATCAATTTCTCAAATTTCTTAATCTAGTCTATGATAGGCTTAGATTTTTTTTAAAAAAATATTGTTTGTAGAACATAAGCTAAAGTTAAAATTTTATGCTCGAAGTTAAATATGTTTGTAGGCTTCTGGAATTCGAAATTTTCCAGTAAAACACAAGATTGATCAAAATCTGATTTCAACAATTTAACGTTTCATGTATATATTATAAATCATCATCAAAATCTAAGATTTTTAAAATTAAAATCATGAATTTTAATTGGGAAATTCGTGAGAAATTGTGTGATAAACGGAAATGGGTAATGGGTCAAATTCTGGTGATATTGATTGTTGGGTGTCTCGGGATCGAGGTCATAGGAGGTATGAATGGTGGCGAACACGAGAAAAATACTTAGTGATTTTTCTGTTGGCCAGGAAGGTTTTCCGTAGGGGATTTAGGGTTCGATGTCTTGTGTGCATCGAGGATGGAACGTAGTTGTTGCATGACCGTTGGCGATCTGGAAGTAATCGCGAGTGTGGGAAACGACGTGGAAGTCGATAATGTAGCACTAGTTAAGTTCGCACGAACTCCGGTGATCAGAATCAAGGCCGGTGGTGATGTTTAGCATCGGTGAGGAGTTCCAGTTGTCGTCCAGGCAGCTCGACTTTGATTTCTGGAATTTCGAGTAATTCTAGGTAGTGGCGATGATCAAGCTTGGCAAGAGCGACTTGCCGGTGATGGTTGAGGATGCTAAAACTCCGCCGTCGTCTGGTGCGTGTGCACGAGGTCGCTGTGCATCATCGATATTACGTGAGGATGAAGAAGGGGAAGCCTAGGGAAAATCTCAGGAAAATTGTGGATTGTCTTGGGTATTCGTTGTGTTGTTGGCATGTGTTACTTAGTACGGCAGTTAGATTTAGGCAAGAAGAAAAGAATAGAGGGAAGAAAGGTTGGAACTCATGTTAGCTCGAGTAATCATGGGTTTTGTCTTGGGAGAATGAATAGTAACAAAATGTTTTAAGTTAACATAATGAAGTTTTAATATTATACTTAATTATTCTTTGGTGTTAAAGTATTGTTTAAGTGTTTGATTTATTAAATAGATTTATTTGTTTAACTTGTAAGATAATTCTTGCAGTTACTTAATTAATAAGGGTTAGACAAGGATAATTAAGGATTGATTGCTGTAGATAAATTTAATAATCAAGGATTAATTATTAAGTAAGTAATTAATTAATTAATTATTAAAGATTAAATAATTTATAATTAATTCTTGTGGGTTATTTGAGGGTTAATTATTCAATGTAAGAGATTATAGGTTAACAAAAAAATTAGGTAATCAATATAGGGTAAGTGAAATTAATGTGGATGGGTGAAGAATAATTAATTTGTATTATTAATTAAAGGCTAGTTACTTAATGTACTTAAAGGTGATAATTAAAGATTGATTAATCAAGGTTAATTAATTAAAGAATGATTAAAGAAGAAGTAATTTAGGGGTTAAGTATATCATTTGATGTTGGGTTAAGTATAATTACTTACGGTAATTGATGAGGTGTAATTTTCTTAGTGAAGTAATTAGTTGCTGGATGTAATTAAATAAAAGGAAATTACTTGATGGGAAGTAATTAAAGGTTAATTACTTGGGGGAAGAAAATTAAGTGATAATTACTCCGTGTAATTAAAGGATTAATGAATATAATTAATTAAGGAGTTGGTTTTATTGATAGAGAAGTTAAGGAAAGTTAATTTCTGATTGTGCTTAAATCAAGGTTGGTTAATGAATGTAATTAAGTTAAAGGTTAATTATTAAATGAAATTTAAGCAGGATTAACTAGTGAAACTAATTAGAAAATCATTAATTAATGTAATTAATGGAAGTGATCAGTCTTGCTCTTGAAAGATTGGATGATGATAAGTGCTTTGGATTGGATGATATCTCTGGTATGAATTGCTGTGTCATATGATATGTTGGATGGACAGTGATATTATGACTATCTATCAATTATAAGTTGTTGTATAAAAGTATTATCCGGTAATTCAAGTTGAATGGTATTTAATTGAATAACTTGGAATTAGATGACGTTGGATTCGAAGAGACCGGAGTCGGGTTTTGGTAAATACCCGAAACCACTTAGATTTTTTATAGATTGATATGTGAAATCGATATGTTGAAGTGGGATGATTTAAGTGAATTAGACTATTTTAATCTAAGTTTTTGGTACTTAGAAATTGTTGTATAGTATAAGTGATGTCTATAACGATTTGTGATCTTGTAATTGATATAAGTTACCTGGGTTATATATATATATATATATATATAAGCTATATGTTTTTGTAATTCATGCTTGATGGGTTTACTCACGCTGGTTTCCAGCCTGACCTGGGTGTTACTTTGATGTAATGCTCGGGTCAGACCGAGTATTACAGATTTTCAGGTAAGGACGATCCGAATCCCAGGAGGCGAGTTGGATGGAAGGAACGCATGGAGTGTTTCCGCTGCGATATAATATTGTATATCTGAGACAGATTGATTGTAGATGTCCTATGATGTATATGTTGTAACTCTGATATATTAAAGTGTAATTTGACAACTACGGTTTTCTTTTGTATAACTATTATTTATGTGATATTATATTTTGATCCGCCACGAATGTGAGGTTTCTGGGACTTGTTTCTGCTTCTTCTTCTTTCTTCTTTTCCTAACTATCTGGAATTTTCGGGATCGAAATTTCCAGGTGTTACATAGCTACACCATGGTTTAAACGGAAAAAGATGAAAGGGGTCATGATTTATTGATTCCACCTTTCCTCTTTAGCAAAATGTAATGGACACAACATCTAGTTAAAATACAAGAGAAGATATAATACAACAAAAATGAAAACCATACGACCAGTAAAATGGTAGATATATACATGTGTTGATATTGAGATTTATATCTATCATATATATATATTCACTATTTATATATATATATATATATATATATATATATTAGGGCATTTTAGGCTCAAGGAAAAAGTTGTAGAAATATTTAGTTTTAGGGACAAGAAGTTTGTCTTTTAGGATGAAGGACACTTTTTAGTGTAAATCGGAGAATGATAGTTGTAACTATCATTTTCCATTTACACTGACAAATGTCCTTCATACTAAAAAACAAACTTGCTATCCCTGAGACTAAATTTTTTCACAATTTCTTCCCAACGCCTATTTTCCTATATATATTATCGCCCCAATTTTAAATTTCTCAATGAATTTAAAAAAATTATTTCTAAAACATGTTATAACAATGTAAAGCATAAACATAAATGTTTACACACACACACACACACATATAATGGCTAATCCAAAGCTTCCCAACCGATTCAAAAACAAACATTAATATTATGTAAAAAAATTCTAAAGAGTTTGCAAACATATATATGCTTAAGTTAATTGATGAAATACATATATACATCTCTACTACTTATAAAGAGAATTTAATAAAAAAAATCCACCGTGTCTTTTCGAAAATTCTAAAATACCCTCATCCATCAACGGAATATAATCGTAGGTTTGCAATCTCCACCACTATCCCCTTCCCGACCACCCTCAATGGAATTTCACTATCAATTTGCATCTAGTACCACCCACAAAACCAGTTGAAAAAAAAACTATGACCAAAAAAGCTTTGCACTTAAAGCACACATCCGTCAACTTATTTTTGAAAATAAAAATAATACCTCATTTATAAGATGCATGTACATTCGATTTTTACTAGTATAAGTAACGATTTAACCTAAACTAAAAAATTTCCTTTTACTAGTATTATTAAACAATCCAAATATTATAACACCAAAATTGTACACATCGAATCAAATAAGGTATCGATAATTTTTTAAAACAATCAAAAAATATTAAATTGTGTAATATGTTCGGAATCTTAATATAACTAACTATATACATAATTCTATAGCCAAAACAATATTTTAGTCACATATAAATTTTTGTTTTGATTTTTCTCGTTAAAAAAGTTCAAATCATTCGATAAATTACTTAACATACATAAGTTATTTTAAATCAAGGCGAGATAATAATATATACATATAAATTGTGATAAACATATAACATCTAAAAAAATTGAAACTAGAATATTTCTTTCACATCTAACTAATAAGTTACACTTTAATTTGGAAATCCCTTCTTAGATCCTTGAATCTACTACGCATAATCTTTTGCATGAGATGTATGGACCATGTAGCTCTATATTTTATTTGATGTTTTGATTTGATTTAGAGTTGATAATTTTTAAAAAAATGTAATGATCCTAATTTTGACTAACATTATTTAAAACATTTAATTGGACAAATTAAATAGAATAATCTTAATAGTTAAGGGATTGAGATTTTCTAATTAATAAGGGGCCGTGCCTTAACGAATGTATGAGCAAAAGAGAATTGAAAATAAGTAAGTGGAAGGTATATGATAGGGGTAAAATGGGAACATCCTTCATTCCAATACCTTAAACCCTTCCATCCTTCATTCCTTATTCATTTTAGCATTCGTAGACAAAATTAAAGTTCTATTGAGCACGACCGGCCACCATTAAGAAGAATAAAAAAGAAGATAAGTTTGAAATCAAGTAGAAAGCTTAAATAAATTAATCAGAAGGCAAATCTCAACCTTCTTAACACAAAGCCAAGGTGAATATTGATTTACAACTCACTTTTTACTATGATTTTGGTTTTATGATTATGGCCGAATTATTTTGCAAGTAACATGCCATGTTATGTTTGTTTAAAAAGGTATATATGCTTGTTGATGATTTATAGGGTTTCATATGGATTTCGTGACATATGTAGATTAGAAAACCTATTAAATGACATCAAAATGAGCAAAGTTTTTGATATGTGGTCGAGAACATCATTTTGGAAGTGGGTTTCAAGTTTATAATTCTCCAAGTAATTGTGGATTTAATATGAACTCTATGAGTGAAAATAGTTAATATTGGGTTTAAATTATTTAAGGCGGTTATATAATGATTTCGGGTCTGAAATTTATGTATGTTAGAAAATATATTAAAAGTGAATAATTGTGATTTTTAGGAAACTTTCCTAAGTATTTTACTATGGTCATAAAATTATTTAAGTTAAAGGACTTAAATGTTTCGTATGTTTTATCAAGGAGGAAGGCTTATTTGCTTAAAATGTTTTAAATTCTAAATTTTGAATTCAATAGCCTTTTTAGAAGAAAAAAAATTGATAAAGAAATGACAACCAATCATATTTTGACAAATTAGGTAAGCCAGGTAAAAAGAAATTACTTCAAATGGTAATAAACCAGTTTGGTTTCGAATTGCAAGTTCTCCACTTCCTTAGCTTGCTTCCGTCACCATGCCCAGTTATACCTTTTGCGCCTATTTAAAACCAATGCATATGATAGCAAGCAATTGGTATGTAGTGTATTAGAGAAAGGAGGAAGAAATGTTGATGTCGAAGGTACGCTTTAGAAGAGGTTGAAGTCAGTTTAAAAAGAGGCTTTCGAACAAGTTGCCACATGACTTTTTTTAGAAAGGAGATTTTGGAAGGGTTGCCACTTGCTTTTGTTTTGAAAGAAGCTTTCGAAAGCATAGTCAATTTCGGACCTATTTGAAACCTAGTTGTCACGTTCATACCTTTCGAATTAGTTAAGGTCCCTTTTCTTTATTGCTTTAAAACAATGTATTCGAAAGGGGTGCTTTCATCTTTTAATTTTGAAAGCTGCCATCTCAATGCTTTCGAAAGCATAGTTTAGCCACTTTTAAATGATTTCAGAAACAATAGTTTTGAAAGGGTGGCTTTCGAAACTATCATTATTCTTTTACTTAGGATCAATGCTTTCTAAAGTAATGCTTTCGCTCCTGTTCTTTATGAAAGAAATGCGGATTACGGATCTTAAGGCTAGGATTAACACTAGAGGAGGGTGAATAGTGTTTATAAAGAATTACTAAATCTTTTTGAGTTTATGTTAATTTAGACACAGATGTATGCAATCTACAGATACAGGGATAATCACAGAAACAAACACAGATGCAGAAATAAAATAAAAGCAGTAAAGGAAAGAACATACCGGATTTTATACAGGTTCGGAGTTACCCTACATCCAGTCCGGCAACACAAGTACGGATTTCCTTTCAAACGCAATTGTACAATTACACCCTCGATTTCAAGGCTACGAGGTACACCCTCTAGAATTTCAATCCTCTGGGTAGAGATACTTGATTTCCGGGCTACAATCACACCTTTTCTTGCTTGATTGATTTTCAAGGCCACAATCACACCTTTTCTCGCTTAATAGATTACAAAGAAGTCTATAACTCTGAATAGCACTGAGAACCTTGTTGAGATAGTGATAGAGAATCAAACTAGAAGTAATCGAGTATGATTCAATATTGATTTCGGTAGAGTAATGGTAAGATATGTATTAAGAAATGTGGAACAAGAAGAGGAGTGAAAAACCAGAAAATCTCATATAAAATTCGTTGAAACCGACCCCTATTTATAGAAGAACAACAGTCATATCCATTCGTGAAGAGTTATGACAAATAGACAGTTCTTTTGAAATTTAAATTTTAAACTCAACTGACACCATGTCGACATGGTCACCTTGAGTATGTCGACATCCCAAAGCATTTTTTGATGATTTGATTTTCTTTGAAAATAACCTTTATCTTATATTAAAACTATTTTAAACTTTATAAATATACTTGACTATAGTTAAAATTCATAAGTAAATATGGAGAATAATATATATATATATATATATATATATATATAGAATTTAACCATAATTTTATATGTAAATCTAAGTATAAATATTTAAAAGTTAAATACATTATATTAAAAGATAGTTTAAAATCAGTAGTAATTTTGACTTTGAAATTAGAGATGATTTTGAGGCTAAAATTATTCAAAATCAGGATAGAGGTTTTTGATGCTTTTAAAAGGAAGGTTTTGAAAACATTTTGAAAACAGGATATAATTTTGAAAAATCATTTTGAATAAAAAGTTAGCGGATACAAAACAATGTTCCACTAGATTTTTCGCAGGTTTCATCCTACTTAGGGTTCCATCCCTTTAACAGGGTCGAAGTGGATTCCATTCCACGAATAAATTGGATTTTAAGATGCCAGTGCTTTTCTATGAGTTTTAACAAAATTTCTAATTAAAGAATAAATTACTTGAATTCTTGATACTCATGAGTCTTCAATCTTGATAACTTGAATCTCTATACTGTACAGTCTTCATTCTTGGTACCTGCATGGTTAAATCCTGCATATACATATATATCTAAACTTATAATGTTAGTATTTATATTTTATAATCTATTCTAAGGTTGTTTTCATCCAAACCATCATCTCAAGGACTAACAATCTCCCCCTTTTTGCTGATGACAACCTTTGTTTATAAAATATTACTTCTATCCTAATAGCTCCCCCTAAAACTAGTAACTCCCCCTTAATCTATACCTAATTATCCTATTTTGTATTTCTCCCCCTTTGTCATCAACAAAAACTAACTCCAAACTATATAACTCCCCCTTAATCTAATACTATATGAGATGTGATTATAATGATGGTGTTATCATAAATAATCAACACTTAACTCTGAAAACTAAAACTTAATCCTAAATTACTAACTATCCTAACTAAGAATCTATGATAATACTTATAATAGTTAGAAATCAAATATAAAAACATAAATTATTTGTATATTTCAACACACTCATCAAAACCAATCATGTCAGACAAGTCAAACAAATTAATCAAGTCAAACAAGTCAAACATGTCAATCAAATCAAATAGGTCAATCAAGTCAAACAAGTTAATCAAAACATACCAAACAAATCCAAAACTAATAATCCTATATTATAAGACAATACTACAATCTCCTCCTAAATAAAATACACTTATGTAGTTTGTAATGCAGTATGAAATGTATGACATATGCAATGTAGCATGAGATAATATGCAAAATGAAGTGCAACTTGTGAAGCAAATGATTATGATATGCATTGTAATTTATGATGTAATATGCAATGAAATGTGATATGAAATAGGATGCAAAATGATATGTGATAAAATGACAATAAAGTAAAATAATTTGCAGAATGATATGATGATATATATACTATGGTAAGAGATATTCAGACTATAAGATAAACATGAGTGATAAGTAATATCTAATTGACAAGCATATATATATATATATATATATATATATATTTGTGTGTGTGTCCATATATGTATGTATGTATGTATGTATGTATACATATGTCAAACTTTTTATTATAAATCACTTCAACCAAACAAAGGTAAAACACACCAATTACTAGACTTAAGTTAAGGAAACTAATGAATGGGACTGAAAACGTTGTAAAGAAAGAGTTTAAAGGTAATAAATGGTATTAAAACTATAACATAATCGTGAACGGTAGTAATCAACAGATGCTAAGGAATAAGGACTTATACTATATATGATCAAATATTATTTTTATTAATATTAATACCCTCCTTATTTAATTCTTTTAAAAATAATTTTCTTTAACTTAATTGTTTTTAAAAAAAATCCAAACTTCCATGTTTTTAAAATACTTAACTTACTAATTAAAATCTATATAATAAATTTTTATTGATTAAAATATTTAGAAATATGTTTAAACACCTTTAGTTTAAAAAATATCATAATGAAATATGATATATCAAAGATTAAAAAAAACTAAAATAAACATGTGTTACATTAAGGCCTCTTACATTAATAAATTTAATTAATTATTAGAAAAAGTATTTAAACATGAAATTACAATATTCTAATACAATTTAGAAATTAACTCTAAAAAGAATAGAGAAAAATACTTAATTTAAATATCATTTTTACATAGTTTAAAATTTCATAAAGAAAAACAATATTTAAAGAATGCTATAAAAAGTTTTTGTAGAAAAATATATTTGAAACTTTATAATACCGAAACTGTAGCTTTTACCAAATGCTGTGTAAAGTTTCTGAAACTCTACAGCGTTCCAAAGCATAGAAATGCTACAAAAACGAATATGCAGTACTTACAAAACATTACAGAAGAAAAAGAAGCATTTAAGAAATGCTATCTAAAATTCCGGTCATGTGATGTGGTGCTATCTTATTTATCGAAGAAATATATAAATTGAGCCTTATTCTAACATTCTAAATTCATTCTATCAATTTCTTAAAGATATAAAATTTAGTATCTTAAAAAAAATAGAGTATGAGAAGTAAAAATAACATTAGAAAAGTTGAAATCATGAATGAAGGTATGCTTTTCTACTTAGTATAGTTGTAATAAATTAGTTGTAGATTTTATTTGAAAGAAAACACTTTTTAAAAGACTTTTAAAAAATTTAGACTTGTACATCGATATTTATACTATGGTGTGTTGATATATGGACTAATATATCAAAACTTACAAAAGAGATAAATTTCTATACCAAACTAAATGCATATATATATGTATATGTATATGTATATATATATATATATATATATATTCCTAAATGCAACAATAAAGATGAAATAATAGTAAAGCGTACCAATTTTTGCACTCCATCTTTCTAACTTTGTTGTTCTTCCATTGTCGTGGTCACACATTTATATCTTTCAGAATTTGATGACGAGATCTGCTATATTGCGACGGGCTTGTTTTTCTGATCATCGTAGTATATTCATTTGCTGAATTTGGAGACCGTATGAGAAAGATATAGGTGATTTAGTAGATCAAGCAACTTGGCGCCAAAAATTTGAATTTTAATTTTGAATGAATGGACACTTCAACCACTATAAATAGGCGCAACAGTCATCACTTTTCATTTTAATTGCTCTTCTTCTTCTTCTTCCCTTTTTTTATATACTATCAAACTTCTAGAGGGCATATCTCCTTCGTTTCTTAACGGAATTGGATGAAACCAGCGGCAAATCGAAGAGGAAGGCAAGCGCTATGATCTAGTAATAGTTTGGTTTCGAATTTGGATGGTATTGTGATGCAACAATCCAAACAGTAGAAGAAATGTAGAAGATCTCGTACACAGTATTTTCAGTTTTGGATAGCCAACTTCAAACTGTCATATTTCACTTAATTTTGATCGAAACTTGATGATCCACCCATCAAAACGACCGCGAGAACAAAAATTACAATCTGGAAAAGGAGTGGGAACAAAATACTCAAATCCCTAGATGCAATTTGAAGAATACCTTAGATAGTTTTTCCTTCTTTTTCTCTTTGTTCACCAAAACTTCATTTGACCACAACCTGGTCATTTCTTGACGGATTCTCACGAAACCAGTGGCATTGCGAAGCAGATGGAAAGAAGTACAGTATCAAATAAAGTTGTGGATGAGAACCAAAAGTTTTGAATTGATCTGGTACCGATTTCTTTTTCGATTTCCATTATATATCCATTTGTTCTTCTTGATCGACGAATGATTATCTGATATCTTTTAACCAACAGTCATTAGACATAATTCTTCTCCTGCAAAACAACATAACCTTTTAAAGAATAAAGTGGCTTTTCAAAATAATTAAATAAAGTTTTAAACAAAAATATCATGATGATTCTGTGACATATTCATATGAAAATAGTGTTAATAAAATCCAGAAAAATAGCCATTTTAAAAACTTTTTCAAAATTCAGATTATGAAAACTTTGAAAACCTTGCTCTGATACCAATTGAAAGAAATGTGTATTACGGATCTTAAGGATATGATTAACACTAGAGGGGGGGTGAATAGTGTTTATAAAGAATTACTATATCTTTTTGAGTTTATGTTAATTTAGACACAGATGTATGCAATCTACAGATACAGGGATAATCACAGAAACAAACACATATGCAGAAATAAAATAAAAGCAGTAAAGGAAAGAACACATCGGATTTTATACAGGTTCGGAGTTACCCTACATCCATTCCCGCAACACAAGTACGGATTTCCTTTCAAAAGCAATTGTACAATTACACCCTCGATTTCAAGGCTACGAGGTACACCCTCAAGAATTTCAATCCTCTGGGCAGAGATACTTGATTTTAAGGCTATAAGTTTACCCAATTGATTTACCAAGGCTACAATCACACCTTTTCTCGCTTGATTGATTTTCAAGGCCACAATCACACCTTTTCTCGCTTAATAGATTACAAAGAAGTCTACAACTCTGAAAAGCACTGAGAACCTTGTTGAGATAGTGACAGAGAATCAAACTAGAAGTAATCGAGTATGATTCAATATTGATTTCGGCAGAGTAATGCTAAGAGTATGTATTAAGAAATGTGGAAGAAGAAGAGGAGTGAAAAACCAGAAAATCTCATATAAAATTCGCTGAAACTGACCCCTATTTATAGAAGAACAACAGTCATGTCCATTCGTGAAGAGTTATGGCTCTTTTGAAATTTAAATTTTAAACTCAACTGACACCATGTCGACATGGTCACCATGAGTATCTCGACATCCCAAATCATTTTTTGATGATTTGATTTTCTTTGAAAATAACCTTTATCTTATATTAAAACTATTTTAAACTTTATAAATATACTTGACTATAGTTAAAATTCATAAGTAAATATAGAGAATAATATATATAGAATTTAACTATAATTTTTTATTTAAATCTAAGTACAAATATTTAAAAGTTAAATAAATTATATTAAAAAATAGTTTAAAATCAAAAGTAATTTTGACTTTGAAATTAAAGATGATTTTGAGGCTAAAATTATTTAAAATCAGGATAGAGTTTTTTGTTGCTTTTAAAAGGAAGGTTTCGAAAACATTTTGAAAACAGGATATAATTTTGAAAAATCATTTTGGATAAAAAGTTAGCGGATACAAAACAATGTTTCACTAGATTTTTCGTAGGTTTCATCCTACTTAGGGTTCCATCCCTTTAACAGGCTCGAAGTGGATTCCATTCCACGAATAAATTGGATTTTAAGATGCCAATGCTTTTCTATGAGTTTTAACAAAATTTCTAATTAAAGAATAAATTACTTAAATTCTTGAACTCTTGATAATCTTGATACTCATGGGTCTTCAATCTTGATAACTTGAATCTCTATACTGTACAGTCTTCATTCTTGGTACGTGCATGGTTAAATCCT
Organism: Allium cepa; assembly: GCA_030765085.1. Taxonomy (NCBI): domain Eukaryota; kingdom Viridiplantae; phylum Streptophyta; class Magnoliopsida; order Asparagales; family Amaryllidaceae; genus Allium; species Allium cepa. The sequence continues at coordinate 457,312,343 of CM060940.1, read as the reverse complement.
GCATATACATATATATCTAGACTTATAGTGTTAGTATCTATATTTTATAATCTATTTCTAAGATTCTTGTAATCAAAACCATCATCTCATGGACTAACACTTTATGACCCTTTAGTTGTACTAAGTATTAAACCCAATGGTTTCGAAAGGAACAATTTTAAATTGTTTCGAAGTAATGTGTCCACAAACCATTACGTTAACCCGGTACTTTCGAAAGGTATATTATAAGTGTTTCAAAAGATATGTTTTAAGTGTTTCAAAAGGTAGGTTCTAATGCTTTTGGAACATAAGTATAAATGGTTTCGAAAGGGATATCTACGGTATTATGTAATGGTTTCGAAAGGGTTTCTTTCAATTATATTCGAAAGGTATCGTTAAGGTTTTAAACAAGGGTTTTGATGGTATTGCTTTGGCTTCATTGCTTAAGGTTTTCTAAGTTAAAAAGGGTTTTAACTTATTTGAAGGGATTGATAATCCCATTAATTTAGATTTCATCAACATTGTTTTGTGTAAAGTATATATCATGGCATAAGTATTTTGAGTAAATCAAAGTGCATCTTTTCCTTATTTAAGTATTTTTAAACGGGTTTAATCATTTTGAAAGAAAGTTTTTCAAGGAAAATTATAGGGTAGTTAACCCTAAGTTTATGACTATTAACCCAAAAAGTGGATCAACACCGTAGCTAGAGTTTGGAAGCACCCGCCATGTTTTGACAGAGCAATATCACAGATCACAGATATAAGAAAAACAAAGTAGAAGAAAGAAGACAGAGAATTTTTATAGTGGTCGGCTATTAATGAAGCCTACGTCCATTTTATAGTTTTCCTTATAGACTGGTTGATGTTATAAGAGATGTTTGATTATAAGGCTCTGATTATCTTTTAAATAGATTGAATCCCCATAGTTGGAATACACTAAAGAATCATAGTGAATTCCTTTGGAGATTGTTGTCAGGGAGGTAGAGAGTGAAAAATAATACCATCCGAGCTTCAGAAACCAGTCCGAAAAAGCCCACGTTTCTGTTGGAGGTAGGATGATATTTATAGAGATTGGAGGGTTTCTGGGCCAGCCTGCCATCTCTAGCTCGTAGAAGGACTACATGCGACTTAGGAGATTCTAGTTGGCGAAATAGGCCAACAACATGGGTCACTGGGTGGCTCATGGTACTTGGGTCGCTGGCGACCCATTGGCCTTGGGTCGCTGGGCGATCCACGGACCATAGGTCGCAAGCGACTTATAGACTTAGTTTATTTCGCCGAATGAATCCCGCCTCCTTTCTTTGTATTCCATAACTTGCTTGTTTGAGGTTTTAAATAAGTGCATGGGTTGCTGATGATCCGTCTACAATGGACTATCCTGGGTTCTGAAATTGGAGATGTTTTCATAGACATTCATCGTTATCGTTACGTCTTGACAGCAAGTCGCTAGTCGTTTACGTTCAAATTCTTGTTGAGCTGTAGAAATGCCGGCACCTTAGCTTCGCTGATCCTATTCGTCATCTTAATCGTATAGCATGGCCTTTTTTAATTCGTTGCCTTAGCTTTCTGATTAAATGCTATGCCATTCTGATGTGATGGGATTGTTCCGTATTTTGCTGGATCCTGTCAGGTTAAAAACCCAAATAACATTTGCCCCCCAAGTACGCCTTTTAAATGAAAGGTGTGATTTGCTTTAGAACAAGTCATGGAAATGAGTCTTCGGTTGTTGAGCTTTAGCCTTGGTGGACCGTTCAGTTCTTTTGGATTATCTTTCCCGTCACAAGTCATTCCAAACCTATTGCAGCCTAAGACTCTAGGCTCTGCTTAAGTGTAATCTATACATCACAGTCATTTCGATTTCATTTGGGGTTATTACATCACATTTCTCTAATTACATTACACATCTCTAACCAACCCGCATTCATTCAGGATTTACATCACTATCAATTTTTTCTATCCATTCAGGGTTTTTACTTCATATATCAAAGGAAAATCATATATCAGAATCACATCATACATCAAAATAACATTATATCTCAAAATCACATCATGTCACAACATATCAAAATTACATTATGTCACATCATATATCAAGGTCATCATATGTTCATCCAGGATTTATCCGTTTTGTTCTATTTATAAGGCATTCAAATCCTTTTTTGCGAAACATATCTGTTTTGAGGTTCGATCTTTCTAGACCGCTTAAGTAAGTTTAATGCACGATCTCTCTGAATCATTTAACGCTCAATTTAATGTACGATCTCTCTGGATCGTATAATGTTTAGTTTAATGGTGATCTCTCTAAATAGTTTAATGTTCTAAGTTAGATGGACGTTCTTTCAGGATTATTTGTTTGTTAAGTCAAGGGGGATTAAGTAAGCCCATGCACTCACTCTCCGGTGACGGGACTTACTTTGTGCACGCCGGTCTCGTGGTGGGACTTTAAGGTGATCAATATTTTACAAGTCTATCCACTCGCTCTTTGGCAAGGGGACTTGCACCTTGCACTCCGGTCCCTTGGTGGGACTCTAAGGCTATCATTATTAGTTATCAAATTCAGATATTCAAATCAAAATAAATAAATAGAAATTAAACAAGAAGAAATCCAAAATGTTCATCTTAGGCATTCGACTCAGAGCGTGGCGAAGGACCGTCGGGATCCCGTACACATGTAAGCGGCCTTTGATGATGATTGTCCTAAGTACTTTCAGGAATTTGACTCAGAGCTTGCCTAGGGACAATTCAGGATCCCGTACACGTGTAAGTGGCCTTTGATTATTCTTGTCTACATACTAAAAGAAAAGTGCGGGAAAAGAAATGATAAAAGAAAGCAAGGGAATCGAATTCGACTCCTGCTTACCCCGATCATGGGATAATTTGTCTCGGCACTTGTCCTTGGGGCATTTCTTGATGCATTTTCCATGGATGGCGGTTATCCCTACAACTCCACTGTAGTTCTGTTCCTCACATATTATGGCAGCTGGTTGTTCTGGACCAGTTCTTCTATCAAAGATCACGTAGGTGTTGACACTCGTTCGTCTCATGCTCGTTCAACTCATGGAAGATGCAATACTTTTCAGATTTTTTTCTCTCGATTTAGGGGCTTTCTCGTAGGCTGCCTTTGGTAGAGGTTCTACCCCCTAGTATTGAGATATATCCTCTCCGAGGTTGTAGTCAGTTTGGTGTATAAGGAGAATCTTGACCCGTTTCTCTGTCATTTTGGGTCTTTAATGTTGTCATCGGCTTTCCTCTTCCCTATGTCTTTTCCAATTCCAGCTCCTGATGGTCCCCCACCTTCGACGACATTTATTTCAGAATCCACATCCTCATCCTTAGCTTCGGCATTTTCCTGATGCAGGTACCTCTCAGCTTCATAATAGAATTCTATGCGATCCATCGATGGGTCCCTTTTCAATGCAGCTTTGAAATCAGTCTTATTTGCGAATCAGGATAATGCAGCCATTGGGATTAACAATGGGTCTGGTTTGTCCTCTACGGCTGCCGTGCCATTGAATCTTGTTAAATAGCTTCTCAAGGACTCTTCAGGGCTTTGTTTCACATTTGAGAGCGTAAGTACATTCCTTGGTTGTGAGACATGAACCTTGAATTGTCTCAAGAATCTGCTCACTAAGTCGATCGACGAGCTTTTTAACCCATTTTTCAATTGTCTGAACCATATTGCAGCCAAATCTGCTAAGTATAAAGGGAAGCATCGCCCCATTACTTTCTCTGAAGCACCTAGCACTCCATGTATTGGACATACCGCATCATATGAATAGTCGCGTCTATCTTCCCAACATACATTTCCAACGTCGGAAGCTTGAAATATGGAGGGTTTCTTGCTTTTTCGAAAATTAGCTTAAATAGATTTCTGTTCACGTCTTCCAAACCCATATCTGGGGGGCCTCCTCTGATGAATCTATGCACCAATTCAGCAACTCTATTCTCACCGTCCAATGAAGGTCTTTGTCCTAAAGCAATACTTTCCCTCTGCCCCTTTGGGGTTTCCCGGGATGGAATCTTCTAGCAACATACACATGTTCTAATTTGAACTCTAGCTTCATTCATTCCTTCGTTCCTTTGAGGAAGTTCAGGTACATATCCTTCTGTCGGTCCCATCCAATTATCCAGATCACCTCCCATGCTACCAGTCCCTGGCGTTTCAACAGTCACTCCGGCATTGGCATTGATTCCCATGTTGATTCCAGCACTGCTCACATGTGTCGGTTGCTCTGGGCATAGGGGAAAGGCTCCACCTTGCTCCATTCCAATTTTGGCAATCCCTGTATTGTTCCCCAGTGCTTGATTCCTATTCCCACATATCTAGCTATCCCTTGTTGCTCCATCCACTGGAAGAATCCATCTATCATCTCCTGTTGTCAAGCTAAGAGTCCATCCTGCATTTCTTTCATCATCCTCTCCATCTCCACTCTCATCACATAGCTGGCTTGATGAGAGTTTAAAGATACTTCCTGATTGCCTCTAAGCTTCGATTGAACATGCTCTAGTTTTAGGTCTAGTGTTAGTCCTCTTCATTTTTCTCTGAATCTCAGATTCGAACTTCAATTTTACAGATCTCGTTCAAGGTTCTCAATGAAAGCACCAAAATGTTAACCCAAAAAATGGATCAACACCCTGGCCAGAGTTTGAAAGCATCATCCCTATTCTAACGGAGCAATATCACAGATCATAGATATAAGAAAAGCACAGTAAAAAAAGAAGGCGGAGAATTTTTATAGTGATTCGGCCGTTATTGAAGTCTACGTCCACTTTATAATTTTTCATATAGACTGATTGTTGTTACAAGAGAGGTTTGATTACAAAGCTCTGATTATCTTTAGCAAGGTTGAATCCCCAGAGTTGGTATCCACTGGAGAATCATAGTGAATTCCTTTAGAGATTTTTGTGAGGAAGGTAGAGACTGAAGAATAATTCCAGCAGAGCTTCAGCAACCACTCTGGAGAAGCCCCCATTTATGTTGGAGTTAGGATGGTATTTATAGAGGTTGAAGGGTTTCTGGGCCAGACCTGCCATCACTAGCTCGCAGAAGGACTAAAGCCATCTTAGGAGATTCTGGTCGGTGAAATGAGCCACTACCATGGGTCGCTAGGCGACCCATGGTCCTCACTGACGACCCATAGACTTAGTTTATTTCGTCGATCGAATCCCGCCTCCTTTCTTCGTATTCCATAACTTGCTTGTTCGAGGTTTTGAAGAAGTGCGTGGGTTGCAAATGATCTAGCCACAATCGACTAACCTGGGTTCTGAAATTTGAGATGTTTTCATAGACATTCATCTTTATCGTTACGTCTTGATGGCAAGTCGCTAGCCGTTTACGTTCAAATGCTTGTTGAGCTGCAGGAATGCCAGTCTCTTGGCTTTGCTGATCCCATCGTCGTCTTAGTCGTATAGCTTAGCCCTTGTTAATTCCTTACCTTAGCTTTTTTGATTATGTTCTACGCCATTTTGATGTGATGGGATTGTTCCGTATTTTGCTGGATCCTATTGGGTTAAAACCCAAATAATAATGACCCATATATTAGAAGACCATATGGGATTGGTATGGAGTCGCGCCCTATAATTTAGCTAATAGCTCCTAGCTAATATAATTCCAAAATTCTAGTTTGTAAGGCTTTGTCATAGGTGGGACTAAAATAATATTACACACAAAAGGGAATATACAGAGTAAAGATAGGTTATTGGTGAGCCCACAAAACCATAAGGATCAGTTGACCTTGGAAAAAGATAGTTAAGGGCAGATAGCTCAGTGTTATGTCTAACAGAAGTTAGAATATTTATTTTGTTTAGTAGGCTCGAGTCAGCCAATGGCTAATAGTTAGCTAGTTATAAACTATAGTGTGGAAAGATGGTCCATTGATTACCTGATTATTATGCACATATATTATTGCTACTATTATTATAACCAGTTTGATTGCAGGTTTAAATTTGCAAAAGATATTATTTTAAAAAGATATTGGTGAGGGAAAACCCATTCCACTAAATGGCGTAGTCTCACTTAATATCAGTAAACCGAGATGTAATATAATTATTCAAACCAGGCTTTATATCTGACTCGAAGTTTATGTTTTCCCAAATGCTCAAAATTAATTTGAGTATATTAGAAGTTATGAACTTTTTAGGTTTAGTAGGTTGGACGAATAAGCTTCTGAAGACGTGCGTGAGGCAAAAGCTAGCAATGTAAGAGCTATTTAGTAGTATTTCTGCTATAAAGAATTTATGACCGATATGTCTATCTAGCACTCTGATAATAGAAGGAGGCATCTTCATATGTCGCTCTTGGTGTGATTTTGTAATAATTATATTTGATCAAAACCTAGCAATCATTTTTTATTATATAATTGAATATGAAATATTATTTGAAATATAATCAGAAAAGTTATTTTGGAAATCTGTGTTGATTTTATTTCATATTCATGTGCTTCTGATATTATGGATACTATTAGCATTACCGTATTTTGTCATCAGTTAACACTATAGATGACTACAACATCTATAATGCTTAGCTTCAAGCCTCAAAGTAGGAGATGTTACAATCATAAAGAAATTTTCAGTGATGGCTAGGAGAGAAGAGCAGAAAGAAAAATGAATGAAGGAATGGAGTGGATTTTTTTTAATAGAAATAATGAGAAATTTCACATTCTTATATGTAAAAGTTCCTAACTGATCCCTTAGTTTTATTTCACTCCACCATTTTCTCTACGTATATCGACAACCATTGTTTTCCATCTTTATGATGCAAAATTTTCAAAAGTCCTTCAATCAATCATCTCTTATTTAAACTCGTTTAAAATATACATAAATTATATATGTGTGCACAAACATAACTTTTATATATGCATTAAACTAATTTAAAAGAAGTCTAAAAAATCAAATAAATTAATATTTCTCAAATATTAATTAATTTAACCAATTTAGAACGTTTATAAACTAATTAAACCGTATGGTTTTTTAGGGAATTTGCAAATACAATTATGAGACTCATAGGTGTGAATTCAGTCAGCGGTTAATTTTAAACAACTCAAATAATTGTATTCATGAACATTAGCTAGTGATGTGACAGTTTGGTGGAATCCTTCGCTTACAGATCTTTCAGGTGAAAATCTAATTTTATATTTTCTTAAGCTCTACCTTTTAGTAACGATAATTTACAGGAAATTTGTTCGTTAACACTACCATTTTTGAATTAATGGAATTTGGTTTTGACTCAAACTCTAATATCATCCTAATTCAACTTAGTTATCCCATAAACCAAAACTTAGTTCAATAAAAACATTTTTTTAATCATACTACTCTGGCTAAAGATTTTGACTCTGAGTTTGCTATGGTTGTGCGTGGTACTAAACTCATATAACTAAGGAGATGAAATCTCTATTGAACTGTGCTTCATATTTAAGCTTGATGGATCGTAACATCATGATTTAACTATAATCAAAGTGAAGTATACACATTAAAGCTTCACGGTGTTCTCATGTCAAGGGAATTGTATAACATTGTCACTTTGAAATTTCATGTTTGACCTAGTTGTTATTAACCAACAAGAAAATCTCGAACAAGTCATTCCATGGCTATCTAATAACTACAAGTAAGTAATCCCTTAGGCCTTTGGCAACCATGAGTAATACACCACCCAATGTTTGGAGAGTGTTACGCACGCCAGTCTCAAAGGATGTATTAATATCTTTTTCTCGAAACATTTTAATTGGGAATATTTAAAATAATATGAATTTTATATAGTGATAATTATAATTACAACTTCTTGCAATTATTATCACAGAACATATCATTTAAGTATTCTCTATTTTAATATACTTAAATTAATTACTTAATAAATATATCACAATATAAAAAATATAGAATACATTATAAACAACTTATATTTTGAATGAGATTTTGTTGCAGATTTATCGATTTAAATAAAATATAGAATTGCCTATATGGAATCCTTTTAACTCTCTCGAATACATCATCTGGCTTTAGAAATTCCGATTCAACCTGCCTCTCTTTATAGTGATTATCGCACAACCTATCTTCTCCTATTACAAGTCTACTCCTTTAGTTCTCAACTCGTGCAAATGGTGAATTTTCTTTAAATACCAACTTCATATAATGATAGCTCTTAACGTTTAGAAAAATGATAAACTTATCGGGGTTACCACCTATAGGACCTCATTGATATGGATAAAAAGTTAAATATTTATTGTTGGATATGAAAACGACCGCCATGTTAAAAGCATTCGATATTAAGTACCCCCTTTTAGATATTTCGGTCCAGTGCTCCGAAAGAACATTTTTTAAGACATACTAAGCACCACTCTCGTTTTCCAATATTAAGTAACATTGAAGTGTTTACAGTACATAATCCAATATATTTCCTAATCTGATAGCATTAATTTCTTCACTTCCACAAAATAACTATTCATTTCATCAACCAGGTGAGCAATGCAATGAAAACCATAATTTCCACCTTTTTCAACATCCTCGGATTTAATAGCACACAGATGAAGAAACTCTGGAATAAGATGAATGAATTTGAATGTATAAAAAAACAATTATGTGTAATTTATCTATAGCTTCCTTTAATCTTTCTTTTCCTTATTAGAGTAATTATTTTTCCAATGCTTGATTATGATAGTTGTTAATAAGTACGTTTCACTCTTTCAAGTTCTAATGGATCGTGTTTTGTCGACCATAACTTCCTTATCTTTAATTTTCCCTTTGCTCCCCAATGGTCGACCTTTACGGAATCTAGGTTTAGGCTCCAACAATGATACCACTAAAGGTACTCTGATCTCCTTCAATTATAGCAACATAACTCCTTTTTCATATGTAGTTACATTCCCAAAATATTTTCTAAATTCAGTATGTTCAACTATGTGATCTAATTATATGATTATTGAATTTGAGGACTTCAATCAAGTATTTTCTAATAATCACAAATTATATCAAGTGGATTTGGAAGAAAATCGTTATAATTTTCATTCAACTCATGTACACGAGGTAAACGTAGATCGTATAAAGTTTGTGCTTTATATTCTGCTTCATTATTTGTCGCTAGGAATTCTAATCGTATGACGTAGCAGACGGCTCGTCCTTCGGAAGTCCCAAGCACTACCCCTTCCCCCGAGTAGAAATTATTAGATGCACCATCGACTAAGAGCTTCCATCCTGTTTCCACTTCCGCTGTTATTTCCTCTTCTTTATCCCATATAGCAAATTCGACGATGAAATCTGCCAATGCCTGCACGTTGATTGCGTTTCTAGGATGGTAAGTGATTTTATTAATTACGTGGAATGACTAATATGATTGTCTATTTGTATCCTTAGAGCGTGACTTTGTTGAATTTAGAGGGCTCTAGATAAGATGATTGTCGATCTTCCAGTACACCTATGCGGATATCATCCCTACACAAATTTCACTGATCTATCGGTTAGATCAGATGACCATAAATCTATCGGTTCGCCTTCACGATGCTTTAGTTCATGGAAGACCATCACAACGTTTTAGTTTATGAAGGAGTTTTTGTGGACGGATGTCTGGGCACCAGACGGCCTTCGAATGATAATTAATCGATTTTGAGAGGAATTTTGATCAGATGTCCGACGATTAGATGGCTTTGGAGCTATAAATCATTGACTCCATGAAGAGTTTGGGATCGTGTGTCCGACAGTCGGTGGTCTTAAAGTAATGATTCATCGACTTCAAGATAAATTTTGGTCAGATGTTCGACGATCAAACGGCCTTGGAACGATAAATTATTGACCCCAAGAAGAGTTTTAGGTTGTGTGTCTAGCGGCCCAACAGTATTAAAGTGATGATTCATTGACTTTAAGAAGAATTTTTGGGATTTAGGTCGTAGGAACATAGTTTTATCGGTTCGTGGAGACTAAGGGGTTAGATCTGTTTGTTCAACGATCCTTCGGATAAGACTTCTCGATGCTACCAGAGCAACGCCGGTTCTCAAAAGGAGGATTGACATGACTCATTGAGGGCATAGAAGCACTTTTGTTGTGATGTCTGAAAAAGCCCAGTGTCCCGCTGTACCTCATTTGGAAAAGGAAAGTGGATAATTATGGATCAGAAGGCATCGTTTTAGGTTGCTGCCCCATTCCTTAGTTGCTAGCAAGCTAAAGTGTTATTTGATAATCACCATTTCGTATGATTTCTACAGTTAGCTGGAGTGCATTTCTACTAGATCTTAGCAGCCTTGCTTGGGCAGAAGGTCCTGAGATCCCATAGCTCCTTCACCGTTTGGTGAGTTCTTTGGTGAATTTTCGGGTTTGCCTTCTTCCTATTATACTACTTACAGTCTTTAAAACTGGTTTGTATTCCCATAGAATTCTTCCAGAGTAGTGGCTGTTTCATCCTTTAATGATTCATGAAGGCCTTGAAGTAGATTGCATCCACGCCCTCGCTTCATCCATATGCTAGTCATACCTGTAAAAAAGAAATTTCAAATCAAGTGTATAGCTGTTAAAAGGTATACTTGGCATAATAAACTTCTTTGGATATTCTGCATGTTGAATGGGTTTCGATTGGGGAAGATGCTCTAATTGTTGTCATACCGGTCCGTTTTCAAGTTACGACTGTTTATAATGATTGAGAATCATATATGCATGATTGACCTATGCTTGAATGATTGAAAATGCGGATTGAATGACAAATCGCTTATGATATGGTCATGGATTAGTGACGATCCCCAAAAGTTTTCAAACTAAATGAGATCGGTCTAAGGTAACAAAGAAAGCCCCATAAGGTTGCATTCTAAATTTCAAGGCATTTGGAGTTCACATGTTCGAGTTATGAGCAGAAGAAGATGGATCGGTATTGATGGATCATGGTATTTTACTTGGAGTCCAACCTGAGAAAATTTGCCATTTTCTTGGAGTTAGCACGTGGTTCGCGTGGAGTCATAGAATTTGAAATGTTGGGTTGGTGACAAACCTTGCCTGGAGCCATTTGCATGTTTGCTTGGAGAAAATCTTTGTTTTACCCAAGTCTGATGGGTGATCACCCGAGTTTGACTTCTAGTCCAATGGGTGATCACCCGAGCTCGATTTCGAGTGAGGACTTCCAAAATTTGCTTCGAGCAAAATGGGTGATCATCCGGGTTCGACTTCGAGTCAGGACTTCCAAAATTTGCTTCGAGTCAAATAGATGATTACCCAAGTTTGACTTCGAATCAACCCTGTAGTGAGTTTTTCAAAGACCATTTTGACAATTTTTGATGATTTTCGAGCACCGTTGTGGGAGTTGTCAGTGATTGGAGCGCTATGAGATCATCTATCTTTTCCATAAGAGCCTTTTGATTGTTTTCCATTTTACGGTTAAATTCATCAACCATCTTGTTCAATTCTCCCTTAGTCACAGCTTTATGCTGTGTGGAGGTTCCTAGAACCCAATCTCCAGATTTGGCTCCTAATAGTAGGTTGTTGGGGTTGTTGACTTCAATTTGCTGTATGTTTCTTCTCCAGCAATTGTAGCTCCTATGGATCTGACGGAAGTAGTTCTCTTTCTTCTTGGTGCCATTGATTCTCATCACCAAATCTTCTAAGTAGAGATTAAGGATCTAACTACTAAACCTATCTGATCCAAAGTAGATAGCTAGATCTAGGCCTGAGTCGGGTTTTCAGTGAAAGCACCAAAATGTTGACCCAAAAATAGGATCAACACCCTGAATTGAGTGTGAAAGCACCAGCCCTGTTTATCATGGCAAATAGAAGGGAGAGAAGAAGTGGTAACTCGTAGATAATGCAAAAACGACAAGAGATTTTTATAATGGTTCGGCTATTAACGAAACCTACGTCCACTATATAACTTTTCTTATTGACTGACTGCTATTACAAGTTGAATCCGATTACAATGCAATTGAATTATGTAAGATAGGTTAAGTCACTAATGTTAGAGTTCACTGGAGAATCATAATGAACTGTGTAGATGACCGTTGTGTAGGAGAATAGGAATAAAGAGTAGTTTCCACAAAGTTTCAGTAGCCAGTCCAGAAGATCCTGTTCATATTGCAGGTAGAATTGTATTTATAGGGGTTAGAAAGCTATTAGGCTAGGCCACCTTGCTAGAAACTTGCAAATGAACATACGAAGTTGCATTGAAAATTTCATAGCGAACCGACTCAATCTGATGCATCGCTAGCGATCCATTGCTTTTAGGTCGCTAACGGATATCAGTCAATGCATAAATTTTGCTGATCTACCAGTTTGCCTTCACGATGCTTTAGTCCGTGAAAGACTTTCTCATTCGTGAAGGGTATTTTAGATCAGATGACCGCTGATCTATCGGTTTACCTTCATGTTGCTTTTGTTCGTGAAAGACCTTCATGTCCGCGAAGGGTTTTTTGGATCAGATAACCGTTGATCCATTGGTTCGCCATCACGATACTTTATTTCATGAAAGATCTTCACGTTCATGAAGGGTTTATTGGATCAGAAGACCGTTGATCTTCTGATTTTCCTTTATGACGCTTTAGTTCCTGAAATACCTTCATGTTCACGAAGGGGTTTTTGGATCAATTGACCGCTAATTTGTCGATTTGCATTCACGATGCTTTAGTTCAGGGAAGAGCTTCACGACGCTTTAGTTCGTGAAGAGGTTTATATGGTCGGATGTTCGATGACCAGACGGTCTTGGAATGATGATTTATCGATTCCGAGAGGAATTTTGTCGGATGCCCGATAACCAGACGGTCTTGGAGCAACAGTTCATCGATTTCTAGAAAGTTATGGCTCGTTTTTTCGATATCTCAGTGGTATTAAAGCAATGATTAATCAACATCAAGTGAAATTTCAGTCGGATGTCCAGCGACCAGACGGCCTTGCAACGATAATTCATCGACTCCAAGAAGAGTTCTTTGTCGTGTGTCCGACGACCCAACGGTATTAAAGCGATGATTTGACGACTTCAAGAGGAATTTTTGGGATTCAGTTCACGGGAACACAGTTTTATAGGTTCATGGAGACTAAGGGGTTAGATCTGTTTGTTCGACGATCCTTTGGACAAGACTTCTCGACGCCACTAGAGCAACACCGGTTCTCAAAAGGGGGATCAACATGATTTGTCAAGGGCATAGAAGCATTTCTTTTGACGCGCTATACGCAATGCCCCTAATGTCACGATGTGGCTCATTTGGAAAAGGAAAGTAGACAAGGATGGACGAGAAGGCATCACTTTAGGTTGCTACCCTATTCCTTAGTTGCTAGCTAGCTGGAGTGTTATTTGATAATCATCATTTCTTCTGATTTCGTTAGTTAGCCGACGCGCTTTTCTACTGGATCTTAGTAGCCTTGCTTGGGCAGAAGGTCCCTAAGGTCTTGTAGATCCTTCACCATTTGGTATGTTCTTTGGAGAATTTCAGGGTTCGCCTTCTTCCTATTGCACTACTTCTAGTCTGTAGAACCAGTTTGTCATCCCATAGAATTCTTTCATGGTAGTAGGTTGTTTCATCGTTTAATGATTTCTTAGGGCCTTGAAATAGACTGCATCTGTCGCCCTTATTTCGTCCATATGCTAGTCATACTTGTAAAAAAAGAAATTTTGAATTAGTTGTACAGTTGTAAAAAGGTATAGTTAGCAAGATAAACTTCATTGGATATTCTACATGTTAAACGCCTTCGATGAATGGGTTTCGATTGGGCATGATGTTCTAATCCTTGTCAAACTGGTCATTTTTATGGTTATGGTTGTTTACAATGGTTGACAATGATATATGCATGATTGTCCTATGCTTGAATGATTGAAAATGCCGATTGAATGACAAATCACCTATGTTGGGGTCATGGATCAGTGATAATTCCCAAAAAAATTCAAACTAAGTGAGATTGGTATGGGCTGACAAAGAAGGCCCCATAAGGTTGCATTCCAAATTTCAAGGCATTTGGAGTTCGCATGTTCAGGTTATGGGCAAAAGAAGATGGATCGCAATTGATGGATCGATGGTATTTTTCTTGGAGTCCAACCCGAGAAAATTTTCCATTTGCTTGCAAACAGCACATTGTTAGCATGGAGTCTTAGAATTTGAAATGCTGGATTGCTGACAACGTTGTTTGGAGCCATTTGCATGTTTGCTTGGAGAAAATCTTGGTTTTACCCGAGTCTGATTCAGACCAAAATTTCCTAGGTTTACTTCGAGTCAAATGGGTGATCGCCCAAGTTCGACTTTGAGTTAGGGCTTCCAAAATCTGATTCGAGTCGAATAGGCAATTACCTGAGTTCGAATTCGAGTCAATCCCAAAGCAAGTTTTTCAACGACCATTTTGATGATTTTCGACGATGACCATTCGTGATTCCACGATGAGAGCTCCATGATGGTATTGGAAGCTGGTCAGTTGGGAGTGGTCACAATATACCAAGGGAGTTTGGCCTTATAATCGACCTTAGTTTGTATCATATCTTCTTGGTCCTTCTGTCTCTAGGAGTACTGTTTAAGTGGTTGTTCCTCGTCCATTGCTTGGCACTGTGTTGCGGCATAGATTTTAGAGCTTCTTTTAGCATTTTGCACATGGGCATTTTCATCCAATTTGTTTTCCTCGAATTGTTTGTTATCTTCAGAGCCAGAGAGAGCCAACTGTATATCCCCATGAGGTTTTCACCCAAATGTTCAAGTTTGTAGCAAGTGCTTTTGTAGTGGGTGGAGTGTTAATGTTTTCTTACATTATGATTCTTCGAGCTCCGCCCATTGCTTCCTTTTGCTTTTGCATTTTGTTTCTCCCAATCAAGCTAGAAATAGAAGAATGCACTTGCTCCATAGCAACCACGACTTCAAGCCCCAATCTAGGAATAATTAGTGATTGGAGTTCTAAGATAGCATCTATCTTTTCCATAAGAACCCTTTGACTGTTTTCCATTTTACGGTTAATTTCATTAACCATCTTGTTCAATTCTTCCTTAGTCACAGCTTCATGGTATGTGGAGGATCCTGGAACCTGATGTCTAGAGTTAGCTCCTAATAGTAGGTTGTTGGGGTAGTTGATTTCAATCCGTTGAGGTTTTGTTTCTTCTCCAGCACCGGTAGCGCCTATGGATCTTTACGAGGTAGTTCTCTTTCTTCCTAGTGCCATTGATTCTCAATAACAAATCTTCTAAGCAGAGATTGAGGATCTAACTTCTGAACCTATCTGATCCAAAATAGACAGCTAGATCTAAGCCTTAGTTCAGTTCTCAGTGAAAGTACCAAAATGTTGACCCAAAAAGTGGATCAACACCCGGGATTGAGTGTGAAAGCACTAGCCCTGTCTATCAAGACAAATAGAATAGAGACAAGAAGTTGTAATTCGCTGCTAAAGTAAAAAAGACAAGATATTTTTATAGTGGTTCGGCTGTTAACAAAACCTATGTCCACTTTATAACATTTCTTATTGACTGACCGCTATTACAAGTTGAATCTGATTACAATGCTATTGAGTTATGTAAGTTAGATAAAGTCACCAATAGAAGAGTTTATCACAGTGAACCCTGTAGATGTCCGTTGTGTAGGAGAAGAGGAATGAAGAGTAGTTTCCGCAGAGTTTCAGCGGCCAGTCCAGAAGATCAAGTTTTTGTTGGTAGGATTGTATTTATAGGGTTTAGAAAGCTATTGGGCTAGGTCGCCTTGCCAGATGCTTGCAAACAAACATACAAAGGTGCATTGAAAGTTTTATAGTGAATCGAGTCAATTTGATGGATCGCTTGCGATCAATAGGTTACGGATCGCTAGCAATCCATAGATTTTGCATCATTGATGATTCAACTACTTGTGATGCTTTCCTTCATCTTCTTCTTTAAACTTCATAGAAATCTAGCACAATCATATGGATTGTTAGCGATCCATAGTGCAAGGATCGCTAGCGACCCATGTGCTTAGTGGATTTTTGGACTTCGTCTTTGGATTGCATTTTTGTCTCGTGTTGGTTTTGTCCACGTAATTTTGTAGCTTATTGCCTTGTTTTGATGACGATCCATACACTTGTTGCATTTGAATACAGATTGAATTAGACGAATGCTCGCTTCTCGATCTAACTAACTTGGAATTCAATCAAATTGAGCCATCATCCCTAGAATACCTATTGGATCATGATGCAAGAGGATTGGTAGACCTACGAGCGAACCTTATGGATCGCTGGCGATCCATAGGAGATGGATCGCTGGCGATCCATAGGAGATGGATCGCTAGCGATCCATCACCTTAACATGTTTTTGCTTTCTTTCTTCTGATCCTTATTGGTTGGTTCTTCTAGTCCATTCGACTCGACGAAGCTGTTTCGACTTCCTTTGAATTCCACTAGGTGAAAAACCTAGTTAACATTAGCCCCCTAAAGTATGCCTTAGTTGGAAACAAGACTTGCTCTGGAAATAATTGATTTTGAGTTCCTGCTTGGTAAGGTTCAAGTGATCATGTTAAGGCCATTACACAAATTTGCCTTTAGTTGTTTAGCAGCTTGTTGAGTTTTCATGTGAATAGACGTTGCTCGTTATAACAAATCAATTATGACTCCACAACCTTTAAGCTGCAAACAACATGTGGATCATGCTTGGCAAATTTGGCGGAGATCGGATGCAATTTGATGGATCGCTAGAGATCCATAGTCCATGGGTCCCTAGCGATCCAAAGACAACATTTTTTAAAGCCCAATCTCCTATTAGCTCAATCGAGCTGACATATCCTATACTCTTACATTCCTCCTACGGCCCGAGCTAATTCCTTGCGACTCAATCCAAACTTGACCATACCCTAAGTCCATCCATTTTATCGCCATCGCCGACCATCTACCACCGAAGCCCCTTGTCATTGACCATATTGAAGTTTGTCATCGCTTTGACTTTAACCTTAACTCCTAAAACCTTATCTTCTAGATCGCCGTCGACCCCACCCATTTGGATCTCCATCAATCTACTTTCCTTGGATCGTCACTGAACTTCCCTTGGATTACGGCTGACACTTCTTACCATAGGCCGCCAATCATTCCAAGTCCATTCATTCCTTTTTTATTCTTGATTATAGGTGGGTAACGTTGATGTTGGCGTTCATTGAGCAATCTGACAACATGGTTATTTCGGTGATGATTTTCGTGGAAAATTCGAGTTGATTGCGATTTTGTGGAGGAAGATAGTAAATCGAGTCTTGAGTAATTCATGAAACGACACTTGGGCTTTGCCCCAATGCTTCACATGTTTTGCTGTCTTCATCCACAGAATCAAAACTGACTTTACTATGTTACATTCTTGATACAACACGATATATCATGAATTGGTTTTAATCCTTTCAGAGGGGAATAACAGCTTAGGATAGCGTCTCGTGTGCAACTTATGTTGTTATCGCCTATCGGAGAGTTAGGATTGGTCTCTTTTTTGCACTCTCAGTGTACCTAAACTAGGAAGACCTTTTCGCGTTGCTTCAGACAACGGACACGTTATCGATCGACGATCGATAATGGATAAGTGTAGAACAAATAGTTTAAAAAAATGATATGGAAAGCCCTTTTCATTCTTTACCGTGAGCAAACAATCTACACGGGATAGAGCTTTGTAGTATTCAAGACACCAAGCTCACCCTACATAAATAACACATTGCACTTGCCTCGGTATATACTTGAAATTTGATGTGTCGATGTAAATTGATATTAATTTGGAATTCAAGTGTTGTAGCGGAATTTTAGTTAAAGATATAATTACCTAACCACATTGAATGTTAGTTCTATTGTATAGAATGAAGTATCCATCTTCTCACCATAAGCCCAGTGAAGGAAATCCAGCACTTTTAGAAGCTAAATCATCGTTTGTCGCCCTTTCCTCTTTTGCTTCGCCAACTGAATACAGTTAACTAGTTTCAATTGTCTTGGTTGTAGACCGGACTCCACCAAATTTCAGAGTTCTTCTAAATCCACTAAAGAGAGCTTCCTCCGTAATCTCCGCTAAGGTTCTGCATAACATTTGCTTTTAACACAACATTCTAGAGGATGATGTATGCCTTCCGAAGAAGAATGAGTTTGCCTATATGCCACCTCAGAGATACTATGCTTCCTACCGGTATATATGCTTAAACAGAGCAGGACCTCCCTTCATTATTTCTTGAGAAAAAAACTCTTTCGAACTAGGGAATTCCCTCATTCCAAATTCATCCTAATGGATATGCAATCCTCGCTTGCCTTCACGTTTTGTTATGCGAAAATTTAATAGTGTCTCAAGTTTCGATGATTTGAGATATTTTCTCTCATTTAAGCGAAGAGACGAGTGCCCATCCCTTATTGTCATCGAGGCCGAAAGGAATCACAAGATCATGTTGCAGCTTCAAAGCAATCTATCTTAATTCAAGACTTAGTACTTCTTCGTTAAATGTCCCGTAGGGTTTAACCGCTTTTGGACAATAGGAGGTAAGTTCTCTCCTTAACTTATTGATTTTTGATACGTTGTTATAGGATTTTTGACAGATCAAATAATTCTTGCAGTTATTCCAAGGCCAAATAAAGACCTATCACTTGACCAGATTTTCCATATCCTGAAAGTTGTAGATGCCAGGCAGAAAATGGTTAAATTTTTGCTATCGGACGAAAATTTGCTCTGGCATGGACTATTGCATCCTAAGAGATCCACCGTAGCGGTTGAAGTACCATCCCCTTCTCATTCTAGAATACAAACACACACCACTTCTTTATTACATGGCTCCGAAGAGGGTGTTCTTCAAGAAAAGGAAGGCTAGTCTAGTGAGTCAATTGAAGAAATTCATGAAGAAAGGGATGTCACGACGATTGAAACCGGCTGTTCGGCCAGAATGCCCCTAATTTCGGAGGAAGGGGGAAGAATTCAAGTAGCATTAAGTCAAGGTTGTTGTGGAAATAGAAAACGAAGAGGTGAAGTTGAAGTAGTAGTGATTCTGATTCCTCCTCCGGTGATGATGATTTATATGCAAGCTCCGGTGGCGGAACTTTGAATCATGTGATGAATTCCATGGGATAAGTCTCATTCTTTTGGATTTGCCTTTTCGAGTGATTCGCGATAAAGATGGTTCTCCAGCGGCCGCATGACTTCACGATTCCTCGATTAAGGGAACCAACGTGGACTACAAGGATTCGAGCAAAGTTTATGTGGAAATTGATGGACTCATGGGGAAGATTTCAAATTCGAGGCTACATCTCCTCGTTCTGGTCCTATTAGGACTAAAATTGATTCGATATCTGCCACGATGGCTTCCCGATCCAGTTTGCGACGTCCTTTTAGGCCGCCTAAGACATATTACACACTTCACTAGGGTCACATTCACTTACACATGCATTATTTAGGCCTATTTCTAAAGCTCTTTATTTATTCTTTATGTCAAGTGCCACGAGAGGCCGTGGATTTTACGATGATCTCGAGCTATTCACTGATTTGCAACGATGGTCAAAACGGTCTACAAACTGCCATCAGCCTCGTGAGAACGCAGAAAGATTCAGAGTCCAAAGCTCGTCACCATAATGACAAGGAATAGGGTCGGACGTATAAAGTGGCCACAAGAAGAGAAAAATCCTAGATGACCGAGAGGAACCTTCCAAGAAGTCAAAGGTTAAATGTGGTTCTCATCCTTTTAAGCATCAAGCTTTTGCCCCGGCCCTAGTGTCTATCGGTCTTGAAATTCCGGTTTCTTCCATTCAGGCTCCATTTTCATCTCAAGCCCATAGACTCACACGGTGCACATTTTTGGTTTCACGCGTCCTCATAGGAGGCCGGCTTACATTCTTCCATTCGGTCTCCCTAGACTCGAAGCTGCGCTTCCCAGGTGAATTTTAAAGGGAGTTAAGTTTGACCGCAACCTTCCCCCGGTCCATAAAGATTCCTATATGCCCCAACTTCTGGCGATTCAAAGTGATTTAGAACAAGCTGAGTGATGGAGAAAGTTATGAAAGCAGCTAGCCAACATGAACCGCAAAAACTATCAGGAGATCCTCTCTTTTGAATCAAAGAAAGATGATTTCGAAAGGACGTTAGCATAACGTGACACTAGTGTTGAGCGACTAATACAAGAGAGGTACGCGACATTTCGAGAGATTAAAAACAGCTCCAGTTTGCTATAGGACCTGAAAGAGGCCCATGCAAAAATAGAGATCATGTTTCGAGACAAAATTAAGAAGGCCCACGATGACGAAGTTAATTTGAAACAGGAGCTCGAATCTCGTGACATGATTATTGAATCCCAAAAGAAGACTATTGTTGATCATGAAAAAATTGTTGAAGGGCATAATAAAACAATTCCTGAATATATAGGCATTGTGGAATCCGACGACAAGACTGTTTCTGATCAGTCCTAAACGATTGCTTCGCTCCAAGAAAGAGTTGCGCTGCTTGGTGCGGAGAAGACCTGAGTTGAAGTAGCGAAGGTCGCCATAATGGCGGATTACTTGAAATTGTAGGACACTTTTGAAAAAAAGATGTAGAAGATGGACAATACTCTCTTAAATTTCTATGTCAACTCCCTATTGCATCAGGAGAGCCTCAATATTTGGGCCCTAAATTTTTGCATACTCTTGCCGTGGTTCGAGAAGAAATCCTAGCCCGTTTTCGAGAGAGCAGAGATGTTTATACTGAGCGAGAGTTGGAGGATGCCTACCTCAATGCGGAATCGAAGAAAGCATTGATTAATGGTCAGGAGGTCCTGCGAACCGAGAAGGAACAAAAGAATGCCGACGTTGCTTTGACTTCAACTGCCAAATCATTGCCGGAGCCCATCGTTGCCTGGGCTGGCGAATCGTCAAGACAGCCTCGCGATCATTTGGTGAGTTCTGTTGGTGCTACTTTATCGTTTTCTCCTCCGACGGCTATCTATGAAACTTTAGGTAGCCTCGAAACCTCTTCATAGATCGTGTTGCCATCAAAAGAAGGAGAAAGCGGGGAATATGAGAACGACATTCTTGATCATTCCACTGATGCAGGTAAACCTCTTGTTTCACCCGAGTTTAATAATTTTCATCTCACACCACAAGAATAAGACGAACTTAATTCTTCCATTTTTGATCTTATAGGTTCGTCTTCTTTACCTACTGATCCGTCGGTTTCCTCGATGCCCGAGCTTGCCTCTATTCCAACCACCTCGATGCTTGTCTCTATAGCTGCTCTGATCGCTGTGTTTGTGTTTGGTTCACTACCGGGGCTGGAATCTGAGAAGATTGCTGCATTGCATGGTCTAGACAACCCTTTCGTATCCTTGAAGGGAGACATCACGACAACTGGAGCTTGAGAGTAGGAGGACCAGAATGGATAGGTGTGTGAATTTGAATAGCAGCTGGTTGCAGTTAAGAAGGAAAAGGTTGAAGCGATAAAATCTTTGAGGATCCCCCGCAAATCCCAAAAGCGCAAGGCCAAAGAGTATTCTTCCAAGAAGTTTGGAGAGCAGGGAGGAGATGCCGGCACAAAGGAGTATTTGATATTACAGGTAGTGACACTACCCTCGGTTGGGATTCCGAGGGGATGCAGAAACTTCCAACTAAAGGTGGGAAGGGGAGCGGTGGAAAGAGGCATTGATAGGTCCGAATAGAAATGGAGAAAGTTTTTGGGATTTTTTGTTTTTGTGTGTGTTTTGTTCAAGTGCGGAGTCTGCACTTACTGCTTTGATTGTTGTAGCGTCTGTATTTTTCTTTTTTTAAGCCGATATTATGTAGGTACGGCCCCATGTTTTGACTTTGTACAGAAAACGTCCGTATTTTTTCTTATTAGCCGATATTGTATGGGCATAACCACCACATTTTTACTTTGTATAGAAAATGATGCAAGTAATACAATCTTGACAATTTGATTAAAACTTTACCTATCTACTTATCTGTGTTTCATGTACTGATGTTAATTTTATTTACTGCTATTTTATCTAGTCTAGTAATTACCACCATAATTCTTTGTTTGGAGTAATAAAACTGTAAAGTAGTTGGATTTTGTTTTTGAGTATTTTTTTTTATTTTGAGTATCTGTGTGTTCCCCCCAGTTTATGGGGTTGGTTGCTACGAACACTACATAAATGACCAGTTGATCCGAGTGTTTTTTTGAATGTCTGTAATCGGACCTGCTTTGTGGTTCATATCTTCGAGAACTTATGATTTGAACGGCTCGATTTCAGATATATTGTTGGTCAATAATCATAATTCTTTGATGACTCATAGTTGTTTGATATTGTTGGATTCATACCCATTGCCCCCAACTGGGGGAGTGGGTTGATTCTTGTTATTCTTGCAATGGATGAGTTTCCTGGCATTGCCGGGGCAATATCGGTACATAAGAATATCTACAACTTATGAATTGCATGGCTTTTGGGATCGATATGACCCGTTGACCCAGAACGGTTTGGAACTTCTTTACGTTACCAATCTCTCAGAAACATGAGGAGTTTATGCTTCAAGAGCATGATTTCATGGATCAAAAGGTAATGTACGTCTTATGGAATGCGTGGCTTTCAGGATCGATATGACCTAGCGACCCGAAATGGTTTAGAACTTCTCACGTTACTAATCTTCGGGCTACATGAGGAGTTTATCCCCAAAGAGCATGATTCCATGGCTCAAAAGATAATGCATGGCTGATGGTATGCGTGGCTTTGATTCGGGCCTTCCCGGTGCGGTTGGAGCAAAACCGGTTCTTAAAAGATAGGGATCGGGTTACCCTGATCCAAAAGTTTGAGTCGATTTGCTTCTGTCGACCAGGCGGGTAGGTGGGGTGTACTTGAGCATTACTCCACTATCTCAAGCAGAAATTAAATGGTTTTGAGACGATTTGACCCTATCGACTCAAAAACATTGCTTTTATGAACATGTTTTTATTGGTTCAGAAAGCAAAGCAATTTTATTAAGAAAAGTTGGGCAAGTTCTGCCTATTTACAATGCCCCTGGTATTCCGAGATGGCTAATTTGTAGAAAAATAGGAAGTACATAAGTTAGTTTATGATAAAGTAACGACGCAGCGATTTGTTGTTCCATGCTCGGGGAATTTGAATTCCGTCAACGGTTGTTAGTTTGAGATTTCCATCCTCTAGCTTTTGACTGATCGCATACGGCCCCTTCCCAGTTTGGTCCAAAGGTTCCCGGTATGGTATAGACTCGTTTGAGGATGAGGTTTCCCACTTTGAAGGTTTGGTTGTGAACTTTGGAGTTGAAGTACTGTGCAAACCTTTTTTGGTGAGCAGTGGTCCTCAACTATGCTTCTTCCCTCTTTTCGTCAATCATATCAAGCGACTCGAATAGAAGCTGCTCATTGCCTCTAATCAAAATTCCGCCTTCGATGAGAGGGTTCGACGCGGATCATTGCTTTTGAACCATTTATGCTCGATTATTGCTTTGTGTGTTGTTCTGTAAGCCCATAGTTCAAGTCGAAGTTCATCAACCCAATTCCCGTTAGCTTTAGCTAGCCTCTTTTTGATGGTGGACTTGATGATCTTTTCTGTTGCTTCCATTTGCCCATTTGCTTGCGGATAAGCGACCGAGGAAAAGCTCTTCTCGATCTAGAAGCACTTGCGAATGTCTTTGAACTTGGCGCTTTCAAAACCGTTATCAGTGATGATTTTTTATGGCACACCAGAACTTGCATATAATGTTTTTAGTAACAAAATTAATGACTTTTTTGTAGTAATGGTGGTCAGCGGCTCCGATTTGGCCCATTTTGTGAATAGTCAATGGAAACTATAGCATATTTAGCCCCACCTTTAGCTATTGGCAATACGCCAATCGGATTAATTCTCCATATTGCAAATGGCCATGGCTGACTACTTGTGCTAGTTCTGTTGAGGGTGTTCTTTGGATCTTGCTAATCTTTGGCATCGGTCGCACCGTCTGGCGTAATCTGCTGCACCACAATTTACCGTTGGCCAAAAATATCCATGCCGGAGGATTTTCTTTGCAAATGATTGCCCCCCGATATGGTCTCCGCATTCACCTTTGTGAACTTTGTTCAGGATCCGTCGAGCTTCGTCGTAGGTTACACATCTGAGCAAGGTGGTAGAGAACCCCTTCGGTAGGGTATCCCATCCTATATTATAAATCATGGTGCCTTTTGGAGAAGCTTTTTCCGTCAGTTCCTATCTATGGGAAAAGTTTCTGTAAGCAAATAGTCTTTCATTGGCGTCGTCTACGTTTTTGGTTCAACGATGGTTTCAAAAATCAAATTAATATACATTTCATTTATAATTGGATTGGTCAGGGTCTCAACGGGGTCAGGGTCTCAACGGGGACTAGTCCCAATGATTGAGCTTCTCTGGAGCTGGCCAGTTTAGCTAATAGTCAGCCTTCTTATTTTGCTCCCTCTGGGTGTGAGTTATTGTGTAATGTTCGATGTCCTTCAGCAACTCTTGCACTTTGGACAGATGCAGGGCAAGGTTCTCCCCTCGAGCCTGTTATTCGCCTTTCACCTAATAGACGACTATCTGAGAGTCGATGTAGATGTGTATGGATTTTGGCTCCAGCTCTTTCACGATTTTTAGCCTGCTATCGATGCCTCTTATTCTACTTCATTATTTGTCATTGGGAATTATAATCATAAGGCATGGCTCGTCCTTCGAGAGTCTCAAGCACTACCCTCGCCCTCGAGCGGAAGTTATTAGATGTGCCATTTACAAACGCTTCCATCATGTTTCCACTTCTGGTGTTATTTCCTCTTCATTATCCCGTAAGGCAAATTCGGCGATGAAATTCGCTAATGCTTGCCCATTGATTGCCTTTCTAGGATGGTAAGTGATTTCATTAAATATGCAGAGTGACTAGAATGATTATCGATTTGTGGCCCTGGAGCATGACTTCTTTGAATTCAGAGGGCTCTGGATGAGAATACTACTGATCTTCCAGTCCAACTTCGCGGATATCAGTCATTACATAAATTTTGCTGATCTACCAGTTCACATTCGCGACGCTTTGGTCTGTGAAAGACCTTTCCATTCGTGAAGGGTTTTTTGGATCAAATGACCGTTGATCTACCAGTTTACCTTCGTGATGCTTTAGTTTGTGAAATACCTTCATGTTCACGGAGGGTTTTTGGATCAGATGACCGTTGATCTATCGGTTCGCCTTCACGACACTTTATTTCATGAAAGACCTTCATGTTCACAAAGGGTTTTTTAGATCAGAAGATCGCTGATCTACCGGTACGCCTTTACAACGCTTTAGTTCATGAAAGACCTTCAAGTTCATGAAGGGGTTTTTGGATCAGATGACCATTGATCTGCCGGTTTGCATTCATAATGCTTTAGTTTATGGAAGAACTTCACCACGCTTTAGTTCGTTAAGAGGTTTATGTTTTCGGATGTTCGACGACCAGACGGCCATGGAATGATGATTTATCGATTTCGAGAGAAATTTTGGTCGGATGCCCGATGGCCAGATGGTCTTGGAGCAATAATTCATCAATTCCAAGAAAGTGTTGGGTCATTTTTCTGATATCCCAGTGGTCATAAGCAATGATTCGTCGACTTCAAGTGAAATTTTGGTCGGATGTCCGGCGACCAAACGGCCTTGCAACGATTATTCGTCGACTTTAAGAAGAGTTCTCAGTCGTTTTTCCGACGACCCAACGGTATTAAAGCGATGATTTAACGACTTCAAGAGGAATTTTTGGGATTCAGTTCATGGGAACACGGTTTTATCGGTTCCTGGAGACTAAAGGATTGGATCTGTTTGTTCGACGATCCTTTGGACAAGGCTTCTCGACGCTACTAGAGCAACTCGGTTCTCAAAAGGGGGATCGAAATGACTCGTCGAGGGCATAAGAACATTTCTTTTGCCGTGCTACCTATAGTGCCTATAGTGTCCCGGTGCCGCTCATTTGGAAAAGAAAAGTAAACAAGGATGGATGAGAAGGCGTCACTTTAGGTTGCTGCCCCATTCCTTAGTTGCTAGCTAGATAGAGTGTTAATTAGTAATCATCATTTCTTCTGATTTCGTTAGTTAGCCAGGGCGCTTTTCTACTGGGTTTTAATAGCCTTGCTTGGGCAGAAGGTCCTTGAGGTCTTGTAGCTCCTTCACCGTTTGGTATGTTCTTTGGAGAATTGTCGGGTTTGCCTTCCATCTATTGCACTACTTCTAGTCTATAGAACTGGTTTGTCTTCTCATAGAATTCTTCTAGTGTAGTAGGTTGTTTCATCCTTTAAGGATTTCTTAGGGCCTTGAAATAGATTGCATCTGTCGCCCTCGCTTCATCCATATGCTAGTCATACTTGTAAAAAAGAAATTTCAAATTAGTTGTACAGTTGTAAAAAGGTGTAGTTAGTAAGATAAACCTCATTGGATATTCCGCATGTAGAATTCCCTCGAATAATGGGTTTGATTGGGGAAGATGCTCTAATCGTTGTCAAACCGGTCCGTGTTCAAGTTACGGCTGTTTACAATGGTCGAGAATGATATATGCACGATTGTCCTATGCTTGAATGATTGCAAAAGCCGATTGAATGCAAATCACTTAAGTTGGGGTCATGGATCGGTCACAATCCCCTAAAATTTTCAAGCTAGATTAGATTGGCCGAGGTTGACAAAGAAGGCCCCATAAGGTTGCATTCCAAATTATAAGGCATTTGGACTTTGCATGCTCGAGTTATAGGCAAAATAAGATGGATCGGCATTGATGGATCAGTAGTATTTTACCTGGAGTCCAACCCGAGAAAATTTGTCATTTTCTTAGAATCGGCACATGGTTAGCGTGGAGTCATGGAATATGAAATGCTAGATTGGTGAAAAAATTTGTTTGGAGCCATTCGCATGTTTTCTTGGAGAAAATATTGGTTTTACCCAATCTGATTCGGACCAAAATTTCCATGGTTTACTTCGAGTCAAATGGGTGATCACCCAAGTTTGACTTTGAGTTAGGGCTTCCAAAATCCGATTCTAGTCAAATAGACAATTACCCGAGTTCAAATTCGAGTCAATCTCGAAGCGAGTTTTTCAATGACCATTTTGATGATTTTTGATGATTTTCGACGATGACCATTCGTGATTCGATGAAGGGAGCTCCATGATGGTATTGGGAGCTGGTCAGTTAGGAGTGGTCACAATATACCATGGGAGCTTGGCCTTGTAATCGATCTCGGTTTGTATCATATTTTCTTGGTTCTTCTACCTCTAGGAGTACTATTTCAGTAGCAGTTCCTCATCCATTGCTTGGAACTGTGCTGTGGCACAAGTTTTAGTGCTTCTTCTAGCGTTTTGCACGTTGGCATTTTCACCCAATTTATTTTCCTCAAATTGTTTGTTATCTTCAGAGCCGGAGAGAGCCATCGTTATATCCCCCGTGAGGTTTTCATCCCAATGTTCACGTTTGTAGCAGGTTCTTTTGCAGTGGGTGGAGTGTTAATGTTTTTTTCTATTATGATTCTTGGAGCTCCGCCCATTTCTTCCTTTTGCTTTTGCATTCTGTTTCCCTCGTTCAAGCCAAAAATAGAAGAATGCACTTGCTCCATAGAAGTCCCGACTTCAAGCACCGTTCAAGAAGTAGTTAGTGATTAGAGTGCTAAGAGAGCATCTATTTTTTCCATAAGAACCTTTTGATTGTTTGCCATTTTATGTTTAATTTCATTGACCATCTTGTTCAATTCTCCCTTAGTCACAGCTTCGTGCTATATGGAGGTTCCAGGTACCAGATGTCCAAAGTTGGCTCCTAACAGCAGGTTGTTGGGGTAGTTGACTTCAATCGGCTGAGGTTTTGTTTCTTCTCCAGCAAAGGTAGCTCCTATGGATCTTTCAGAGGTAGTTCTCTTTCTTCCTAGTGCCATTGATTCTCAACAACAAATCTTCTAAGTAGAGATTGAGGATCTAACTTCTGAACTTATCTGATCCAATGTAAACAGCTGGATATAAGCCTGAGTTCGGTTCTCTTTGAAAGCACCAAAATGTTGACCAAAAAAGTGGATCAACACCCTGTATTGAGTGTGAAAGCACTTGCCCTGTTTATCAAGGCAAATTGAATAGAAACAAGAAGTTGTAACTCGCAAATAAAGTAAAAAAAGACTATAGATTTCTTTAGTGGTTCGACTATTAACGAAACCTATGTCCACTTTATAACATTTCTTATTGACTGACTGCTATTACAAGTTGAACCTAATTACAACGCAATTGAATATGTAGGTTGGATTAAGTAACCAATTTTAGAGTTCACTGGAGAAACACAGTGAACCCTATAGATGTCCATTGCGTAGGAGAAGAGGAATGAAGAGTAGTTTCAACAGAGTTTTAGCTACCAATCAAGAAGAACAACTTTTTGCAGGTAGGATTGTATTTATAGGGTTTCTAAAGCTATTGGGCTAGGCTGCCTTGCCAGATGCTTGCAAACAAACATACAAAGGTGCACTGAAAGTTCTATAGCGAACGGACTCAATCTGATGGATCGCTAACGATCCATAGCTTTTGGGTCACTGGTGATTCAACTACTTGTGATGCGTTCCTTCATTCTCTTCTTTAAACTTCATGGCAATCTTGCACAATCATATGGATTATTAGCGATCCATAGTGCAAGGATCGCCAAAGACTCATGTGCTTAGTGGATTTTTGGACTTTGTCTTTTGGATTGCATTTTTTTCTCGTGTTAGTGTTCTCCATGTAATTTCATAGCTTATTGCCTTGTTTTGACGATGATCCATACACTGGTTGCATCGGACTACTGATTGAATTAGACGAGTGCTCGATTCTCAATCTAACAAGCGTGGAATTCCATCAAGCTTAGCCATCATTCCTAGAATACTGATTGGATCATGATGCAGGAGGATTGGTGGACCTACGAGCAACCTTGTGGATCGCTAGCGATCCATAGGAGCCATCACCTAGCATGTTTTTTCTTTCTTTTTCTCTAATCCTTCTTGGTTGGTTCTTCTAGTCCTTTTGACTCGACGAGTTGTTCCGACTTCCTTTAAATTCTACAGGGTTAAAAACCCGAATAACATGTTTATCAATTTTAATTTACTCAAATTTTTTCCTTAACTTTGTAAGAATATTATTCGACTTATGCTATTCACATGCTAAATACATTGCTTTTTAAAATATTCAGTTCACTCCATTAATTAACATCCATTCTCTGCCCTTTTCAGTTATATAAGATAACTTATCTAGAGTATATAAATACTTCAAAGTAAGCCAAATAATAATTATTTTCCTGCACGGGTGACAAGAAACACTGTGAATTTATAAATATTATATTTGTAGATACGATAGATATCATTTTGCAAAGTATTGTAAGTTTTGGAATAACGCACAAATGTTTTAAAAAAATCATCTACCTTTTCCCTTCTCACCAAATGAACATAATGAAACTCAGTAACCAACTTGAAAAGATGTTGCACCGTGGATTTGCCTTGCTTCTCCACAACCCTTATCTTCTGTTTTAGGTTATACACTGTTTTTATTGTCAAATTGTTCTCAAGAAAATTATTTTTAATATAAAGCGAAACATATTTAGGCCTCATGCCTGAAATAGAAAAATCAAAAACTGTTTTTTTCTACTACAGCAAATTGTCCAACATATGATGGACAATTAGAAATTATGGCAACCCAAGATTATGGATACTATTAACCGCTTTAATAGCCCAGAGGTCATCTAATTTCTTCTTCGCATGCACCTTTAAGTGAAAATGGACATTCTCCGTCTTTCTAGTCGCCCGACGCTGTAAATCATAGCTTCACGTAAAGTAAAAACCTACATATGAAATGACAATACAAATTTAGTACCTTATCAATTTTTCTTTTATTTTGTCAAAAAAATTATATAGAATTATTTACTTTGTAACAAACCATCCTGAAATGAGCTTAAATTTCGATCTAGAAAATCTCATTGACACTAAGAACCATCTCAAAGGTGGTTGTTATTTGGCAAAAAGAACAAAACATGGCTATTTATCTACATATTCAGATCTCATAGTGGAAGGATAAGATAACGACGGTACCCATTTTATTAAACTTCAAAATATCATAAAAACGTAACACGGTACATATCCGTAGTACAACATTTTCAAAATACATCAATATACTTTAAAGGGTAGATAAGAAAATAATATAAGTGGATAAATTGATAATCCGCCATAATTCTTCTCCACACCTCCACCTTCAACATCGTTATCTTTCTTATCCTGTATTTGGAATGAGAAGGGAGTCGGAATAACATATTTTTGGTGAATAAAAATCTCAAGCCTGACTACATTAGTACTTGTGTAGTATAGTTTAGATAGAAAGATGTCTTACATTTCTACGTACAACATAAGTCTTTCAAATTTAAGCCCAAAGGATTTTCTCAAACTGAAATAAAAGGCTTTCCAAATATAAGTTCATAGTGATATCATCCCAATAACCTATATCTATCGTCCATAATGTCCTACCAATGTAAGATATAGTACTCAAGTCAATTAATACCCTTTAATGGGAATTAAGTAGACTGCGACCGTTTAATACCTTATTTAAGGTAGGTCCATGTAATTTGCTACCAATAATCCCAAGGTGGACTCCTCGCTAATAACTATCTGGCCGAGATTGCACGGAATCTCTTCAACTACTTAATACTTTCTATTGAAGCAAGCCTTTTTTTGAGATATCCTCCTCCATGCCAAACACATAACCTCGACCATTTACTACTTCCTTCAAAGAAAAGCGGCAAGCCCTCCTACAACCACTTAATACCTTCAACCTTTGAAGCAGGCCCTTCGTATTATTACTCGTACCCCACGGTGATGTCTCATATTAGCATTGATTATTCGCAGATACTGGTAGCCAAATTAGCTGGGCAAATTTTTCCCTATAGAATTTGGGACTAACCTTGCGTAATCATAGTTACTTAATATAGGCGATGTTTCACATCAACCCTAAACTCACCATGTTAGCAGCCAGATTAACTAAGCAAACTTCCATGAGGTTTTGACTAACCTCGCATCCCTATGACTTAGTCATAATCTTTATACACTCTACATATATTATCACACATCTCACCATTTCCATAATCAAGACCTTATAAGAAGTCTTTCTTATTTCTCCTTTAACATTAATTACCTTCTTAATGGAGATTTAATAAAATTAACAACCTATTTAATTATGTTAACCCACCTTTTGCCAAGGCAGTATACAGGCAGATTTAACCCAACGGGCTTCACTATTATCAAGGCCAGTAGCCCAAATTGATGATTTTGAGATCCGAAAATCAAGTGCAAGCAATGATGTGAAGCGATGATCAACCGAGACAAAGAGATAGACTCTTTGGAATATTCAAAGTACGGATTACCCCAAGGCAGGGGATTGGTGCATATCCCTTACCCTGGGGGATCGGTACATACCCTTAAGTTTTGTCCCAAACTGGGTACACCGATGTAAACTGACAAGGAAGGGCCCACGAGGCTACATTTTGAATATCAAGCCAATTGGAGATTGTATGCTTAAGTTATGGGAAATTACTTTACCTAAGAAAGGGATCTCATAAAAAGAAACGGTATAAAAGGGATCATATAAAATGGAATCAACGTAAAAGAGATTGGCATATTTCAGCCAAGCAAGTACAACTCAATGGAAAACAATCAATATCTCAAAATCGATAAGTTTAATGCATATGAAATTTTGTGAGATAGAAGTGGGGACACTAGGGAGCCTACCTTAGGGATAGCAACTCAAAGGGAAAAGGAAGAGGGATTGTCCATCTTCCCTCTTAGGGATCGGCTAAACCTATTATTCGACATTCTATCCCTACTATATTAAACTGATTGCACGAGTTAGATTCGACGGCAGTTAAGGCCAATGATTCCAAAGTGACGATTATGGGGCCCATAAGTTAAGTACAAATTGAAATATGAAGTTAGGATTAAACGGATTTGGTAGATACACAACAGGGAATGTTCAAAGTATGGGATATGGTTCAAGGCATAGGAGGGATCGATATAGTTTGGATCCGACAGTAGGGATCAGCATACATCAAAGTACAAGAGCATTCTTACAGAAAGCAATCAATATCTCGAAATCTACAAGCCCAAAGTGTATGAAATCTGGGAAGCAAGATACGAGGACCCTAGGGAACCTATCCTAAGGACCGAACATCAAAAGGACAAAATTAAAGGGATCAGTATACATCCCTTTGGAGGGATCGACATAAGGCAATGTTCAAATCATGTTGAATTGGAGATCAAGCAACAACTCAAGTTCAAAAACATGTTTTTGCATAAGGAAACCACCATAGCAATCACTCCCCAAAATTTGACCGAAGAAGTGATCGGTACCCATCCCTCCTCTTTGGGAATTGGGCCCAATGATGTCTCTAGTGGGCCCATGTGGATTGGAAGGTCCTTCAGTCAAAATTTCAAAGAGATACATGGTCGTCTTTATCTATAAATACTGGCTTGATGGGTCATTTGGGGGAGCTTTACGCTGCGTGTTACTCTAGACTCCATTGTAATCAAGCACGTGTTATTTTCTACTACTATAATTAAATTTATCAATGATAAATAATGGATAATCTTTGAAATGGATGTGGGCTTACTCCGCAAAACCACTATAAATTTCTATGTCGCTGATTATAGTTGATTCTCGGTTACTATTTTATTTATTTACTCTGTTTAAATTTTTTTCTTCACTTACTTCTCTATAAAAACTAGTCTTGGGTGTTTGTGATCAATTTAGTTGCAAACATTTTGGTGCTTTCACCGGGAGACTTGATGCTTAGTTTATTAGGATCACTTTGTTGCTACTGGATTGGATAAATCCCCCAAAGGATTTCTATAGTTATCTTGAAGAAGTTGTTCGCAGTACATAAGTTGGAGCTGCTTTGGTTGGTTTGGATGCCCAAACAAATGTTGACCAAGCCCTTCCTCGGAATGAGGATGAAGTGAACTTACAAGATACACATCGAGAAGATAGTGATCCAAGAAGGCGTGAAACGGCCGTAGACAATGACCGGACCATTCACGTGAGGTGGAGCGTTACCGCCACTAGACACCAACCATCCACACGCTGGTCGTACCGGCAATGGTCAAAGTTGGAAAGAGAGAGCCAGGGTTTGACTAACGATGACTAGGAAATCTCGAGAATCAATGCCCCATTCACTGATGATTTTCTACATGCGGAGTATCCAAGGAGGTTCAACGTGCCATCAATGCAGGCCTACGAGGGAAAAACCAATCCCAGGCAGCATATCACGAGATACGAATGGATAGTGGATTCTACGTGACCGGATGATGCAACCAAGTGTAGATGCTTTTTTGTAACTCTCCCTGGAATAGCAACAATGTGGTTCACAAGATTACCCCCATGATCAATTTCCATATTTGATGATTTGGCAACAAAGTTTATGGAGCGGGTTTGGATGCATGCAACACGTCCCAAGGATTTGATGTCCCTGTCCAGCGTGATTCTAGCACTAGGAAAATTGTTGAAAGATTATTTAGGGAGATTTCATAAAGCTGTTATGGAAATCGGTAATCTAAATGACCGTGCGATATTGACGGCTCTGACGAGAGGGATAGATCCAAAATCTATCTTCGACGATTGGTTAGCTGGCGTGCCGCCCACGACATTGGAGCACTTTTACTCAAAGGCGGGTTAGTATTTTAGAAAGGAGGAAGCAAGATCCTCTAGGAAAAAGAATGTTGTCGGACCAAGAAGAGAGAGTACAAAGTATCATCGCTGTAAAGCAGTCTAATGATAGCTCAGGAAAAGTTCAAGTGAATGTCCAAAACAAGACGAATCAGCAAAAGAAAGGCAGAGCTATGGGTCGAGAATGAAATAGGGATTCTGGAAGAGGAAAACCTAGGATTCCAATATTCGAAACTTACACATTGCTGAATACGTATTTGGAGAATATCTATTTTCTACTTGCAATACCGTGCAATACAAGAAGCTACTCCAAAAGAATTGACTAATAAGCAGACACAACCTGGAAAAATATTGTCGGTTCCACGAGTGCTATGGGCATGGCACGAATGAATGCAGGCATCTCCAAGACATTATCGAATAGTTGATTCGAGAAAGGAAATTGTAGCAATTTGTAAAAACCCCGCAGGATGGCGGACAGGAGACATACTACCCCAACCGAGAACTTGTATTGTGCAAGACTGAGGAGCCTACACGAATTAGTGGATGATGGTGATAAATACGATAGTCAGAGGACCGTGCCCAGAAGTTAAGAGTTGGCAAGATAAAGAGCGCTATGCTAGTGCGATTAGGCATGTGGATTTTGAATATTTCTCGAACATAGAAGTTGGAGCTCCGGTAAACCAGCAACGTATAAAGACAGATGGTATCATGTTTAGAAACAGAGATGCGGACAAGGAGAGGCTTCGACGATCGACCCAATGGTCATTTTGGCTATGATCGGCCCCGCTTTGTGAGAAGGATATTGATTGATTGTGGAAGTTCAACAAATATAATTTTCAAAATATCTATGATTGGATGAAAATGGAAGCTAAGGACTTAATGCCGCCTAAAGCCCGCATACACGGTTTTAACGGTGTTGCAACTGAAGCTGTTGGTTATGTGGAATTGCCTATAGAGTAGGGAGATGGTGACCGTAAGAGAGTGCGAATCTTGCCAATTATTTTTTGGGATGTTGACTCTGCTTACAAAAAATTTATGGGTCGATCGACCCTAGTCGAATTCCGAGCAGCCATTGCCCTATGGTATTTGACTTTGAAGTTTTTGACAGATAATGGAGTTGGAGTTGTTCACGGTGATATGGCGACTGGACGTGCTTGTTATGTAGGTGAGTTCTAGGATGCTCAATGCAAAGGGACAAGTAAGGGTGTGGACAAGACTGTCCACATCAAAGCTATCGAAGACAGAGAACTAGCACTCGAGCCTTAGCTCGGGCATGACAGTCAGTTCTATAGAGATATAGATCCAAGGGATGATGAGAAGGAGTCCAAAAGAGATGAAGGTTGCACCAACTGAGTTGACGATTGATATCACGGTCATCCACGACAAACCATCACTAGTACTAAAGATTAGATCAAAGCTCAGCCCCTCGATGATAAAAGAACTTGCTGGTTTTCTTTGATCAAATCTAGACGTGTTCGCTTGGACTCACTCAGACATGTGTGGAATCTCGTCTGCCCATGCGAGCCATGCATTGAATATCGACCAAAGGCATGGCCTGGCTAAGCAAAAAAGACGTGGCATGGATACGAAGAGATTTTCCACTCTCAAGAAAAAGGTGGATAGACTCAAAGACAATGGGTTTATCCACGATGCCCTCTACCCTAAGTGGTTATATAATCCTATACTTATGAAAAGAGCGAATGAGAAATTGAGAACAGGCATTGATTAGTCAGACTTGGACAAGGCAGGTCCAAAAGATAGTTTTCCCATTTTGAGGATCGACAGGCTGGTGGATTCTACCATGTGAGATGAATTGTTATCTCTCATGGATGCGTACTCGGGATATAACCAAATCCTAATGCATATTCCTGATCAAGAGCACACCAGTTTCATTACTAATGTTGGATTATATTGCTATGTGTTGATGCCATTTGGACTAAGAATGCAGGAGCTACTTACCAACGCCCAGTCAATAAGACGTTTAAAGATCAGATTGGAAAGACAGTGGAAGTATATGTGGATGATATGCTCATGAAATCCCAGCAGTCAAGCGACCTTATAAAAGACTTGGAAGAAATGTTTGACATCCTCCGACATTACAAGATGAAATTTAATCCTTGAAGTGTTCTTATAGTGTTGCGTCAGGGAAATTCTGGGGCTTTATTGTCAATGCCCGTGAAATAGAAGCTAGTCTCGAGAAGATTTAGGCTATCTATGGTATCCAAGCACCAAAGACTATTAAACAAGTACAAAGTCTGAATGAGAAAGTTGCTGCCTTAAGCCGATTTATTTCCAGAGCTACCGACAAATGCATTCCTTTCTTTGACTAGATTAGGAAAGGGAAAAGAAACTTCAAATGGACATAGGATTTTAAATACGCATTTCAAGCATTGATGAATCATATGAAATGACTCCCCATCTTGTCAAAGCCAGTGGATCATGAAGATCTGTACATTTATTTGGCCATGTCGGTAAGCGCTATAAGTGTTGCATTGCTTCACCGGGAGAATCCAAACTAGAGGCCGTTGTATTACGTTAACAAGCAATTGATGCAAGTTTAAAGGAACTATCCAAAAATAGAGAAAATGGCATACAGTTTGCTGATCGCATCACGAAAGCTTCGCACATACTTCCAGGCACACCCGATCAATGTTTACACCGACCAACCGTTAAGACAAGTCCTATAGTGACCAGAGACGTCAGGAAGGTTATTCAAGTGGAATATCGAGCTCGGTCAATTTGATATCACTTATCTCCCTCGGAGGGATATCCAGGGTTAGGCACTGGTAGATTGTATAGCAGAGTTCAATACGTAGGATGATTCCTTGGAAAACGATGAAATCTCTATCATATGGTGAAAATTGTATACTGTTGGAACGTTCAATTATCATTGTTCTGGAGCTAGAGTTGTGCTTATAACTCTCAAAGATTGGTCAACTATTATGCTTTAAAGCTTGATTTCCCAATGACATGCAATAAATCTAAGTACGAAGCTTTTGATTGCAGGACTTAAAATAGCAAAAGGGGAAAAAAGTCTATTTAAATCTTTTGTGATTCATAGTTGGTAGTATACCAAGTCAGGGGAGATTATCAAGCTATAGGACAACGGCTTGCTCCATACTTTACTCAAGTCCGAGAATTGTTGGCTAAATTTGAGTACTATGACATTTCTCATATTCCACAGGATCAAAACAGAGAGAATGATTTGTTGGTAAAGTTTGCTAGCCCTGACGATCCACAGCAGAGGGCTTGGTTCCGGTCGAAGTATTAAATTCTCGGAGTATGAACCAACATAAATCGATATGACACTAGAAGCGGAGCCTGAGAGGGAATCGTTTATGTCTCTGATCAAAGACTATTTGCTACATGGAGTCCTACCAGATCAAAGGAATAAAAAGCGACAACTCCTTCGTAAAGCTTTGCGGTGTCATGCAAGGAGGAATAATATACAAAAAAGGTTTATATATTTCCCTGCCCCATTGTTTCACTCATAATGAGATAAAACATGTCCAAAAAGAAGTTCGTAAGGGGGAATGCAGCGATCACAATGGGAGGCAAACTATAGCAAAGAAAATAATTCACTATGAGTATATTAGCCAACTATCAATCGAGACGCTGCTGACTATGTAAGACGATGCGTTAAGTGCCAATATATGCAAAAGTTCCAAGAGCTCCGCCGATGAAAATTATGCAAATGGTCAGTCCATGGCCATTTACCATGTGGGGTATGGATCTTATCGGTACCTTACTGATCTCTAAAGGTGGCGCAAAGTACACGATTGATTACCTCACCAAATGGGCTGAAGCAGAACCTTTAGCCACAATCACAACCATGAAAGTAATCAACTTCATAGAAAAATCATCTGTCAATTTCGATCTTCCATGAACTATCATAACAGATAACGAGACTCAATTCGATAGTGCTAAATTCGAAGACTTCTGCCGAAGGTATCATATTGAAAATAGATTTGCAGCCATCACTTACCCTCAAGCGAATGGGTAAGTTGAAGCCGTGAACAAAATAATAAAGTCCATTCTAAAGAAGCATTTAGAAAAGGCTAGAGGCAAGTGGGTGGATGAACTCCCGGTAGCATTGTGGGCTTACAGGACCACCCACAAATCCGCAGCTGACCATATTCCATTTACCCTTGCTTACAGTTCCGAAGTCGTCATTCCTGTTGAGCTCAAAGTTACTTCTCATCAAGTGATTTACTACGACCCCAAAATGAATAAAGATCTCCTTTTGGAATCTCTCGACTTTATAGATGAGAAGCATAAGGAAGTCGATCTAAGGGCAGCTGCGCATCGATGCCATGTCACCCGATATTACAACATCAAAATCGACCTAAAACCTTTGAAATCGGCATCTCTTCTGAAATGGGTTTTTCCTACCCCATCGCACATGAATCCAATCTGGGAAGGACCATATGTCATTAATGAAACTGATGTGTAGCATTATGTATTTGTTACATGACAAAACTGATTGATGTCGATATGTCCAAACACGTTCTCAGAGTTTGGAATTAATCAAATATGCTAGTTCCCCATAGGACTAAACAAGATGAGCTTGGCCGAATTGTTCATTTGTTAACTCTCGTTCATAATCCAATGGACGAGATACACAATGAGGAATGGATGTGACTCGACCATCTGATGATCAAATAAATCCTGCCAAACTATGGGACTGAAATAAAATAAGAGCCATTATGACACGACCGATTGCTCGCAAAATCAAACCCCGGACCCTAGGGGAAAATCAATCAATCAAGGAAAGTATGATCCAACTGCTCTCCGAAATAACTCTAAATACCTAGAGCTCGGACTGGAGTGTAAACCTAAATCGGGTGCGAATCAACCACCCGCGAAATAACTCTAAGTCACTAGAGTGCGGACTAGAGTACAAACATAAATTGGATGCGATTCGACCACCCATAAACTAACTCTTATCCATGGATTGTGGATATGAGTATAAAAAAAATAGATGAGTGAGGTTCGACCTTTCACTAACCCATGATCTTCGGCCTGAAATCGGCAAGAAGAGTTTAAACCAGCTAAGTATGGAGTTCGACCATCCAACGTCTAACCTTGCTAACCTAAGACTGGGGGTAGGAGTATAATTACTCAAAACTACTGAATTCGAAGGCATAACACTAAGGCTCGAGCTAAGCATTTGGTGCGACTCAAGTCCACGATCATATGGTAGCCTTGGGATGGAGCTAGTGAATTGTTACAAGAATTAATGGCCAACGAATTACAAGTACATTGAATGGAAAGTAATTGTTCAACCACTTAGATAATAGTTCACATGCGAGCTCAATAGAAAATAAGAAATTTTATTCACATGACAGGTTCTAAAATTGTGGTACAAGTTATTTCAAAAAACCATGAGTTGTACCCGTGCAACCACAACTAATAAAGGAAAACTAGAACAAATAGTTGTGCAAACCATGTACACACCGAACCGAAATGATGTCTATTTCTTTAATCTTCTCTCCTTTTAAGATTTTTCGGAGTGGCATTATTGAAACTTCCGCTTCTCCTCCTCCTTGATTCCTTACCGCCTTTGGTGGGTGAGGGCTCGAAGCATGGAGGGAGTTTTTTGGGAATTGACCCACCAGTCGAAATGACTTGTAGTGGGATAAGGTGTGGATTATCAATGTCCACCTCGGTGGGCTTAGCTTTGACCTTTATCTTCAGCCACTCCCCCTTCTCAATACGCTCCCTCAGGCTGGCCTCATCAGTGCACTCGGAGGTGTCGGTAATCGCAACATCATCTGATTCATCTACCGGCAATGGGTCTTCAGCCTTATCATTGTCGAGTGCTCCAATGACTTGAGCATTAGGCCTGGTATATCGGTGGCTATTGAAATATCTGTTAATTTCTCTTGTTGGTCCATGGCAGTGTCACTTTTAGGAGTTTGGCCGAGACCCGGAAGACCTACAAATTTGTTAAATCAAGGAGACAAGCCTAAAAACATTGGGTATGAAAAATGAAACCTCTCGTAGAGTGGAGAGTAAAGTGGAATACCTGCAACCGGCTAGTTATCGGTTGTTGGTGGAGTGCCCCTTCCAAAATATGGGTCAGTACTTTGGATTGATAACCGATTTTATCTGGATCGTAGCTCAAACCCTGCCACGGGCCAAAGCAAAATGATGCTCTAACCACTGGGAAAGAGGAGGGGGCTTAGGATTGGATTTTGAGGATCCAGCAATAATTTCCCTTTATTGGAAGGTGCTGAAATATCAAAATATTGGAGTCTTGTGGCGGCATGGTCTAGGGGTTCATTTCCGTGGAGAAACTTCCACACCAATTTCTCTTCAGCTAACTCAGCTTCACCCAGCTTCCTCATTTTCATCTCGATGATATACTCTTAGGCTTTAGCAAGTGATTCAAGATAACCTTTTCGAAGAAAACTCAAGTCGTGGTGGATGCGGACTTTGGTATTATATTCGATGATCAGTGGATCAAACATGTCCATAATTTCATTCTGTGCGGACTCTTTAGCATCTTCTACTTGAGTCTTAATTTTTTCCATCATCTCCATACGGCTTTGCTCTCGTGCCTCCTCTTTAAGGGCTTCTATTTTGGCAAATTGCTGGTCAAGTTAGATTTTCAGGCTCCTGGCTTCAATAGCCTCTTCGAAGTGCCGTTATGATTCTTCTTGTGCCTTGATCTTCTATTCCCTTTCTTCCTTAAGGAGCTCTTTAAGCTCCTCAATGCGATGGGCCAAGACATCTTTCTTCTTTTGCAAGGAATCCTTTTCCAAAGCAGGTGCGCCACTATGACTATGGGCAGCATTGAGTTCTTTCTTACGCTAAGCTTCCAAACGACTCACTGCCTCTGATATTTCTTTGGCACTCATTTTTGCCTCGGCAAGTTTTGTTGCCAACGTCGATAGCAGATTATCTTGGTGTTTGGTTATGTCTTTACCGTGGATCGCCTCTAGCTTGTGACGATCTATTTCATATTGTCGCTCGATTAACACTTTGGAGATTTTTTCCGCTAAGTGCTGAAATGATTCATGCTGCACGAATACGTTGCTAACACGTGCGAGAGAGATTGCTTTGGCGTGCTTGGGATAATTTGTACTGTGGAAAGGAATTTAAGCTCGTCGAAACAGATTTTCAGGAAAGTGGACTTAAGTTCGGCCAATTTCCTTTTTGTAGAAGTGTCAGAAGCAATGGCCGGCAAGGATGGATCGGAAGTGGCAATTGGATGCTTGCTCGATCTGCAGTCGCGAGACTGCCTAGATCTAGAAGAACCAGAGTGCTGCTCATGTGATGTGGCAATTTTTTTGGCCATGGAAGGAAGGCTGTTCTCCATATAAATAGGAAGATTGGGCCCATCTCCCTAGCAAGATGATTGAGACTGGGACTTGCACTATGAAGAATAAGATTCCCTTGAAAGATAGCTTTTTTTCTTATCCATCGTCTTTTCCTTACGCCTACCAGATTCACAGCCAAGGCTATATCCATAATGCATCAAAGTGCCCCTTAGGCAATCAAAAGCCCGAGACTGATTCATTGCACCTGCAAAGACTAAATGGGAACATGTAAGTAAATATTATGCAAAGGATTAATGAAGGGGTGTGGTGAAGTGCACGTGGTTGTGAGTGCCCTAGTGTTCCCACTTATAGATCAGCAGCTGTAGCGTTTCTTATAGGTGTTTTCTCTCCTCTATTGGTAGGAAGAAAGCCTTCACCACTGTTAGTAGGAGAATTAAGCTCCTCGATATTGATGTTTGGAAAGTTGCAGGTCATAATGTCATCGGGAATCTGGAGGTTTGAAAATCATTTCAGTGAACTTTCTAAGTGTTGGAAAGATGATTCATTGCCAATAGTAGTGATGAAAAATTATGGATCTGCAGTAGTTTTTCTTCTGTGAAGTTTATATGCCAGCTTCTTCTTTCTCTTGGTTGGCATTTGGGATTGCGAGCCTTATAGTAGTTCGACCAGAGTCACCTTACCTGGGCCTGCATCAGCGTCACCGGGTTCATTAGCCTGGGCACTCCTAATCTCGCCTTTTTCAATGTCATCCCCAGTCCCCTCGATTGAGGGCACGACAGGATTGTTGACATCCCTTTCTTGCTTTGCGATGCTTTTTAGTAATGTTGCACTACCGAGGTGCCCAATGCAACGACCCTCTTCCAATATCCCGAATAGAGAACTCATCAGTTATGAGAAGTTTGGTGTCCCTATCTTTGATAGGGATAGCACGAATAGCGGAAATCGCCCTTGAAAAATTAATGCCCTTAGGATGTGAGGGGATACCTTTAGAAATTCAAGATGTTAGTGGATTTAAAGTATGTCTTGGATTGACGAATTTAAAAATGAAGTGAAAGCAACACTTACGTCCTTCTAGCCATCGCCTTGCAAAGCCAGGCGGATACTAAAAATAGAACCACTCGGGTTTGAAAAGAGAAAGTTTATTCCAAGCACTTGTTAAGATATGGCAGTTAGGAGAAGGCTCAAGAAAGATGTAGGAATGATTTCCTGATCATCGTTTAAAGTTGTAATTGAATCTTATGTCCTCGGGAGTTGGTGGTTGAAACAGAACAATCATGAATAGTAGAGAAGTTCCATGGACGAAGGCGTAGCTACTGGGTGAAGTTGAGTAGGAGCTATTCCAAGATATCCAAACATCTCCTAGATAAACGAATTGAATGGTGACGCATCCATCCGAGCATATAAATTTTTTGCATGCTATGTGCCCCCCCCCCAGGGCAAGTGAGGCCTGTCGTTTATCAAAGGAAGCATGACGTCTATGAATAGAATTCCATGTAGGGAACACAGCCTGCGAACGGAAGCCTCACCAATTCAGGAAGCTTAAGAATCTATTTAATTATCTAAGAGAATTCCATATTCTACTATGTTGGAAGCGGGCCAGAAATTTTCATTTGTTCGGCTTGTTGACTAGGACAAAGGCTGCCAGATATAGTTGGGGAGCTTGATTTTGCTTCAAGATCGCTATATTGTGGAGCC
Organism: Allium cepa; assembly: GCA_030765085.1. NCBI lineage: Eukaryota > Viridiplantae > Streptophyta > Magnoliopsida > Asparagales > Amaryllidaceae > Allium > Allium cepa. Next base: position 457,269,900 of record CM060940.1, on the reverse strand, counting down.
GATTCAGAAGACATTGCAGATAAACATTCTAAGCACCTAAACTATATATTAACTATACTCAATAGACAATTGAGACTAGAAAAAATTACATGTTTCCCCCATGCTAAGTATGAACTAGTGCGGTGTGCTATTGTGTATAACGGAAATAAATAACTTTAAATAAGAGAATGAAGTTAAATGATGAGGCTTTGGAATCTGACCAAAATGACTGTCATCACTGACCGTCTCAACTAGCAAAGATTGGTCAGTTGTGAAAGCATTGGGATCGGCTATCGGCATATCAATATGCGAAATCTATCATTCAAGTCCATATGCTACGTTTAAGTTCATGATGAAAATTCCAAGGATTTGATTTTTCGAATCTCAAGTTCGATGGTGAATATGCAAGTTCTATTCTTCATTGTCATTATATATTTAAGTTCACTGAGATAAATTGGTAGTAATTTTCCAAATAAGTCAATTTGGATTAGATTTTGAAATTCGTAAAATATGTGTGCCAATCCCTATATGCCGAACCCTTTATACCGATCCCTATCCCAAAGCATTTCTACCGATTCCTCTCCATAAAATAATGGTACCGATCCCTAATCCTAGCCTCTCTCATACCATAGGCTGCCGATCCATAATCCTACCCTCTCTCGTACCAATGATTGTCGATCCCTAATCCGACCAATCTCCCTACTTCACCCTCTAACTTCAAGCCTCTATGACAAGGGATTGATATAAATCCAAAACTCCAACAACGACCCCTCCTCCACTCTATCTTCTTCCTTCCTCCTCCTTTGCACTACCGAGCCCCTCCATATCCAACTTGTCATCTCTCCTAAACAAATTCGATCATTGTTCCATCATTGCACCAAACTTCGAAATTCCTTATCTCGTCATATAACTAAAAGATATAAGCAAGAAGGCTTACATATATGAGTAGTTGAGTTAGGATGTGGGCAAGTGTTTGAGGATGTAAGAAGTGAAAGGGGAAAAGAGATAAGTTCATAAGATAGGCAAGATTGCAAATAAATTTCGAGCTGAGGATTGGAGGGTTCGGTTTTGCGAGTGAAGGAAGAGGGTTCGGTGTAAATTTGGAAATTAGGAAAGTTGGATGACTGAAGTGAGGAAAGTAAAGCGATGGCTTATATAAGGGAAGAAGGGGTCGGCATGGCATAAAGAAAAGGGACTTCAGCCCGTAATTGTAGAAAAACGAGGAGGAGGGGGATCGCCTATCAATATGTTGATCCCTTTGAGCACGAGGCATTAATAGGAGGGATAGGCAACGTGTATGTAGAACCCTATGGGCAGATGCATTGGTATATAAAGACAAAGTGGGATGGGCAAGAGGTATGTCGATCCCTGTAGATATAAGAAATGGAAGTGAGGGATCGGCACAACATGTGTCGATCCCCACAAAAATATTTAAAGAAAATGATAAAAAAATGTTGAATGTGGGGATTTGCTATAGGTATGTATGCAAATAAATATAGACATAGAAATTATTGGAAGTATGTACATACACAATGCCATGAAATTTGGGGATGACCCATGAGTGTACGAACATGTTCGGGTGCCAACAATAAAAACATGTATATGAGCATGCACGTGTAAGTCCCAAAAGTTCAATTTTTAAAATCGACAGAAATTGAAATAAAACCAGAAACCTCTAAATTCCAGGCTAGACCAGATAGCAAAGGCTTATTATTCTCATGGAACTGGATTTATATATCAGTTGACGAAAAATAGCCCTGGATTCATACAAAGGGAAATCGACCAAGCGTCACAACGACCGATGAGAAACTCAGAACCTTGAAAAAACAATTTAACAAGTCAATGGCAACCATTCAGGAAGCTAGATGGATCTCTTCTAGATGATTCAAAGCATGTCATGTTTATTACAAGACGTACCTTGGGGGAATGTGTTGTCCCGCATTCTAGCCTGGCTATATTGAATTGATTGCGCAGGTTAGAATCGACGGTCGTTAAGGCCGATGATTCCATAGTGATGATTATGGGACCCAGAAGTCAAGTATTAATGGTAATATAAAGTCAGAATTGAACGGAATTGGTAGATGTGCAATATAGAATGTTCAAAGTATAGGAAATGGTTCATTGCATAGGACGGATCGGCATAGTTTGGCTCCAATAGGAGGGATCCACAAACTTCAAAGTATAAGAGCATTCTTGCAGAAAACAATCAATATCTCGAGATCTACAAGTCTAGAGTTTATGAAATTTGAGGAGCAAGATACGAGGACCCTAGGGGACCTAACCAAAGGATTGCACGTCAAAAGGACAAAATTGGAGTGATCAGTATACATCCCTCAGAAGGGATCGGTAGAAGGCACTATTCAAATCATGTTGAATCATAGATCAAGCAACAACTCAAAGTTCAAATGATCCAAATGGCATGAAAATTGGAGGCTAAACATGTTTTTGCACAAGGAAGCCACCATAGGGATCGCTCGTCAAAATTTGACCAAAGAAGGAAACGTGCCGATCCCTCCTCTTTGGGAATTGGGCCCAACGATCTCTCTAGTGGGCCCTTGTGGATTGGAAGGCCCTTCAATCGAAATTTCAGAGAGATACATGGTCGCCTTTATCTATAAATACTGGCCTAATGGGTCATTCTAGGGAGCTTTACGCTGCTTGTTACTCTGGACTCCATTGTAGTCAAGCACTTGCTATTTTCTACTGCTGCAATCAAATTTATAAATAATTAATAATGGATAATCTTCAAAGTGGATTAGGCTTACTATGCAGACCACTATAAATTTCTATGTCTCTGATTGTAGTTGATTCTCTGTTACTAGTTAATTTATTTACTCAGTTTAAGTTTCTTTTTCCTCACTTGCTTCTCTACAAAACTATTCTTGGGTGTTTGTGACTAATTTAGTTGCACATTTTGGTACTTTCACTAAGAAACTTGATTCTTAGTTTATTAGGATCACTGTTGCTACAGGATTAGGTAAATCCCCCAAAGGAGATCTATAGTTATCTTCAAGAAGTTGCTCATACTACTCAGATTTATAAAATTCTAAACAAAGCTATTAATAATGGCGAGAAATACTAAATCTACCTCGTAGAATGTGGAAGGAAATGAAAATGCTTGCATCCATCAAGGAGACCAAAGCAATTAACCAACGAATGTGAATACTGAACTGGTTGAAGTTAAGAATCCCACTGACTCTATTGTAAGAGCTGAATTTCATAATTTAATGAGAGAGCTGACGGACAGCCGTCGACAATTAAATGAACAGATTCAGACCAATATCATCTAGATGAACCAACACAATGAGCAGCAGCCTCGAAAGGTAGGAGAGACTACACTCCTCATTCGGCATCTGAGAGTTCTAGCTCATCTGATGAGTATCAAGAGCATAGACATTGCAAAATAGTCGAATATCGTGTAGAAACTTTGTGGCATCAACTGGGAGATCAACATGGTCTGAAAGAATCGATCTATGTCGATCCCATCACTAGAAGGGGGATTCCACCCATGCCTCATAGCAATCAAGTTGGAGCTACTTCAGTTGGTTTGGATGGCTAAATAAATGTTTACCAACCCTTCCCTGGAATGACAATGAAGTGATATTACAACATTCACTTCGGGAAGATGGTGATCCAAGAAGGTGTGAAACGACCCATAGACATCGATTGGACCATTCACGTGAGGTTTAGCGTGACCGCCGCTTTGGCACCAACCATCCAAATGCTGGACTTATTGGCAATGGTCAAAGTTGGTAAGGGAGAACAAGGATTTGACTAGCGATGACTGGGAAATCTCGAGAAGCCATACCCCATTCACTGATAATATTCTACATGTGGAGTATTCAAAGAGGTTCAACATGCCATCAATGCCCGCTTACGAGGTAAAAATCGACCATAGGCGGAATATCAAAAGAGATATAAATGGCTGATGGATTCTACACAAGCGAATGATGAAACTAACTGTAGATTCTTTCTTATAACTCTCTTTAGAATCGCAACAATGTGGTTCACAAGATTACCCCCACGATCAATTTCCAGATTCGATGATTTGGCAACAAAGTTTGTGGAGCAATTTCGGTATGCATGCAACCTATCCTAAGGATGTGATGTCTCTGTCGAGCATAATTCATGCTGTAGTAGAATCATTGAAAGATTATTTGGAGAGATTTCATATAGCTGTTACGGAAATCCGTAATTCGAATGGCCATGCAATATTGATGGTTGTGACGAGAGGATATAGCTAGAATCTAATTTTGGTGATTGGTCCTGAAAATTCTTGTGTGGCCTCGTCATGGTTCTTTTATCAAAATTTCAAGCCGATCCGTGCATGTCTTTCCTTATAATTACAGCAGGAATGGCATCATAAAAAGGATCTTTTTTCTGTTTCTCTTTATCTTCAACCTACGCTACAACCTACCAATTTTATTCTTCGATTTCGGATTGTAAATATAAACAACTACGGTATAATAAAAAGGATTATTCTAAGGTAACCATACCCAAGTGGGTTTGGTTGAACCTTTGAAAGTAACCATACCAATATGAACCTACTTCCTCCATTAGTGTCCAAGGAGTTAGATCTAACGCAACCATACCAAAGTGGGTTTGGCTGAACCTTTGAAAGTAAAAAATTTATTGTTAATAACTGTATCAAAATAATCATCAATATATTTTTCTTTGTTTTTCCAATTAACGAGTACCCAAATATTTAGATGATTTTTATTCATATTTCCTATCAATGTTTTTGTAATTCTAGATATATCATAAACATTACAGCTTACATAAAAACTTGAATTTCTATAAAAACCGGATTTAGATTTTACTTATTATCTAGTACTTGCATTAACCTTTTTGTTTTACATGAAAGCATAACTAGTACTATTACAATTAGCTTTATTATATCCTATACCACTTTTATTATTCAAAGATATAAATTTGATAAAATTGAATTTAAGATATTTTGAACTTTATTAAATTTTGTGACTTTTTCACTAATCTCATCAAATTTAATTTTATAGGCACACTTTTCTTTTTTAAAAGACTCGTTGTTATTCTTTAAAGTGTCAATTTCTTTAACCAATTCAAAATGCTCATCTTTTAAAGAGAGGTTCTCTTTTACGAGAACAAAATTTGAGTAGCTGAATCATTTAAAAAAAATTGCAATATACCATTTTGTTACTTAAGTTAGCAACTTCTAAATCTTTTTCATTTAAAAAACCATTGAGTGTCAAAACATTATTTTTCAATTTAGAATTTTTGTTTTCTGGTTTTGCAATCCTGATTTCATAAGCTTTCTTTTTTTTAATATAATAAAATTAAGTTTTGATACTTTTTCAAAATTATCACATAATTTATCGTAATTACTAGGTAATTGATCGTATGAATCATAAAGTTCCTTATTGTAGTTTGTAGTTGTTTCAGCAATAACGTTGCTCTTTTTCTTGCTAACCGTGTCTCGATTGGATATTGTTCTAGCCATTATTCTTGGATGTTATTACGATTGCTAGAACATCATGCTCTGATACCACTTGTTAGTCGTTATGCATAGGATCGAAGATGGCCAACAGTTATAAGAAATGTAAATGCGGTGGAAATATAACAGTAGTTCACACAGTCGATTTTACACTGGTTCAGACCTTCCATCCTACGTCCATTCCCTAAGCATCTCTAAGGAAATTCACTGTCAATACCCTCGCCTCACCCAGAGGAACATGTTTACAATTTGCCTGAACAACCGAACAGGACTTCACTACTTACTGCCTGACGACTCCGCAACTGGACTTCAATCTATTCTTTTACAAAGAAACAATTTGACTATATATTGTGTCTTACCGTTTGATTGTTGCTATGTTTGATACTTACAGTTTGGTTTGTTGCATTAAGATTACGCATAACCAAATGACTAGTTTTTCACTCCGTTGTATATAACCATACGAAGTGGATTTTTGGTGTATCCCCATCGAATTAAATTTAATAGTGTTTTAAATGGGGTTAATGATAGCTTTGCTGCGCAAATTGTAACACCATATTTCATGGTTGTCTTTGCCTGTGGCGACCGTCTTACACCTTTGGTGCCCAAAATACCCGTATAACGCGCTATCAGGTACTCGGCCAATGCGGGACAGTAGCCAATGGTGTAAAGATATAAAAATCTAAGCGTAGAACCTATAGAACATCTCGCAGTGCACAGATAAAATATAATATAATAAGATAGATGCAAAACAGGCGAAATAATGATATAATCAAATGAACCATAAATAAGAACATCGAAGTGCAATAGATTCATAGATTATCAAAAATTGAAATAATAAAGTTTATACGTCCAAAATTTCCAAAATAAACTCAAAACTATCTCTAAAGTAGTACAAGTACTAGTATAGCTCCATGGTATTGCATAGCGGAGTATAAGCGATGGTAAGCTTCAAGTATAAATATATGAAAGCATAGCCTCCTGCTCGTAATTCGTACAGCTCCATGCTCTATCCAGACTTGTTATCCCTAATATACTAATCTAAGAGGTCTTGAGATAGTAAGAAGAAAAGCATAAAAACTTGGGTCAAACAACAGTCCAGTGTGAGTGATACATCATCTCAAAATGCTATAAAAATCGTATATAGCAAATAGGGGCATAAGGTATAAGAACCACACCTGACCTATCCATGCATATAAATAATTGGCACATAATAGTTGATATATGCTAATCTACTATCTTAGCCATATATATGTACTATAGTCGAAGTACAATATCCAATGTGTAGGTATATGGTCGAAAATACCTACGTCCTGTGACAACCTAGAGTGATAAACAACCATGGCAAACATAACATCCATCAAACAATCCTCAACATCACTCATGTGCGTTGGATATATGACAAATTGTATGGCATAATCGTAGACCATGGAGTCAATTGAAATACCGGATTTCTTGGTGCTCGAATCCATGCCACTTCGAAAGGTTGGGAACTAGGCCTATAATCGCAAAGCTTAGGGTAATCTACTATCGCAAGATCTGGACACCATCACAAATCTAGGTGGGATCTACTTACATACGCCCTCTTTAAGAGCACACTAGAAACCTCTGAGTTATCAATGATCCTTTTCCATGTCTCTATAAAGGAACTTAATTGTTATACCATCATGGTTATCTCTAACGTAATATACAGTCGCAAATCCCACTCGTGAGCCCTTGCTGATCACCGTCATGACTCCTATTGTTAAGTCATCATCTCCAAAATACCTTTAAAAACCCATCATAAGTCATAGAGTCATCATACTACGGTTCCAAGGTTGCCATCGTCATTGTCCAAGTCATCATATCGAAGCAACCCACCACTGCCATGCTAATTGCCACACAAGATCAAAGGTCATCCCAAGTCATGGAGTCACCTACTTCACTTCGTATTACCCTCAACCACTTCGAAGCATGTCACAAAGAAGTATTTGAAGTACCACCGTGCCATAACGAAAATTGCTCAACTGCCATGCTTTGTTAGTTATTACTGATCCAAGCTTGTAGTTTTTAGAACAGAAGTCTAAAGAAATCCAGAAGCATTGCACCACATTATTTCCTCAGGCCCGGACCGTCCTCTTGAACTACCGCTTGGAGCAAATACTGGACAAAAAGTTCGTTCCAGTCTCCTCGAACATAGCTTCACCGGATGAATTTGATGTTCAGTTTTCTTCTTACCTACCCAAAGCCGCTCTCGAACTGATCCACCCCAAACCCCAAGCCAATCCAAGCACCAAAAAGATCTCCTCTAAGGTAAAATGCTATTGTAAACTCGAACCCATGTAGTTAAAGCAGTTAACAGTCCCATAGTGGTGGATATAGAAAAAGTTATAGCAGTGATAAAGCGGAGATATATCTATAACAACACCGAATTTTCGTTACTCAATTAAAGATAAAAAATGATTTCAATTATTAATTTAAACAAGAAATTTGATTTTCTTAAATAATAGCTAAATTCTTTGGAATGCGAATTCTAAAGTTCTATAGTATTGTTGAATTAATATATAAAGTGAATATTTGTAGAATTTATAAGTATATCAATTTACTAAGAAATAGATTAAAAAAATTATATCTTTTATTTTTTTTACAAAAGATGATTTAAAATTAATAAACTCTTTTTAATAATGAATAGAGGCTCTTTATTTTGATAAGTATTCGAGAAATCATATTTTTATTTATTTACTTTGAACTTAAATTTCTAAACCTAGTGGTTGATGTTATTGTTTAATAAAACCATTTTTCTTAATTAAGAAGTTAAAATGGGAATAAATATTTAATTTAGATTGGGTTATAAATTGAATATTATGGCCCAAAACCCATTTAACTATTCTCTAATAGGACGAGTACTTCGATAAAACAATCTGTACGTTGTTTCATTCTTGATCTTCATTTACATTAAAGAACTAAATTCAGAAACTATCCCTCTTTCAAACTTTAGTTTCTTATTCTTTAGGAATTTGATTAGTTATCCTAGGAAGCAAATTAATTAAGGTAAAAGGATTAAAACCCTATTCTCTTCCATTTTTTATTTATGTTTACAATTAGTAATTTTGTGTTCTTTTTCTATTTTGATGAAATACTTCTAGGGTTTTGGTTAAACAATAGTTGTTGTTTTATAGTCACTGTCTATTCCAAGAAGAAAGGTGAGTTGAAAACTCACAACTATCTCACAACTAATCAGAGATAAATGCTGAATTTAATTGTCGAATTGGATGTTTTCTAATTATTATTGCTTTGTTTGATTTTAGTAAATTGTTTTAGCAAAACATACCTTTGTAGACATTAGTTGCTTAGGTTTCATTGATTTGTATTTGCTAAAGATCGTTGTTAGTTGCATGCATGATCCATAGGAGCTAGAAGTGCTAAATGAAGACTTGGATGCTAGGAAATCATGCCAAAGTCATTCAGCGTCAATGTAGGGAAGAATTACCTGGAACATGCTGTTCCAAGTGACCCGCAGGTCGATCGGTCACGATAACCGGTTTACCGGTCGCAGCCTGGAACAGCATGTTCCAGTGCTCCTTCCTCCTTTCTTGTAGTATGCTTGCCTTGTATGTTTTTGTTGCATTGAATTGATGTTGTTAGCTTCCTCCTAGCTCCTATTTCCAATCCTATAAATGTTTGGATTATCGATTTCTTTGTTAAAGAAGTTTCACAAAGATTGATATTAGACTTGTTAAATTCGTTGTTAGATACACACACACACATACAAAAAAAAATCTCGAAGAAACTATTTGGAAGTCTATGATTTCAAAGTAATATTATACTTATTTAATTTCAAGAAAGTATTTTATACGAGAGTTAAATTATATATATATATATATATATATAATAGAAAAGCTCATTATTTTTATTTAGCAACTCCTAGTTTCTAAATAAAGTGGTTTTATATCTACGTGTGTATATATATATGTATTTAGAAGAAAAAAGATTTTGGAAATTTTTATACACACACACACACACACAAATATATATACATATATATATATATATGTATGTATGTATGTATGTATGTATATGTGTGTGTGTATATATATTAAACTTTAAAAGAAGAATGCGAAGAAATAGTTATAGTTTTAAATATATATTTATTCACGTTTTATATTTATACAATATTAGTCTTTTTAAATAAATATTTCATACTAAATTTAAAAAAACTATTTTATTATACAAACACACTAGCTCACTTGAATAAGGAATGGATTTAAATGGTTTAATAAAACAAGTGGTATGAAACGTTTACGTTTGTTTTACCAGTTAATTCTTGGACTTGCTCGATTGAACATTTATTTTGCGTAAATAGGATTTTATAAACACATAGTAAATACTTAAGTAACGCTAAGTGGTTTTGGGACATTGCGCAATACTTGTCTAGTTACTAATTGGCAGTAGACCATACTTACCGAGTGGAGTTTACTAACTTATAGTGAACATTTGAGTAAACCCAAGTGGTTATCGAACATGCGGTTGTTACGTGGATAATTACTTAAAGGACATATATAACACTTATTCGTTGAGTTTCGACTCGTACTTGGGTGATCCAATTGTGCGGATTTTATTGGTTTTCAGGCCCATCTGGTGTTACTCGTTTACGAATGATTTAGGACTTGTGATGTGCTTGTATCTTGGGTTGACATGTGATGGACTTGTCTATTAGGTTAGTTATTAGTTATGACGAGTGATGTGCTAGTATCTGATGTTGACTTGCGATGTGCTTGTCTTACAGTCGACTAGCGAAGTGCTTATTTATTTACATGTGAAGTGCATGCTGATGACAACTGACTAGCAAAGCACTTAGTTAATTACGTGTGAAGTGCACAAGGATGATTATTGACTTGCAATGTGCTTATTCATTGCTTGTAGTTATAGTTGTGAATTTCTATGCTATTACTTAGTGGCAATTATCAGTTTGATGTTTGGCTATGTATGAGCACAGTTAAATTTAATTCATGAAGTTTTATATGAAGTATTAAGTAAATTAGTGAAGTACAATATATGATATTTTCTCCTTGATGTTTATGGACTAACCTTTTGTGATAATTAGAGTTAGTCTAACCCAGGTGTTATTATAATGCTCGGGCCAGACCGAGACTTGACACATAGCAGGGAATTTTGGCTTTGGGCTTAGGCTAGCTTGGGTAGAAGTTTATGCTAGCTATCTGTATATCTCCTTAATTCATTTTGAGATGTTCATATATGTATGGATGTGTATTATTTGAGATGTAGACTCATTTTGTACTTGGTGATGTACCTTAGTACTTATGCATATGGGTTTATGTGAGTCCAGTTCATTTCTTAGTTGACTCATTTTTTGTTATATGATATGTCATGTATTATATTTATAGATGCAATCTGTGATTCTGTGTCTGTAATGTTTTATATTATTCTGAATCATTATAAACCATTGTATTATAGTTTTGTGTCAGGATTGTGTATGTTGAATTCCTCCCCATAAAAAGAATAAATTCATATGATTCAACGTATTCGATACTCACCCAAAGTAATATTATGGATGGTCACTCCTAAATAGCCTTATTCTCCATATTAGCAGATTGTATTACTTATTAATATCCTTTGTTAACGAGGGCATAAAGGTGGGGCATTACAATACCAAAATATAGTGGAGGTGCAAAAAGCTTCAATGGATATAAAACCAAATATTTAAAGCTAGTTATTCCCACTCTTGCATCATTTGTGAAAGATAATGAAATATTTTTTTAATCTTATATAACAAAACTAAATAACATAATGAATTATGCAGTCTATATTTGGTGGTTACAATAAATTTCTAACTTAAATTGAACATTTATAACCTAAAATTAGGTCTTCACACTAACTTTTTGGATTTGGTTTGAAAATGAACTAGTTAAATCAAGCATTTTATATTATTGTTGCTAAAGCGGATGTTGAAAAGCCTTGATTTAGCAGGTGTAATAGAAAATATCAAGGCTAAAAGCGAATCTACTATTTAATGAAGGTATATTGAAAAAGCGCAGCAGTCAAAGAGTACTATACGCTATAGCGGAGATTTTACGAGGCATTAATAGGGGTTTAACTACACAGATTCCAACTTCCGTTTTCACATCGATTTCACCAATACGCTCCATTTTTTGATCTCGGTGCTTCCCATATGCATCGATACAACTCCTAACATCTTTGAGTTTATCCATCGAAACTCTGTTTAATGGTTCCAATCATTAAGTTGCTGCGATGAGCGTTTTCATCCATACAAGAAAACAAACAAACACCATACATGCATCAAACAACACTCAAACATGAAAATACACAACAATTCATGGCACATTATCTTATAATATGTCTCTAACATAGCATAACACACATCAAGGAAACCATACATCAAATTAACATGATTAGAATGCTTTAGAATATATTAATTTCATTTTCACTTCTGGTTTTATATTAAAACCATCCCAAAACATAATTTTGACTTTAAAAATGAGGTTACAATATGGAAAAACCTATATATACATATATAATAAGGTGAGAGATGATAAATCGCTCACCAAAACCTCCATAATCTAAGTTTTACATGAAAATTGAGGCAAATCCAAGAATGGAAAGCAAAGATAAGATTTTCCCTTCCCAAAAATGTAGGTGTGAAGATCTCTTATAAATCCCCTTACTAATCTAACCACAATCAATTGTCTAGACTTGATTTGGATGAGAAAAGAGAAGGTTTTGGGGGAGAATAGATTAATGGAGGCTTAGGTCTATTTTGAAGGAAAGAAAACTAATTTTGGAATGATAGTTCAGCCAAATATAGTCTCTAAACCCGAAATGGGTGAGTAGACCTCTCCCCAAATTCACTAATCTCACTAAGCTACTCCAAAAACTACCATGCTTCAAATGGCCATATTTCATAGCTAGAAAACCTAAATTACTATTATGACCACTCTACAGAAAGGAAAATTATTATATCTTTCCAATGAAAATGGTTTTGGGCAACAATTAACCTTTTATCAAAAGTTATAGTCGTTGCACGTTTTCAGGATCAAATCGTTCAAATATAGGAAATGTCAATAGTAGGCATTTCCCAAGGTTATAAAGTCAAACGACCTTAAACAAAATTAAATATAATATTTTATGATCCTATGATAAGTAAAATATGGGTCGTTACACTCTCCCGCCTTTAGGAATTTTTCTCTCAAAATCCACAATACAATAAGGTAAAGTCAAACATAGCTACCCTGCATGTCTATCATCCACGAGAAAACATATCAAACGTCAAACAATGCACACAAAAGCAATAAATGATATCCACTCTTACCCTAGCATGCCTTACCCTATATGACATCGAAAGTGAGTGAATGCGATATACAAAAGACTCACTAAATAAAGAGCTTCGGATATGCGGTCCTCATGCTCTCCTCGGTCTCCCAAGTACAATCGCCTTCACCATCACTCCAACCTTCACCAGCTCTACCATCTTCCTCCTAAGCTGCTTCATATCATGTCCAACGATACGAATAGGCCTACGAGGCCTCAATGTTTGGGGCTTAATCTCGATATCATCAAGATGATCTGGTTGAACATTTGTTCCCGAGTCATGCATAAACTTCTACAAGTTAGAGACGTCGAACACATTGCGCACGCCAGTCATCTTCTAAAGTATATCAACTCTGTAAGCAAGGTTCCCAATCCCCTCAAGTATTAGAAAAGGACCAATGAATCTTGATGCCAACTTCCCCTTAATATAAAATCGAACAATACTCTTCAATGGATAGATCTTGGCGAACACCATATCGCTAATGGAGAACTCTAGATCACGTCTTCTTTTAACAAAGCGTGGCTCTTTTATCCATCCTAAGCAGCTTTCATTCATTGCCAGATGATCTCGGTCTTCTTTAAAGTCTCTCCTATCATATTTAGCCCAAGTATCAGTTTCTCACCTGCTTCCCGCCAACATGAAGGAGCGTTACACAGTTGTCCATGTAATTCCTCAAATGGTGCCATACCGATGTTGTTCGGATAAATGTTGTTGAACTCGAACTCTATTAAATGCAAATAATAGTCCCATATGCCACTGGAATTAAGAATGCAAGCTCATAAAAGATCCTACAAGATATGATTCGCCCACTCGGCCTACATATCCATTTGTAGGTGATAAGTTGTATCGAGATGCAATTCATTCCCCAACACCTCTTGTATGCTCTTCTATGCTCTTCGACACATAATGGAATCGTGCAACCCACTTTACATACAACGTGGCCAATTTAGATGTCGTTCTACTTGACTTGACATGTACGAATCAGGCACTCTTCGTCAATCTATCGACTATGACCCAAATGCTATTGTACCCCCTTCTAGTCCTCGGCAATCCATCAAAACTTCTTCCCATTTTCACTCACAAAACCTCGAGCGTTCATAGCCTCCCCTGCCTTCCAACATCGATCCTATCCCTCCGACTCCGCCTTCAATAATTCATATGAGTTCGGAGGAAGAGGTTACCATAATTCCCTTGGTTGGAGATCTACCGCCAAAAATGAAAGGGCTTAAAGAGGCATCCGAGCGGTAGTTCCAACGGGTCAACGCTAAAGAAGAAGAAGAAGAAAACGAGAGAATAGACATGTCATCTTGCCTTATTTTTGGTAGACAGATAGGAATTCATTTTTGTTTCCTGTAGGCCGTGTATAGATGCGGGTTCGACCCCTACTAGTAGGATTATGTGGAACACTTTTGTACTTATCCTTCTTTTCCAAAAAATGGCTAAAATAAAATTCCATTTTGTCTTCAGCACGGTCTTCATTTATTTGCTTAAGTCTTTTGCCATTTGAACTTCCATTCAATGCACTTGTGAAGTTTTTAGTCTTTGAATCGGACAAGAGTTTAGTCATTAAATCCTGAAGCCACGGTTTCGGGTCATGATCAAAAGTTAAGTCGAATTCCAATCCTGCATTGACTCAATCAGTAGCTGATACTTAAGTTATGCCCCTAGTTTCGAGGACAAATTGAAAAGATTTGTCAGCAGTCACTTTTCTCCTTTAATACATTGAGCTTAACTTTGTTGAAACGAGGCTGAAACAAGACGAGTTTGGGTGGTCCAATCGTACTCGCTCATCTATCAGTGATCGCATCCACACTCTCTGGATTGTACTTGTATGTCGGCGATCGGTTGCGCCTGCATAAAGTTTGGGGATATGTCCGCACTCTGGGGACTTCAGTTATTTTAAGGGCGGTCAGTAACAGCTGTTTGATATTTAGAATTTTGCCCGCACTTTGGGGACTTAGATTGATTCGTGGGTGGTCAGTCACACCCGATTTACATTTATACTCCGGCCGGCACTACGGGGACTCGGAGTTGTCTTACGGGTGGTCATTTCTCACCCGGTTTGTGTATATACTTTAATCCGCACTCTGGGGACTTAGAGTTAGCCGATGGGTGGTCGGTTACCCCCATTTTGATGTTTATACTCCAGTTTTCACTCTGGGAATCTGGAGTTAGTTAACAGACGGTCGATCATGTTTGTTTTAAGTTTCATAATTTCCTTCGCATTCCGGGAATGATGGATCAATCAGGATCGTGGATGGTCGATTCACATCCACCCTGAGTTAAAAAGTGAGGTCGCTAGATGGACGGATCCATCCTCCTCGAACTTGGTTTAAACATGGGCGAAGGTTTTAGGTGGACGAATTCACCCTCTTCGAATCCACATTTATATGTTTATATTCCAGCTCGCACTTTCGGAATCTAGAGTTAGTTAGAGGATTGTCGTGCATCAACCCTTTTTTGGCTTCAATGTGATGACTTTCCCCGAGCTCAGGTTTCACTTAGCGAGTGACCGGTCGTAACACGGTCACTCCCTATTTGAATAAATCCCCCCATATGGTGGAACTTAGCTCTCCGTGTATTGTGATGGTGGTATGACTTGTTTTAAAAACCACTGCTCTGACTCGAAGAGATTGCATTTTATTGCTGAAATAAAAAATTACGGCAAAGTCAGTTGCCTTATGACAAATTCAAATTTCGAAATCCATAAACCAATTGTAAATGACAAGCAGACTAAATGAATAAATAAAGCCTGTTGTGTGTAGTAGCAAAGAAGACTTTCGCTGTTCCAGGCTCTCGATAGAGTGAGACCGTCAACGGTCGATAATTTAAATGTGCTGTCTACGATTCTTTGTTTAATAACATACGTCCCTTCCCACGTTGGTTTCATATGTGAATGAACCGGGTAAATTCTCTTAAGGATGAGATCGCCGAGTTCAAAGATTCGGGGTCGGACCTTGGCATTGTACAATCGAACGACTCGACTTTGGTATGTGGCTGCCCTCAAGTCAGCCTCTTCTCGCTTCTCATCCAATAAGTCAAGAGATTCAGCAAGTAATATAGCATTTATCTACGAATCATACTATATCACACGATGAGAAGGTACTTCCATCTCGACCGCAATAACACCTTTTGAACCATAGGAAAGAGAAAATGAAGGGTGGTCGATCGTACACCTATGGGTTGTCTAATAGGCCCATAGGGCCATAGGAAGTTCATCGACCTATTTTCCCCTGGTCTTTTCCAGTTTTTTCTTAAGAATGGGCTTTAAAACTTTATTAATAGCTTCAACCTGCCCATTCGCTTGAGGGTGTGGAACTGCAGAGAACTTCTTTTGGACGTGGAATCGTTAATAGAAATTCTTTAATTCAGCACTGCCGATTTGTGCTCCGTTGTCAGTGATGATGGTATGTGGGGGACCAAATCGATAGATAATGTTGTGTACAACAAAGTTGATCACTTTCTTCATTGTGATAGTAGCAAGGGGCTCAGCTTCTGCCCGTTTGGTGAAGTCAATCAACTGCGACGATGGCGTACTTCGCATCGTCTTTAGCTAGAGGTAGAGAACTAATAATGTCGATGCCCAATACTACGAATGGCGAGGGACTAATCATATGAGTTATTTCAATAGGCGGGGCTATTGGAATCCATGCATGTTTCTGACATCTGTAACATTTCCTGGCATAATTTGATGCGCCATGATTTACAGTCGGCCAATAGTATCCATACCGGAGCACTTTCTTGGTAAGAGCTTGCCCTCCGGTGTGATCGCCACATTCTCCTTCGTGTACATCGTGCAATACTCGTTCGCTTTCATCGCGGGCGACACACCGGAGTAAAGAAACAGAGTATCCTTGTCTATGCATGACTCCATTCTGAATGGTGAACGCGAAGCCTTTCGAAGAACTCGTCATTTTTCATTCCTGTGCTCTGGCAGGGTCCCATGCTCAAGATAGCTTTTGAATGAAGTCATCCATGAATCCTTATCGGAATGACTTCAAATACCTAATCTGTCTCCACCAGATCAATGCTCGAAGTAGATTATGTCTCTACGGCAATGAGTCTCATTTGTTGCACCCCACCGGTACTGGCTAACTTTTCCAAGGAAACAATTTTCTGATTGTGATCTTGGGGTATACAATAGATGGCGTAATAATCGAACTGATTCAATATTCCAGAACCCAAGCAAGATAAGCAGCCAGCCTTCGGTCTCTAGCTTGGTACTCCCCCCAAACTTGACATACGATCAATTGTGAATCGCATTAAATCTCCACAGCAGCAATTCTTAAATCTCTGGCAAGCCTTAATCTGGCGAGCAGGGCTTCGTATTCGGCCTTATTATTGGTCGCATGAAAATCGAACTTTAAAGCATAACACATAGATCGGCCTTCAGGAGTTTCAAGTACAACTCCAGCACCTGAGCAACGGTCATTTGGTGCACCATAATTTTGTAGTTCCAAACATATTTGGGAGATTCACTGGTTTCGAGCAAGTCCTTTGGATGCTAAATTCAGCAATTAAATCTGGCAAGACTTGTCCTTGAATAGCTCGCCTAGGTGTGTAAGTGATGTCGAACTGACTTGGCTTGATATTCCAACTGAGTAACCTACCAGATGTCTCAAGCCGCACAAGGACCTATCGCAATGGCTGGTCTGTTTATATGGTGATAGCATGAGCCTGAAAATACAGACGTAGCTCTCGAGGCAATAACAAGACGGTAAGCCAACTTTTCCAGCTTCGGACAATTTTTCTCTGCTCCAGTCAGTTGTTTTCTAATGTAATATACTGGCCGTTGTATCCGGTCCTCCTCCCTAATTAAGGCAACAATGATTACGTTTTCTAACACTGCCAAGTAGATGTACAATCTCTCATTATCAATAGGCTTTGACAGAATGGGTGGTGTGGATAGGTGTTGAATTAGAGCTCGGAATGCACCTTCACATTCCATAGTCCATTCAAAATTCCATTTCTTTTTTCTGATCAGATCGAAGAAGGGAATGCACTTATCGATGAATTTTGAAATAAACATACTCAGTGCTGCTACTTTCCAGTTGAGGATCTGAACTTGCTTTATAGTCCTTGGTGTCTCAAGATTTCTGATTGCTTAGATCTTTTCGGGATTGACATCGATTCCTTGAGCATTGACGATGAATCCAAGGAATTTTCCAAATGCGACCCCAAAGTGACACTTTAACGGGTTAAGTTTCATTCTATATCCTCGAAGGATGTGGAACATCGTTTCTAGGTCTTTGATATGATTGGTGGAGAATCACGACTTTACAAGCATGTCGTCCGCATGTACCTCCATGGTTTTTCCGATCTAGTTAGCGAACATTTGATTAACTAGTCGTTGGTAGGTTGCTCCATCATTCTTGAGTCCAAACGGCATGACTTGGTAGTAGTAGAGTCCAAGATCAGTGACGAAACTGGTATGCTCCCAATCGGGCATGTGCGTGGGTATCTGGTTGTAGACAGAATACGCATCCATGAAGGATAAGAGTTTATGTCCAGCCATCAAATCTATGAGCTGATCGATTCGAGGAAGTGGAAAAATGTCTTTCGGGTAAGCTTTATTCAAGTCTGAGTAGTCAACGCATGTTTTCTATTTCCCATTTGGTTTTCTGACAAGTACAGGATTAGACACCCAATCCGGATATAACGCATCATGGATAAACCCGTTCGACCTAAGCTTATCTACCTCTTCCTTAAGGGCGACAAATCTCTCTGGATCCATACCATGCCTTTTTTGCTTGACTGGGACGTTTCGCGGGTCAATATTCAATGTGTGGTTCACGACATCTGAGGAGAACCCACACATGTTGGAATGCATCCAAGCAAACACGTTGAGGCTTGCCTAGATAAATTCAACCAATTCCTCCTTCATCTTCTGGCCTAGTTGAGATCCAATTTTTATCATTTTAGAATCGTCATTATCGTCGATCGGGACATCAATTGTCAGTTTTGCTGGGGAAGCTTGACTTTCTTTGACTTCATCCTCACTTTCAGTATCTCCTGGGTCACATCCCTTGGGAATTGGTTGAGGTGCTCGGGCCTTAACCCAGGCGTTAACTGTCAATTTTCTCCGCAAAGCGGAAGTAGAGAGATTCCTCTACGTCCTTTCCCTTTTCTTTTCGCTGCGCCTCCCCCAGCTCAGCAACATAACAGGCTTGTCCAGCAGCCTGGTCTCCCTGAATGACTCCAACTTCATTGTCAGTAAGGAATTTCAAAGTCAGACACCAAGGGGCAATGGCAGCCCTGAACTCAGCTAGGGCCGGTCGGTCCAAGAAAGCATTGTATGATGAGTCTATATCTAATACAAAAAACTATAATATCAAGACTCTTCGGCGTTGTCCAACTCCCAACTCCACTGGTAGCTCCACCATCCTAGTGGGTATAGTCGCACTTCCATTGAAGTCATGAATACGAAGCTGACAAGGTTTCAAATCTTTGAGTTTTATCTTCATCTGATCATAAGCTCGCTTTAACAGTATGTTCATTGAAATTCCACTGTCCACTAAGATCCTCTTTATCCAAGCAGAACGTATTTGAGCTGAAATGACAAGTGGACCGATGGTTGGGGATTCGACTCTGTCGGCATCCCTGTTCCAAAGTACGATGTCTTCTATCATCGTTTTATGTTGCTTGGCCGGAGCCCCGTCTTCCAAATTAATACAACATTTGAAGCTCGCATGCCTAATAGAGCTGGCATACGACTCCAATTCCCTCCAGCTCCGATATGTAGGATGAGGACCACCACCGATAGAATTAATCACTAGCTTCCCGCTGGTACGATCGGGTTCCTCCAGTCTCGGCTGATTTGGTATTTGGTTTTGATTTGATGCGCCCGCACCTCTAGACTACAGCTCCCGAACAAACTACTCCAACTTTCTTTCTCAGATTAGCTTCTCAGTAATATCCTATAAATGATGACACCCGTTCGTGTTGTGGCCATAACTATCGTGAAATCTACAATACTTCCCCGTTTGAATCTGTTTTTCTGACGATTGCTTCGAAGCAGGTTTCTTACATTGAATATGTATTTAAAGGAGTATAAGTGTCAAATATGGGAGCTCTACGTCTTGGCCCATGATTCTGATCACATTTCCTGCCCTGATCTCCATTGCCTTTCTACTGATTCCGTTTATTCTGTATGTTTAACTGCACCTTTCTGGAACTCTCCCCGGTTTGTTTTACAGCGACATTTCTTTGGATTCCTTCCACACTGAGCCCTGCGTCATCCTTTTTCCTAGATTGTTTCGCATCCTCTCTTCTCGAGAACTGAGCTGCCTTGGAATATAAACGGTCCAATGACGCAGGGGGTTTTTCGGCCAACCAGTTGCCAAATTCGAAACCGGGATCGATCCCCTTAGTCAAGGCCATCAGAATTGAGTTTTCATTAGGATTACTAATCTCAGCACATGCAGCATGAAACCTCTCCAAATAACGTCTTAATGTCTCTCTGGGAGCTTGGGTAAAACTGAACAAGATATTAACATCATTCAGCCTTGTGACATGCATGAAAAACTGTTCAACAAACTTTGTTGCCAACTAGTCAAAACATGGGATAGATCGGAGTGGTTGACGAGTAAACCACATAGTCGCTATTCCTCCTAGGGAGATCAGGAACTTCGGCAATTGACTACATCCTCGGCCTATGCGGCATTCATTAAACATTCGTACTTTAAAATGTGCTGGTTAGGATCAGAGCTCCCTTCATAAATAGGTAGAGATGGCATTCTCAATCGCTGAGGCGGTTCATCGTTGAGGATATCATCGGTGAAAGAGGTATGACTGTGGGAGATTCCCCATTCGTCATTGGTGAGACCCTGAATTTTGCGGATCACCTGAGGGATCATTATTGGAATTTCTGGCATCTAGACATTTTGGGGATGTTGAGCCAAGGCGTGGTCGGGTTCCACATTGCGAGGATGGGCCGGTTGCGATCGATATTCCATATCTCGCCTCCTTGGCTCTAGGTTTTCAAGAACATAAGGCTCAGGAGTATACTCAAGTTGGTGACTGTTTGGATCTGTTCGGTTTCGGGCGTCATCTCCAAACTCGGTAGCAATGGCAGCAGCGCAGTTGTCAGTAATATGATAAGCAATAGTACCTCCTCAAGAGAAGGGTCCGATCTGATGGCGGCTTGACGGGCCAACCCTCGGTTGCCCAAGATTCAATGTGCGTTGATGTCTAGTAGCCTGTGTATAGCTTCCATCCAGCCATGGGCGCATGGATCTGTGATTGCAGTCAGAAGATGCCGAACTTTCAGTGGATGAATAGGAAGCCTAATCCCTCTTGGATCTCCTTCGTCTTTCATGGTTTTGTCAATTGGTCAACTCCACATTGGCATGGAGTTGCTGAGTAAGCTACTGGAGGCTTTGAGTCAGTTGTTGCATTAGCAGTTGCAACTCTTCCCAGGTGACAGGGCCTTGCGGATCTGAAGGTCCGGCAGCATTCTGGTTGGTAGGAGGAAGTTGTGTGGGGTTCTGCCTATCCTGTACTTCTGCATCTGCAGCTGCTGAAGTAGTCCTAGTGTTGACCATGATGGATATTGAAGTTCTATCCTAGACTTGGTACAAATCTGAATAGGGTGGAAGAAATTCTAGGATTGAAATCTGGACTCCTCCTTAGATTCTTACAATCAGATATCGGCAGTAGATTCAATGAGCGGGAGAAAAGCTGGGTCCACTCAACGAAAGCCCCAAAGTGTTTGTACCAAAATTGGGCACAACACTCCTCGGATGTGTTTGAAGAGATAAAGCGAAGAAAATAAGTGTAACATGAGACAGATCTAACAAACACACCAATCAATAGATAAGAAAATGCACAGAAACACATGAATTTAGAGTGGTTTGGCATATTTCCTACGTCCGCTATAAAATGATTGATGTTCATTGAAATCTCACTCGCTGATTACAAGAGATTACAACAGTACAACAGTAGTATAGAAGTGATTTCGACAGAATGTCAATGTAGAGAAGCTAAAAGTCCCTTTTTTGTTGGTCAAGGGTCACTATTTATAGGTGTAGACAGCAAATATCTTGCCCAGATTTCGAAAGACTTCTTCTCTTACGTGAGTGGGCCCACGGGATTGAGTTTAGGTGATTTCGACTCGATACGGGAGCGATAGGGATTGAGTTCGTATCGATCCATAAACGGTGCTTTAGGACGGAAATTTTTCAGCTACGTTGTTAAGGTTGTAGGCAAGCTCTTGTGAAAATTTGGTGGTATTTGGACTTGTAGATCTTGAGTTATGATCGATGCAAGTTTGAACTTTCAATGTGTTGCCGAATTCGCATCGCTCTCATTCACATCGCTTCTGTTCATATCGCTTTTAGGCACGTGATGACCAATGACGTGGCGCTATCTTTAAGGATCAATCCATATTTCATGCCGAGTTACCGAGTGATCCATCTTTATGAATCTCCTTCGCATCACCGTCATTTAGGTGCTTCGCACTTATGCTATTCGTGTCCATTGATATGGCTTCATTCGTATCCATCAATTGCTACGTTGTTCATTTCGATATTTGAGATAATTTCATATTGATAGCCTCTACCCCAATTCATATCGACATAGACATTGACTTCGTATTAATACCTTTTAGGTGTTTCCTCGTATCGCTTGAGGGTGGTGATCGATCATCGATACGAACCGTGCATTAGTGGAGTGATATGAAATGTCACAAGGTGATGGATATGAACCGGAGTAGATGTGATGGATACGAAGTGGTGCCTCTTCCATGGATACGAACTAATGCTCTCTTGATGGAAATGAACCAAATGTGTTTCACTTGAGACTTTATGGTTACGAAATTGCATGGATACGAACGAGGTTTCCTGGATGGATTCGAATGGAATCGATACGAAGGAGGTGGTCTGATGGATACGAATGAGAGCATTGCTTGATTTGCATCGATCATATCTTGAGCATACGAACTTTGATTGTTTTGAAATTTGGAATGTTGGCTTTAATAGCTTTGCTTGTCGTATCATACTAATTGTAGCTTGATCCGGATGGACAAAATTTTACCAATATCCATAGTGAACCTGCGTATAACTGATCTTCAGGACGAATTGTCCTTGGCCGCCAGTCAAGTCTTTGGTGTCACGTCCTTGCCAAAAGGCGGGATAAAACATATCATCAAACCAAACTCCATAACATCGTCACCTTCATCTTCACACCTCTATCATAATAGAAATTCACTGCCTCCACTAGCAAGCTACCAGCACTACATCACTACATCCCAAACTCCACTGCAATATATACACCTTTGCCATCCAACTACTGCAAATCAACTTCCTACTTCTGCTCCTATACCATTACCTTCAACTTTATTCTTCAAATTGCACCACCAACACCCCCACTACCCTGCCACCACTCTTATGCTTGCATCCAAACTCCGCATCACATCAGTAACCATAGCCACGACCAAACACATTCCGCAACCCAAAACCACGACTTCCTGCCTCACACTTCTGTCTACAACCTGCCACAATTCTAACTCCATTTGCATCACAACACACCATAACATTTTCACTGCAAAACCATCACCATAACCTATCCATCTTCCACATCACTAACTGCTGCACTTCCTTCTTCAACTTCTCTTTACAACTATCAACCTTCATCACAAATATCCAACTCTTCAATTCCATACTTCACCATTTCTTTGAATCGCAATAGCAACTTTTCCATCTCCTCATCCACATTCGAACTACCATAAACCATCACAACAACTTCATTCCAAAACCCACACTGCCTCCATAGTCAACAACCACCATCTCTTTTTTCCTGCTACCACACCATTTCTTCAACAAATAAACTCCTCTACATCAATACCACATTTCAATCATCATCACAAGCTCACTGCCTTGCTGCTGTACTTCACCATCATAAAACAATTGCCACTATAACTTAAAAAAACAAACAACTCGTAACCCATCATAGATTCTGCAACTTCACAACCCGTGACAAAGCCGTAACAACTCCAATATATCAAAATGCAACAAGTTAAAACCCGTAAACAACATTCTGCATCACCCAAAACTTCCCCATCAGCCAGCACCTGGTGTTTCAATATCATTTACTACATACACCCAATCACCCAAACCACTGCCTACAACTCTCACCTTCAACTGCAACCATACATTCCAACCACTATTGCAACTCGCAAACTTTAGAAATCGAAGAACCAATAACTGTGACCATCTCAACCAACACAATACCAAAATCCGAAAACAAATCCCCTAACTTCCTCCTGTTTTCCTCAAATACAACTTGAACTAACGCCTCCATATCTAGACCAAATTCGAACCTCTTGAATTTCCAAACCACGATTTTCAATTAACGAAGCAGAATCAAAAAGAACGTTTTATTTACAGAGAGTTTTTCTTTTGGTTTAGGGATTAGATAAATGGAATTTGATTTATGTGGGGTTGGGCTCCTAGTGGGCTTGTAAGTGTATTGTTCGTGGGCTTGTGGTTTTTAAGTTTAGTTTAATTGCTTAATTGTACATATATAGAAATAGAGAGAGAACTTATTTAAAAATAAGGAATTTGTTTTCACTTTCATTTGGTATTTGTAAAATAAAAAGGAAAAATTTTATTTTTGATTTCGTCCCTTCCTTGATTAAAAAACAAAATAAATACATTGCATATATCTTTTTCAAATTTTAAAGTGTAAAAAATCAAAAGAAGGAAGAATTGCTTGCTTCGCTTTGCTTGCCAAAATAAATCGTTTGCTTTAAAAAAATTGCCGCTTTAGAATAAGTTGTTTATAATTCTACATGCTCTAATATCGTGCTCTTATCCCTTATTGTTATTTTCATTGCATTGTCGGTTTCCTGCATTTTAAAAATCTAAAAAAAAATGAAAATGAAAACAAATTTCATTCATAGTTGCATGGTTAAATCTTTTTTAATTTTTGTTTTGCATTCATTTCATCTTGTTTTTATTTTCTAAGGGAAACTCCCAAATCCACATTAGGTGGGGGATTTCATCACTCCTTCCTTGGCCCGCAAATTGCATTTCATCATAGAATTTGTTAATAATAACGGTTAGACGTTGGACTTAAGGATGCCGCGAGCTCACCTAGGGCTTAATTGTATCTTGACAAGTTTTCTTCTTTCGACAATCTAACTTCTTAGTGTCTAGGCTATGGCAAAGCGATAATCATATATAAATTACGGTAATTCGTAAATATTATAACGATTGTTTCTCTAAAAGTATTAAACCATCATTTGGATTTCTATGGCGATTCATGGTGCACTGACAACTCATGTCCGCTGCCTGGCTAAGAACTATTTTATTGGATTAAGACAAAGTGTGATTATACAATTTTGGGTTAGGAGCGACTATGGATAGAAAATTAGTAATAATGTCATTGCATTCATTTGATTGCATTAGTTCATGCATATATTAAAAAACAAAAACAAAAGAGAAAAATCCAAAAGTAAATTTTTTTTACATTTTACTTAACTTATTTTTTAAAAATAAATCCAAAAAAAATCTTTTCAAATCTTTTCCTTTAAAAAAATATTCAAACAAAATCAAAAATTCAAAAACAAGCATTTTACTTAAGTTGATTCTTTTAAGAAAAACAAAATCCAAAAAAAAAATTCAAAAACTAAAAAAAGAAAACAACAAAAACATTTTTAAATAAAAAATAAAAAAACAAAACAAAAATCAAATCTTCCTTTTGAAAAATAAATTCTCTTTGGTAAAGACTTTTCCTTTTAAATTTTTTTTATAAAAAATAATAATTTTTTACTTGATTTCATTTTCTAAACCGTATTTCACTCTTTTAACTCAATTCTCGCTTCTTTCTCTACTTCAGCTTTTCACTTGTGTACAAGTACCTGGACTCATGACATAACAAAAAATCATTTAACTCCGATAAATGATCCTCCAATGATGGCAAACAAAAATGCCTATCAATCTCTCACATATAGAATCTTTCCCGATAGAGTTTCTATTCCTTGTATCACATTACCCGCCCCAATGGGTAAACCATTTCGAAATTCATTCCAATAATATTACCATGCTCTGAAAATTTGGCAATTTTGGACATGATGACCCACACATCTTCTTAACGAAATTCAAAAAAGTATGTATGACCATTAAACTCCAACAATTATGTGATGATGGAGTCAAATTTCAATTAATTCCATTCGCCTTGACTGATTATGCTGAAAAATGGTTGTATAACTTACCATCGAACTCAGTCAAAACTTAGGAAGTATTTGTTAATGTTTTCTTAAAAAAAGTTCTACCTCTTGGAAAAAACAACTAAAATCGGAAACGATGTTGTCAATTTTCATCAATTCAGGGTTGAACCTTTCAAGAAATATTTTGAAAGATTTAAAGAGCTTTTAATAAAATGTCCACGTCATAATTTCATAAAATGCACTCTTCACCAAATCTTACACAATGGACTTGAAAATAGCTCATGAACCATGCTTGGATCGATGTGCCAAGGCAATTTTCTCGCCGAACATCACGATGATGCTCGGAAATTTCTTGAAAACTTGGATGAAAAATCGTCCCAGTGGGAATGCTCTAACGAAAAATCCATTTACTCACGATCGAGCGCGCACTCGATTGGATCATCTTTGGCTTTGGAAGCTAAAATCGATGCAATGATCAATAAATTCGACGTCGTTTTCTCATCCAATAAAATGAACCAAGTTTCCCAACCAATATGTTATAAATGCAAGATCCGAATCACATAAACGATCAATGCCCTAGTTTGATAGAATAACCTAATACTTTTAATAAGATTAAGAGTGACCCGGTTTCTCCAAAGTACAATTTTGGTTGGAGAAATGATCCTAACTTTACATGGATCCAAAATAATTCCAACACAAATTTGGTCCATTCCAAAATTTCAAGCATTTTCGAACAATGCTTTGAATCCTCCCTCTCAACCGAATCATTTTCAACAAAATTTTGTGCCTCCATCTCAAAATAAACCACAACAATCTTTTGCTCCACAAGACAATAAAAGATAGACTTCACTTAAGAAAAGCCTTGAAACTTTGCTAAAGAAACCACTTAAAGCCTCCAATCAAATAGCAACTTGCAAAATTTGTTAACCTCATACATGTAGAATACGAGTCAATCGATTGCTAAACTAGAAATGAAAATGAGTCAATTAGCCATGTCTGTAAGTGAATGTGAACAATGCATATTCCCAAGTTAGCCAATTTTAAATCCTGGAAATCAAAACACAAATTCAGATCAAGCCCTTGTTGTTCAAGATAGCAACGTAAACCAAATGAATGCTATCACGACTTTGTGTTCCATTAAACAAGTCGACAACTGAGTTGCTAATATAAATAATTTACTGGAAACTCCTCTTGACACATTGAAAACGACAAGTGATTTAGAGCAAAACATTAAGCCAAACATTGTATCAAAAGCCAATACAAATTCTTCTTCTACTCAAGTAGACCAACCTACTGAGTATCATGTTCCATTTCCACGTCGCCTTCAACCCAAGAAACATTCTGATCAAATGGAAAAGACATTGGAAATTTTTAAACAAGTGAAAATGAACATTCCTCTTCTTTATATCGTTCAACAAATCCCAACATACGCTATGTTTTTGGAGGACTTATGTACTCAAAAATGACACACTCATGTACCCAAGAAAGTGTTCTTAGCTGCTGGACTTAGCAAAGTCTTGTCCTAATCAATTCCTACCAAATACAAAGATCTTGGATGTTCGACGATCTCATGCACAGTAGAAGACAAAATGATTAATGAATTCTTACTAGACTTGGGTGTGAGTGTCAATTTGATTCCTTATTCAGTTTACCGACAACTTGGCTTGGGTGAACTAAAACCGACGAATGTAACTCTTCAATTTATCGATCGTTGAATAAAGACACCCATGGGAGAAATCGAGGACGTACTCTTGAAAATCGGGCAATTCGTATTACCCGTCGATTTCATCGTCCTTGAAACACAACCTGTGAACAATCCGATGATTCAAATTTCTTTGATTTTAGGTCGATCTTTCTTGGCTACTTTGAATGCACTAATCAATTGTCGAAATAGTTCGATGAAAATTTCTTTTGGAAACATGACTTTGGATCATAACATCTTCAATCTTGGAAATCAATCGAGCGAACCATGTGACCAACGTTGGAAGTTAACTCCATTCAAGAAATTTTGATAACAAAATAGTTAACCTAAACCACGAACGCGAGACTGAGTACGAACAACTGTTTAAAGATGAGCCTAACAAAATTGATAATGCACTTCCGTTTAAACCCCTCACTATTGAGCCAGAACTTCAACCGAATTCTTTGATTGAGCAACCCCAGAGATTGGAACTCAAACCTCTTCCCAATTACCTTAAGTACACACACTTAGGTGACAACAAAACATTTCTTCTCACAATCTCTTCAAATCTGTCTCTTGAACTACAAGCTTCCCTTCTTTCAATTCTGTCGAAAAATAAAGAAGCAATTGGATAGTCAGTAGCCAATATAAAGTGAACTAGTCCCAATCTTGTTCAACATCGTTTCCATTTAGTTGACGATGCCAACCTTGTTCATGACGTGCAACGAAGGCTTAACCTAAAATGAAGGATGCGGTCCGAGACGAAATTCTCAACCTCCTCGATAGCAGAATCATATACCTCATTTTTTATAGTTTATGTGTTAGCCCAATTCATGCTGTGCCTAAAAAGTCTAGACTTACCACTATCAAGAGCGACGCTAACGAACTCATTCCAACTTGTACTCAAACGGGTTGGCGTATTTGCCTTGATTGTCGAAAATTAAATGCTGCAACACGCAAGGATTACTTTCCTTTTCCTTTCATCGATCAAATGCTTAAATGATTAGCCGGCCATAAATTCTACTACTTTCTTAATGGTTATTTCGGTTATACTAAAATTCTGATCGCTCCCGAAGATCAAGAGAAAACGACTTTCACCTATCCATTTGGCACCTTTGCGTATCGATGTATGCCATTTGGCATGTGCAATGCTCGTGCTACTTTTCAAAGAGTCATGGTCAGCATTTTTTCGACATGGTCGAGCACTTTCTTAAAGTGTTTGTGGACGATTTTTCCATCTCTGGAATATCTTTTTTCTAGTGCTTACACCATCTTGAGTTGGTTCTTAATCGATGTAAGGACAAATTCTTAACGTAAAACTGGGAAAAATGTCATTTCATGGTCAAACGTGGTATTGTTCTTGGGCTTGTCATTTCAAATAAAGGCATCGAGGTAGATAAAGCAAAAGTTGAGGGAATCGTGAATCTATCCATTTCCAAATCTGTTAAGGACATTCATTCATTTCTTGGTCATGCTCATTTTTATCGGTTCTTTGTGAAGGACTTTAGTAAAATCGTTCGACCTCTGACGACTCTTTAGAAAAAGACGTTCCATGTGACTTCAATTCTGATTGTATTTCTGCTTTCGAACGTCTCAAAAATGAACTCATTACCACTTCCATTATTCGTTCACCCTGTTGGGATTTTCCTTTCGAAATAATATGCGACGCCTCTAATTTTGCAGTTGGTGCCATCTTAGAACAACGCATCAACAAAATTCTTCATGCCATATACTACGCTAGTATGACTCTTAGCGATGCTCAACACAATTACATTACCACTGAAAAAGGGCTTCTAGAAGTAGTCTTTGCATATGAAAAGTTCCGACCTTATTTGATTGGCTCACACATTACGGTTTACACTGACCACTCCGCTCTTTGGTACTTTTTCATTAAAAATGATGCTAAGTCTCGTTTGATCCGTTGGATCCTTTTACTCTGAGAATTTGGCCTCACTGTCAAAGTTAAAAAAGGACCCGACAATGTCATTGCCGATCATTTGTCGCATCTTCCAAATACACCATCTTCTTTAGCGAACAATGAGAACTTTCCTGATGAATAACTCCTTTCTGTTTCTGTCGATCCATAATATGTCAACGTAGTGAACTATTTAGTCACTTGGTAAACTCCTTCATTTTGGTCAAAACAGGATAAAAATAAAAATAAATTCCCAAGACAAGCACTTCTATTGGGATGATCCATACTTGTTTAAGTACTGTTTCGACCAAATCATTCGATGCTGCGTTCTAGATTGTGAAATCAAGAGTATTCTTTCGTTTTGTCATGACCAAGCATGTGGTGGTTATTTCGATCCTAAGCAAACAGCGGAAAAGGTGCTTAGATATAGTTTTCACTAGCCTACACTTTTCAAAGATGCATTTAAGTTTTTACAACTTGCGATCGCTGCCAAATGTTAAAATCTCTTGAAAAACACGATGCCTTTGAACCCCATTCTTACAATCAAAATCTTTGATTTTTTGGGTATTGACTTTATGGGATTGTTTCCCAATTCTTACGGAAATTTATACATTCTTCTTGTTATTGATTATGTCTCCAAATGGGTGGAAGTCATTCCTTGTAAAACAAATGACCACAAAGTTGTTGTGAAATTCATAAAAGAAAACATCTTTTTGAGGTTTGGAATACCTAGCACAATAATAAGCGATAATGGAACCCATTTCTGTAATCGTTCATTTGAAACTCTAATGAACAAATACTCGATAACCCACGCATTATCCACTCCTTATCATCCTCAAACTTGTGGATAAGTTGAAGTTCCAAATCGCCAAATTAATTTTTTTTGGAGAAAACTGTGAATAAAAATCGAAAAAATTGGTCATAAAAATTGATAGATGCACTATGGGCTTATAGAATTGCATATGAAATCAATCTTGGAATGTCTCCTTTTAGGCTTGCATATGGTAAAGTGTGCCATTTACCCATCGAACTTGAAGATAAAGCATTGCGGGCAATTACGAACGTAAATTTTGATCTTAAAAAAGCTGGCGATAACAGAAAATTACAACTCAATGAATTAGAGGAGATTAGGAATGACGTGTATGAAAACGACAAAATTTACAAAGAAAGAACAAAAGTTTTTCATGAAAAGTAAATCCTAAGGAAAACATTTTCACCAAATCAAAAAGTTCTTTTGTATGACTCTCGATTTCATTTGTTACCTGTGAAATTAAAATCAAGGCGGACCGGACCGTACATCGTACGTACTATTTTTCCGCAGAGTGCCATAGAAATAGAAAGCCCTAGGGATGGATCGATTTTCAAAGTCAATGGTCGTCGTTTGAAACCTTACTTGGAGTTGTCGAGTGATCGAGAGAAGGAGCTTATGATTCTTTATGAGCCATACTATGCTAGTTCCTGGGACGATGGTTTGAATGACAACAACCTTAGGACTTGTTATAAAATATAAATGCTAATATTCTTGTTTAGATATATATGTATATGCAGGTACTAAAGAATGAAGACCGTATAGTGTAGAGATTCAAAACTGACAAACTCAAGATTGAAGAAATCAAGACCGAAGACTCATGAATATCAAGATTTCAAGAGTTCAAGATATCAAGATAAGTAATCGTGTCTAGATTTATGTTAAAACTTCATAATGGCACTAAAATCTTTATTCGGGTATTAATTGTGGAATGGAATCCACCTTCTCACTTTAATAGTGGAATGGAACCCACGATCTTCTCAAGTGGAATGGAATCCACGAAATTTTAGGATAATTTATTTTAAATATTTTTTCAAAAACTTTTTAAAAGTCATCTCTCTCAGTTTAAATATTTTAGCCTTAAACAAATTTTATTATCTTTTATATTTTTATTTCCAAATCATCTCTTGTTTTTAAAACTATCTCCTGGTTTTAATATTATAAGATTTAAATCTCAAAAATATATTCTATACTTAGTTTTTAATATTACTTTTACATTATAGATTATATATTTTTAAGATTACTTTTTAAATCTCTTTTATAAGTTTAAACAACGTTCAAAATGGTTTATAAAGTTTAGAAATTGTTTGGACAAGTTCTATAATAGAAATCATTTTTTAAAAGCAAAATCAATTTTCAAAATTATCCTAGGCATGTCGACATACCCCATCCCCATGTCGGCATGGTGACCGTAGAAATTTAAATTTCAAATTTTCAAAAGAAGTGTTTATTCGTTGTTATTTTTCGCAAATGGACATGACTGTTATTCTTCTATAAATACCAGTTTTTTTCAATGATAAGTTTTTCTTCATTTCTTCATTCCTTTTCCATGCAAATATTCTTTAATATTTTGACAAAACTTTACCGAAATCCTATATGAATCAAACTCGATCACCTATAGTTTGATTCTTTGTCACTATCTCAAAGATCTTAGTGCTATTCAGAGTTATAGGATCATTGGTAATCAAAGAAGTGTATCATGTCTCTCTATCGATCAAAGTGATATTGGAAATGGTGTGATTGTGGCCCGTAAATTAATTGGGTGTGATTGTAGCCCGTAAATCAATTGGGTGATCTTGTTGCCTGGTTAAATCAAGAGAGTTTGCCCTGGACTTGAAGATAGGAGAGTGTAACTCATGGCCTAGAAATTGAGGCTGTAATATCGACGTTATATTTGAAAAGAAATCTGCACAAGAAATTGTGTGGGACTGGATGTAGGGTAACTCTGAACCAGTATAAAATTGTATTCTTTCCTTTACTGCTTTTACTTACTATTTGCATATGCGTATGATTCTGTGATTGTTTCTGTGTTTGTGAATGGCATATATTTGGGTTTAATTTGAAAAGATTTCAAAAAGATTCATAAAATTAATTAAACACTATTCACCCCCCTCTAATATTAATTTTGCCTTAAGATCCGTAATTTGTATTTTCAACATTTGCTATCAGAGCATTGGTTTTCAAAGTTATCATAATCTGAATTTTGAAAAATTTTAAAATGGCAATTTTCGAAGATTTTGTAAGCACTAATTCAAAACTGTCCATATCATCATTGTTTCATAAGTCTGCATATTGTTATTATAAAAAATCAAGTTATCTACCGAATAGTGTCTTATGTAGAAACAGGTATGTTATATGGCTTTTGATGAATCAACACTCAATGGACAAATGGTGCAAATCAAGAAAAATAAATATATACTTGATAGTGGGTGTTTGAGACACATGACTAGCAATCCGAAGATACCGAATGACATAATTTATGAAGATGGAGGAATGGTCAACTTTGGAGACAATTCAAAAGGATATATGATTGGCATCGGCATTGTCGGTAACTCTAAAACTCCTACTATTTCCGATGTTTTTTTTGTTAGAATCTAAAAAACAATTTACTTAGCATAAGTCAACTATGTGATAAGGGGTACAAAATTAAATTTAAAAAGGATAAGTGTCGTATTGAAGATAATAAATCAAATATTATCATTGAAGGAACTGGGAAGAAAAATATTTATATACTTAGTATGAAAATCTTAAATGATAACCTATGTCTTTTGGCCTATACAAGTGACCCATGGATTTGACATAAAATACTTGGGAATTTGAATTTCAAACTTTTATCTAGACTATCAAAACTTGATTTAGAAAGAGGTCTCCCTAAAATGGATTTTAAAGTAGATAGTATATATGATGCTTGTCAATTAGGAAAACTTACGAAGAGTTCATTTAAATTGAAAGATATAATTTCAACTTCAAAACCTCTTGAGTTACTTCATTTAGATCTGTTTGGTCCATCTCAAATTCAGTCAATAAATCACGGTAAATATGTTTTTGTAATTGTAGATGATTATTCTAGATTTACATGGACCATTTTTCTGAAACTTAAAAGTGATGCTTTTGATTTATTTAAAACTTTTGCAAAAATAATTCAAAATCAAGTTTCTTTAAAAATCAAAACTATTCATAGTGATCATGGTGGAGAATTTGAAAACGAAAAATTTGAGAATTTATGTAATCAAAAAGGAATAACTCATAATTTTCCTTTCCAAGAACTCCACAACAAAACGGATTGGTAGAGCGTAAAAATAGGACGATTCAAGAGTGTGCAAGAACTATGCTTTTAGATAGTAAATTACCAAGAGTTTTTTAGGCTGAAGCAGTCATTACAGCTTGTTGTATTTTGAATAGGATTTTAGTTAGACCTCTAACCAATAAAACACCATATGAACTTTTTTCAATAAGAAACCAAAGGTATCTTATTTTAAAGTTTTTGGAAGTAAATGTTTCATTCAAACTACAAAGGACAATTTGGTTAAATTTGAACCTAAATCCGACAAAGGAATCTTTATCGGATATTCTAATAGAAGTAAAGCATATAGCATTTTCAATTTAAAAACAAACACCATTGAAGAAACAATGCATGTACCTTTTAATGAAAATTTCAAAGATTTTGTTCAAATAAATAATGAAGATGATTTTGTCACTTTAAATAATGAATCAAATGAAATAAATTATGAAATTATTCATCCTAATGAAAAGATCAGGCTTTTAAACGATAATCCTGTAGAAAATATATAAGGAAATATTGAATCTGTTATTAGAACAAGAAATCAACTGAACAAGATGAGTAATATGGCTTTTATATCAACTATAGAACCCAAAAATCCAAAGGAAGCATCGTCTGATGATTCATGGATTTTTCTATGCAAGAAGAACTGACGTAGCGGATTAAACAACACGTTGTCACCAAATGATGCACAACGAACAAATGGCAATGGAACGATACAAATATGGATTGATGGATTAATGATACCAAGAATAAATGCCCAAATCCGTTGATCTCGCGAGATACCGGATCCTAGCTATCTTTAACACGTTGATCGCGCACGATACCGTGTTAGAAGATCTACGATTCTTCGAAGTTGATCTCGCGCACGAGATTCCGTGATTGGCTTCAAAATCGTTGATTCGAGCGCACTCGGTTAACCGAAAATGGAGAAAGGAGATAACACACAACTTCTAATTTTAAAGAGGCACAAAGCACTCAAACAAAATTTTATTCAAAATCAACCACCTCAAATGATACAACTCACCCGCTATTTATAGGATTTACACACAGCAGCACACGACCTAACACAGGTCGTTAACGACCTAACAAACAGAGCACAACACAATACAGGTCGTTCACAACCTAACAATCACGACACACGACTTAACATGTACAAATTATACATCACATGACTTACGACTTACAGTATACAAGCGACATAACAGAGTTACAACACAACAACAACGACTTAACATATTCAACATGACGTGATTTAACGACATAAGAGATCAATGGCTCAAGAAGATAGCGGCATCAGAGAACTAAGCTTCTGGAAATCTTCACGCGACCTAAGCTTGAGCGACATAAGGAACTGCGGCTTAAAAGATTGTTCGCGACTTAACTTCTTACGACCTAAGGAAGCTCGCGACCTAAGGAAACTCTACTTCAGGAATCTTGAACGACATAAGATGCATGCGACTTAACTCACTAGGTCGTTTCACCCTCCTCCACTTCATAACTCGCTAGGTCGTAGCTTGCTAACTCGTTATTCTGGTGCAGTGTTTCATCCTTCCCTTGGGTCCTGCTACCCCGTAGGTCGTTGACGACTCAAAGAACCCGAGCGACCTAAAGCCACCGCGCTATCTTCCGAGCGACTTAAGGAGTTGGAACGACTTATCTCATTATGCATTGCATCATCCTCCCCCGGTTGACAAGAATTCGACCTCGAATTCAGACTTTTCTCTTCCTCAAGACGCGTATCCTCATGATACGGAATCAAGTGTCTGACGTTAAAAACATCGACAGTATGGATATGGTCCGGCAATCTCAACCGATAAGCATTATCATTGATCTTCTTCAAGATTTCTACTGGACCAATCTTTTGAGCTTTCAGTTTGTTGTAAGTTCCAACTGGGAAACGATCCTTCGCCAATACTGCGTAAACAAAATCACCTTCTTTATAGTCCACACTCCTTCGCTTCTTATTTGCCAGTTGCTTATACTTCTCATTTGACTTAAGCAATCATTCACGAACAATCCTGTGACACTCCTGCAACTCATTCACGAAATCACAAGCTCGTTTAACAACCCCTTTCTGACGTGGAATTATCGACAAATCCAACGGTCCATTCGGATTGCTGAATATACTACTTGAAATGGACTGAATCCAGTACTTCGATTAACAGCATGATTATGTGCGAATTATGCTTGACACAACTTCACATCCCAGCTCTTCAAATTATCCTTCACAAGACATCTCAACAAGTTTCCCAACGATCTGTTCACCACTTCCGTTTGCCCATCCGTTTGTGGATGATAGGCGCTACTAAAATTCAGTGTAGTCCCAACCATCTTCCACAGACTAACCCAAAAATGACTTAGAAATCGAGTATCCCGGTCAGAAACAATGGTCTCGGGTAGCTCATGTAGTCGATAAACCTCTTTAAAGAACAATTGAGCAACACGGACTGCATCAGCGGTCTTTTTACAAGCTATGAAATGTGTCATCTTCGAGAATCTAGCCACCACAACATATATAGAATCATTCCCTCGTTGAGTTCTTGGCAAACCCAAAACAAAATCCATGCTTACATCAACCCATGGTCTAGTAGGCACAGCTAATGGCATATACAATCCTGCATTCGTAGCTGTCCCTTTGGAAACTTGACATATGTGACATCTCTGCACAAATCTTTCAACTTCTTTCCTCATGGAAGGCCAAAAATATGATTGAGAAATCAACTACAAGGTACGATCTCTTTCCACATGACCTTCTTCATGAAATTCCTTCACAATCTTCAATCTTAAACTGCACTCTGGTATAAACAATCGATTTCCTTTGAATAGAAAACCATCTACCAACACATACTCATCCGTCTTCCCTTTCTCGACTTCATCTACAATCTTAGCAAAGTACGGATCCTCAACAAACAATTTTGGAAGTACATCAAACCCCGTCACTTCAACTCTCATCGTAGTCAACAAATGATTTCTTCTACTAAATGCGTCTGCTGCACGGTTTGTAGCTCCCGACTTATTCTTTACAACAAAGGTAAACTGTTGCAAGTATGCGATCCATGAAGCATGCCTGGCTGCAATCTTATCCTGTCCCTGCAAATGCTTCAATGCTTCATGATCAGTATACAACACAAACTCTTTATAAAACAAGTAGTGTCTCCAATGCTTTATGGCTTGGACAATAGCATAGAACTCCAAGTCATAGGTACTGTATCTCGTCTTGGCTCCAGAAAGTTTCTCGCTAAAATAAGCAATTGGTCGACCCTTCTGCCTTAATACTCCACCAATTCCAACGTTAGACGCATCAGTATCCAGCTCAAAAAGCAACTGAAAATCCGGGTATATAAGAATCGGTGTTGTAGTCAAGAGTGCCTTGATCTGTTGGAAAGCAGAATCAGCCTCTTCAGTCCACACAAACTGCTTCCCTTTCATACAATCTGTCACTGGTTCCATCACGCTACTGAAATGTGGAATAAACCTTCGGTAGAATGGTGCTAACCCATGGAAACTTCTCACTTCAGTTATAGTCCTGGGTTGTGGCCAATCCTTGATCGCTTCAACTTTACCTTGGCCCACATGGATTCCTTCCTTGGACAACACATGCCCCAAAAAAAAACACTGTGTGTCATGAACATGCACTTCTTTGTTGCCACGTAAAATTGCTCCTGACAAAGTATGTAACGACCCGTATTTTTACGGATCGAAAGATCGTAAAACTATTGTTGTCTTTAAGTCGTTAGTGCTTAAGTCGTATGGTGTGTAGAGGCTTAGGTTGAAGGGTAGCCTAGGTCGTTCGGAGTTGAGTCGTGACCGACTTAGCGTCTTAGGTCATGTGGCCGAGTTATAATAGCTAACGAGTTAACTAGTGGTCGAGTTAGGATGTGGGATGACTCATGGACTTGGATGAGTTAACATGTTAAGTATTAGGTCGCAGGCGACCTATAGATATGAGCGACTTAAGGTCTGGGTTGAGTTAGGTCGTTGGCGAGTTAGGGAGTTAGGTCGTTAAACGACCTAAGATAGCCGCGTGGTTGTTGGGGGTTTAGTGATAAGTCGCATGAACGACTTAATGCTAAGTCGCGCGAGCGACTTAGTGTTAGCCGCGGGTGTTGATAAGTCGCGAACGACTTACTTGTTAGGTGTTAAGTCGCGTGAGTCTAGGTCTGCACATACTAAGTCGTTAGCGACTTAGTGATAGGTCGTAACTCGTGTTGCTCGATAGGTCGGTAGGTTATTAGGTTGCTAGGTTGTCTCTAGCGTTAGGTCAACAATAGTTAGGTCGTCTAACGACCTAAGGAAGGATTGTATAGATTGTTAGGTCGCGTGCCTATATTTTAGGTCGCATGAAGGTCTAGGAACTTAGGTCGTTGACTCGGTAATGGGTTAGGTCGGCTATGCCGAGTTAAGGTTAGGTCGTTCTAACGGCTTTGGGTTGGGTCGGCATCTCCGATGAGTCGCGGAGTTTGTTTAGACCGTTAGGTCGTGGGGTAGATAGGTCGGTAACGACCTAAGTGATGCCGGGGAAAGATTTTAGGTCGGCAACGACCTAAGGCCGAGCACGAGTTATAAGGCCTGGACGACCTAAGGGGTGATCAGCCTATAAATAGAGGGCTTTGGCTCACTTTTTGGCACCGGTTTTTGAAGCGACGGAGTGCTGCCATTTTGAGATCTCGACTTCAACATTTCTTCATCTTCTTTTCTCCATTCCAATCTAGTTCTAACATCCATCCAAGATCGAAGATCAAGATCAAAGATTCAAGGGCCAAAGTTGAAGATCTTCATCCGTTCGAGTGAGATTTCATCGATTGAAGCGAGATTTTGCCGGATCAAGCCTTGATCTTCGCTGTCTAGATCTGGAGTTGATTGTTTTTGAAGTGTTTGGGTGATTTGGTGAGTGGTAGTTATCTCTCACGCGGACCCAAAGGAGTGTATTGGATTGGTGGTTTGTTGGAGTGTTGTAGATAGTGATTTTATGCATTCTTCCTTAGATCCAAGTGTAGATCCATTACTTATGAAGATGTTTACCTTTGCAAGTTCATTCATCTAGTTGTAGAGACAAAACCCATGATTTATATTTGTTAGATCTATGCTAAAGACCCATGATTCATGTATGTTAGATCTATGCTCATTTATTTACGAAATTGCCATTGTAATTATAAATGCCTATTTAGATCATGTTTGATTACTTGATTTTCTATGTAGATCTTGTTGAATGATTGATTGCTTGGATTAATGTTTGATTTGATTGATTAGTTGATCTATTACTTGACTTGGACAAGTAAGGTCGATGGTGATTCAAAAGCTAAGTGGAAAGGCTCTTGAATGGTGAAAGCTGCCTGTAGCATATGAAGCGGATGTGGAAGCTCATATGGATGGATTCGATGATGTGGAACCTTGCCATAATGCGAGAAGGCAAAGCATGATATTGAGGTGGGACTTTGCTATGATGTGATGGGGCAAGGCATATGTTGAGATGGGACGGGTCATGATGACGTTCCAAGCACGGGTCATGACGACGTGCGAAGTTATAACTCGGTGATGCGGTCCGAGTTGGGATGGATAATGGTTAGCTTGAGAGGCGCTTGAGCTAGTATGGAAAGTGTCATCAAGGAGGATGACTAGGAGGCTAAGATATCATCGTTGTTGAAGGTTCTAGCATACTCAAAGCAAGGGTACGTTGGAACGGGTCACGATGACGTTCCAAGCACGGGTCACGATGACGTGCTAGTACTCTGGGCTGATGCGTTCGGCTTAGGCACGGGTCATGATGACGTGCGGAGTTATGTCTAAAACCGGGGTCACCATTAGCCCTTGACAGGTGGTCATTCAACTAACGGTGAAATCAAGGCAAGGATAACAGTGATAGCCAGAGTCATGGATGTTTGGTTGTATTATCATTCGGTCTCAAGAGCGGTGTTTTCTGGGTGCTTATCTGATCTTGGTTTAGGCCTTGGGGGTTTGTATTTGGAAAACATCGTCCTTGGCTCGAGTGATTATTGCTTTACCTTAATTATCTGCTATGTTATGCTTGCTTCTTCTTAGTATGTGTCTGGGGGCTATCACTGTAGAAAGAGGTGGAATGGGATGGTTTGGTTCCTATTCCTTCTATCCCTTATGCTCTTTTGGTATGTTTGATAGTTGATTTACTGCTCACTAAGACTTTGTCTGACTCAAGGTTTTATGTCTCCTCTTATTACCTTGGGCTGTTCATCCATGTTGGGATGGGCAGACTAGGTAGCAGGTGACAGGTGCTGTTCTTAGAGATCTACGCTGATGATGACGAAGACGAGCAGGAGGCTTTGCATATTAGTTTTCTTACTATATGTACTGGGTGTTCCGCTGTTGTATCTGATTGAGTGCTATGTAGTGAGGCTTTGATGTATGACGATTCATATGTTTGTATAAAACTACTATGATGCTTATATGATGACATTCTGTTATGGAGCTTCACTATATATTTCCCTATTGTATTTTCTCCATGCGCTGTGAGTGGTACGCTAGAGTTTGCTGTTTTATTTTACCCTGACTATCGTCGATGGCTACCTGGCACGCTTTTCAGCGCACTATTCCCTTGTTTTGGTGCGGGAGTCATGGGCGGTCGTCACATTTGGTATCAGAGCTTTGGTTAATCGATTTTTAGCCAACGCTCGCTGACGTAACTGCGTATGAGAGACGTAATTGTATTTTGATGGAAGATTACTATATATAATATAGTAGTTTAAAAGGATTTGAACTCCTTATGCAGTTGTTTCTTAAGGTGTTCTAATCATTCTTATTACAGATGTTAAGGATGAGTCGAAGAGGGAGACCAGCTGCAAGGGAAGGACGTGCTGCTGAAGAAGCTGTTGATTATGGAACTATGTTCGAAGCGATGATGACTTCGATCATGAGAAGGATACCAGCTCCAGGGCCATCTGTAGATGTTGGAGTTCAAGTTCAAGCTCCAAGACCAGTGGATTTTGCTAAGCTTTGCAAGGACTATACTTCTCTTGGAGGAAAAGCTTTCTTGGGGACGGAATCGACCATTGAAGTGCAGAGATGGATTGATGCTTGTCGAAGGATTTTTAGTGATTTGGGAATTGAGGATGCAACCAAGAGGAAGCTTGCATCAAGACAGCTTCAGGGAAGAGCTGTTGATTGGTGGAATTCCATCACCATCGATACTGCAGAGGAAGGGATCACTTGGGAGCAATTCCAAGTCAGATTTGAAGCCAAGTTCATCTCTACAGCTCAGAAATCTGTTTTGTTTAAGAGGTTTGTGGAGCTCAAGCAAGGTGGGAGACCAGTTCTTGAGTATATTTCTGAGTTCGAAGCTTTGTCCAAGTATGCCAGATCGTATATTGATTCTCCCTACCAGAAGAACGAGAAGTTTGTGACCGGTTTGGACGCTTATCTTGGAAGGCAGTTAGTGGATCATTTGGACGATCCGTTTGAGAAGCTTGTGGAAAACGCTCTTAGGCATGAGAGTTTGTTTCCCAGGGAAGGTTCTGTTGTTGCTGTAACCAAGGAAGGGTCTAAGCCACAGCAGGGTGGAAATAAGAAGAGGAAGCAGCAGCAACAGAAGGGAAAGGATGGCCAGAAGAAGTTGAAAGGCGAAGTGACTTGCTACAACTGCCGACAGAAGGGTCATCTCTCCCGGGATTGCAAGAATCCAAAGGTGCAGTTGAAGTGCCACAACTGTGATAAGCTGGGACATATCAAGAAGGACTGTCCAGAACCGAGGAAAGATAGGCAGGTTATGCAAGCTTATGCTTTGGGAGCTGTGCCGTCGTCTTCAAAAGCTCCTATTGCTGAAGAGAAGGGGAAGAGTGTGGTGGTTCAAGGTACTCTTTCTATTTGTGGTGTTCCAGTTAGAGTGTTGTTTGATACTGGAGCGTCGCATTCTTTTGTTTGTGATGATTTGGTAGGCCGGTTAGGTTTGAAACCGGATATTGTTGATAGGCCATTGGTTGTGACTAATCCAGTTGGGGGTTCGTCATGTTTGTGTATGATATGCCGTGGCCTAGTTGTGTCGAGTCATGATTGCTCGTTTGTTTGTGATTGCTTTGTTCTGAACTTTACGGGGTTCGGAATTATTTTGGGTATGGACTGTCTTAGGAAGTACGCGGCAAGGATTGATTGTGAGAGGCTGGAGGTGACAGTCGGAAATGTGGAAGGGCGAAAGGTTGAGATACGATGTAAGCATGAGGAAGGCGTCTTCATGAGCTTCATGTATTCGCTGGTTGTTCCGCGGGATGGACTGTCGTCGGTGCCTATTGTGAATGGATTTGAGGACGTCTTTGACGAGGTCAAAGGGTTACCGCCGCATAGGGAGATCGAGTTTCGTATCGATCTAGTTGAGGGAGCCAGACTTGGTGTGATGCCTCTTAGGCGGATGGCGCCTAGGGAGCAGCAAGAGTTGAGGGTGCAAGTTGATGACCTTTTACGGAAGGGATTCATTCGGCGTAGTGTGTCCGAATGGGGTGCACCAGTTGTGTTTGCAACCAAAGCGGATGGATCGTTGAGGTTGTGTGTGGATTATCGTGAGTTGAATAAGGTGACTAAGAAGAACAAGTATCCATTGCCGAGAATAGATGACTTGTTTGATCAGCTCCACGAGGCTAAGGTGTTTTCTCAGATGGATTTGGCAACGGGATTTCACCAGTTGAGAGTGGCGAAGGATAGTGTGCCGAAAACTGCTTTCAGGACACCATCCGGGTTTTATGAGTGGCTGGTAATGCCGTTTGGATTGACCAATGCACCAGCATATTTTGTGGATCTTATGAATAGGGTGTTCAGAGATCAGTTGAATAAGTTCGTGCTTGTATTCGTGGATGATATTCTGATTTATTCCAGAACTGAGGAAGAACACAAGACACACTTGAGAATTGTTTTGGAAATCTTACGGAAACATCAGCTGAAGGCTAAGTTTTCGAAGTGTCACTTCTGGAAGAGTGAAGTGAGGTTCTTAGGCCATGTTATCTCTGGAAATGGAATAGCGGTTGATCCCGCTAAGGTGGCAGCAATCCAGGATTGGGTTAGACCTAAGAATGCATCTGATATGAGAAGTTTTCTTGGATTAGCAGGATATTATCGTCGGTTTATCAAAGACTTTTCCAAGATAGCTGCACCATTAACAGGATTAACGAAGAAGAACCAAGTGTTCAGATGGGATGACAAGTGTGAGCAAGCTTTCGTAATCCTAAAAGAGCGATTGACAAGTGCTCCTGTTTTGACTATTCCAAGTGGGAATGATGAGATGGTGGTTTACACCGATGCATGTGGTACTGGACTGGGAGCAGTGCTAATGCAGAAGGGTAAAGTTGTTGCGTATGCAAGTCGACAACTGAAGCCGCATGAAAGGAATTATCCGACTCATGATTTGGAGTTAGCGGCAATTGTGTATGCTTTGAAGAGGTGGAGACATTATCTATTGGGAGTTCGATTCGAGTTGTTTACGGATCATAAGTCATTGAAGTATCTTTTCTCCCAAAAGGATTTGAATCTTCGACAGCAACGGTGGCTAGAGTTTCTAGCATCGTATGATTTTGGTATAGCCTATACTCCGGGAAAAGGTAACGCAGTGGCAGATGTGTTAAGTCGAAGACATGCAGGATTGGGAGCCATGTTTTCGGAATGGAAAAGTCTCGAGTGTTTGGCTGGATTTGATTTCAGGCCTAGATGTGAATTGGAACCTGAGATGTTGGCAAACTTATCGATAAGACCTACTCTTGTGGAAAGGATGGGCGAGAGCCAAAAGAGAGATGATAAGCTTGTCAAGATCATCTGTGATTTGGAATCCGGATTGGACCCAGAGAAGGATAAGGGATTCGAGGTCGATCGAGAGGGTTGGCTTCGAAAGCAAGGACGATTGGTTGTTCCCGATATTGATGGATTGAGAGATGAAGTTCTGAGGGAAAGTCATCACTCGAAGTTGACGATTCATCCAGGTGGAAACAAGATGTATCGGGATATGAAGAGAACCTATTATTGGGAAGGTATGAAGAAGGATGTTGGAAATTTTATTTCCAAATGTATGAACTGCCAGTTGGTGAAAGCTGAGCAGAAGAAGCCCAGTGGATTACTTCAGCCATTAGACGTTCCTACATGGAAGTGGGAGCAAGTGTCAATGAATTTTATCGATGGTCTACCTAGGACAAGAGCGGGAAATGAAGGGATTTGGGTCATCGTAGATCGTTTGACCAAAAGTGCAAGGTTCATTCATGTTCGATCAACTAGGACTGCATCGAAGTTGGCTGAGCTTTATGTTAAGTGGATAGTTCGATTCCATGGTATTCCGAAGAGTATAGTGAGCGATCGAGACCCATTGTTCACTAGTGGATTTTGGAAGAGCTTCCAGGAAGTTTTGGGAACTGAGTTGTGTTTGAGTACAGCTTATCACCCGTAAACAGATGGTCAGACTGAGAGAGTCAATCGAGTTTTGGAAGATCTTCTTAGAGCTTGTGTTCTGGACTTCGGAGGATCATGGGAAGATCATCTTCATTTGGTAGAGTTTGCATAT
The DNA here is from genome assembly GCA_030765085.1 of Allium cepa. NCBI lineage: Eukaryota > Viridiplantae > Streptophyta > Magnoliopsida > Asparagales > Amaryllidaceae > Allium > Allium cepa. The sequence continues at coordinate 457,225,774 of CM060940.1, read as the reverse complement.
AATAACAGTTATCAGTCGAGCATTGGTATGGCACCATATGAGGCATTATATGGGAGACCGTGTAACTCTCCGACATGTTGGTTAGAAACTGGAGAGAAGCTGATACTTGGGCCAGAGATGATTCGATAGACTTCGGATTGTATAGAGATCATTCGGCAACGAATGAAAGCAGCCCAAGATCGTCAGAAAAGTTATGCCGATAATCGTCGAAAGGATTTGGAATTCGACATAGGTGATATGGTATTTGTGAAGATTTCTCCATTTAAGAATGTTATTAGATTCGGGAAGAAAGGGAAGTTGACTCCGAGATTTGTTGGACCATTCCCGATTATCGAGCGAATTGGAAAGCTCGCTTATAGATTGGAGTTACCAGAAAAGATGGCGGGTGTGCACAGTGTTTTTCATGTATCTTATCTACGGAAGTATGTGCACGACCCAACTACGGTGGTTTCTGCTGACAGCTGTGAAGATTTAGAGATTGAACCAGTTGTTTCGAGACCTCGTAAGCTACTTCGTGTTGTTGGAACTGACACGAAACAGCTTAGGAGGAAGACGATTACGTTGCTCAAGATACAATGGAGTGATGATGTTAACGACTGTACGTGGGAGGAGGAAGAGAGAATGAAGGCAGCACATCCTGAACCCTTCAAGGTATGGCCCTAAAGTGTCGTGACATCTCACGAATTTGCATCTTGATCTAATCTTAGAATTCTGCATGCTAAGTTAGAAATTGGATGCATGGTTTGTTGATTGCTATGGATGGTAAGCATGCGGAATAGTTTTGATTGTTGTTGTTTGTTTGGAATTTCGGGGGCGAAATTCCTAAGGGGGAGAGAATGTAACGACCCGTATTTTTACGGATCGAAAGATCGTAAAACTGTTGTTGTCTTTAAGTCGTTAGTGCTTAAGTCGTATGGTGTGTAGAGGCTTAGGTTGAAGGGTAGCCTAGGTCGTTCGGAGTTGAGTCGTGACCGACTTAGCGTCTTAGGTCATGTGGCCGAGTTATAATAGCTAACGAGTTAACTAGTGGTCGAGTTAGGATGTGGGATGACTCATGGACTTGGATGAGTTAACATGTTAAGTATTAGGTCGCAGGCGACCTATAGATATGAGCGACTTAAGGTCTGGGTTGAGTTAGGTCGTTGGCGAGTTAGGGAGTTAGGTCGTTAAACGACCTAAGATAGCCGCGTGGTTGTTGGGGGTTTAGTGATAAGTCGCATGAACGACTTAATGCTAAGTCGCGCGAGCGACTTAGTGTTAGCCGCGGGTGTTGATAAGTCGCGAACGACTTACTTGTTAGGTGTTAAGTCGCGTGAGTATAGGTCTGCACATACTAAGTCGTTAGCGACTTAGTGATAAGTCGTAACTCGCGTTGCTCGATAGGTCGGTAGGTTATTAGGTTGCTAGGTTGTCTCTAGCGTTAGGTCAACAATAGTTAGGTCGTCTAACGACCTAAGGAAGGATTGTATAGATTGTTAGGTCGCGTGCCTATATTTTAGGTCGCATGAAGGTCTGGGAACTTTGGTCGTTGACTCGGTAATGGGTTAGGTCGGCTATGCCGAGTTAAGGTTAGGTCGTTCTAACGGCTTTGGGTTGGGTCGGCATCTCCGATGAGTCGCGGAGTTTGTTTAGACCGTTAGGTCGTGGGGTAGATAGGTCGGTAACGACCTAAGTGAGGCCGGGGAAAGATTTTAGGTCGGCAACGACCTAAGGCCGAGCACGAGTTATAAGGCCTGGACGACCTAAGGGGTGATCAGCCTATAAATAGAGGGCTTTGGCTCACTTTTTGGCACCGGTTTTTGAAGCGACGGAGTGCTGCCATTTTGAGATCTCGACTTCAACATTTCTTCATCTTCTTTTCTCCATTCCAATCTAGTTCTAACATCCATCCAAGATCGAAGATCAAGATCAAAGATTCAAGGGCCAAAGTTGAAGATCTTCATCCGTTCGAGTGAGATTTCATCGATTGAAGCGAGATTTTGCCGGATCAAGCCTTGATCTTCGCTGTCTAGATCTGGAGTTGATTGTTTTTGAAGTGTTTGGGTGATTTGGTGAGTGGTAGTTATCTCTCACGCGGACCCAAAGGAGTGTATTGGATTGGTGGTTTGTTGGAGTGTTGTAGATAGTGATTTTATGCATTCTTCCTTAGATCCAAGTGTAGATCCATTACTTATGAAGATGTTTACCTTTGCAAGTTCATTCATCTAGTTGTAGAGACAAAACCCATGATTTATATTTGTTAGACTATGCTAAAGACCCATGATTCATGTATGTTAGATCTATGCTCATTTATTTACGAAATTGCCATTGTAATTATAAATGCCTATTTAGATCATGTTTGATTACTTGATTTTCTATGTAGATCTTGTTGAATGATTGATTGCTTGGATTAATGTTTGATTTGATTGATTAGTTGATCTATTACTTGACTTGGACAAGTAAGGTCGATGGTGATTCAAAAGCTAAGTGGAAAGGCTCTTGAATGGTGAAAGCTGCCTGTAGCATATGAAGCGGATGTGGAAGCTCATATGGATGGATTCGATGATGTGGAACCTTGCCATAATGCGAGAAGGCAAAGCATGATAGTATCTCCATTCAACTGATCAAACAAGTCATCCCATCTAGGCATCAAAAATCTGTACCTCACTGTAATCTTGTTTAGTGCTCGACTATCTATACACATTCTCCATGTTCCATCCTTCTTTGGCACTAACAAAGCCGGTACTGCACAAGGATTTAAACTTTCTTGTACGCGCCCTTGTTCAAGTAACTACTCCACTTGCCTTCTCAATTCTTCGTGCTCCTTTAGACTCATTCTATAATGTGGTCTATGAGGTAACACAGCTCCTGGAACAAGATCAATCTGATGATGTATGTCTCTCAACGGTGGTAACTCTTTTGGTAATTCTTCAGGAAATACATCTTCAAATTCCTTTAACACTGGCTTAACTTCCTTAGGAATTTCAACTGCTTCACTACTTTCACGTCCAATCAATAGAAATACTTCAGGCTCGTCTTCTACTTCTTTAACAAACTCTTTCAAAGATAACAGAGTCTTTAGTTCTTCGATTTCCTCCAACTTGCTTTCACCTTGTTGTCGCTGTTTAGGAACTAAAGTGATTCTAGTGCCCTTGAACATGAAACTATAGCCGTTGGTCCTTCCATCGTGTTGCACAGCTCTATCGAATTTCCACGGTCTCCCCAACAACAAATGACATACGTCCATATCTACCACGTCACACCAAATTTCATCCTTATACTTCTTTCTAATGGAAAAAGTTACACAAGCCCTTCGATTAACCTTCACTTCCCCACCTTTCCTTAAGCCAGCTAATTTGTAAGGTTTGGGATGCTTCTCTGTCTTTGACGCTAATTTCTTTACAGCTTCTGTAGAGATGATGTTATCACAACTTCATGCATCGATAACAAACTTACAAACCCATCCCAAAATAGTGCACGTCGGCTGAAAAATGTTACTCCTCAACCAACTAGTCTCCTCTTCCTGCTTTGGTGTCAAGCAAGATCTCCTCATCATTAAATAATATCCTTCGTCTCCCGCCAATAATTCTTCTTCCCCCTAAACTTGCGGTGAATTTGAACATTCTACTTCTGCATCCTCATCCTCAACCTCAGCAACCATCGCTCGCTTCTTAGGCTTCGGGCATTCATTGCTCTTACGACCAAACTCCTGACAATTATAACACTTGAAATTGTTGTTGACCTTGGTCTTAGCAACTTCATTGATAACCGGTTTACTAACAGCCTTAGAAACATTAGTATTGCTACTAACACCCTTGTTCTGGTTGTTGGAATTCGTAAACACACCACCCCCTCTTCTACCTTGCTTCTCCCAAGCTAGAGCCTTCTGGTGTGCTTTAGAACCGGATCTTGGATCAAACATATTCACCATATCCTGAATTTGCATTCTCAATCCTCCAACAAATCTAGCTGTCAACTGTTCCTCCGTCTCCATGATATCGTTTCTAGCAATCAGTTGATAAAACTCATCTGCATAATCATTTACCGACTTCGCCCCTTGTCTCACATTCTGTAAGCACTGATACATAAGAGACTGATAATTATAAGGCAAGAAAGTAGCCTTCATCAACTTCTTCATCTTTTCCCATGAAACAATCTTCGACTTTCCCATTCTCTCCCGTGTAAGTTTAGTTTGTTGCCACCATGCCATAGCTCTTCCCCTCAATCGTATAGCAACCAACTTAACTCTACGATGCTCGGGTACTTCCTTGAAGTCAAAAATTTCCTCAACATTTGATAACCAATCCAGAAACTCTTCCGCTATCATTCCTCATTTGAATTCTGGAATCTCTGTTTTCATCCCCGACTCTCATCGACGATCATCTTCTACAACCCGATATTGAATTCGTACTTGGTCTCGATCTCGATAATGAACACTACCTCTATCACCATCTTCATCATAATCAAATGTACTTCGATATCGGTCTCGACCATCAACATTTCCACGATCACACATATCTCTTCTACTATGTCTTTCAGCATCACGATATGGCTCATCTCCAAACTCAAGTGGTGTTCTTCTCTCTTCATTTCTGTACTCATGGTATTCTCGTCTCATTGAAACTGATGATTCTCTTCTTTCTCGACAAGATTGTGATGACACCCTCCTCGCTTCAGAAACCGATGGCGAAACCCTGTTTCCTCCATGGTTCAAGATTGGTGACCTTCTCCTTTGACTTTGATTCATGTCATTCATCAATTTCTCTAACTTTCCAATACCTTCATCGAACTTTTCATTGATACGTTGTTCCATTTGCTCAGCTTCTTGTCTTCTATACACATCTTCAACATTTTGAAATCGATTAGCACGTCTCAGAGGCATTGCCAAATCTTCAACAAATCCAAACACACACTTCAACTAGCACAACTTTAACTCAAATCTGAACTTGACTTCTCTCGGCCTGCACTTAGCTTGGCTCGGCTGTAACTTCTTTGACTCGGCTCCAACTTCTATAACTCTCGGCCTTGATCCAACTTCTATACTCGGCTCAAACTCCAACACTTCAACTCGGCTCCCAATAGGCTCAACTTAGCTATGATTGGCTAAGTCTAGCTCCGATACCAATTGACGCAGCAGAGTAAACAACACGTTGTCACCAAATGATGCACAACGAACAAATGGCGATGGAACGATACAAATATGGATTGATGGATTAATGATACCAAGGATAAATGCCCAAATCCGTTGATCTCGCGAGATACCGGATCCTAGCTATCTTTAACACGTTGTCGCGCACGATACCGTGTTAGAAGATCTACGATTTTTCGACGTTGTTCTCGCGCACGAAATTCCGTGAATCGGCTTCAAAATCGTTGATTCGAGCGCACTCGAATAACCGAAAATGGAGAAAGAAGATAACACTCAACTTCCAATTTTAAAGAGGCACAAAGCACTCAAACAAAAATTTATTCAAAATCAACCACCTCAAATGATACAACTCACCCGCTATTTATAGGATTTACACACAGCAGCACATGACCTAACACGGGTCGTTAACGACCTAACAAACAGAGCACAACACAATACAGGTCGTTCACGACCTAACAATCACGACACACGACTTAACATGTATAAATTATACATCACACGACTTACGACTTACAGTATACAAGCGACATAACAGAGTTACAACACAACAACGACTTAAAATATTCAACATGACGCGATTTAACGACATAAGAGATCAACGGCTCAAGAAGATAGCGGCATCAGAGAACTAAGCTTCTGGAAATCTTCACGCGACCTAAGCTTGAGCGAAATAAGGAACTGCGGCTTAAAAGATTGTTCGTGACTTAACTTCTCGCGACCTAAGGAAGCTCGCGACCTAAGGAAACTCTGCTTCAGGAATCTTGAACGACATAAGATGCATGCGACTTAACTCACTAGGTCGTTTCACCCTCCTCCACTTCATAACTCGCTAGGTCGTAGCTCGCTAACTCATTATTCTGGTGCAATGTTTCATCCTTCCCTTGTGTCTTGCTACCCCGTAGCTCGTTAGGACGCTGACGACTCAAAGAACCCGAGCGACCTAAAGCCACCGCGCTATCTTCCGAGCGACTTAAGGAGTTGGGACGACTTATCTCATTATGCACTGCATCAAGAACTGAATCAATTCACCAGAAATGATGTATGGGTACTTGTTCCTGGACCCAGGGACAAAACTATAAAAGGAACTAAATGGATTTATAAAAATAAAATGAATAAACAAGGTGAGGTTGTTAGAAATAAGGCTCGGTTAGTCGCACAAGGTTATTGTCAAGAAGAAGGAATGGACTATGATGAAACCTTTGCACCCGTAGCGAGATTAGAAGACATTAGAATTCTACTTGCTTTCGAAAATCATTACAATTTCAAATTATTTAAAATGGATGTCAAAAGTACCATTTTAAATGATTTTGTTAAAGAAGATGTTTATACTGAACACCCCCCACATTTTGGAGAAGAAAAGTTTCCATATCATGTTTACAAATTAAAGAAAGCTTTATATGTTCTGAAACAAGCTCCTAGAGCCAGGTATGACAGACTAAGATCATACTTATTAATCAAATTTTGAAACTAATAAAGTAGATAATACTCTTTTTATTAAAAGAAACAAAAATGATATCCAATTATTACACATTTATGTAGATGATATAATTTTTGGATCAACAAACAATGAAATGGACAAAGAGTTTTCTGAAATAATCACAAAAGAGTTTGATATGAGTCATATGGGTGCACTCACTTTCTTTTTATGATTGCAAATAAAATAATTAGATAGCGGTATTCCCATTTGTCAAGAAAAGTATGCTAGGGATCTAATTAATAAGTTTGGTATGACCACTGCGAGTGGAAAACCCACTCCTATGGCGACCAATGAAACCTTGAATAAAGAAAACGTGTCAAAATATGTCGACCAAAAACTATACAGGGGAATGATTGGATCACTACTTTGTGTAATTGCAAGTAGGCCTGATATCATGCATTGTGTCTGTCTTTGTGCAAGATACCAATCTCAACCCAAAGAGACCCATTTAAAAGTTGTTAATGTATCCTAAGATATGTTAAACACACTTTAGACTATGGCCTATTTACCCTAAAAATGATTCATTTGATTTAATCTCATATTGTGATGCTGGTTATGCTAGTTGTATATCAGACCGAAAAAGTACAAGTGGAACTTGTCACTTTTTAGGACATTCTCTGGTTTCCTGGTTTAGTAAAAAGCAAAATACTGTCTCACTATCAACAACTGAAGTAGAATACATCTCTACTGCTTTGGCTTGTTCTCAGGTTATCTATATGCAACAGACCCTAACAGATTTTGAATTAAATATTTCAAAATCACCAATTTATTGTGACAACACAAGTGCAATAAATTTTTCCAAAATCCTATTCATCATGCCAGACAAAACGCTTGATATCAGATATCATTTTCTCAGAGATTATATGAGTAAAGAGATTATTTTCTTGAATTTATCAACGCTGAGAATCAAATAGCTGATATTCTGACCAAACCCTTGAATCAATCAACCTTTACTAAATTTAGAAGAGAACTAGGTATTTGCTCTATAACTGAGATATAAAATAAAGATATAGTAACATATATATTTAAATAAATAAAGAAAAATAAATTTGTCAAAATTTTCGTAAGGATGTAGACATCCCCCAACCACCCAGGTCGACATACAATGGTAAAATTTGAAATGTTGACTTTCCCTCTAAAATTAGTTTGGTTGTTATATATTCTCTATATTTCGAATTCTTTAGTCTTCCACTTCAATAAACTTCTAAAAATATAAAATAACGGCCTTCACTCCTAAATCAAACCAAAATGCGATGTTTTCATTCCCTTCTCCTAATGATGGTTCATTTCAACGAATTCCACTTGCCCGAGTTATAAAGACAGAGGAAACTTTGAAGACTCTCTGCAAATGATGGCTGAGTTGCAGTCATGCAAATAAAGATGGCAAAGGAATAGGAGAAACAAGGAAAGAACCATAGAAATTTGAAAAAATTTCTAACGGATAATCATGCGGACACGATCGTGATTGAAGATGACTCCTCTAACATTCATAATCCATTAGAGGAAGACGACCAAGATGAAGAAGAAGAAGCGCAAATGGCCGAAAACGATAAAGTTATTTGCATTGGAGAAATCTATTTTGAACAAGATGGTAATTTGGTAGAACAACGTGGAAACTTTTGTCTCCATTACCCAAATTGTTCGATTCACAAGTCACCAATTATCAAACACTCTCATTAGATTGTTTTTATGTTGATGTTTTTACATCATGTGTATTTGTATATATTTTTGTTTATATGTGTAATATAACAACATAATAAAATTATATTTACGTTTCACTTAATTATACTTCATTATTAGCATTTAGTTCCATATTATTAGTTTAAGGGGGAGTTATGTAGTTTAGGAATAGTTTATGTTGATGAAAGAGGGAGAATTATAAAAAAGGTTAGATGGGCTTAGATTAAGGGGGAGTTAGTAGTTTAAGGGTGAGTTAGGGTAGAATCAGAGTTTTGTGGAGTAAATTTTATAAACAAAGGTTGTCTTCATCAAAATAGGGGGATTTTTAGTTCCTGAGATGATGGTTTGGATAACAACAACCTTACGACTTGTTATAAAATATAAATTCTAATATTCCTGTCTAGATATATATGTATATGCAGGATATATATATATATAGGTACTGAAGAATGAAGACTGTATAGCATAGAGATTCAAGACCGACGAATTCAAGATTGAAGAAATAAGGACTGTAGACTCATGAGTATCAAGAGTTCAAGATATCAAGATAAGTAATTGTGTCTAGATTTATGTTAAAACTTCATAATGGCACTAAAATCTTTATTCGAATATTAATTGTGGAATGGAACCCACCTTCTCACTTTAATAGTGGGATGGAACCCACGACCACTTAGGGATGGAACCCACGAATTTAACAAGTGGAATGAAATTCGTGAAATTTTCAAAATAATTTATTTCAAATATTTTTTGAAAATTATTTTAAAAGTCATCTCTCTCAGCTTAAATATTTTAGCCTTAAACAATTTTTATTATCTTTTATATTTTGATTTCAAAATTATCTCTTGTTTTTAAAACTATCTCCGGGTTTTAATATTATAAGATTTAAATCCTAAAAATATATTCTACACTTAGTTTTTAATTTTACTTTTATATTATAGATTATATATTTTTGAGATTACTTTTTAAATCTCTTTTAGAAGTTTAAACTATGTTCAAAATGGTTTACAAAGTTTAGAAATTGTTTTGACAAGTTCTAGAATAGAAATCATTTTTTAAAAGCAAAATCAATTTTCAAAATTATTATAGGCATTTCAGCATACCCCATCCCCCCATGTCGACATGGTGACCTTAGAAATTCAAATTCCAAATTTTAAAAGAAGTGTCTATTCATCATAACATTTCACAAATGAACATGACTGTTATACTTCTATAAATACCAGTTGTTTTCAATAAATTTTAAGTAACTTATTCTTCATTACTTCACTCCGTCTTCTCCATTCAAATATTCTCTTATATTTAAAAAAACACCCTACCGAAATCCTAAGTGAATCAAACTCGATCATCTCTAGTTTGATTTTCCATCACTCCCTCTCAAAGATCTCAGCACTATTCAGAGTTATAGGATCATTTGTAATCAAAGAAGTGTATCAAGTCTCTCTATCTATCAAAGTGATATGAGAAACAGTGTGATTGTGGCCCATAAATCAATTGGGTGTGATTGTAGCCCGTAAACAATTAGGTGATCTTGAAGGCTGGTTTAATCAATAGAGCTTTCCCTGGACTCGAAGACAGGAGGGTGTATCTCGTGGCTTTGAAATCGAGGTTGTAATTTCAACATTATATTTGAAAAGAAATATGACAAGAAGTTGTGTGGGACTGGAAGTAAGGTAACTCCGAACCAGTATAAAATTCCGGTGTGTTCTTTCCTTCACTACTTTTATTCACTATTTGCATCTGTATCTGATTCTGTGATTGTTTCTATGTTTATGAATTGCATCTATTTGGGTTTACTTTGAAAAGATTTCGAAAAGACCCATAAAATTAATTAAACACTATTCACCTCTATCTTTTCATTCTGCCTTAAGATCTATAATCTGCATTTCCAACATACTACGTCTAGCAAGAAATGATAACCCTCTCTGGTAAATATGTACATACTTTTCTTCGTTTCACTCATTATATCATGTATTGACTGTAGGGACACAGTCAAAATTAAGTGTGGGGGGAGTCTCATGTTTATTTTGATTTTTCATAGGTTATTTTTTGCATTCTCTTTTCAAGAAACATAATTCCAAAACAAATTTTTTTGAGCATATTGATTTACTTTTAGAGAAACACTATGGGATAAGCATGTGTTTTTGGTTATTAAATTGAAAATTTGCTTGTCTCAACAAAAATAAAAATAAAAGTTTGATTACAAGTAACTATGGTTTGACTAGTATATAGGAAGTTTCATAGATGATAATTATGAAGTATGCCCTAATTGTAATCTTTGTAAGAGTAGTTGATTTAAAGTAAAGGCGTTAACATTTTTGATCTTCTAAGTTAAGCGGTCATAAGATGATTTTGCATAACTCTCTTAAAAAAATTAAAATAAAGGTTTTTATGAAAATAATAAACACCTAGAGTCATGTATTCACATGTAAATGTGTATACTCGCCATGATTTGTACCCATCTCATATAAGCCCGAAAGGAAGTGGATGATCGATAAATTTGGCCTCAGTTTATCTGAGTTGGGCGTATGTAAATAAATTTTTTTTAAAAAAATAATAAACACCTAGAGTCATGTGTTCATAGCAGATGCGTACACTCGCCACGCTTTGTACTCTTCTCGCATAAGCCCGAAAGGCAGTGCATGATCGGTATATCTGGCCTCGGTTTATCTAAGTTTGGTGTGTAAATAATAACGATGTTAATATTTTTCAAAATAGAGAGAGCAAGAAATTGAAATCCAAGCACTATTTTCACTTATTGGATTCGACTTGTCAAAAGAAATAAAAATACAACTTTGCTAAACTTTGATAATCAACCAAAGGATCCATTTCATAGTTACACACTATGTTTTCAACCGAAATAACTAGCCAAACATGAGTCTAATTATGATGTGAACTTAATTTTTATTGGAAGTTTTGATGAGTAAAAGGACTAAAATTTCTTGATAATGGCCAAAATTTATATTTAACTTTCTCGTGTCAATTTAAAAGTAAATTTCTCATTTGTAAATATTTTTAAAAACCTGCATCATGTTGTCGCATTATAAGTTGCATATCACATTTGGATTTTGTGGGTAGTATCCAGTGAAAACACTCACAAGACAACACTCGTCCTGCTAGAGAAACCTAAAGGTTTAATGGGTTATTGCATACGCTCATGCAATCGTGTTTCCTACGAAAATGGATTTATCCTAGTTTTAGTTTATTCGAGGCCAAATAAAAAGATAACTGTGTGGGTATTTGAGTGCACGTAAAAGTGCATATTTTTACTTCCATATTTAATCTACTTTTATTTAAGTAAATGAGCATATTAGGATATTTTACATGTTTAAACCAAAATCTATATTGTTTTCAAATCATCATTCAGTCATCTTCACTTGGGGGGTAAAATGGTAGTTTTGTGTGTGATTTTATTTGAGAAAATTTATTTGCACATTTTTATTTTTGTTTGTAGGAAATGAAGTGAAAATATGAAGAGGTTTAATGGATGTATGCATGCACATATGCCGAAGGCAAATGGAGAATGGAAATAAAATAAATCATGCAACATGGAGGAGCCCACATACCCACTACCATTTGATCCATAATTAAAAGCACATGCACATGCTAATGAAGGCTTCAAGGCATGTTAGAGGGAATTAATTATTTCCCTAACCATTAATTGGAGGTTACATGTTCTCAACGGCATTATAGGTAGTCCCCTAAAATATGAATTAGGATTTTAAGAATGTATAAATGCCCCTTATGTTTCATGTAATCATCTTCTTCTTTATTGCAATATTGTAGCCACCAAATCAAAAATAAATAGAAATCCCTTTAATGTCTTCTTAGCCTTGTTTTTACTTCCATACCATTTTTATTTTATACTTCATTTTCATGCTATTTTTATTTCACGCTCTCCTACTTAGTTTATGCTTCTCTTATTCAATGTTAGTAGCATAGACTTAATTCTTGTAATTAGTTTATTTTTATTTCATGCATGTAGTTAGCTCTCTTTTATTTTAATTAGCTCTCATTTTTTTATTCTTTTATGTTGAAATCATTTTATGTTAACATGTTGTCAAATATGAGTAGCTAAATCCCTTCAATTTAATGATAACGAAGCTCTCGTAAAACATATTAAATTAACATAATGTTTTCACTTGTGATCAGTCTTATGTGCTTAATGGAAATTATGAATGATGGTAGTTGATTTTTCCTTTTATTAAATTTTAATGTCCTATATTGACATCTCTAATAGGCTGTGCTTAACTCCATTTTAAATATATACTAATTGATCATTTGCCTAAGTCATTTTGATAATGAAAGTCGAACTAGGATCAAAATTTGATGGTTTACGTTACTGATTAATAGTAAATAGATCGTATTTAAAATATATTTTTATTTATAATTTCATGTCATTTTTCTGAATGTTGATAAGTCGGTTTGAATGGTGCGTTAGAGTTTGATGATTTAAGTTGTGCTGATTAATAGCTCAAATAGACTATACTTATAATAAGCACATCAATCATTTCTACTTAATATTTTAAAGGGAGGTTATAAATGAATTTTTTGTTGATTTATATGAATGATTGGAAGTGGATTTGTCTCCAAATTGCTCCTTCATATCATAGTTTTATTCACTTTTCCTCTATCTTATTTTCTACGATCTTCTTAGTTTAAAACCACTTCAAAACTTTGGGTTAATTTGATTGAGTATTATTAGAATTTAATTTTATCCCTGCGGATTGACCCGTGCTCGCATACGTACTACGACTATACATCGTGCGTTTGCGGTTTTTAACGCTTATATTTTAATGACGATTTTCTAATTGATAGAAATTTCCATCGTTATCTCAAAAGAGATGGGTTTTAATTCATACTTTCTCGATGCATGGAGAATATATAATGAATTTTTATATGAAGGAAGATGGGTAAACTCGGGTTTAAAATTTAGTTAGGTAATTAAATATTGATTTTCAAGCTGAAATTTTTATATGATGAAGAAATCATCGTTTTGAAATTTGTATAAATTTTTGGGATATTTCCCATTATTTTGGAAGAGATATGAATTTAAAATGCAAGAATGTCATTCAAATGGTTAATTAGTTAATTAATTTTGTAAATTAAGTTATTAATACATTTTTGAACATTGAAGATGTAATGGTGGTAGCAATATTGAAAAGAAACTGAAAAAATTGTAATACCCAATCATGTTTTGACAAATAGAGAAGATTTGGTAAAAGAGCATGCTAGCTTTACTGATATTTACGATGATCCTACTCCCCTTCATGACATTGTCGTGCCTATAATCTTCGATAAGACGAAAACACAAGGCACTATTACGATGATGTGGAGTGTTTTCGAACTCGTTGAGGTCAAAAACTCGTCAATTTTCATATACCATGTCGCAAGTTTTGAAACATAGGGGAAAGAAGTCATCGAGCATTAAAAGCGTCGACATGCTTCATGATGTCGCATTATTATGATGCTGCATTATCGAGTTGCCGCCTTATCGAGTTGCTGCATCATCTTGTCGTCGAAGTCGGTGATGTCGATGCAAGTAAGAAAGTAGGCGGATAGCTTATGTTCTTGGAGCTCAACGTCACCATTGTCGACGAAGCGCATATTGTCGCATGTTTTTGTTTTAAAGGCTTTTAAATAGAGGTAGGGAGCCCTAAGTAGAGACGTCGACATGAGATGATGTTGACGTTGATCCAATTAAAATGTTTTAAAAGCGATAAACTCTATATCATTTTCAATCGCGTACATGGAGCAATATAAAAAAGGTTTTAAAATTTAGACTCTGAAAATACAAAGAGATGATTTCCTTGTTTAAATTAGGGGTTCAGGATATTGGCCATGCATCATTTAGAAAATGATTACAAGCACTTAAATTATGAATGTTTATGTTTTGGGTTTACTTGATTAGATATTATATACGCTATGGTTATCATATTCACTTCGTTTATGACACACAACTGTATTTTGGGGTGTCATGGGAAGAATAACCAACTAGGTTGACCTAATAGTAAATATAAATTTACTTAACACCTATATGAGTAGATTTACATCTAGGAGGTTAGGTAGACCAAAATATTGGATTACCAGAACTGATCAATAGATTATTGAGTCAGATGGGTTCTTAGTTAGCCCATAAAGACTATGTTATGAGGAAAGTTACTAGTAGAAACAAATAGATTCTTGGTGATCTTATGAAAACTATGTCCAGAATATATTATTGATAGAGATCAATAGGTTCATAGTTAGCCCATGAAAACTACGATTTGAAAGGTGTTATTAGAGATTCTAATAGGTTCATAGTGATCCTATGAAAACTATGATTGGATAAAGATATTGGTAGAAACCAATAGGTTCTTAGCTATCCCATGGAAACTACAAAATTGGTCAGATAGTCCATAAGATTGGAACAGGTTATTATTTAGCCCCTAAAAACTAATAGGTTAATAGTAACCCTAGAAACTATAAACTAAAATAGATAGTCGGATAAATTGCGACGGGAAATCGAAGGCATGTTGCAGTTTTAAATATCATCGTATTATGTTATGTTTTAACCATTTTGGATGCATGTGCATTGTACATGGTTACTATATTATGGTTAAGATACTAGTGAGGGGAAAACCTATTCCGCTTAGCGGCGTGGTCTCACTAGATATTTTGTTGGTCCGATATGATAGGTTATTATTCACAGTAAAAATTTTGTCTGACCAAATTTTTTTTGTTTTCCCTTAAATTCTCGAGTAGTCATTTGAGTAGGTTGAAAGTAAGGGCTTTTTAGATTTCCTTTGGACGAATAAGCTTCCAGAACTGTGCATAAAGCAGTCTAGCTAGTAGGAGCTATATATCTATTTTCTACCGTATTTTGATTCTATTTTTGTATTGTAATGGCAAGTTGTTTTAAATGTCAGATATATAGCTCTAATCATCCAAGGGGGCATCTTTATATGTCGCTCTTGGAATATGTTGTAATAACTATAATTACTCTCAACGTGGTTTGAAAATTGGGATTACGTAATGGAATTAAAATCTTATTGTGAAATGAGATGAGAAAATTTATTTTAAAATTGTGTTGAATTTCTATATTCATGTGTTTCTAGTATTATCAAAATGATTAACATAGCTTTATTTTATCACCGCAAATTAACAACTACGGATGACTGCAACATCCATAGCATTTAGTTTCGGGCCTCAAAATCTAGGATGTTATAGTTTGGTATTATAGCATAGGTTTATGTTAACCTAAAAGGAATTTAAACCTAAAAGATTTTGAAAACATAAACCAATGAATTAGAGAATAAGGTTGGGGTTGGGATAATGCAATACTAATGTACTTGTTTTCTGTTATATATAGGTATGTGTTTCCCTCTCTCTTATGTTAAGAAATCAAATTTATGGTTTCGATGACAACAACTATACAATGGAAATCAAATATGCATATATATTTCTATATACATATACTTGCTAGAGAAACATCGTTAAAAAGACAAGAATAAGGCTCAAAGAACGTTACAAGAGACTTCAAGTCGATAAGATCAAGAAAGCAACAAGAAAGATGCAAAAAACAGACATGCACGGCTTTCAGACGTCTGGGTGCACAAGTCAGACGTCTGGAAAAGTCCTCTAGAATAACAAAACAGACAGAACCAGACGTCTGGTAGATGCACTCAGACGTCTGAAAATCTACTATATACAAAAAATATATAGTATTAGACGTCTGATAAAAATGCCAGACATCTAATTTCGAATTCGGAATTTAATTTCAAATTTCAACTACCACATTTGAATAGACATCTTCACTTCTCTTCACCATCAACAGAAGCAACTATAGAGCACTTGTTAATGGATGAAACTACTCAACGAACATCTCTACAACTATATTTATCATCAAGAAATCAAGAGAATACCTTACCTTACTCACTTGCACTCTCTACTTACGTACTCTACTATATTCTTGATCTCTAGCAATCTACACTTGTATTTCACTCTTCCATATATTCAGTTCTTCACAGTCAATACTCTCTAGACATATATTGGGAGCATTTGTACTTATTAGTCAACATTCGTATTATAGAACACATATTTGGCAAGAACAATTTATTGTAACCAAGCCTATTCCTCCGGGCAAAGCAAGGGTGTTTGATAGTCGAATTCCGAAGGGGAGCTTCGAGACTAGACGTAGGACGGGAGGTTCCAACCAGTATAAAATCCTGGTGTGCTTATTCTATAGTTAGCTAGATTATTACTGCTTTAGTTGCATCATATATTTTATCACATATACTTGCATATACACTACACGATCCACCCTGTAGACTTACAATTGGTATCAGAGCAAGGCTAGATCAAAATATAGTTACACATTTTTGAATCACTATAATATGGCAAGTATTTTTCAAGAAGTCAATCCACAGCACGACCCCCGCTTTTTAATCGTTCTAACTATGCATATTGGTCAACACGTATGAGAACTTTTATGGAAGCTAATGGATTAGAAATTTGGTCAGCCGCTCAAAATAAATATGAAGCACCTGACACTGCTATTAACACATGGACTGATGCACAAAACACCGCAGCTTCTAATAATGCCAAAGCTATGAATGTTCTATTTTGTTCACTAGATAAGAATGAATTTTCACGTGTCATGTTATGTAACACCACATTTGATATTTGGTGCACCTTAAAAGTTACACACGAAGGCACAAGCAAAGTTAAACGAACTAAGATTTCGATTTTAAAAAATCAATTTTCATCATTTAAAATGAAACAAAATGAATCTATAGTAGACATGTACTTTAAATTTCAAACCATTCAACACGACTTAATGGCTCTTGGAGTCAAATTCACAAATTTTGACTTAGTATCTAGAATACTCAATTCTTTAACTCTAGAGTGGGAAAGAAAAGTATTAGCCATCGAAGAAGCTAATGATCTCTCAGCACTCTTAGTTGAAGAATTGATAGGAAATTTAATGTCCTATGAAGCTAATTTGCAGGCATGAAAAGAACAAAACGCGAAAAAGAAGAACATATCATACCCAGCAACAAATGAAGACTCCAACTTAGACGAAGAAGAAATTGTATTTATTGCCAAAAACTACAACAAAATCAATAAGTTTTGGAAAATGACTAAATTTCAAAAAGGAGAAAAATCAAGCTCAACAAACCAAACATCAATCAAATGTTATGAATGTGACCAACTTGGACATATTATGAAAGACCATCCCAAGCTCAACAATGATAAAGAGAAGAACAAATTTGAAAAATTCAAAAATAAGAAAGCTTTCAAAGTAACATGGGATGACTTGGATTCATCATCATCATCAGACAGTGATAGCGATAGTGACGAAGAACAGGCAAATGTGTGCTTTATGGCACAAACTGATGAGGTATGTCCCGTACTTAGTTATGATGAATTACTAGAACTTAGCATGAAATTAGATGATAAATTTAGACAAATTAAAAAATTGAATAAAGAACATATAGCCAAAATAAATAGATTAGAACTTGAAGTAGGAATGTTAAAAGGTGAAAAAATTATTTTAGAAGAGGAACTAGAATTATCTCAAGAAAAAATTAAAAATATTTGGTCGAAAATAAGACTATTACTATTGATTTTGATAAAACTAAATTAGAAAAGGATAACTTGTTAAAAGAAAATGTCAATTTGAAGAGTAATATTAAAAATTGAAGATTTAGAATTAAAATAAAAATTAGATAAAATTAAACATAATGTTTCAAAATTTAATAAAGAAAATAAGATTTGGAAAATCTTATCAAAACTTCAAAACTTCAAAACCATCAGGTAATAGAAATGGAATTGGATTTAAAAATATTCCTAAACAAAGAGGTAATGATATTAAGAAATATAGTTGTGTTTATAAAATGACTAAAAGTTCACCTAAGTCCGATATGAATACCAGAAATATAGAAATTTGGATTCCTAAGACAAATAATAATTTGATTAGCAAAAACATATTATTATTTTTTAGAAAATGTAGTCTATAATAAAAATTATATTTATAAAGGTACCAAACCTTCTTGGGTATGGCTACCTACTTCTCCTAACATCTAGGACCTAACAAAGTGTATGGGTAACAACTAAATCATCTTTTATTTTATAGGTACCCAAAATAAAAAATAAGGAGGAAATGGATACTGGATAGTGGGTGCTCCAAGCATATGACCAGGAATTCAAAAATGTTATCAAATATTACATACATCGATGGTGGAACAGTAACTTTGGAGATAACTCAAAAGGATACGTCATGGGCATTGGAGAAGTCATCAACTCTGGTATTTCTAACTCTCCTAAATTACAAATGTTTTGTTGGTATAAAATCTAAAACACAGCCTACTAAGTATTATTCAATTGTGTGATAGAGGTTTTCAAATCAATTTCGAAATTGATAGATGTTATATTTTCGATAATAGCAAACAATTTATATTTGAGGGTTTTAGAAACAAAAATATTTACGTCTTAAACATGAATATAAATAGAAATTCAAATTTGTATTTAACCACCAAACATGACGATCCATGATTGTGGCATAAATGATTTTGTCATATTAATTTTAAATATATTAATAAATTAGCAAAATATGAGCTAGTTAGAGAATTGCCTAAAATAATTTACAAAGTAGAAAATTTATGTGACGATTGTCAAATTGAAAAACTAAAGAAAAGCTCTTTTAAATCTAAAAATAATATTTCTACAAAACAACCATTAAAATTATTACATTTAGATTTATTTGGTCCAACTCAAGTACGATCTATAAATCACAACAAATATGTTTTTATAATAATTGATGATTTTTCAAGATATACTTGGACTTTATTTCTAAAACATAAAAGTGATACTTTTGGTATGTTTAAAATTTTTGCTAAAAGAATTAAAACACAAATGGGTTTGAAAATTAAGAATATTCGAAGTGATCACGATGGAGAATTCGAAAATGATCTTTTTACTAATTTTTGTAATAAAAAGACATAAGTCATAATTTTTCTTTTCCCTGCACACCTCAACAGAATGGTGTAGTAGAAAGAAAAAATCGTACGTTACAAGAACATGCTCGAACACTATTAAACAGTAGTGGTCTACAAAAACATTTTTGGGCTGAGGCTATTGCCACATCTTGTTACGTTTTGAATCAATTAACTATACGACCTATGACTAAACAAACTTGTTTTGAAATATTTTTTGGAAGAAACCTATAGTATCATACTTTAAAACTTTTGGATCAAAATGTTTTATATGAAATACGAAAGATAATTTAGGAAAATTTGACCCGAAGGCCGATGAAGGAATCTTTGTTGGATATTCGGATCGTAGCAAAGCATATAGAATTTTTAATAAACGAAAAAACACTATTGAAGAAAGTTTACATGTTTCGTTCGATGAAAATCTTCTTAACCATCATACTAATGACGATGAAGAAATAATTCCAACAACAACTACAGCAAATTCTTTTAATATTGAGACAAATGCGCAAAATAATACTTTAGTATCTTCTCCTAGAATTCTTAAAGATCATCCAAAAGATAATATCATTGGAGATCTCAATTCTAGAGTAACTAGAAATCAACTTAACCAAATAAGCCATATAGCATTTGTGTCAAATTTTGAACCAAAAAATTATAAAGAAGCGTCAAACGATAACTTTTGGATAATAGATATGCAAGAAGAATTAAATCAATTTGAACGTAATAATGTTTGAGAATTAGTACCAAGACCAGAAAATCAATCGGTTATAGGAAAAAAAATGGGTATTTAAAAATAAAGTAGATGAAAATGGAGTAAGAAATCAAGCACATTTAGTTGCTCAAGGTTATAATCAAGAAGAGGGTATCGACTATGACGAAACCTTTGCTCCAGTAGTGAGACTCGAGGCCATACGTACGTTACTCGCTTTTGCAAATCATCATAATTTTAAACTATTTCAAATGGATGTCAAAAGTGCTTTAAATGGTTTTATTAAATAAAATGTATATGTTGAACAACCTCCATTATTTGTATACGAAAAACATCCCGACCATGCTTTTAAGTTACAAAAAGCCTTATATGGTTTAAAACAAGCTCCCCGTGCCTCGTACGAACGTCTTAAAAATCATTTAATTACATCTGGTTTTCAAAAAGGTAAAATCGATACAACTTTTTTATTAAACGAGAAAATGACGATATTTTAGTTATACAAATTTAGGTAGAAGATATTATTTTTGGTTCGACTAACGAAAATCTTTGTAATCAGTTCTTAAATATTATGAAAACGAATTTGAAATGTCTCACATGAGAGAGTTAAATTTCTTCTTAGGTTTACAAAAAAACAACTTGAAAATGGTATTTTTATTCATCATGAAAAATATTGTAACGATCTATTACATCGTTTTGAAATGGATAAAACTTCAAGAAAACCAACACCGATGAGTACTAGTGTTCACTTAGAAAAAGATGATAACGGAAAAGTTTTTGATGAAAAATTGTATCGTGGTATGATTAACTCCTTATTCTATCTAACAGATAGTCAACCCGACATTATGATAAGTGTATGTCTTTGTGCCTGATTCCTAGCAAATCCAAAAGAATCTCACCAAAGAGCTGTTAAACGAATCTTACGATATCTATCTTGTACTAGAGATTACGGTTTGTTTTATCCTAAGGGATCATCATTTGAACAGTTTCATATAGTGATGCGGATTTAGGTGGATATAAAACAGATTGTAAGAGTATTAGTGGAACATGTCACTTTACCGGATAATCATTAGTTTCATGGTTTAGCAAAAAGCGAAATTGTGTCTCCTTATCTACTTGCGAAGCCGAATATATTTCAGCAGCTCTAACATGTGCACAAGTGATATACATGCAACAAGAGTGCAATAAATCTATCAAAAAACCCTGTAAATCACTCACGTACTAAACATATAGATATACGACATCATTTTTTACATGACAATGTAGAAAAGGGAATTATTACGTTAGAATACGTAAATACCGAGAATCAAATAGCATATATTTTCACAAAACCACTAAACGAACAAACTTTTGTTAAACTGCGACGCGATTTAGGAATATGCTCTCTTAATGATCTTCTAAACTAATAGCCACATCTTCATTTACTCTATGCTTAGCTAAAAGTTTTTAATCCACAAATTCAAAATTAATAATTCCTTCACCTTAAATTTTTCAGGTGATTAGGTTCTGAAAATTACCTATAAATAATTTTTAAATTATATATAAATCTTTACACAACAAGAAGTAAAAAATATATAGATTTCATATTTTTTACAGCAGAGAATATGATCATGTCTTCTAAAAATGCTCGTTTATCCTTCTCGACACTACAACTGATAGCTCAGCGGATACACGTCAATGCCTTCCTTCACCTACACCAGATCAGGAATCAACGTATAGGTGGTCCTCCTATCACACGGGATTCGCCCCCGATAACAAGAAGTCCAAACGAGCTCCATTTATCTCTCCTAACACCTAGGAGAAAATTGATGAGATACATCACTATCAAAAGAAACAAATAGATCAACAACGTGAGTTATATTTTGAACAAAAGTCACGGCGCGACGGTTAAGTTTTCTGGAGCAAGTAGTGATAAAATTTTGTAATTCACGGAAGAAGGATGTACATGAACCACTTCTGATTCCTTGTAGTTCTTTGGATCCCTCATATCGTACACCTTTGGATCCTTCACCAAGGCGATTCTCCAGTTTCCCGAGAACCCAGGAACATGGAAATATATGGCCTCCACTCAAGCCATGAAGGGATGACAAGTCAGAAGATACAAAACTCCATCGCCATCTAAATAGATTAAATTATTTTCATTTTATTTGTATCTACGTATATTTGTAATTCTATTTCATAAAAATAATACTTTTAAAAAAATCGAAAATAAGCAACACCCTTCAAATTTAGGCTATTTTTAGGAAAATTGGTCATTTCAGATGTTTGAACATTGCTCTCAGACGTCTGACACTCTGAATCACACAAATTATACACCATCGTGCATATGTCAGACGTCTGATATAACCTTCCATACGTTCAAAATTGTCTCTGCTTACTAAAAAATAGATACCAAACTATTTCAGACGTCTAAACTATGAACCAGACGTCTGAATAAAGTCTCTGTCACCATATTATAAATATTCAGACGTCTACTATTTATACCAGACGTATGAGCAAACTATCTGTCATTTAGAGATGAAAATTCGATCTATTTCAGACGTCTGATAATACAAACAGACGTCTAAAAAAAATTCTCTGACTATCAAATTTTACAACTCGACCAAATCCAGATGTCTACCATGACAAACCAGACGTCTGATTCTATTTACTGCTTTAAAACTAGCTTAAATCAAACGTTTGATCTACATTCCAAACGTATGAAAATCAATCGGCACATTTATACGCCTAGATAATGTGTATTTTTTTTACCTTTTTACTTCATTTCATTTTATTTCTACTGCGATTTCGATTTTTTTGCTTCCCCAAAATCCTTCTCTTCCAAACTTTATCGAATTTGATGGTCCTAAAACAAAAAATCCTAAAATATCTAAGCGAAAACAAGATCAAGCAACTTTCTCAAATCCTCAAGTTTGCTTGGATGATAAAATTGAACGATGGATGAATTGAGTACCTCATTCACTCAATAGATATGAAGATATTCAAAAGAAAAAACTCCACATGGGTCCATTTTATAACTTACTCAAGTTCCTATTGTACGATTTAGATGAAGTGTGTGAAAATGCCGGTTTAGAAACTTTGATATCTTTTAATCCCAATAAAATCCAAATTGATCAGTTGGCTATATTTCTCTTCTATGCTAATCTGGATAGTACAGCGGTTTGGAACACTGAAAATGAGGATAATTGGTTATGATCTAGTGGTGTACGGAACACAATTAGGATCACACCAGGAATCATTGGCAGAACTCTCGGATGTTCCGATTCCGGAGAAGATTTATATTGTATCCCCGATATGCATCTCAAACCAAGAGACAATATAACACATCAAATGTGGGAAGACGAAATGCTAAAATTCGCATCCAAATATCTACGACCTAAGGTGAGACTTCTAACTCGAATGATTATCAACACTATCATTCCTCGTCTTGGTAGTCATGACCAGATAACGGAATTAGAGCACAAGGCCCTATGTGCTATATTCAGCGGAACAAGGGTAAATTGGACTAAATTTATATTCGGAAAACTCAAACATTTTTGGACTCGATCACGCCCATCGATTATCTACCCCACATACATTATGAGGTTTCTACGTGCTCACAACATCCTCTCCTATTTATCCACTTTTGAAGAAATTTCTCCGTAATATGCTTCCACGAAAATTTTCTCCTTGACGCACCAACCGGAAAATCCTCCGGAGTTTATATCTTTTGAAGAGTGGATGCAACGTCGTTAACATAAACAAGCTAGACCTCCGCCTCAACCACACCCTGAACCATCGTAAGAGGTGGAACAACATCGCGAAGCTACTCCTCCTCCTGCACCATTTGGTTATATGTGCCACGATGAGATTTTCGAGGCTCGAACAGAGATGAATCCAAATGAAAGTATTCGAGACCTCACTCTTCAAAATCAGCATATCTTATCTCGAAATCAAAAATTTTAGCTAATGCATTGACAACTTTGAAACGTCTTTTGCTACACGCCTAGACACGGTAGAAACATCACTTTCAACTGTATTATAGGTTCTCAAAGAGGTTCTTCAAAGGGTCCGTGGCCCTACACCACCATCCGAAGATTGGCCAAACCCAGTACCTTCTCCTCCATCAAAACATTCCAAACTTTTTGAGGAAAACGAACCTCTAGAACAAGCTCCGACATCTCCTATGAAGCAACTTAGCTCTTCCAAAAATGAAGATAAAGGAGATGATCGACAAAAAGCTTCTCCAAAAGTCTAATCGATTTTAAGACTCCATCTTATGTAAAACTGTTAAAAATCTATGAATGTACTCGATTATTGTAAATTAATGAAATTTCTCTTTTGGTATGTTACTTCTGTATATATCTCTGTCTTATAACAATTGGTCCGTAATTTCTATACTTAAAAAGTTATATATCCTTTTTGATAATGCCAAATAGGGAGAAATAATAAAATCACAATAAGTTATGAAAAGCACATATTCATGAGGAGATTTATAAAATTATATATGAGTACATTGTATAGTTGTCATCATCAAAAAGAGGAGATTGTTAGGAAATCAAATCTACGGTTTCGATGACAACAACTATACAATGGAAATCGAATAGCTTATATATTTCTATATACATGTACTTGCTAAAGAAACATCACTAGAAAGACAAGAACAAGGCTCAAAGAATGTTACAAGATACTACAAATCGATAAGATCAAGAAAGCAACAAAAATATGCACAAAACAGACATGCACAACTTTCAGACATCTGGGTGCACAAACCAGACGTTTGGAAAAGTCCTCTGGAATCACAAAACAGACAAAACCTGACGTTTGGTAGACGCACTCAGATGTCTTAAAATCTACTATATACAAAAAAAATATAGTATTAGATGTTTGATACAAATACCAGACGTCTGATTTCGAACTCGGAATTTAATTTCAAATTGCAACTGCCACGTTTGAATAGACATCTTCGCTTCTCTTTGTTGCAACTCTTCACCATCAATAGAAGCAACTGTCGAGCACTTGTTAATGGATGCAACTACTCAACGAACCTCTCTACAACTATATATATCATCAATAAATCAAGAGAATATCTTACCTTACTCACTTGTGCTCTCTACTTACATCCTCTATTATATTCTTGATCTCTAGCAATCTGTACTTGTATTTCACTCTTCCATATATTCAGTTCTTCACAGTCAATACTCCCTAGACATATATTGAAAGCCTTTGTACTTATTAGTCAACATTCGTGTTATAGAACACATATTTGACAAGAACAATTTATTGTAACCAAGCCTATTCCTTCGGGAGAAGCGAGGGTGTTTGATAGTCGAATTCCAAAGGGGAGCTTTGGGACTGGACGTAGGACGGGAGGTCCGAACTAGTATAAAATCCTGGTATGCTTATTCTATAGTTACCAAGATTGTTACTGCTTTAGTTGCATCATATATTTCGTCACATATACGTGCATATACACTATACGATCCACCTTGTAGACTTGCATCTTAGACCGTTCTTTCGTATCTTACTAAGACTTGTATGCAGATTTACTAGAAAGAAAGGTAAGGAAGCAGGAAACGAAAGAGTAAATTTAGGTGTAGGAAGCACCATAACTAACAGAAATGCTTGACCCAATACCAGGAGATACCAGGGTTGACAGGAAAATGCTAATCAAAACGCAAATGCCAACATAGATATTGGAACCCTACTAGTAGATATGAGGATGATGTATCAGTTCTTCGTTAACTTGATGCAAGCTGGAGCGGCTGGAGGATTTGTGGAGGAAATGTTTTGAATGCGGGAAGCGAAAATCCCATGGTATAAGTTGGCCATAACTATTCTAAGCCAAGTTAAGATTATACCATTTTGGTGGGAAGCCTTTTCTTGGAACAAAGCATGTTGTAGAAGTGGAGAATTGGTTGTTGCATTGTGACAGAATCTTTGCTGATCTTGGTTTGGATGACGAGCAAAAAAGGAGACTAGCTTTGAGATAGTTACAAGAAGCAGCATTGTTCTGATGGAATGGAGTCACCGTTGATATTCGTAAGGAGGAGTTGACTTGGGCAGAATTCCTAAGGAGGTACGAAGAAAGATTCTTGTATGAAGTTGCCAAGTCGGTTTTACTAAAAAAGTTTATGGACTTAGAGCAAGGAGAAATATTGATGATTGAGTATGCCATTAAGTTTGATGGGCTATCTAGATATGGATATGCTACCGTTGACACCGTCATTAATAGGAATGAAAAGCTTATTCAGGGATTGAAGACAGGATTGCAAGGGCGACCGTGTCATATCTTTGAGACTTGAGCAATGTTGTAGTGGAGATGGCAATCTGAAACGAAGTGATGCTTTCTACTTTTGGAAAAGAGAACCAGAGCAAAACTCGGGATTCTCGGGATAAGAAGAAAACGTTCTTTAAGAAGAAAGGACCTAAAAATGGAGGAGCTACCAAGAAAGGAAAGGCCGATCAGGTTTGCTACAAGTGTGATAAGAAAGGACATTTTTCTTATGAGTGCCAGTCTGGCAAATGGAAGAAAGTTTCTAATAAGAAAGGAGTGAAATGCTTCAAATATGACTAGATGAAGCACTATAAGAACCAGTGTACAAAACCAGTTCGAGTGAACAAGGAAAAGTTTTTGCTTTGAAACCAGAATCTTTTAAGCCAACTGCTGTTGAGAAGGACAAGTCTGTAATGGAAGGTATGCTTTTGATTCGCAATATACCAGTTAGGGTACTATTTGATACCGGTGCATCGTATTCATTTATATCTTAGTGTTTGGAAGGAAAATTATTCTTAAAACTATCATACCTTGTTACATCCTTAAGGGATGCGAATTCGATAGGAGGGTATGCAACTCTGGGGATGAGATATGACCAGTTAGAACTTGATTTATTAGGTCATAAGTTTGCATACAGTTTATGTGCCTTTGATTTCGTAGGCTTCGAGATCATACTAGGTATGGATTGGTTGTATAGATATAATTCTAAGATATTTTTCCAGGATAGAGAAATATCATTGAGACACCCTAATAGTCAAAACCGAATCTTATACCCAGTGAAGAATTCAGATTTGAATGTTTATGCCATGTTGGGTGCTATCGAAGTAGAATAAGATATGAATTGGCTTTTACCAGCCAGAGAGTTTGTAGACTTTTTTGAACTAGTTACAGGACTATCATCAAAGCGAGCCATTGAGTTTCGGATATATCTTAAGCCTGGGGCAGAACCCATAAGTAGATCGCTTAGCATGATGACACCTACGGAGATGAAGGATTTGAAGGTGCGACTAGTGAACTTAGAAGGAAAGAGTTTTATTAGATCAAGTAATTCGCCTTGGGGAGCGACCATGGTGATCATGAAGAAACCAAATAGGCCGTTAAGGATATGTGTTGATTACCACAAGTTGAATGAGAAGACGGTCAAGAATAGGTACCCTTTGCCGTGAATCGATGACTTATTCAATTACTTAAGTGGAACCAGAGTGTTTTTCCAATTGGATTTGGCTAAAGAGTTCCATCAGCTAAGAGTGGCGGAAGACATTATTCTGTTGATGGCATTTCGAATGAGATATGGTTCATACGAGTAGTTAGTAATGCCATTCGGGCTAACAAATGCGCCAGTTTTCTTCATAGATTTGATAAACTGGATTTTCCAATAGCACTTGGATATGTCCATATTGTAGTTCATAGACAACATTGATGTATTCTAAGGATGAAATAGAGCATGAGATTCATCTTAAAATATTGTTAGAGACACTAAGACAGCATTAGCTGAAAGCAAAGTTTTTATTGTGCCATTTCTAGAAGAAAAAAGTAAAGTTTCTTGGCCATATAGTCTCATGAGAAGGGTGATTAATTGATCCAGCTAAGATTGAAGTGGTTAACAATTAGAAGAGACCCGAGATAGTGGCCGAGATAAGAAGTTTTTTTGGATTGGCTAGATATTACCGGAGATTTATTTGGGATTTTTCATGAATAGCAGCACCCCTGACTAAGCTTACCAGAAAGGATTTTAAGTTTCTTTGGTCTAATAGATGTGAGGAAGCATTCCTTAAGTTAAAGCATTTATTGACCAATACACCCATATTAGTTGTGCCAGACGGTAATCAAGGGTTAGTGGTGTTAACAGATGTATGTGAACTAGATTAGGAGTCGTGTTGATGTAGAAGGGTAAGGCAATTGCCTACGCTTCTCAACAGCTCAGACCGCATGAAGTAAGATACCCAACCCATGATTTAGGTTTGGCTGCAGTGATCTTTGCATTGAAAGTGTGGAGTCGTTATATTTTCGAAGAAAAATTTAAGTTGTACACGGATCATATGTCTTTAAGATATTTATTCTCTTGAAAGGAGTTGAATATGAGACAGCCAAGGTAGTTGGAGTTTTAAGTAGCTTATGATTTTAGTACAGTGTATACGACGAGAAATGGAAATAAGGTAACCGATGCTCTTAGGAGAAAACATCAGAATAATGTGTTAGCTATGTTAGTAGAATGGAACGATTTTGAGGCATTGACTGCATGTAATGTGCGGTTAAGATCGACTGCTAGTTTCAGTCAGAGTACCACCATATTATCCTATTTGGAAGTTCGATCAGTTTTGATCGAAGGGATTGCTTCTAAATAGAGAGATGATCCATTATTGGCCAAGAAGATTAGAAGGCTAGAAGTTGAACTAAGATTAATCTTCTAAAAGATTTTAGTCTTGACTAGAGGGGATGGTTGAGAAAGAAGGAGTGATTGTGTATTTCGAATGTTAAAGACCTAAGAAAAGAATTTCTTTGGGAATATCATCGGTCGAGGTTTACGATTCATCTTAGAGAAACCAAGATGTATCATGATATGAAGATAATTTTCTTCTAGGAAGGTATGAAAATGGATATTGGTTTATGGGTAAAGCAATGTTTGAATTTCCAATAAGCAAAAGTCAAACATCAGGAGTCGGGTGGGTTGCTTTAGCCTTTAGATATACCAGTTTGGAAATTGGATTTGATATCCATGGACTTTATTGACGGGTTGCCAAGGTTGAATCGAGAAAATGAGAGTATATGGGTTATAGTGGACAGATTGACTTAGAGCGCCCATTTCATTCCCATTAAGTCAACAAGGAAAGCACTTGATTTGGCTAAGTTATTTATGAAGAACATAGTTAGACTGCATGGGACTCCTAGTAGTATAGTCAATTACAGAAATACATTGTTTGCTAGTGAGTTCTAGAAAAGTCTACAGGAAGTGTTAGGTACCAAGTTTAAGATGATTACCATTTATCACCCTCAGACAGATGAACAGATGGAGAGAATCGATAAGGTACTCGAGGATTTGTTGAGAGCTTGCATACTAAATTTTGGTGAATCATGGCAAGAGAACCTACACTAGGTTGAGTTTTCCTATAATAATAGCTATTAGACTGGTATAGGAATGATGCCCTTTGAAGCTTTGTATGGAAGGCCATGTAAGTCACCGGCATGTTGGTTGGAAATTGGAGACAAGTTAGTCTTAGGTCCGGATCTGGTGAGAGAAGCAATAGAGAAAATTGAGTTAATCCATAGTAGGATGAGAGAAGCTTAATCTAGATAGAAAAGTTACGCTGATAGAGGGCGTAATGATCTAGAGTTCTCAATTAGAGATAAGGTTTTCATTAAAGTATCACTGAAAATGAAGGGTGAGGTGTGTTTTGGAAAGTTGGGGTAACTGGCACTGAGACATGTTACACCGTTTCCAATTATGGAGATGATGGAAAGCTTGCATATCGAGTAGAGTTACCGAGCAGTTTAGCAGATGTCCATAACGTTTATCATGTTTCTCATTTTCGAAAGTATGGGCATGATCCAGAGACTACTATCACTCTAACTGGGTTGGAAGATTTAGTAGTAGAACTAGATCTGACTTTTGTTAGGCAACCAGTTCAGGTTGTAGCGAGAGATGAGAAGAAGTTAAGGAACAAAACAGTCAAGTGGGTGAAAGTTCCGTAGAGCGGCAATGTGAAAGACTGTACTTAAGAGATAGAGGACGGGATTAGGGATACTTATCTTGAGCTATTGTGAGGGTATGTTTTATATTTGTTGTATATAAATTTTATGGCTATTAGGATATACTAGCTTTGGTTGCATGTTTGTTATGCTTATTTTGTAGTCCTTACTGAATTTTGAGGATGAAATTCTTCAAGCAGGGGAGCCTGTAACACCTCCAATTTTAATTAAAATTATTCGGGAGATTTAATTAGATAAATTAAATAGAATAATGTAATGATTAGAGTGAAAAGGGATTTGAAAATAATTAAGATTGTGCCTTAACTAAATAAATCTACAAGCTTGTTTTATAACTTAAATACATATTTGAATAGGAAAAGGGTAAAATAGGAATAGATAGATCTTATAACCCCTAAACCTTATTCCATTCTATTCATGTTATCATAAATCAAAACAATCAAAGAGCTCAAGCAAGGTCGGCCATTAATCACAACCTAAGTCATGAATTCAAGCATAGATCCTAGGAGGAAAGCTAGGAAGACTAAGCAATATTCAAATCTTAATCCATTATCAAACCAAGGTGAATAATGATCTATACCATCTAATTTTGTTTTGTATTGATTGATATAATCCGGTTTGGGATTAAAACGTAATGTATGGATGTGGATGATATGCAATGATTGATGTTTGCCATATTTTGATTTAAATGACAAAGCTATAAGGATTTTACAAATTAGATTAATTTGGTTTTGAGGGTAACACCATAGTAAATGGTTTCCAAATATCATGATTTTTGGTTATGTTATGTAAAAAATTATTTTGAAGATGGGTTTTAATTTTCATAATTTTCTGTTGCATGAAGAATATATTATGAATTTTTATATGAAGGAAGATGGGTAACCTTCGGTTTTAAATTTAATTAGGTAATTAACTACTGATTTTCGAGCTGAAATTTTTATATGATGAAGGAATCATCATTTTGAATTTATATGAATTTTTTGGATTTTTCTCATTATTCTGGAAGAGATATGATTTTAAAATGTAAGAATATTATTTAAATGGTTAATTAATCAGTTAATTTTGTGACATTAATTTGTTAACACATCTGCGAACTTTGGAAATGTAAGTGCGGTAACAATACTGAAAAGAAACTGAAAAAAATTGTAACACCCTTTCTCTGTTCTGAAAAATAAAGAAAATTTGGTAAAATGAGCATACTGTGTTAAGTAAAAATGCAGTTTTTCGGATATTTACGATGAAGCCACTCCCCTTTATGATGTTGCCACACTTATAATTTTCGATGTTGACGAAATGAAAACACTGGAAACTATTACGGTGGTGCGAAGCGTTTTTGAACTCGTCAAGATAAAAAAGGCGGCATCATTCATATACCATGCCGCAAGTTTTGAAACAGTGTAGAGGAGTCATCGAGCATTGGATAGCGTTGACATGCTTCATGATGTCGCGTTATCATGATGCCACGTTATCGAGTTGCGTCTTATCGAGTTGTCGCATTATCATGTCGCCGAAATCGATGATGTCTACGCAAGCATGAAAGTAGGCGGATGGCTTATGTTCTTTGAGCTTGATGTCGTCATTGTCGACGAGGCGCATAATGCCACATGTTTTTGTTTTAAAGACCTTTAAATAGGGGCAGGCATCCTTAAGTAGTAACGTCGACATGAGATGATGCCGACATTGATCCTATTAAAATGTTTTAAGTGACAAACCTTATATCATTTTCAATCTATACATGGTAATATAAAAAGGGATTTACAAATGGCATTACACTTTGAAAATACAAAGAGATGATTCCCATGTTTAAATTATGGGTTAAGCGTATTAACCATACATCATTAAGAAAATGATTACAAGGACTTTAATTATGGATGTTTATGTTTTGGGATTACTTGCTCAGTTATTATGTATGCTATAATTATCATATTCACTTCGTTATGACCCATAATTGCATTTTAGGGTATTATGGGCAGGATAACTAGCTAGGTTGACCTAATAGTGAATATAAATTGACTTAACTCCTGCTTGTGTAGATTTGCGTCTATGAGGTTAGGTAAACTAGAATATAGGATGCCCAAAACTGGTCAAAAGATTATTGCGTTAGACAAGTTCTTAGTTAGCCCATGAAAACTATGTTATGAGAAAAGTTGTTGGTTGAAACCAACAGATTCTTGGTAGTTCCATGAAAACTATGTCTAGAATATGTTATTGATAGAGATCAATAGGTTTGTAGTTAGCACATGAAAACTATAATTTGAAAGATGTTATTGGAGAATCCAATAGGTTCATAGTGCTTTCATGAAAACTATAACTGGATAAAGTTATTGGTAGAAACCAAAATGTTCTTAGTGATCCCACGGTAACTATGAAATCCAACAGATAGTCTGTAAGATTGGAATGGGTTATTGGTCAGCCCATAAAAACTAATAGGTTCACAGTAACCCTAGAAACTATTAACTGAAACAGATAACCAGATAATTTGGGATGGGAAATCCAGGGCATATTGTAGTTTTGAATATCATCATATTATGTTATGTTTTAACCATTATGGATGCATGTGCATAGTATATGGTTACTATATTATGGTTAAGATACAGGTGAGGGGAAAACCCGTTCCCCTCAGCGGTGTCGTCTCACTAGATATTTAGTTGGTCCGAGATGATAGGTTAATATTCACACCAGACTTTTTGTCTGATTCAAAGTTTTTGTTATCCCCTTAAACTCTCGGGTACTCATTTGAGTAGTTTGAGAGTAAGGGCTTTTTAGGTTCCCTTTAGACGAATAAGCTTCATATAGGAGGCAATCTAGCTAGTAGGAGCTATATATCTATTTTTCGATGTGTTTTGATTCTGCTTTCGTGTTGTAATAGCAAGTTGTGTATATTTAACTCTCATAATCCAAGGGGTATCTTCATATATCGCTCTAGAAATATGTTGTAATAATTATATTTTCTCTAATCGTTATTTGCGAATTGGGATTACGTAATGGAATTGAATTTATTATGAAATGAGATGAGATAAAAAAAAATTAAAATTTGTGTTGAATTTCCCTATTCATGTTTTTTGGTATTATCACAATGATTAACATAATCGCATTTTGTCATTGGAAATCAACAACTATGGATAACTATAGCATCCGTAGCACTTAGTTTCAAGCCTCAAAATGGTGGATGTTACAGGAATGATGGTTCAGCAAATATAGTCTCCAAAAATGGGGTAGTGGGCCTCTCCCCAAATTCACTAATTACCACTAAGTTTCTTCAAAAACTACATGCTTCAAACGGTCATATCTCTTAGGCAGAAAATCCAAATCTCTATTACGACCACTCTACGGAAAGGAAACCATGATAAATTTCCAATGGAAGTAGTCTAAGACGCTAATTCAACTTGTACCAGAATTTATAGCCATTGCAAGTATTCAGGAGTAAAATCATTTGAAAAAATTCTCAATATAGGAAATATTACTAATAGGCATTTCCCAAAGTTATAGTCATACGAACTCCAAAAAATTTAAAAATAATATTTTACAATCCCCCAATACGTAAAATATGGATCGTTACGTTGTTTTTTAGACTTTTCTAACTATATTGCAATTGTTTGTATGTCCAAAACTTTGAAATTTTGTATCCAACGTCATTTTATAAAATTATATTTGTAATTTAGCATACTATATTATATAATTAAATGAAAATAATGTCATGCTTCTTTGAGTTGCTCTGCCTTGTTGAAATTTCTCACACTCATATCTTGTAGTTGTAACACACAAAATGTTGGTTATTTTGATCTGGAAAATCTATAACATCTAAAAAAAAATATCAAACACAAATATTCATTTATTAAAATCAAACAGAATATCATTTTATATCATACTCCACATTATTGGTACTTAAATTTTATTTTTTGGTTTTTAGGTTCCCATGAACTTTAAAATATAAAAGTTGTTTTATAAATATATTCGAGAGGGAAAAGGTAATCAGCATAGCTAATATGAAAACAAAGATATGAAGATTTTGCAAAGCAGTAATATATGTTTACACATTAAGTGATAATTTCAATTTGTTTAGGGTCATTGATAGGCCCGTAAACAGTCAAATACGAATTCAGATAGTGTCATATCCATGTCTATATCCAAAATCATTTTTGAATATCCGATATTTATATTTGCGGATAGGGATGGATATCGGATATTTATTGGATATTCTTCGACAAATTCATAGTTAATAAATCTCAGCACATAAATTAAAAATTATGATTCATTATAAATCCGTTTTAGTGCTAAAAGTATAAAAAATAATAAATATGGTAAGAAAAATAATTTTAAGCAACAAATATTGATTTTGATACACATATTAAATTTTTTGCCTAGATAAAATAGTAAAGGATAATCATTTTATGTACTAAAATATACGAAATAAAACTATAATCCTAATAAAAAATAGATGGATAATTATCAGATGTGGATATAGCCATATTCACATCTATATCTATTTTTCGGATATCGGATAATTTTTCATATTTCGAATATGGATACGGACGAATTTTTGGTTTTTTCGGGTACTTGTTGACTGCCTGGTCGTTAATATAATAGTAAGACGGTTAGAATTAGTATTTGGATGTTCATATCCATGACGAGCGTTAGCTATCACTTTTCCAAAAATAGTACACTCTGAGCTGTTTTGTTTACAATGCATCCATTAAAACATTTTATATATTATTCACACTATAGAATATATTAATTTAAATTTGCAATTTGTCGTATAACATTGTATTATTTTTCACCAAATTATTTTCCTTGGTTTTAATTGTTCAACCCATGTTTTAATGGGCGTTTTCTGCCAACTGATCTGTATTGCAATTCAATCAGTTTTATGCTACCAAGCATAAAAAACTATGAAATTTTCAACATTTGTTAAAAAATTAATAAGTAAATTTTATTTTTAGGAGAGAATATGACATATGGGATCGAAATATCATGTGGGACTTGTTCGTTTTATCTTTTAAAGTAAAACTTGTGCGAACCCATGCGATGCATACGGGTATTTGAAATGCCTGGAATAAAGTTATAAAGTGATTTTCTTTAGGTGTATGCCTAGGTTTGTTGACGCTAAAGCATTTGTTAGTTTGAATGTTTTTAAATACAATTAGACCAATATTTTGTTTTCTCCTATCATGCAGTTAAAGGTAAAATAGTTTAATTATATTTTTGTATCATGTATGTTGGAATTGTGTGTAAGTGGATAAATAGAATACTCAAACTTGGAAAACATAGGAAGATAACAACATACATTAGACTCCATATATAAAAATATTACCATTGATAATATTGACTGAATAGAACTGATAGCTAAATATTCATATGGACTATTATCATATTATACACCATTTTCTATTTATATTCTAAAAAAATGGTAAGGCTCATAAAAATTCCATGTAAATTCTTCAATTTTTCATTAAATTTGTGAGCAGATTATCAAAAAAAAACTATCTTTCAATTACTTTAACTTTATATGATTTTGAATTTGAAAAACAATATGTTGGAGAATCAATTGAAGACTTAATTGCATTTCCCATCCAAAATTTTCTTTTGCAGTAACAGCCATATAATGGACTTCATATGTTTTCCCTCACTCACATTTGGTAAATATGATAAGGGTTTGGTGGATAACATTATTTGTCCTGATTTTCTTTTAGTTCCTACAACCACAAATTTGTTTAGAATATGATGTATTACAAAGTTTATCATGATTTCTAATAATTTAAACCTTTTAAGTAGCAAAATTTGCTTCTGGAAGGAGACACAATGGATAGGTACATATTTAAAATGGCCATAAACAAAGAACAGCCAATAAACAGGTACCAAGCATAGTAAAGCCACAAAGAATAACAGAGAGATTTGAAAATTTATATACTTGAATTACAAAGATCAATTACAAAGCTATAAATTCAAGTTACCTCATTTTTCATCATGTTTGATTCCTTAATAGTTAACCAATCTTTGCTGATCAACGTAAGAGCAAAATCAAGCTGGTTATACTCTGTTACGCTGTCAATTTTTTTACATCCTTCACTCATATAAGAGAATTTATGTTTTGGAATTTAGTCATGCATCATTTAACGCTTCGTTACTTTCTATAGTAATATCGTGTGCTAGAACAGCAGCTAAACAAATATTCCCTAGCCTTACAAGATCTAATTGAACATGTCGATAATCAGAAGCTGAAATGTATGTTAAAACGGATACGAATCAAATAGGGAAACTTTGCATAAAAAGAATCAAAATTTAGAAATGACAATATTTAAATTTTATTCTAAATTATTCAATTGTATCCAAAGTAAAACATCGAACAAATAATGAAAAGGACGTAGGGAGTAAACGACTTACAATTCCCAATAATAAGAGCAACTTGATTAATATAATCATTTCTTGCTAGGACATGTGATCTAACTACAAATTAGAATAATAATTTCAATTTTACAAATTTATTTTTTCTTTATTTTCCTCTTAAGCAAAACACACTTACATAAACAACAAAACCTAAATTTTTACAAATTGTAACATCGCATCGCTAGTCTTCAAAAATAAAATTAAAAATTAGCAAATCTAAACATATTGTAAAAATATGGTATCTTTGTCAGAACCAAATACAATAATACCTTTATTATTAATTTTTAAATATTTAGAAATAAGGAACTTAAGAAAATGAAGATAAGGAGTTAAATAAATCATTTTCCCCATCGAAACACAACTGTCATTTCATTTACTATATTACAATAAGTTCAAAAGGGGAATGCCACAATATTAGGGGTTGGTGGTCTTGTAATTCATTATTTACTTCTATAATAAACTTAAATGACTTCCTTCTATATTTGAGTAATCATCCAAAATATCAGCTGTAATTTTTGGTTAACTTCTACAAAATTGTCATATGCACTATTCTGTCAAATTTTATAGTGGTATCAAGATGATAAGTTTGAACATCATCAAGTAATATAAATAAAGAGTAATCTGTCGGAAAAAAAATACATTAGCAAGTTGCAAATTTGGATTAATAAAAA
Organism: Allium cepa; assembly: GCA_030765085.1. NCBI lineage: Eukaryota > Viridiplantae > Streptophyta > Magnoliopsida > Asparagales > Amaryllidaceae > Allium > Allium cepa. Next base: position 457,188,797 of record CM060940.1, on the reverse strand, counting down.
AATCAGTGCAAACAATTCAATTGGCAAAGTTGGAGAAGATATAACTTATTTAAACCTACAAGGTTCCTAATTGTGTTATGTGAGTATATAAAGATATATATCATCATTTTAAAATTTTGTTATTTCTTCCTATTACCTAATATCGGTACTTGAATACCTAAATGACACAAGACATAAAACTATTGTTTCATATTTTTGTTTCGCACGTGTGTGTATTACAAAATATTAGTCTTTTACAAACCGTTACTAACCTATACTATACTATTATTAGTAAGTTTGGTTTCTACGGCGCAGAAGCCCCCTTCAACTTTTTTGAGATTTTAAACTCATCATGCTTATTAGGTCCTTGTTGTAATGCAAATTAAACAAAACCACAATAATTATATGAATTTTTTATTATGTATATACGACTCATCAATATATTTTGTTTGTGCGGATATTAAATACATTCAGTACAAACACATTAGGAACTGACATACCTGATTGAATTAAGCATAGATAAAAATTAACGTACCTGACTATATTAAATGAAGACATCAAAATTTACCAAAATAGCCTCAGTGTGTGATTTGTTGCAAAACAAATAGGAAATGTCGACGGTAAATCTGATTTGCATAGTTTAAAATAGTAAGCAGGTAAATAGACAACGGTATATTGTAGTTGAAAGGAAATAGGTAGAAAAGTTCAAATTTTATATTATTAAATAAAAAACCTACATCCATTTGTAGTTCTATATAGCAGGAGCAGGTAGATTCTACAATTTAAGCTCCAGTATTGCATGCACACCCTTAAGCAAAAGTGGAAGTTGCAAGAACCAATGCAAAATTAAATTTTACAAATTATTGGCAAAAGGAGGTAAAGAATTAATCTGGGATATATGATTGAAATATTCTTGAAAACCTAAAATTTTATCCAAAATTTTATGAAATGCCATTTCAGTGGCAACCCTATATAAATAATTGCATGGATTATCTCCAAGTTTGTCCAAGTCATAGAATCCCAATTCTATAATATTCAGAATATTGTTCATAGTGCACTACTTAGTGGAGATAGTCTTACTGCATATATGTATGAGATTGAGTAATGTAGAAGAATTTGACAAATACAAAATAATTTATAATGCTCTTGTGGTGGCATCTGCTTCAGAATTTGTAATGTTACACCAAATCAGAATAGTAGTGAGGATAGATAATTGGAAAATTGATTGGATATTCAAGGTGATAATTGAATCTCATTGACATCATCATTGTTAACTTCCATACAGATTCATTCAAGTTTGTCAATTGTGGACAAAAGATTAGAGTTAGTTCATTATATGTTTATTTATTGATACTGGTTCTAACACATGAACTTATTCAAAATATAAGTTGATTTTACCATAGTTTTATATTTTTCGACAAATACGTCTATATTCTTTAAACCATCTTGGTTAAAAAATGTAACAAAAAGTCAAAAAGGATGTTTGTTATTCTTGTATAATATGGTGAATTCAATTAAAACTGTGATATGTCTTAGTACGTTGTCAAATTATTGCTGTCTAACTAAGGATTTGAGCCAAAATGATATGATGATTACTTTTACCATAGCAGCAGAGCATAAAGAATAAGCACATCAAAACTTTAAACAAAATCATCATCCCAACTCATAAGTGCATCATCTCATGGTTTCATTAACCTTAGAAAAAGCAGCAGCCTATTAAAAAGAACGACTTTTAAAAAGAAATTGTGATATCCAATTTGCGGAAAGAGACATCCAATTTTCTTCGTAGCGAGGAAGAAGCAAAAAAATAAAAAACTACGCGACTTCTAGAAAAAGAATAACTTACTACAAATTTTCAAATATTTCCCTGAAAATACATTAAGTACAACCTACTTCTTCTAAACCTTGCTCTCATACCCAATTTAAATTTGGAATTAAATAGGTTGGTGCAATTTAAGTTTCAATTTTCCCATACCCAATATTACGCCGCCATTTTTAAGACAACACCAGACCCACAAACAAATAGTTACATTGTATGAAGCACTACATTTTATGTAGGCAACACGTTTCTTATTTGCGTTAAGAATTCGTGAAACCCACAAACAAATAGGAAATCGTCAAATGTTTTATGAAATAAAGCAAGCGAAAACCATCTTGAAACTCATTTAACAAAGAGCGGCCAATATACTAACAAAAGCCGCAAGTGTAAACAATTTTTATACGGTTGTAAATCCATGAATATATATGTATGTATGTATGTATGTATGTATGTATGTATGTATGTATCTGTATGTTTATATATATATATATATATATATATATATATATATCCGTGTGTGTGTGTCTGTGTGTACTGCATGAAGTACTATTTTTTCTGTTGGTTGATCATTTACGTTAATGGTTCGGTATTTCGCAAACTAAACTATCAAATGTTATTTTGAGTAATCTTTTTAAACACTTTTTCTTTCATATTAAACTGAAAAGGTATATATTTTGGTGCAAAAGAAAGTGGCTTTTCTGAATTCCATAATATTTAATTGTTCAGATTTCTTTACTAATTGTTTCACTTTTTTACTTCACTGAAATATATCAATTCGTTTGATTTTAAATGTAACAATCTTCAAAGTGTAGGAGATTTTTCTCAATTATGAAAAAAAGGTCGTTGAGATGTTATGGCATTGTTGGGTTGTGCTATTGAATTCTTATTGCTTGTTTCAATTCAAACTCAATTAGATCTTTCATGTTTATAAAATGATGACACTTGGGCATGCACCAATATTAAAACCATTGCATATTTATTTATCACTCAATCTGCTCAACAGTCAATAAAAGTACTTATTTTTTACTTATAAATATTCATCTTATACGTATATCCAAATAAATAATATTGTTTATTTATTTGTAAACTTTCAATTTTTTTATGCCAGAAAAGTGTGATAATTGATGAATAGAGAAAATAATCACTAATAATCAAACTAATAACACATTGAAATGACCAATACCATTATCCTAATGGTTAGGCAATTCGACTTTGATACATTAATTTTCATAAATGTTCACACATATGACACAAATTATGGTGTTTTAGATAAAATGTAGACATTGTTCCGCCTATTACATATAGAAAGAGAAAAGCTCATGTTGAAAGAGATTTTAATTGTTGCCTAACAATACTAAAATTAGTGGAGCTGTATTTTCGCTTTGTGCATCCATTGAATTATGCAATATCATTTTCAAAAAAGGATTGTTGTTAATTAGAATTGTTTACTGATCACATTTTCAGTTAGACAAAAATTGTATGGGGTAAGACAAATCTTAATTCAAAAAATGATCATAAATTACCGGCGTTCATATATAAAGTCATAAAATGATGAATAATTGTAGTAAAACTCGTGTGGATGTTTGAATTCTAGCACAGCTAACATATTGCATTGAATGTCCATATAACATTAAAATTCACGTGGATCTTTGAATTGTAGCATATCTAACATATTGCATTGAACATCCATATAATCATAGACTGATGGTAATGTATGAAGGCCATGAAATTACCATTCATTCCACTTCAGTGTAAGGTATATAAATCCAGACATTATTTGTTTCATCAAATGTGATGTATATAAGTGCAGTTATTATTTTTCCTCTAAAGCTATAACATATAAAAAGATTTGCATCTTTCTACTTTATGTGAAATGGCCCTACCTCAAAAATCACACATCACATCGCTGTGACGACCCACAAATCTGTACCCTTTGAATCGACAATAATCCACACATGTCCGACCTAAAAAGCACAGACTGACAGAAAGTCAAGAGTAAAAAAAAAGAGAAGAAGAGAAGAGAAGAAAGAGAGAAGATAGAACAATACAGAATCTCACATCGCAGCGGATAATATATAATATCATATCAATGATCTTTACAGAACAGAAACTGTATATATATATACACATCAATCAAAGTTCAACAATCTATCAATAGCTATCTGCTTGAACAGCTATAATAACCTGTCCTCCCAATGGCTGATAATATAAACAACTAAGCACAGCGGATAATCAATAATCAAAACAGATACGCCTATACGAAATGAAGATCTCCAGCTCTCCTGTTGAAGCTCCAAAAGCACCAAAGCATAACCTGTAGATATGCTCGGTCTAACCCGAGCATTGAAAGGGAAGAACGCCCGGATCAGTTTGGTAAACCAGCATAAGAAACACACACAACTGAGTTTATTAAATTACCAAAACTTTTCCTTTATCAAAACAAAAGTATCTCGTAAGACAAGTCCACACACAATCATGGACATGTTTTTACCTTACGATTACAAAAACATAACATATCAAATCTCATGTGATATTATAGTAGTGTATATTGTATACAAATAATATTAATCATAGCCGAAATTGTTACATTGATTAAATTTCGGCATATAACCCAATTGGGTAATACAATCAAAATAGCAAGCACGTAGTGGAGTTTGGATTTCCATACAAATGACCAGGTGAAGGGACTACCTTCCGGCAGTACATCTCTAGAAGAATGTACCGAGAAACCATCACAAAGTTTCTCTACCAACACAAGACCGGCCCACCTCTATAACTAGATGGTACCGAATATGTCATCCTCCGGTCGTTACCGACCTTTACCGAGGGCCCTCTAGCATACAAACCACAATAATCAGATACACGACGTCATAGCGTGTAAAGATATATCTAGAAGAGGATGATCATATCCTACTTGGGAATGACCCACTTAGCCTTGCTGCATCTAACCCTGTTTTGATCATTTTCGGTTGATGAGGCTTGACGAGGTAACGATTACCTTTCATAATCACATATCACATCACTTTGAATGCCATACGGCCATTTTCGCTGACTACTAATTGTCTTCCACAAAAATACAACCCTTAAGCTCGTATGTCCCAAGGAGGGTGTTAAGCTAAGAGAAGTTGCCTTCTCTGCCACCACTGATGTACGTTTGTAAAAACCAATGAACGTAATCTATAGAAATGCAATGTCAGACGAACATCCATACAAGTTGTTTAGGAACAGGACAAACCGAAGGTACTTTCCGACCACATCCTGTCGGGAAATCCCTAGGATTAGTAGCGAATAGTCCTCGCATTGGATATTTCATAATGAAGAGACAACTGCTACTGGATGTATATTGGGATTTTAACCCTAAATGATTAACAAGCAGTCTCCCACTATGAAAATCCGAAATATCAATTTCATCACAAGCAAACTGCACAATCGTCGCATATACGTTGGTACGAAGTGGTTTTCAGATAAATTTGATCCCGGTCTCTCCGCACCAACAACGCAAAAGCATTTCTCAACCTCACACAGCAACTAAGTCTCATAGACTTATCACGTCTCCAACTTTCAACTTGCTATCCTTCGGGCCAAGAGGGAAGCTCGATAGATTGGAGTAATACTCCGCAATATACGAATCAACATTCTCAACACAAAGGATAATCAAGCCTACACAGAATGCTACGTACTAAGTGTACGACTAAATAGTTCCCACATCAAGTCGAGGAACTAAAATTTTGGCCAAGTTTGATAGTTGGTTATTTAACTATCAAAACAAACAAAACAAATATTTAGCATCATATACAATCATTGGGCCTTTTAATTAATCTTTTATTAATTAAACCATTTGCCAAATATTCACTTCAATTTATCTTTAAAAGATATAATCTCAAATCCATTTCAACTTCTATATTGGAAAATATTTCCAAATACTTATTTAATAATAAGTAGTTCACAATTCAATTATTTTCATCACTTAGAAAATATTATATATACTTAAATCAGGATTAAGTATATATTTTATTCTATAAGGAAAAGATTCTTTTAAACATCTTTTATTTGGGTCAAAACGAATGTTGCGTAAAACATCGTTACGACAACCCAAAACCAATAGTATAGGGATTCAAAAATAAGATGGATATATAAATCCCCATATTATACAAAACATTTCCTTTCGAAAATCATTTACTATAATAACAGTATTATAGTCCATCATTTCCTTACTTCTCGAAAACGTCTATTTCAATAATGAATGTTGAAATCTATGGTTTCGATCCTTAACACATTTCAATACATCTTTAAACCATTTAAATCCATTTAAAATATCACTTCCTAAAACATTTATTTGATATATTATTCACTATCCAAAATCGTGAATATAATTCATTTACCAAATTAAAGCTTCTACACATTTAATTCAGAATTATCCACTGTCCAAAATCGTGGATATAAATCTCTAACCAAATTCAACACTTCTACATATTTAATTAAAGGATTATCCATTGTCCAAAATCGTGGATTTATCTCCTATAATAAACTTCTATATTTAACTTATCAAATTTATTTGATTATGGATTTATCAAATAATGTTTATAAATTCCTTTTATATTTTAAAAACTTCCATTTATTTCATTTATATTCCAAAAATCCAAATTATAAGTTAATTACTTATAATTCTCTTATTTTACAAATTCATTATTTATAACTTCACAAATTATAGATCTTATTCACTTGTAAAATCCATTATAAATTCTTTTTAACACTTATAAAATTCCTTTACAATTTCATCACTTTGATTTATAAAAATTCAATTTTATAAATCTTATATATAAACCATTTATAATAAATTAAAAACCAAAATTTATACTACTTTACAAAATAGTTAACTTCCTATTTCAAAAATCATATTCTTATTACATTTCCCAAAAATCAATAAAAATTATAACATTTATTTATTAAAAATAAATAAATTCTTAACGATTCAAAAATTCAATAAAACAATTTATTTCCAAATCACTTTTAAAATTCTTTTAAATTCGAAATCGTTACTTAAACATTTTAAAATTTTCAAAATATGGCCCAATGCTCCAACAGCAATAAATACATAAATCACGGCATCCATAACATCATATATCATATGATAACAGCATATATAACAATATCTGTAAATAAATCAATACTGGTGAGGAATCCGCTCATACACGGGAACGTATAGGGTCATCTGCTCCACTAGGCAGGTATATATCCAAATATCAATCAATATACCATATATCATCCAACAATCATCAATCGTCATCAATAAATTTATTTCTCACTTATATAAAAATATCAATGAGTCAGAAAGAGTGAGTTTTACTCACATTGCGTCCAATAGCAGTTGTAGTGTTTTATTCCAAATAAAATTAAACGACCATTTAATTTTATCCAAAATTCACACTAACTTCAATCAACTCTAAACCAGCTTCATCGCGTAGTGTTCGTCTATACGAACCCAATGCAATTCGTTTCGTATGAAACGAACCTCGTATCAAAAAGTTATGTAGTTTAGAAGTTTGTACTAATTATAATATATATAATTTCACAATTTTTATTTAATTTTAAACCCTACATCTCATATCGGCCATTCGATCTGAAGCTTCAAAATCTGGCCCGTGCGTAGCTTCTTCCCCCATGCGACAATGCCCAGGCCGAACAAACCCACTAGCTGCCTCTACCCACCAATTATCGAGCCTCCATCGTTCATCTATACGTCGATCAGCTAGCACCAAGTCGAAGCCCATCATCGACTCCACATACGGTGGCGAGCAAGTGAAGCTCGGTCTTCATCTCGGCATAGAAAACCGAACCCAAACGCACGACCTCGTGTGCCTTTTTTCCCTTGATCGTTACCGACCTTTACCGAGGGCCCTCTAGCATACAAACCACAATAATCAAATACATGGCGTCATAGTGTGTAAAGATATATCTGGAAGAGGATGATCATATCCTACTTGGGAATGACCCACTTAGCCTTGCTGCATCTAACCCTGTTTTGGCCATTTCCGGTCGATGAGGTTTGACGAGGTAACGATTACCTTTCACAATCACATATCACATCACTTTGAATGCCACACGGCCATTTCCGTTGACTACTAATTGTCTTCCACAAAAATACAACCCTTAAGCTCGTATGTCTCAAGGAGGATGTTAAGCTAAGAGAATTTGCCTTCTCCGCCAACAATGATGTACGTTTGTAAAAACCAATGTACGTAATCTATAGAAATGCAATGTCAGACAAACATCCATACAAGTTGTTCAGGAACAGGACAAACCGAAGGTACTTTCCTACCATATACTGTCAGGAAATTTCTAGGATTAGTAGCGAATAGCCCTTGCATTGGATATTTCATAATGAAGAGACCACTGATACTGGATGTATATTAGGATTTTAACCCCAAACGATCAACAAGCGGTCCCCCACTATGAAAATCCGAAATATCAATTTCATCACAAGCAACCTGCACAATCGTCGCATATACGTTGGTTTGAAGTGTTTTCAGATAAATCTGATCCCGGTCTCTTCGCACCAACAACGCAAAAGCGTTTCTAAACCTCACATAGCAACTAAGTCTCATAGACTTATCACGTCTCCAACTTTCAACTTGTTATCCTTCGGGCCAAGAAGGAATCTCGATAGATTGGAGTAATACTCTGCACTATACGAATCAACGTCTTCAACACAAAGGATAATCAAGCCTACACAGAATGCTACGTACTAAGTGTACGACTAAATAGTTCCCACATCAAGTCGAGGAACTAAAATTTTGGCCAAGTTTGATGGTCGGTTATTTAACTATCAGAACAAATAAACAAATATTTAGCATCATATACAATCATTGGGCCTTTTAATTAATCTTTTATTAATTAAACCATTTGCCAAATATTCACTTAAATTTATCTTTAAAAAGATATAATCTCAAAACCATTTCAACTTCTATATTGGAAAACATTTCCAAATACATATTTAATAATAAGTAATTCACAATTAAATTATTTTCATCACTTAGAAAATATTATGTATACTTAAATCAGGATTAAGTATATATTTTATTCTATAAGGAAAAGATTCTTTTAAACATCTTTTATTTGGGTCAAAACGAATGTTGCGTAATACATCGTTACAACAACCCAAAATTAATAGTATAGGGATTCAAAAATAAGATAAATATATAATCCCAATACTGTACAAAACATTTCCTTTCGAAAATCGTTTACTGTAACAACAGTTTTATAGTCCATCATTTCCTTACTTCTTGAAAACGTCTATTTCAACAATGAATGTTGAAATCTATGGTTTCGGTCCTTAACACATTTCAATACATCTTTGAACCATTTAAATCCATTTAAAATATCACTCCCTAAAACATTTATTTGATATATTATTCACTGTCCTAAATCGTGAATATAATTCATTTACCAAATTAAAGCGTCTGCACACTTAATTCAGAATTATCCACTGTCCAAAATTGTGGATATAAATCTCTAACCAAATACAACACTTCTAAATATTTAATTAGAGGATTATCCACTGTCCAAAATCTTGGATTTGCCTCCTTTAATAAACTTCTATATTTAACTTATCAAATTTATTTGATTACGGATTTATAAAACAATGTTTATAAATTCCTTTTATATTTTAAAAACTTCCATTTATTTCATTTATATGCCAAAAATCCATATTATAAGTTAATTACTTATAATTCTCTTATTTTACAAATTCATTATTTATAACTTCACAAATTATAGATCTTATTTACTTGTTAAATCCATTATAAAAAAAATTAACACTTATAAAATTCCTTTACAATTTCATCACTTTGATTTATAAAAATTCAATTTTATAAATCTGGTAAATAAACCATTTATAATAAATCAAAAACCACAATTTATACAATTTTACAAAATAGTTAACTTCCTATTTCAAAAATCATATTCTTATTACATTTCCCAATAATCATAATTTATATAACAATAAAAATTATAACATTTATTGATCCAAAATGAATAAATTCTTAACGATTCAAAAATTGAATAAAACATTTATTTTCAAAATCACTTTTAAAATTCTTTTAAATTCGAAATCGTTACTTTAACATTTTAAAATTTCCAAAATATGGCCCAATGCTGCAACAGCACTAAATACATCAATCACGGCATCCATAACATCATATATCATATGATAACAGAATATATAACAATATCTGTAAATAAATCAATACTGGTGAGGAATCCAGTTGAATCCCTCCAACCTATGACCTGCAACAAATATACATATTAGAATATGTGTACAATGTCCGCTTCAAGGCAGACGCGTGTAAAAAGGGTTATCCGCTCATACACGGAAACGTATATGGTCATCTGCTACACTAGGCAGGTATATATCCAAATATCAATCAATATATCATATATCATCCAAATAATCATCAATCATCATAAATAAATTTATTTCTCACTTATATAAAAATATCAATGATTAAGAAAGAGTGAGTTGTACTCACATTGCGTCCAATAGCAGTTGAAGTGTTTTATTGCAAATAAAATTAAACGACCGTTTAATTTTATCTAAAATTCACACTAGCTCCAATCAACTCCAAACCAGCTCTATCGCGTAGTGTTTTTCCACACGAACCCAACGCAATTTTTTCGTACGAAACGGACCTCGTATCAATAATTTATGTAGTTTAGAAGTTTGTACGAATTATAATATATATAATTTCACAATTTTTATTTATTTTTAAACCCTGCATCTCATATCGGTCGTTCGATCTGAAGCTTTAAAATCTGGCCCGTGTGCAGCTTCTTCCCCCACGCAACAATGCCCAGGTCGAACAAACCCACTAGCCGCCTCTACCCTTCAATTATCAAGCCTCCATCGTTCATCTAACGTCGATCGGCTAGCACCAAGTCGAAGCCCATCGTCGACTCCACGTACGATGGTGAGCAAGTGAAGCTCGGTCTTCATCTCGGCATAGAAAACCAAACCCAAACACACGACTTCACGTGCCTTTTTCCCCTTGATTGTTGCGTCGTTTTAGATCGTAGCCGTTGGATATGAAGTACTCGGTGTGCTCTACAATTTACTAGTTGGAAGTTATTCGAATTAATGCGTAGATTTGAAGAAAAACGAGGAGGAAGAGGATGCATTTTCGGCCATAGAAATGAAGCCGGTGGCTAGCCCTAACTAGCTAGGGTTTAGTGTAAAATGAAGATAATCAAATCCTTTTATAGAAAAATTACGCGACACTATTCATCCTGAATTTTTCTGAACTCCAAACGAAGCGTGCCGCCTGGTGTTTATGATGTTTTATCCATATTCCGAATGCAATGGAGTATATATCAGGAGCCAATTCGATCGTATTTGGAAGATAGGTTTTCGAATCGGCTATTTTAAATTTAAAATTCACTTAAACAGATTTCTACGCGTTTTAGCTTGCCCCGGACAAACCGTAAATCCGATTGACATGAAATTTAACATCTTACAAAAATATAACATTACAGATCTGATGAAACTAGTTTCGTCGAGATCTGAGACTGTTTGAAAAATGGCTATTCTTACTCGTCAATTAAATATTAAAATATTCAATTTTAACAAATTAACTTTTAATTCAATTCAAAAGTCCTCTAACATCATTCTAATTCAAATATGATTTAATTCTACTTTATAAATCATTTTTATTCATATTAAATCCAATTTTCAATTATTTTTTCAATTTCAAATATTAAATTAACAATTTAATTATCCAATTAAATCACTATATTCAAAATATTATTTATTCAGCTTATAAACTTAACTTGTGTGTATTTAAAATCAATTAAATATACGAATTTCAAATGACCGAAATTCTGGGTCGTTAGAATTGCAATAGTGTCATTTGCACTACAAAGGGATCAGACTCAATGTTTAAAAAAAACATTTAACCAAAGCAAGGTGATATTCATGAATTTATAAATAGCAAATACCAAAGAGCAAGCCAACAATGCTTGATTATTATGATCAAACAGGGAAGGGACAATGATATTAGAGATAAATAAATAATGAATGAGACAAAAAGGTTTTTTTTTAAAAGACAATTATGATCAAACTTCAAAATGAGTATTATTTATTTGACAAAAACTTTGAATACATATAAAACTTTTTGTCACCAATCTTCATACTCATGTAGTATTCATAGAAAGAAAATAAATACATAGAAAAATGACATGGTTAGTAAATTGTTGCGCTCAAAACCGCTTAAAACGCCCTAAAAGTGAAATTAGGGTCCATGACTTTTAAAAACTGAAAATTTTCATAAGCGTCAAATCATGCTTTTCTTATGAAAAGTAGAAATGTGATGATAAGAAGACAAACCTTCAAATTTTCAAAGAGGTCGGACTGAAACAACAAATTAGGATGATAGATCTGAAACCAAAGCTTTGAAAAGAAGATCTGTCGGCAATAGTGAGGATCCCTTAACTGCGAGACTAGATAAAAAATTTAATCGAGGCATGAAATCGATGATCAAAACCGAGGACTGAAGAGATGAAACTAAGGATGATGGAAGATCTAAGGGGATCACTAGATAGGAATCGAAATACAAATGGAAGGCTTGCAAAGATGCGGAGATCGGAAGTGGTAGGGGCCGGTGATGGTCGTTGGAGGAGAGGATGTATGGGCAAAGGCAAAAATTAGGAGCATAACAATATTAGTTTGGAGGATAAGGAAGGGTAAAAATATGTATTAAAAGAGAAGAACAGGTGTGACTGTTCATTTTAAAATTCGTGAGAGAGCCTCTAAGCTATTGAAACCAAACTTGGTATTTATAATATAGTATAGATTTACTTATAACATTATAAATTCTAACTGAGTGCTCTACTTGAAAAAAGTACGACTCTTTTTTTGTTTGTTAAAATACATTGTTAAAATAACTAGATAATCTTTTAAATAATACTATCAGAATAAAAGATGTATGAAATGCAGTTTAAATAGGGAAATTCTACATAGAAACAAAATAATGGCACATGATTTGATACAGTTAATCTTAGAGTATGTTCACGGAAAAACTTAACGGGAGGTTAGAGGCCTTGGCATTATGGACAAAAATTGATTAGATGTTGGGTATGAAGTAATGTAAAAGTGGTTTAATTTTTATTTGTAATAGATAATTAATGATTAATGATTAATGTTTAATTTTAAATAATTAATAATTTATATTGAATAGTTAATATTTAATATTTTAAAGTCTACTTCAACTTCAACTACAAATTTAAACAAACTTCAAATTCACTTCAAATTCTAATATAAATTTCAACTACAAATTTAACGGCGTCCTCGCAATATATCAATTCTGTTTTAATCGACTCGCGTGCCACATCATCAGTACGTAATGTTTTCGTCCTTCTTTGAAATTTTTTATCAATTTTACCAACCAACAACCAACTTTGGAATGGACGTAAGATTTACAAGGTATTTATTAGGTCGAAAATCATGCCCATTCTGTAGAGGGTTGTTACATTTCCGTCCCACTTTGAAAATTCTTATCAAAGGATAAGTTTGCAGTCTTAGTAGTGCTACGTTGTCCCAATTTTATGCATCGTTTATGACAAGCCAAAGTTTCAGCCAATTTACAATGGTTTGTTACAGAGTTTCACGGTCTTTACAAGAATTGGAAGACCCGAAGTACGTACTTCTTTCCATCATTTCTAGAATTTTGTTGACATTTTTATAAAATATATGCTATGAGCACCTTCAATTTGAACGAGCAGCGGAATGGACGATAGAAGAATAATGAACCGAAGAAGTATTGTCCACATCAATATTAAGATTGACATTGAGGTCTGATTGAGCAAATTCATCTGGTAGAGAAAATAGAAAGGACTAGAAGGGTGGGAGCCTAAAGATCATTCGATTGTGAATGTATGAGTTCATCTTTCTTAACGTTCTTTATAGTGAGAAGTAGTGGCATGAAAATTAGTTTGCACTTTATCCTCGATTTCAGCAACATGCAATTCAACTCGAGTTGAGAGGATGACGTATTTTTCGATGGTGGCATTTTTGAATATTTGCTTCAAATATTTCTGACCAAGTATAGGTGCATCTCTCCATTCAGAAGTACACTACAAACGTCCTAAAAAATAAACAGATTTTTACACAAGTGGTAGCAAAAATTATTTTAAAAGAAGAAGGTGAAACACCTTCGCTCGATTCGAGTACCAGTTGTCGCCAGCAATAGTGTTTCTTTGATAATCGTTGCCCGCTTTAATTTTGTTTCGTAACTTCTTCCACTTTACGAAGTCATTGCGATTGCTATAGTGTTTGTTTTTTACGGCCGTTGCATTTAGCAGTTAAGAAGTCTTTTTACACGAGTTAAATTTACTGTACCTTCCTCATGAGTTTACTGGTCTGCCGGGTTCTACTGGGTTTTGAAAAAAAAAAAAAAAACTTTCTGCATTGTCGCTCAATTTTACAGCGGGAAAACTTTTACCTTATAAACCCAGGCAAAACCGAACGTAAATCCAGGTAAACATTTTTTCTTTAGCGTTTTAATTAATGTCCATGAACAGACCCTGGCGATTAGTTGTTCGTTCGTCTTTCCAAAACGTCTAGCAATCGGAATTTACAGTGTTATTTTATGTTCAAGGTGCCGCTCCCGTTTGAATATTCAACAACAAATGAATATTCAGAATCCGGCCCACATAATAATGTTTTTTATTCACCGTCTGTCGCCTTGAAGCATCGCGTGCATCTGCAGACTATTCGTGGTGACGCAAGCGTGATTGCATGAGCATCGTGAATTGTGATGGCATACGAAAGGCCAGTTTATATAAATTATAATGACATTTTAGCTTTGGTTGGTCATATTATTCGCTGCTAGTGGTTGCTGTTTACTTGTTAGGTGATCGTTTACATATTGCTAATTCAATAATTACTTTCTCTTGCCATCTGCGTACTTTTATAATCCACCTTTCATTTGTCGAATTAATTATCGACAGATCGATTCGATTCCTTAGAATAAGTTTATTTGTAAATAATTGTATTTTCCTGTTTTGTGGGGGCTCTTTTTTGTGTTTACGGTTAGTTCAAGTCTTTTTCTATTTTGTTTATACACACGGCATACCAGGAAGATAGGCCCAACCACAAACTTAAAAAAAAGTTTAACCCGAAGAACAACAAGTTATGTTTTAGGCCGAAGAAAAAGCTAAATATAATGCTACCGATAACTAAAAACTGATACCGATAACTAAAAGCTGATACCCAAAGAAAATTGTCAGTTAGACAAAAATATCTAAGGTCTGTCCTTAAGGTTAAAATGCTGAGAAATTTTGTTCTTCACAATAATTTTCTGCATTTTATATAATGTAAAAGTTTAATATAATACTAATTATAACTAGCATTTGTCCTTCAGCCTAAAAATGAAACTAGGTGTCCATCATTCTAAATTTTTTTTCAAAGTTTGTTATTTTTTCTAATTCTCTCAAAACGTGAAATTTGCGAAGTTGGCTTGTCGATTTTTTTTGTTTCTCAAAATAGTAATTTGTTTTGACCAATTCATGTCTCAATTCCAATCTCAATTCAAGTCCAAAATTAAACGAATACAAATTATGGTATTTGTACAATATTCACACTGGTGATTTTGAGCAGTCTGAATTTGAAGTTGTAGTTCTGTGTTATTTGTTCCTTCCTGTCACCAGGTGAAAAAGTGTTGAATAAAGAACTCATGTCTTAATCTCGCTGCACATACAAACAGTTAGTACACAATTAGCAACATTTTGTGAAATAGAAGCTACAGTGCAAATCTGAGCATACGCATAAAAATCAAATCATGATATATAAAGTTATGTTTACTCTAGATTTTATTTGCATGTCAGTTCAATCCCAAATGTCACTTAAAAGCATCTCCAGCGGCACGTTACTCCGAATGAACATCTTGTTTACGATTCAAGTGGATTTAATCGTCCATTTAATAAACATAGATCGAATCTATTACATAAAGTTCAAGTGTTTTGGTTTAACTTTTAGATGCCTATTAATTAACCAATTAAATTTCAACGTCCTTAAATCAATAGGTAGTGCAGATAAAACCGAATTAATGAGAATTATCCTACCTGCTCTCGATAAGTATTTATCATTCCACTTGGACAGTCTTTTGTTAATTTTATCTATTATAATCATCCAATTATCGTGCTTTAGTTTTGGTGGTCAAATTAAGAAACCTAAATATTCTTAAGAGAATTTCATCATTTTACAATTTAATGTGCAAGCAATTTGATTTTCTAAGTTATTTATATCATTTAAAACTAGTCGGAGCTTTTATCAAAGCTAATCTTTAAACCATTTAATACTTCCAAACTATATAAAATGAATTTAAGAGCAATTATATGTTTAGGTAAATGGGACATAAAGATCATAGTATCATCTGCAAATCAGAGAACAGAAACATCATTATTAGTGATATCATTTCTTATAATATCTATAATCCTATTATTAGTGGCCAATTTGATAATTTTAGAAAATACATTGGCAGCTAGATTAAACAATAAATTTTGACAAAGGATCACTTTGTCTAAGTTCACGTTTCGAGTGAATTTTATTTTCCAATATATCATTAACCATAATGCTTGAATTACCAGTTTTAAGTAAGGACATAATCTATCCTAATCATCTAGCACTAAAATCCTTACCCACTAGTAAATCTTTAAGAAAAACCCAATCAATTGAATCAAAAGCCTTAGCAAAATAAAGTTTTAATAGCGTGCAAGTGGTATTTTTTTACAACAGTAATTAATATATCCTTGAACTACTGTGACACCATCTGTGATATTTCTACCCTTAATAAATGTTGTTTAAGCATTAGCGATTGACTTATTTATTTTAGCATTTAGCCTATTTGCCAAAACCATGAAAATATTTTAAAAGAACGGTTTAATAAGCAAATAGGTTTGAAATCTTTTAATTGGTTAGCACCTATTTTCTTATGTAATAAAATTATATTTGAGAAATTAAGCCTATCCAACTGTAATGAACCATCATAAAATTCATTGAACATTTCAATTATATCATATTTCAAAATAGTCCAAAATGTTTTATAGAATATCATAAAAAATCTACCCGGACCCGGAGCTTTATCATTAGGTGTATCATTTATAGCCTTCCAAATTTCCTCCTCCGAAAATGGATCGTCTAATCCTGATAGACCAACCATGGAGTCTTTATGTAAAGCATATCCCACTGAGGTCTAAATTTATGTCATTTTGTAGTTCTAAAAATTTATGTATAGTAATTTGTAAATTCTTTGTTTAGTTCTATTTGGCCAAAAATCTCAATATTGTAAATTAAAATGGAGTGAATGGTATAACTGCGTTTCCTATTAGTAGCTACTTTATGGAAAAAATTAGTATTCAAATCTTCATTAATCCATTGGACCCTAGATCTCTATTTCCATATTTTTTCATCTTGTAAAATAATTTTATCTAAATCTTATTTTAGATTTGAGAGAACATTTTTTATGGAATACTCAAATGCCTTGATTCTTCTATTTTATTTAAATTTAAGATCTCATTTATTAATTATTCCTTTTTAACTCTAATATTACCAAAAATATTTTTATTCCATCTCTTAAGAAATAATCTTAGGTCTCTAAGTTTACTTACCCACACTTTGGTTATGTTTCAAGGAAACTTGTAATTATAATTATTCATAGAAAGCCATTTCTTAGCAACTAAATCTTTAAAATTATTCTCTAACAACCACATATTTTCAAGTCTAAAAATTTAAATTCCAATATAATATTAGTGAATAATTGGGTAATGATCGGAATAAACACTAGGAAGACCCACAACCTTACAAGAGGAAAATTTGTTTTCAAATTCATCGCTAATAAAAAATCTGTCCAAAAGTGTCATCGAGAGATCTTCTATAGTATGACATCCCAAATATGGAGGCTCAAATCTAACCGCTACAGATGCTACAGTCATCCATAGTATTAACTTTCGGTGACCAAATATGGTAACGTTAATGGTATCCACAATATCAAAAGTGTAGGATCTAGATTAACCCTAGAGGGGGGGTGAATAGGGTTATAGCAAATTTTCTTGATTTAAAACTCAGAAATAAACTGCAGAAATAAATATGCTGAAAAGTAAATCACACACAAAATTTACCCAGCTTCGGCAACCCCTGCCTACTGCTGCATTCACAGATTTCTATTAGAATTAAACAGTATCACGCTTACAACAACTCTATTAGACTCGCAGACCCTTTTGCTCCCGCTCACAAACACTCTACTAGACTCGCACACCCTGCTCCCGCCTATAGAGTTTCGCTCACTCGCAAACACTGCTCCCGCCTATAGAGCTTTGCAAACTCGCACGCTCTGCTCACTGAACTAATTCAAAATAGACAATCTGACACTACCTAATATCTAGGTGGTGATTTACAGATTCTTCGTTTTAGAAAGTAAAATAAAAACAATTAAAACAGTAATTAAGAAAATAAATAAAACAACCCTAATAAAATAAAACAAAAAAACAAAAACCCCTTTTTTCTTTTTATATGAATAAGGCCGGCCCTATTTTCTTCAGCCCGTCACTTTTGTTTTTCGTTCGTGAAAAAGAAAATGGCCGCTCCTCTTCTGTTCCTCTTTGCGATTTAGGGCTTCTGTAAATTGTCTTTTCCTCCTTGCGATTCAAACAGGGTTGTGCAAATTGAAGTCGCCACTTGATATGATTCGTTAGTAGGTTTCGTTGCTCTTCGATTTGTTCACGGCTTTTCAATTTGGATTGAGTTCGTTCTGATTCTCTGGTATGTGTTGTTTCCTTTTGCTTTTCTGGTTTTTGGATTGTTCGAACTCGATGATCAAATTTGCCGATGATGATTTTCTTATATAGGGTTCGTAACCCTAGATTTGCGTTCGTATAATTATTTTTGAATTTGTCAACTGATTATTTTGGCCATTGATTTTCGCTTGTATGTTCATGATGATTTCTGACTTCTTCAAATCACTTGAACAACACGGTTGCGAATTTATGTGTTGACCACGGCTTTAAATTGATTTCGTGATTTGTGATATTTGACTTTGTCAATTTCGTATATTTTCGATTGTTTACACATGAATTTCCTCGTTGCCACTGCAGAAACTACTGCTTCAACTTGTCACTGCATTTGGTTTTGTTGTTGATCTTCATGTGTTGGTTACTAATGCATACATGATCTGTGTACACTCTTTGTTCTTGCATCTTCACCTGGTTGTTCCCTATACTTGTGTTTCTGGTCTGTATCATGATTGAACATAGCATTCATATTTTTGTTGGATACTTAGAACTGTTGACAACAATTCGACTTCGACTTGGTCTTTGGGCATTGCATTACTTCATGTATGCTGAGCTCTGGTCATTTGCACTTGCACACTCCAGCATTCCATTTCACCTCTGACCTGTTGGTTCATTGTGATGTTCATTTTCATTGTTGCCTTGTTGACTGTGTTGTTGCATTGTATTCTGGTCAGTGGTGCTTTGAGTCAGTGCTTCACCATACTTGTTGTTGCAGTATTCTGGTCAGTGGTGCTTTGTCTCGACTTTATTGGTGCATTGTTGCTGTAGCTTTTTGAAGCTTGAGTTTCTGGTCTTGATACTTGCAGTTGTATCACTTGATATTCATTCCTGTTGTTTGCAACTGTGTTGCACTTGCTTTTGATGTAGCTGATGGTCTTTGTGGTCACTTGTGCAGTTTGGTCTTGCTGTTTGTCGAGTTGCATTATGTTGGCCGGGCTTTGATCAGTTGCATTGTTCATGTCATGTTCTCTGTTCATTGTTCATTGCACTGTGTTGCATTACAATCATTACTTCCTGTTCCCTTCATGTAGCTTGTTCTTTACTGCCTCTATTATGTATGCATTTGCATACTGCTGTTGTTTGAATATTGTTGGATGCCATCTTCATGTACTCGATATTGTGGCATGTTTGTGGCTGAACTTGTATGCATCATATATGCACTGTGCACTAACTTGAGTCTGGTTCTTCACTTGGAATTGCACTTCCTGTTTGCTGTCATGTTCTTGTGCTAGAGCTCTTTGCATGCTTCATGTGTGCATTTGAGTTGTTTGTGTCAGTTGCTTGTAGTCTTCGCCATGTTGCAGTTTGTAGCTTTCATGCATTTTCTTTGACATGATTTACTTCACCTGTACTTGGTTATTTGTGTAGTCTTCGAGTATGTTGCCACTGTGTCGTTGTGCACTTTTGTGCTTTGCCCCATTCACTGTTGCTGTTTGGTCATTTTGTACTTCTCTTATGTACACTTGCACCTGTACTTTGACTGTTTGCAACTTGACACTGTTGTACACTTGCTCTTGTTGGCTGCGCATACGAGTTGGCGAGGCAGTGCACACGTGTATGAATGTACACGTGTGTATTGCAGCCACTTATGGTTACCTGTCCCTGTAATATCTATCAAGTGTATATATCGGCGTTCACGGCCTTGTGGCATATACAGTAATATACTGTGTATGTCACAAGTTGTTCGTGTATGATGAATTCAAATTTAAATGATGACGAACAACCCAAATAACTGAGACAAATATTATTTTCAAAAACCATATTTTATTTTTGAATTGCAAAAATATTTCTTTTTCAATTTTACTGCGTTAGTTTATATTTTTGCAGATTGCTCAGATGCTGGATTCAAACCGGAATGCAGTTGAAGACAAAAATACGAGTGTGAGTGATATGTAGTGAGGTTATCAATGTAAAAATATTTGTGATGTAATCGTGATGTAATCAGAAATGTATATGTATAGTGAGAGCATGAATTTGTACTATTCAAGTTTGTAATAAATATTCGTTTGAATAAAATATTCGTTTGAATTCAAAAACTGTGTAACTTGTTCTGTTTGAATTCAAATTCAAACTCTGTGTAATTTATTTTATTCAACAGATATTTATTTAACCAAATACATACTATACAAAATATTTGTTTGAATAAAATTTCTGTTTGAATTCAAAATCTGTTTAACTTGTTTTGTTTGAATTCAAATTCAAATTCTGTGAAATTTAATTTTATTCAACAAATATTTATTTAAACTATGAAAAATAAAATAGTACATTACCAAATACATTTATATGAATGTATATATGTTTATTATCATCAAACAAAAATCATATAGCGCAAAGCGCATATTCAACAATCTCCCCCTTTTAATGATAACAAACATATATTTAAGATTTTGAATATATTAAATGTATTTGATAATTTCATTTGCTCCCCCTATTTGAATGCTTCCTTTATATGTGATACTCCCCCTACATATATGGCTCCCCCTACATATATGCATACAAATAAAAATATGTAAATGAGCCTATATGCAAATTGAAAGTTATTTGACCTTTGTTTGATTCTATTTGACACCTTTGCTTGATTCTATTTGATAAAATCTTAACTTTTCTCTCCCCCTTTTGTTATCAGCAAAAGAATAACAGTGTTATAAAAATAGGGATGAAGTGATAGACATGAATCAAACATTTAACTCAATTAAATATAAATATCAAATTTCAATAAAACTCAAACAAAAATCATAATTACCCTTGTCAAACGCATATTCCACTTTCAGAAGTGATGGAGATAGAATCATCAAAAATTCATATAGATATGTCTATTTGTGGTATATTTATTTCTGGAAATTTGAATATCTACTAACCATGCATAACCGTTAGGAATTTTAAATGAGATTAGTAGTATTCCAATTTAATTTAAAAATGAAATCAAGTATCTTCTAACCACGCATGACCGTGAGGACTTTTAAATGGGATTAGGATCAACTTGTCTATTAAATCAATTATTTTTAATATGCGTTCCATACATGCATAACCGTGAGGACTTTTAAATGAGCATGGAAGCACATAATCAAAAATCCAAGTAATTCACCCATGCATGACCGTGAGGACTTTTAAATGAGAGTGAATACTTTGGATATTTATTTTTAATTGCTGAATATAAGAAATTGAAGCACAAATAATTTCCTTCACCGATTTAAAGATATTGAAGAACAAATGATTTCCTTTGTAAACTACCACAAATTTACATATTAAATATGATTTTGATGAGTGATGTTCGATAGAAAGATGATAGAAATAGAAATGGTCATGGAATTATTATCCAACAAAAAGTTTTTATAACTCTTGTTATGAAATTCTAAAGAAATTTTTAATTATACTTTCTCGAGTTATAATATATGATAAATACCAACACTTATCTCTTTTTCAATCACTATTTATCTTTTCGATAATCAAAGGGAGTCAGATTAGTCAAACTTGTCATTTAAAATCAAATTAAAAATTATAAAATCAATTTTTCAAAAATAATTAAGCTGTAAATATGGTCAAACATGATTTCTTGAGGGGAGTTTTATAAGAAAATTTTCTGCTATTTGAAAATTATTTCAAGTGAAAAATATGCAGATATTTTCTTTTTTAAAAAAACGATGCAGCAAATAAATGTTTCACAAATTAATCACGTTACACTAATAATTTTTCTATCAACTATATTACCAGTGTAATCCGCATCTGAATTTAAATTTCACTCAATATTCACTTGTTGAATCAAACCATGAGATGTGCACCAAAAATTTCAAAACATCATTGTTTTGAATTTTGAATTTAAGCCGTGTTAACACTCAAAATAAATATCATGATGATAAATTCAGAAACCAGAGGATAAACAATTATTTTCATGAGTAATCAACAGTCAATCAACATCATAATTATTTCAAAAACAATTTCTTAAAATCCTTTTTCTCATGAATTTGAAATCGTGCAAATTTACAAGCAGTGATCAAAATGTCAGAACCAATATATCTACGTGTAGCATGAGTAACCAGCATTTGACTGAACAAATTTATATAAATTAGTTCAAAAATTTAAAATCTGGTTGGTCATCAATTAAGCACAAATTAATGTCATAAATAAGAACAAGTCAAAAAATCATATCAATTAAGTCCGAATCAGTCAACCATCATAATTACTCCAAGTAATTCTATTTAAAGATGGTTAGTCATTATTTTATTTTTATTTTAAAAAATCATAGCATCAAAATCATCATCTTTTGTTCATCTCAATATTGGCTGATTTTAATTTAGAGTATGGTGCAGATAATCACATTTAAAAAACAATTACCTGTTTTACCTTTACGATAATTTTTCGTGATTGCCCATTGTGATTCTGTCACCTTTATACTAGGCTAAGGAACTTTGTTTTGTCGCCCGTTGTGCTTCTGGAACAGCCGAAATCCAGAGAACACTGTTGTTGTTCCTTAGCCTGCCACCACACCTACACGATAAAAGATTTATGTGACCTATTTGTTTTTATAGGTCCATTGTTGTTAGTGGCAGAATATGAAAAATATGTTTTTGGAGACTCAAAACTATTTATACATGTTCCTTTTGGCACCCAAACTTGTTTGACTTTCAAAGATTTTATATTTGTGCCTTTTGGAACCCAAATTGGTATAGTTTTCACGTGTTTGGGTCTATACCAACAATTATTTGGATTGTGTCCAAATTCTCTACAAAACGTGCTCATTAAATTGACTTGATTAAATTTTGTGTTCCTATGACTATGATTTTCAACCTGATTTCCAATTATTTCAGATCGAGCAGCACTTTTACCTTTATCATCATCTTGTGATTTTCCAAAACCTAGTCCTTTTCTATTGTTAGCAAAAATTTGATTTCCCAATAGCATGTTGAAAGATTTTTCGCCTCTTGAAAAGTTATTCAAAGATTTCTCAAGATTTTGGACTTTGGTTTTTAATGTTGTATTTTCAGCGACAAGTGAGGTGCATCGATTTATAAAGTCCTTTTTTCTATTGTCAATGTTTTCTTTAAGACTCAAGTTTTCTTTTTCAAGATTCTCAGAGTTATTCCTAATTTTTGATAGTTCCGAATCTAAAATTTTACATTGGTTACATTCTAGGTTTTGAATATTTTCAAGTTCAGTTTTTAACCTAAAATTTTCACGAGCAAATTCTCTCCTATCAGATTTCAGTTTTTCAATTTTAGATTCAAGAGTATCCACTACCTTAGTAAGGTCAGAACACATAAAAACAAGTTCTTTATAAGAAAACTCACCTGCCTCACTAGATTCGTCGGAGGTTGCTTCTGATTCTGATTTTGCCATGCAACACAAGTTAGCCTCCTCTGGGCTGCTATCCGAAGCTTCCTCTCCTTCTTCATCATCCCAAGTCGCTGCAAATACCTTCTTCGCCTTTTTCTTTTCTTTGTTGTTTTTGAGAAGTGGGCATTTTGGTTTGATGTGGCCAGGCTTGTTGCAGTTATAACATATCAGTTCATTATCAGAATTTTCGGAATCTTTTGACCTATTGCCCTTTGTTTTCTTCTTGCGTGGCTTGAATCTAGACCATCTTCTAAGATTATTGACAGCCATTGCAAGCTCTTCAATTGGATCTTCTTCATCGCTTTCTTCTTTACTTTTTAAAGCAATCATCTTCTTCTTTGGTTCGGAGTTGTTGCGTTCTTCCTTTGCTTTTAACTCAAGCTCATATGTCATCAAGTTGCCAATCAACTCCTCCATGCTTAGTTTGCTCAGATCTTTTGATTCTTGGATTGCTGTGACTTTTGCCTCAAAGTTCATTGGTAAAACCCGTAGTATCTTCCGCACAAGCTCTACCTCAGTGAATACCTTCCCAAGCGCTCTAGCATTGTATACCAAGGTTGAAAAGCGTCCAAACATATCCTTTATGCTCTCGTCTTTGTCCATCACAAAGTTTTCGTATTCATTGCTGAATAGGGCTAGCCGAGACTCCTTGACTTGAGAAGTTCCTTCGTGTGTCACCTCCAAAGTATGCCATATTTCCTGTGCTCTTGTACAATGAGAAATTCTATTAAATTCATTTTTATCAAGAGCACATATCAAAGCATTCATGGCTTTAGCATTTGTCGTTTTCAATTTCTTATCGTTTGCATCCCACCTATCCTTAGGTTTAGGAATCTCAGTACCACCAACGATTATAGTGGGAGGTTTATAGCCAGTTTCAATAATATCCCAAACATCATAATCAACGGAACTAAGATAAATACTCATCCTAACTTTCCAATAAGCATAATCGTTCCCGTTAAACATGGGTGGCCTAGCAATAGATTGCCCCTCAGAAAAAGCATTATTTTGTAGACTCATGACTCTAGAGTTAAAAAAATATATACCGGGCTCTGATACCACTTGTAGGATCTAGATTAACCCTAGAGGGGGGGTGAATAGGGTTATAGCAAATTTTCTTGATTTAAAACTCAGAAATAAACTGCAGAAATAAATATGCTGAAAAGTAAATCACACACAAAATTTACCCAGCTTCGGCAACCCCTGCCTACTGCTGCATTCACAGATTTCTATTAGAATTAAACAGTATCACGCTTACAACAACTCTATTAGACTCGCAGACCCTTTTGCTCCCGCTCACAAACACTCTACTAGACTCGCACACCCTGCTCCCGCCTATAGAGTTTCGCTCACTCGCAAACACTGCTCCCGCCTATAGAGCTTTGCAAACTCGCACGCTCTGCTCACTGAACTAATTCAAAATAGACAATCTGACACTGCCTAATATCTAGGTGGTGATTTACAGATTCTTCGTTTTAGAAAGTAAAATAAAAACAATTAAAACAGTAATTAAGAAAATAAATAAAACAACCCTAATAAAATAAAACAAAAAAAACAAAAACCCCTTTTTTCTTTTTATATGAATAAGGCCGGCCCTATTTTCTTCAGCCCGTCACTTTTGTTTTTCGTTCGTGAAAAAGAAAATGGCCGCTCCTCTTCTGTTCCTCTTTGCGATTTAGGGCTTCTGTAAATTGTCTTTTCCTCCTTGCGATTCAAACAGGGTTGTGCAAATTGAAGTCGCCACTTGATATGATTCGTTAGTAGGTTTCGTTGCTCTTCGATTTGTTCACGGCTCTTCAATTTGGATTGAGTTCGTTCTGATTCTCTGGTATGTGTTGTTTCCTTTTGCTTTTCTGGTTTTTGGATTGTTCGAACTCGATGATCAAATTTGCCGATGATGATTTTCTTATATAGGGTTCGTAACCCTAGATTTGCGTTCGTATAATTATTTTTGAATTTGTCAACTGATTATTTTGGCCATTGATTTTCGCTTGTATGTTCATGATGATTTCTGACTTCTTCAAATCACTTGAACAACACGGTTGCGAATTTATGTGTTGACCACGGCTTTAAATTGATTTCGTGATTTGTGATATTTGACTTTGTCAATTTCGTATATTTTCGATTGTTTACACATGAATTTCCTCGTTGCCACTGCAGAAACTACTGCTTCAACTTGTCACTGCATTTGGTTTTGTTGTTGATCTTCATGTGTTGGTTACTAATGCATACATGATCTGTGTACACTCTTTGTTCTTGCATCTTCACCTGGTTGTTCCCTATACTTGTGTTTCTGGTCTGTATCATGATTGAACATAGCATTCATATTTTTGTTGGATACTTAGAACTGTTGACAACAATTCGACTTCGACTTCGTCTTTGGGCATTGCATTACTTCATGTATGCTGAGCTCTGGTCATTTGCACTTGCACACTCCAGCATTCCATTTCACCTCTGACCTGTTGGTTCATTGTGATGTTCATTTTCATTGTTGCCTTGTTGACTGTGTTGTTGCATTGTATTCTGGTCAGTGGTGCTTTGAGTCAGTGCTTCACCATACTTGTTGTTGCAGTATTCTGGTCAGTGGTGCTTTGTCTCGACTTTATTGGTGCATTGTTGCTGTAGCTTTTTGAAGCTTGAGTTTCTGGTCTTGATACTTGCAGTTGTATCACTTGATATTCATTCCTGTTGTTTGCAACTGTGTTGCACTTGCTTTTGATGTAGCTGATGGTCTTTGTGGTCACTTGTGCAGTTTGGTCTTGCTGTTTGTCGAGTTGCATTATGTTGGCCGGGCTTTGATCAGTTGCATTGTTCATGTCATGTTCTCTGTTCATTGTTCATTGCACTGTGTTGCATTACAATCATTACTTCCTGTTCCCTTCATGTAGCTTGTTCTTTACTGCCTCTATTATGTATGCATTTGCATACTGCTGTTGTTTGAATATTGTTGGATGCCATCTTCATGTACTCGATATTGTGGCATGTTTGTGGCTGAACTTGTATGCATCATATATGCACTGTGCACTAACTTGAGTCTGGTTCTTCACTTGGAATTGCACTTCCTGTTTGCTGTCATGTTCTTGTGCTAGAGCTCTTTGCATGCTTCATGTGTGCATTTGAGTTGTTTGTGTCAGTTGCTTGTAGTCTTCGCCATGTTGCAGTTTGTAGCTTTCATGCATTTTCTTTGACATGATTTACTTCACCTGTACTTGGTTATTTGTGTAGTCTTCGAGTATGTTGCCACTGTGTCGTTGTGCACTTTTGTGCTTTGCCCCATTCACTGTTGCTGTTTGGTCATTTTGTACTTCTCTTATGTACACTTGCACCTGTACTTTGACTGTTTGCAACTTGACACTGTTGTACACTTGCTCTTGTTGGCTGCGCATACGAGTTGGCGAGGCAGTGCACACGTGTATGAATGTACACGTGTGTATTGCAGCCACTTATGATTACATGTCCCTGTAATATCTATCAAGTGTATATATCGGCGTTCACGGCCTTGTGGCATATACAGTAATATACTGTGTATGTCACAAGTTGTTCGTGTATGATGAATTCAAATTTAAATGATGACGAACAACCCAAATAACTGAGGCAAATATTATTTTCAAAAACCATATTTTATTTTTGAATTGCAAAAATATTTCTTTTTCAATTTTACTGCGTTAGTTTATATTTTTGCAGATTGCTCAGATGCTGGATTCAAACCGGAATGCAGTTGAAGACAAAAATACGAGTGTGAGTGATATGTAGTGAGGTTATCAATGTAAAAATATTTGTGATGTAATCGTGATGTAATCAGAAATGTATATGTATAGTGAGAGCATGAATTTGTACTATTCAAGTTTGTAATAAATATTCGTTTGAATAAAATATTCGTTTGAATTCAAAAACTGTGTAACTTGTTCTGTTTGAATTCAAATTCAAACTCTGTGTAATTTATTTTATTCAACAGATATTTATTTAACCAAATACATACTATACAAAATATTTGTTTGAATAAAATTTCTGTTTGAATTCAAAATCTGTTTAACTTGTTTTGTTTGAATTCAAATTCAAATTCTGTGAAATTTAATTTTATTCAACAAATATTTATTTAAACTATGAAAAATAAAATAGTACTTTACCAAATACATTTATATGAATGTATATATGTTTATTATCATCAAACAAAAATCATATAGCGCAAAGCGCATATTCAACAAAAAGCACTTGAATATGAAATAAAATCACAGATTTCAAAAACAACATTTTTCATTACACTTCAAAACAAACTTTCATACCCAAGTTACGTAATCTCATTCGTTTCCCCTTTTGAGATAAAATATAATTATTACATAAATACGCCAAGAGCGACATACAAAGATGCCCCCTTGGTTGACTAGAGTACTACATAGTCATAACCGACTCAATCCAACACAACGGAAAAAACAAAATAAAAGTACAACTCCTAAACCTCTATCTTACAACCAAAATTGGTTAAAACTGTAAAGCATTATTATGTGAACATATATATCAGGTAACAAATTAACTATCCGTCCGAACACTATAGTTTTGTTTGGTTAACTACTAATCTTTGGCTGACTCGGGCCCACCAGATAATATATAACAAAAAATCTAACATCTGTTAGACGCTCCTCTTCTGGATGGCCTATCCCTAACTTATCTGTTAGATACTTCTCCCAAAGTCACCTACTCCTAATGGTTTTGCGGGATCACCAATAACGTATCTATATACAAATGTATATTCTCTTCTGTGTGTAATCATCATTTTAGTCTTACCTGTGACAAAGCCATATACACTGAAATTTCGGACTAAATTAGTTGGGGTATAAGCGCGACCCTATACTAGTCACATCTGGTATTCTAATATCTGAATCATTTTAGCTAGAGTAATCTTCCCATAATTTTCCCTGAAAACCTTTGCTTTTCAAAATGATTTAAAACCTTTTAAATCAAACTTAAATAAGGAAAATACATACTCTATTCTTTACTCAAAATCACCTTGTTATTTTATATGTACACTTTACACAAATCTTTGTTGATGAAAACATTTAAACCTTTAAAAGTGCCCCTTTCAAATCCATTGAAAGTACCACTTCCGAAACCAAGTAAAACCCTTCCTTATAACCTAGGCCAAAAGCCAAAACGATCCTTTCGAAACCATTCGATCTTCGTATTGAAACACTTGAAAAACCTATCCTTCGAAAGCTTTAAAACCTTAGACATCCTATCTTTAAAACACTTTAAACTGCTATTCGAAAACATTGAAAAACCATTCCATTCAAACCTTTCGAAACCGTTGGGGAACCACCCCTTCGAAACTATTCTTTAAGACCTTTCGAAAGCATCAAAACCTTTTTAACCAACAAACCTTTCGAAAACATTTAGGTTCAATTTAAAACATGTGGAAACACTTTTTGAATCCGTTTAAAATCAACTCTTTCAAAACCATTTAGGTTCTACCTTCAACAGAGAAAAAAGGTCATTAAAACATTTAAGTCGAAAGCCTCCCTTTCGAAAGCAATTCCTAAGTAAACAAGTGATGGTGTCGAAACCATCCTTCTGAAAGCATTAGAGTAGTGGCTTGGATTTTAAAACAAAACATACCTTCCGAAAGCATTTGCTTCGAAAGGTAGAAAAGCGGTAACTAGGGTTTTCGACCCCAATTGAAAATGTTTATTTAAAACAAAAGGTGCAACCCATTCGAAAGCTTTCCTTTAAAACATTTGACTCAGCCTCAAGCCAATCAAGTCGAAAGCATATCCTTCCAAAGCAAAGAAGGCGCGTTTTCATTTGAAAGCAAAGTAGCGCTTCGACCCCATTGGAACTTATGGTCTCGACCCAGTACCTTTCGCCTTAGTCCAATTCGCTATGTACTAATTACTTGATACCAGACGCATTGGTTTCGATGGCAATGAAGGCGGAACTACTTGGTCGGAACCACTGGTGCCGAAAGTAGTGAAACATGAAAAAAAAAACATGTTTAAACTGATTTTTAGCCTTTTAAAGTAATCTTTTCAATTACCCTGCCTTATTTTTCAAAATTTGATTGGTTGCTAATTTTCTTTCCTAAAAGTGCTGCCAATATTTCAAAAGTAAACCGTTTAATTTATTTACAAAATACTCTTTCTTCTTTTATAAATATACCAAACATTTAAGTCCCATACCCTAAATAATTTTTTATATTCATTAAAACACTTAGGAAAATTCTACAAAAATTCTTGAAAATCATTTTTAATATGTTTTCTAACATATATAAACTCCAGGCCCAAACTGTATTTACCCGTAAATAATTTAAAACATAAATAATCGTTTTCTACACAAGAAAATTAATATAAAATCCATATTAATTTAGAAATCTATGAAAATTGAAACTCATCTCTACAATATCATTTCTGATCTAAATCTAAAATTGCAAGACATTTGAATGTCATTAAATAGGGTTTTCACACTAAAACGTATTATAAAATCTATATAAAGAAGCATAAATCATCAACAGGCATTCATAAACATTTTACCCTTCAAAATCATGGCATTAAATTGCAAATAAATTCACATTATCCTTAAAACCGAAAACAATTAGAAAACAAGAGATGTAGTCATTATTTGCCTTAGCTTTGTGATTAAGGATGTGAGATTTGGTCTTGACTAAGTGATTTGATTCTTCCTCATAAAAATCCTAGCTTTTATCTTCTCTTGATCTTACTAATGGTGGCTGGCCTTAGCATATATTGTTTTGTGTGAAATGAAATGAACGTATGAAGTAAATTCCTAAGGGTTTAGGGTATTAGAATGCTTTTTTCCTATTTTATCCGTTACCTGCTTCATTTTATTTCATATTAGCTCATTTGTTAACATGGCACGAATACCCCTTATTTAATCACAAATCTCAATCCATTAATCAACACACAACATTTTATTTTATTTAACTAATTAAATATCACAAATAATGTTACTAAAAATATGGGGTGTTACCGACTCCCCTCCATACGTCCTCGAAATTACGATAAGGTACACATCACAATAATCAAAGGTAAAGCATACCATCAAACAAATAAGGATAAGCGTATCTAACCCTGCTCTCGGCCTTACAAGTACGTTCTCTATCATCGTCACTCCAATAGACTTTCACTAATCTGACTATCTTGTTCCTCAACTTCTTCTCATCTCTCACAACTATACAGACAGGCTTCCTAGCTAATGTCAAGTCTAGTTCCACTACTAAGTCCTCAAACACAGTCATTGCCATAGTAGTGTTTGGATCTCTAACGCAATTTCTAAGATGAGATACATGGAAAACATCGTGGACTCCTACCAAATTATTCGGTAGCTCTACTCTATACGCGAGTTTCCCGACCTCTCTACAATAGGAAACGGTTCTATGGATCTTGGTGCTAACTTCCATGTCTTCCCGAACCTGATAACACCATTCATCGATGATACCTTGACAAAAACCTGATCTCCAACGGAGAACTCTAAATCTTTTCATCTTCTATACATATAGCTCTTCTTCCTAGACGGAGCTTCCTTCATTCTCGCACTTATCAACTCAATCTTCTCGGCGGCTTCTTTAACCAAATCTAGACCAAATACTAATCTATCTCCAGTCTCTAAACAACAAATCGGTGATTTACATGGTCTTCCATACAAAGCCTCAAATGGTACCATCCCTCTATTAGTCTAATAACAGTTGTTACATGCAAACTCGACTAAGTGCAGATGGTCTTCTCATGATCCCTAAAATCTAACACACATGCTCGTAACAAATCTTCCAAGATTTTGTTAACTCTTTTTATATGCCCATCCGTTTGTGGATGGTAAGCTGTACTCATTTTGAGCTTGGTTCTTAAAATCTCCTATAGAGAAATCCATCAAAATAGAATCCCACTTCCATATCGGAATATCCAATGGCTAAAACAACCCACTTGGTTTATGATGTTCCGCTTTCGCCTATTGGTAGTTCAAACACTGATTTACCCAAAAGCCTACATCCGTCTTCATACCTTACCAGGAGAAACTTCTCTTTATATCCTGATACATCTTAGTTCCTCCTGGATAAATGTTGAACTTCGAACGATGGCATTCCTTCAAAACCTCTTTACTTATGTCTCCTATATTCGGAGCACATAATCTTCCTTTCTTTCTCAACCATCCATTTCAGTCAAGACTAAAATCCTTTAAGTCATCGCTCTCTGTTCCATCCCTTAAATTCCTGTTCCTTTCAGCCAATATTGGATCCTTCTCCTATTTAGAAGCAATCTTTTCGATCATTACCGGTCGAACTTCTAAACAAGATAACATAACGGATTCTCCACTAGATCCAACCTCAGATCTCCACTACACTGTGCAAGTAGGAAACTCTTTCAAATCTTTCCACTCAGATATCATAGCTAACATTGCATTCTGTTGCTTCCTGCTAAGCGCATCTGCAACCTTGTTTCCTTTCCCCGGTGTGTACTCAATTCCAAAGTCATAAGCAGCAATAAACTCTAACCATCACTACCTTCTCATGTTTAGCTCCTTTTGAGAGAATAAATACTTCATCGACTTATGATCTGTAAATAATTCGAATCTCTCTTCCAAAAGATACCATCTCCACACCTTCAAAGCAAAATTAATACAACTAATTCCAAGTCATGCGTCGCATATCTAATTTCATGCCGTCTAAGCTGTCTAGAAGCATAGAAAATCACTTTACCTCTCTGAATTAACACAGCTCTAACCCAGTTACACATGCATCTGTGTAAATTACTAAATCTTGATACCCCTTCGAAACAAATAATACAGGTGCATGGGTCAATAAGTGTTTCAAGATCTAAAATGCTTACCTCTCACTTATCAGTCCAAAAAAACTTTAAATCCTTTCGCGTTAGATTAGTCATCGGTGCTGCTATCCGAGAAAAATCCTTTATGAATTTCCGATAATATCCAACCAATCCAAGAAAACTCTTTATCTCAGTCATTATCTCGGATCTCTTCTAGTTATTTATCGCTTCAATCTTAGTCGGATCTACAAACAACCCTTTCTCCAAAACTACATGACCAAGAAACTTCACTTCCTCTAGAAATGACACTACGAAAACTTTGCCTTCAGCTAATGTTCTCTCAAAGTCTCTAGCACTACTCTAAGATGAACTTCATGCTTTCTTTCATCCTTAGAATATATCAAAATGTCATCTATGAACACCAACACGAATCTATCTTGGTTCTCTTTGAAAATTTGGTTCATCAGATCCACAAAGAATGCCGGTGCGTAGTCAGTTCGAATGGCATAACTAACCATTTGTACGATCCATATCTAGTCCTAAATACCGTCAAAGAATTCTCTCTTCTGCTACTCTAAGCAGATGAAAACCTGTTTCTAAATCCAACTGAGAAAATAATTTGGATCCACTCAACTGATCGAATAAATCGACAATTCTAGACAATGGATATCGATTCTTTATCGTCCTCTCATTCAGCTTACGATAATCGATACACGGTCATAACGATCCGTTTGACTTCTTCACAAAAAATGCGATTGCTCCCCAAGGTGAACTACTGGGTCTAATAAGATTCTTCCCTTCCAAATCCACCAACTGTACCTTCAATTCTCTCATCTCTGTAGGTATCATCCTATTTGACGGCCTACTCACTGGTTCTACTCTAGGCACCAAATCTATCCGAAATTAATGGCTCATTTCGGTGGCAATCCTATTACAGGCTCAAACACATCTCAAATACTCTAACAATGAAAACTCTGTTCGGTTTGTCTTCTAACTCCATAACACCAAACAAAGCATTCACCTCACAGCTAGGGTTATCTACGGTGTATACAATCCAATCACTACACTCAGGGTGTTTAAGTGATATTTTCATATCGTGGCAAATTATCCTAGCATCATACTTACTTTACCAGTCCATATCCAAACGAACCCTACAAATTCAAAAACATGCAAACTGCAAACAAGGTATGACCCAACAAATCAAACTCTAGGTGGTCACACTTCATCCTAAGTGTCGCATACCCTCTTATTGGTTTGCAACTCTTAAGGAAGTAATTAAGTATGAGGGTTCTAGGTTAAGCTTATCTACCAAACAATGAGATATAAGAGAATGTGATGCACCAGTATCAAACAGAACACTAAAGGACATACCATGAATCTGAAGCGTACCTCCTAGCACAGCTTTCCCTTTCTCCTGCGTTATTGGTCCTGATGTAGCAGCCTTCAATGCAAATACTTTGCCCCTTCCATCCTTAGCAGACTCTTTGCATTGGTTCTTATAATGACCAATCTGATCGCAGTTGAAGCATCTAATATTTTTCTTCCCGATCACTTCCTTCGACTTTCCAGTATGACATTATTTGTAAAATGTCTCTTCTTATAGCACTTGAAGCAGACAACCTCAGGCTTTCCCTTCTTCATGGCTTCATCTTTTTGAGCACCCTTCTTATAAAAGAACTTTCTCTTTCGACCCTATCCCACCCGGACCTCCTTTGCCTTATTCTTTTTTGGAGAAGCAAGCAACTCCTCATGTCTTAAAGTCATCTCTACTACAACATCACAAGGATCCCTGATATGAGGTAATGTAGCCCTTGCCGACTCAGGCTTCAACCCATGAATAAACTTCTCATTCTTCTTCATCACGGTATCCACAGTAGCACAACCATACCTTGCCAACTCCTCAAATCTTATGGCATACTGCAACACAGTCATCTCTCCCTGCTCTAACTCAGCAAACTTTCTGAGCAAAGAAGACTACGTCATCACGGACATGAACCACCTCCTAAATTTAGCCCATATCATCGTCTCTTCATCCACTCCAGCAGTCATACTATTCCATCGGAATAAAACTGCTCCCTGAAGCTGTCTTCATGCCAACCTCCTCTTTTGCTCATCATTGAGCCCTAAGTCTACAAACATCTTTTCAATGCAACAACTGGTTTTCCACCTCAATAGCATCTTCATTTCCAATAAACAGCTTTCCTCCAAGCCTAACATAGTCTCTACTAAAGATAGCATAATTTTTGACCACCAGAGCTTCCTGAACTTCTACTCCAGCATTTCCTCCAACCACTCCAGCAACAATTCCAAGTTGCATCATATTCACGAAAAACTGATACATAGCTCCAATATCCACTTGCGGTACCACAATACCCATACTCCCAGCTTGTGCCTGACCTTGGTTCCCTCTTGTATTTGATTCGGCGTTACCATTTGTTGTGGTGCTTCCTCCAAAATTAACTCTTCTTGCATCCATATTTATATTCAAGCCTCATGAGATACAAAAGAATAGCCTAAAGTGATAGAAGACTAAAAATATAGCATATACTTATATATAGCAAATACAATTACGTTACTATAGTTATCCCATTACCCGATCTTTTCTTTAATTCCTTGGGATTATGTTTTAAAAAATCAGTTTGGTTTAAAGTTTTTCATAAACCTATGCTCTGATACCAAGTTGTAACATCCCTTATTCGGAGGCCCGAAGCTAAGCGCTATAGATGCTGCAGTCATCCATGGTATTAACTTCCGATGACCAAATACGGTAATGTTAATGGTACTCATAATATCAGAAGCACTTAAATATGAGATAAAATCACAGATTTCAAAAACAATATGTTTTATTACATTTAAAAAAAATCATACCCATGTTATAGAATCTCATTTGTTTCCCAGGTTCAGATAAGATATAATTATTATATAAATATGCCAAGAGCGAGATATGAAGATGCCCCCATGGTTGACCAGAGTTGTAACGACCCACCATTCATCTCCACAGAATGACGCATCATTAATAAGAAAGAAAGGGATAGAAAAGAGAAAGAAAGAGAAGAAAGAAGAAACAACATCAGAATCTAAACAGCGGAACGAATAAATTATATTAATAACATAAGATATTACATAGTATCATATACAACATTTATCAGAGTTACATAGCTAATACAACACATACTAGATAGTTATAAACACATGTCTAGTTATTACAACTCAAAACAATCTCAGAGAAAAACAGAGAGATACCAAACACAGCGGAACACTAAACATATCTACAACACTGAAGCCTCCTGCTCCATTACTCCTCCATAATTTGTCAAAGCTAAGCTGAATCCCTTGGCTACTCGTAAAAAATTGAGTACCCAAGAGTTTAAGAAAAACAGAAAATAAACTCAGGGTCAGACATGGGTCTGGTGTGAGTAACAGGTTAAGGTTGCTTAACTTTGAAAAACCTTTGAAAAGAAAAGGTATCACGTAAGACTTCCCACACATAAACATGGAAAAGTTTTTACCTTACGCTAACCAAAACATTTGATAGGAATCCAGTGATATTATAATAGGTCTATGGTTTTCAAGTAAATAGAAAAGAGCCGAAATTGTTACATTCATTAAATTCCAGCTACTAGCCACAAAAGTGGGTAATACAATCAAAACCGTTGGCACTTATTGGATTTTGGATTCCATATAATGGCAGGGCTACTGGGGTACCACCCATCACAGTACGTGGTCTAGATCAACATACCAAGGATTACTCCCAATCCCCTGCAACACAAGGCCGGAACCATTCCTTACTGGACAATCTCGAACAAGACAACCCCGCAATTGGTGTGCATTCCAACTGCCTACTAAGCCGAATAAAAAGAGACCTCTAGACAAGGGAAAATCTCGTCTTACTTGGGCATGACCCACTTAGCCTCGTTGCACCTCCCCTGTTTTAGCCATTCTCGGTTGATGAGGCTTGAGGCTACGATTACCTTTAGAGAACACATCAATCTTGGAATGCTCATCGTCCACCTGACGATGTTCTGAAAGCATTCAATCCATACAAGTTCGTTCCGGATTCAAACGAAACCGAAGGCATTATCTCGTTACACTCATTTTGGAATCACCCTCAGAGTTAACGACGATAACCCTAGCACTCTGAATCTTCATCTCGAAACTGAAAGTACTACCCCGTTAAACTCGTATTGGAATCACCCTCAGAGTTTTAACGACGAATAGTCCTTGCACCTCGAGTCTTCACTCTTCACTTGAGATTCACGACCTATCGTTAATTTGGATCGATGTGGTTTTCGGATATCCAAATCTGGAAACCCGATCCCGGTCTCATCGAAATCCAAAGCGTATCTTTTAAGGCCAAGTTGTTTTAAAGTTTAAAACAATTCAACTTCATTATCTATATACACACAGATAGATAATTCACATACCATAATAGATAATCATCATTATCATCACAACAGATAATCCATATTATCATTATCAAAAGATAATCCATATTATCATTCATAATGCAACAAAGGCATCCATATCACACAACATTACTGATCTCATATCTGAGATCTCAAACCATTCAAGACAACCAATATCATCCATCCATACATAAGCAATGATCTATAATCACACCATCTATAATTAATTTAAAATGAATTAAATTAATTACTTCCATCTCCAGTGAATTAAATTAATTACTTCCATCATATAAATCTTGCTTTCATAACTATTAATTAATTACAAATTAATTAATTAATTATTCTCTAATTATCCACCTTAATTAATCACCCCTGATTAATTATCCTTTAATTACATTCAAGTAATTATCCTTTAATTAATTTTACAAATTAATTACTCTTAACCAAAAACAGTAATTAACATTTAATTACTTCATTAATTAATTAACAATAATTAATTACATTAATCCTAAATTAATTACATTAATTAATTACCTTTAATCACTTATTATTGATTAATTAATCTAAATTAATCAACCCTTAATTACATCATTAATTAAATTAATGATCCTTAACTAAATTTAAATTAATTACTTATTTAAATTAATTACATTAAGTAATTAATCTTAATTAAATCGTAATTATTAATCACTCTTGATTAATCACATTCAGTAATTAATTATCCTTAATTACTCCATTAAGTAAATTAATTACTCCTTAATTAATTATCCTAACTAATCCCTTGATTAATTATACAAAGTAATTTAATCCAAATTACTTTCATTATTAAATCATCTTCCACTAATTACATCTAGTAATTATCAATTAATTACTTCATTGAGTAATTTCAATCCATTAATTACATTAAGTAATTATTTATCAAAGCATCCAGTGTTTAACTTAATTAAACTTAATTAATTAACTTAAACAAATTACATTTAAACTTAATTAATTATATTAAGTAATTAATTCCTTAATTACTTCCATTAAGCAATTATTCTTAAACAATTCACAAATGATTATCCTTAAATTAATTAATCTAATTAATTATTAAAATTAATCACATTAATTAATTATTAAATAATCCTTTGTTAATGACCATCATTAACTATTAAAAATTCTTTAATTACTTTTCTAAAGTAATTACAGTAATCATTATTAATTACAAATTAATAAATTTTTAATAATCCATTAACTAATTCTAATTATTTAATAAATTAAGTGTTAATTGTAACTTAATTAATCCTTAATTACTTCATTATTTAATCTTTAATCATTAGTTTAAAATCTAATCTTATCCCATTAATGATTTCTTAAATACAAATTAATTATTCTAAGAATAATTAATCTTAAACTTTGATTAATCAATTTAAACCATTAATTACCTTAATTAATTATCCATTTCATTAATTAATTAAATAAATAAATTATCCATTTAAATTACCTTAATAATTTAATGAATTACAAATCATTAAATTCTAATTAACTTTAAGATAAAAATTTGTTCTTATTAATGATTAAGTTATCATTTACAAAGTATTTAAAACAATTTAGTTTAAATTTACTTTCAAATTTCATTTTAAATTTAAGATTTAAAATGAATACAAATTATCTTTAACAAAGTTTAAAACACATTTCTAAAACCTTTTCATTCCACAAGTTAAAGAAATACTCATTTAATAAAGAAGTTTAAAAGAATTTAGATCCAAATTCATTTTTTTAAATTCAAATCGATTTAAATTACACTTTAAACATTCAAAATTGTTTAAATCGTTATAAATTTAAAAAAAATCCTTCATTTCAAAACTGGAATACATATTTAAATTTGAATCCAGATTAATCTTTAGGTTTTTAAAATCTACTTACATTTTAAAACTTTATTTTAAAAATTCAAACTATTTAAACATTTTAAAGTAGTTTAACAATTCAAGTTTAAAACTTTATTTTATTTTTTTAAAACTGAGATTTAAACTTAAACTTGAATTCCAGATTTAAACTTAGGTCTAAAATTTGTTTAAATCATTGCTTTACAATTTAAATTTCAGTTTAAAAATTTTAAACTAAAACAGGTTTCATTTAAAACCTGTTACTAATTATTAACCCGAGGCAGCTTATTATGCTTCGATTCCAACCCATCCTATTCCCGAGTAAAACTCACCTCTACTTGGAGTCAAACTCGAGGCCACAACCCCAAATAATACACACTTCACCAGAAATTGGCAGTGCACAGTGCACATGCACCATCACCGCAACTAATTCCGATCATCAACGATGATCCACACAGGTCGACGATCACCCTCATAGCCAAACCCGAACATCAGATCAATTACACAGTCACGAAATCGAATTTGAGTATTTAAACTCAAACCTGGAACAACAGAACAACACTAACCCCAAAACCTGTCATCGCCTCGTCCACGACCCTTCGACCACCAGTAATTCTGCAACACCGGCCACAGTCTCGTCAACTACCATGCTATCGTTCCCCAAAAACCTGTTGAACTCGAACGCACCTACAGGCCGTGCCGACCAAATCAACTAACCTGGTTAAAAACTAGGGTTACAGAAGATAATTCGCCACCGCTGCCTCCTCGATGAAGTTCAACACAACTAGCCATTTTTGCCTTCAACTTTGATCACTCCTTCATCATCACCGAAGATCCCAGAACTCCAGAGCAACTAGATCACCAGAAAACTACCCAAAACCCCTTTATGGTTGAACAAGAAATGCACCCTCAATTCAACATTTAAAAATTATGATTTCGATTTTAAAAATCATGTTTTGGATTAAGAATTCAGGATATATTTCTGAATTTATCAATTAAGATGTTTGAGTTTTCAGTTTTATTGCACATACACTGTTGTTTTAAATTTCCAGTGAGATTTTAAATTTAATTTAACTTAAACAAATTTTTAAAATCTTCTCTATGACAAAACAAACAAATTTTATCTAAATCTTAAGTTTTAAATAGAATCAAAATCAAAGGGTTTTGAATTTAAATCAAAACTTGTAGACTGGAGCTATAAACAGAGTGTACTTCTGATGAAAACAACATGCATACAATACATCCAGAAAAACAACAATATATATACACATACATACATATTTCAGATATTTAATCATGCAACTATATTCATAAAATTAAACTTTTAGGAGTGATGTTACTCACCTGTAAACAAGATGAACAGAGCCTTGATTTTGAAAAAGCTTTGAACTTTTAAAACTGGAAAATTGCTTTGCTTTTGAAATTTTGGAAACTGAGTTGCTTTGATGAAAACTTGAGTTACTGGAGCTTTTAAAACTGATCTTTAAATAAGAACTACATGCATGATGGCTTGATCTGATTTCTAGGTTGAAATGAAAATGCAGGCTTGTTTTCTTTTTGAAAATGATCTGCAGTCTTGCTTTTGAAAATGAAATACAGGATTTGATTCATCTCAAGTTTGAAAAAGATGTTGTAAGCATTGCTTTTCAGATTGAAGAAAATATACAGGCATTGGTTTGAGAATAATGAAGGTTTTGATCTGATTTTTGTGGAAGTTGTTCTCAGATTTGGTTATGGTTATAAGGATTTGTGTTTTGATCTTGAAGAGTGATTTCAGGGTAGTAATTTTCTAGTTTGAGCATAGAACATGCTAAGTTTCTTAGTTTTAGATTTGAACTTAGCTTCTAGATTTAGAAAAATAGAAAAAGAAAGGGAAGGGAAGGAGATTTATAAATATAAGGGCTGAAATTATTTTAAAAAAATCAAAATAAAAGAAAAACTAAATTACAAATTCCAGTTGTCCTTTATACTAACATTTGTCATATAGATATGTTAATTACTTAACACGTGTCTTTTAAGGTTAATTAGTTATAATTAAATGTTAATTAGTATTTAGTTAATACGTTAAATGTTAATGAAAGATGATGTTTAAGTAATTAGTTAATAAGCATTTATATAGGTATAGATAATTTTTTAAAAGAAATGAAACAGTTATATACATAAATAAAAGTTTATACAAATATTTTAAAATCCAAAACAAATTTAAAATATTTATACTTTAAGTTTCAAGGCTTTAAACTCAAATTCAAATCAAATTTTAAAATTCAATTTGAAATAACAAACTATTTTTATTAAAATTCATTTGTTAAAACAATACCTTATTATTATTGTTTAAAAATAACTCATTATCAATTTAAAATAATTTATAAAAGAAATTATCTCTTTATTAATAAATTATTTATTTTATCAAACTATATTTAAAAAGAAATCAAAACAACCCTTATTGTTAATTTATTTAAATTTAAACTCAAAATCAATTTAAACAAATTAAACTTTTATCTTAACAATTTAAAACCATGTAGTTATTTATTTAAATAGCTTTGAAAAGCTTATATTAAATAAAAACAAATTTCCAATTTACCAAAAATATTAGAATTAGAAAATAAAATTTATTTATTTATCAAATTTAAAACAAAGCTTATCTATTTACAATATATATAAATATATATATATATACATTATAAATAGAAAACAATTTATTAGCTTTTAAAAGATAAAATCTATCAATTAAATATTTATTTAATTGGATTATTAAATTAATTCCAATCTTTTTAACAAAAATTATCAAATCAATTTAATTTTGATTCAGATTATTAAATTGATATTGCCTAAAATTCCGGGTCATCACAAGAGTACTATATAGTCATAACTGATTTAATACAACACAGCAGAATAAACAAAATAAAACTGAAACTCCTAAATAGCTATCTGTCAGCCTCCTAATCATCTTCAGTAGCTTTATTCGTCAATCTACTAGAACCTGTAAACCTCAACCCTCGGCCTACTCAAATCAATTTTGAGCACCCGAGAGCTTAAGGGGAAAAATCAAAATTTCGAGTCGGACATAAAGCCTGATATGAATACTACAATACATCTCGGTTATTTGATATTAAGTTAAACCACGCCGCTTAGCAGAACGGGCTTCCCTTCACTAACATCCTTTTAAAACATATCTTTTGCAAACCATTATCCTGTAACCAAAACTGATTAAAACTGTAAAGCATTATTATGTAAACATACATATCCGGTAACAAATGAACTATATATCCAAACACTATAGTTTTGTTTGGCTAACTACAAAACTTTGGCTGAATCGGGCCTACGAGACAATATACAACAACTAATCTAACACTTGTTAGAAACTTGTTTTTTGGACGTCTATCACTAACTTATCTATTAGATACCCGTCCCAGGGTCACCTGTCCTAATGGTTTTGCGGGTCCACCAATAACCTACATGTATACAAATATATATTTCCTTCTGTGTGTAATCATCATTTTAGTCTTACTTGTGACAAAGCCCTACACATTGGAATGTTGGACTAAATTAGCTGGGGCTGATAGCTAATGTAGAGGGCGCGACCCTATACTAGTCCCATCTAGTATTCTAATATCCGTATCATTTTTCTTGGTAAACTTCCCTTAATTTTCGTTGAAAACCTTTTCTTCTCAAAATGATTTAAAACCTTTTAAATCAAAATTAAACAAGGAAAATACATACTCTATGCTTTACTCAAAATAACCTTGCCATGTTATATATAAACTTTACACAAATCTTCGTTGATGAAAACATTTAAACCGTTGAAAGTACCCCTTTCGAATCCATTAAAAGTGCCCCTTTCGAAACCAAGTAAAACCCTTCCTTTTAACTTAGGCCGAAAGCCAAAACGTTCCTTTCGAAACCATTCAATCTTCCTTTCGAAACACTTGAAAAACCTTTCCTTCAAAAGCTTTAAAACCTTAGCCACCTATCTTTAAAACACTTTAAACCGCCCTTCGAAAACATTGGAAAAC
Source organism: Allium cepa (assembly GCA_030765085.1). Taxonomy (NCBI): domain Eukaryota; kingdom Viridiplantae; phylum Streptophyta; class Magnoliopsida; order Asparagales; family Amaryllidaceae; genus Allium; species Allium cepa. The sequence continues at coordinate 457,145,780 of CM060940.1, read as the reverse complement.
CATTGCTTTCAAACTTTTCAAAACCATTGCGGAACTACCCCTTCGAATTAAAATCTTTCGAAAGCGTCAAAAACTTTGTAACCAACAAACCTTTCGAATCGATTTGAAACATATGGAAACACGTTTTGAAACCATTTAAAATCATCTCTTTTGAAACCATTTGGATTCTACATTCAAAAGAGCAAAATGGGTCATTAAAAATTTTAAGTCGTAAGCCTCCCTTTTGAAGCAACTCCTAAGTAAAGAAGTAATGGTGTCGAAACCATCCTATCGAAAGCATTGGAGAAGTGGCTTGAATTTTAAAACAAAATATACCTTCCAAAAGCATTTGCTTCGAAAAGTAGAAAAACCGTAGCTAGGGGATTTGTCCCCATTCGAAAGCATTTGCTTAAACAAAAGGTGCAATCCATTTGAAACCTTTTCTTTAAAACATTTGACTCGGACGAAAGCCAACCAAGTCGAAAGCATATCCTTCGAAAGCAAAACAGGCACGTTTTCATTTGAAAGCAAAGTAACGCTTCGACCCCTTCGGAACCTATGGTCTCGACGCGGTACCTTTTGCCTTAGTCTAATTCGCTACGCACCAATTACTTGGTACCAAACGCATTGGTTTTGATGGCATTGAAGGCGGAACAATTAGGTCAGAACCCCTGGTGCCGAAAGTAGTGAAACATGGAAAAAAAACATGTTTAAACTGATTTTTGGCCTTTAAAAGTAATCTTTTCAACCAACCTGCCTTATTTGTCAAAATTTAATAAGTTTCTAATTTTCTTTTCTAAAAGTGCTGCCAATATTTCAGAAGTAAACCATTTAATTTATTTACAAAATACCCCTTCTCCTTCTATAAATATATAAAACATTTAAGTTCCATACCCTAAATAATTTTATACATTCATTTAGGAAAATTCTACAAAAATTCTAGCAAATCATTTTTAATATGTTTTTTAACATATATAAATTTTAGACCTAAACCATATATTGTTTAACCATAAATAATTTAAAACCCAAATAATCATTTTCCACACTAGAAATTTAATATAAAATCCATATTAATTCAGAAAATTATGAAAATTTAAACCCATCTTTAAACTATCATTTCTGATCTAAATCTAAAATCGCAAAGCGTTTGCATGTCATTAAATAGGGTTTTCACATTAGAACATATCATAAAATCTATATGAACAAACATAAATCATCAACAAGCATATATAAACATTTTATCCTTCAAAATTATGGCATAACATTGCAAATAATTTCGGATTATCATTAAAATCGAAAAAATTTAGAAAACAAGAGATGTAGTCATTATTCACCTTAGCACTGTGATGAAGGATGTGAGATTTTATCTTGATTAAGTGATTTGATTCTTCCTCTTGAAAATCCTAGCTTTTATCTTTTCCTGATCTTGCTAATGATGGTTGGCCTTAACTTTTTTGTGTGAAATGAAATAAATATGTGAAATAAATTCCTAAGGATTTAGGATATTAGAATGCTCTTTTTCCTATTTTATCCCTTATCCACTTCATTTTATTTCATATCAGCTCATTCGTTAACATGGCACGACTACCCCTTATTTAATCACCAATCTTAATCCATTAATTAACTTACATTATTTTATTTTATTTAACTAATTAAATTCCTAAATAATGTTACTAAAAATATGCGGTGTCGCATCTTCTCTACCATTTGACCAAATAAACTATCTATTACTTAATTTTATCTCGATTAAGTTACAATTAATAATAAACTAGTCAAACTCCTCCATAGAACCAGAGTCCCCTGAGCTAGAGGCTCTTTCCCCTAAAAATCTAGCGACATTAATGTTTCCCCCATTACACATGGTTCTGGAAAGAGTGATCTAAATTCTAGGCAACCCTTCTGTAAAACTATACAATCTATCTTCTAGTTCGGTCCATAAACATTTGTAATATTTAAAATTGAATCGTCATTAATATCGGTAAAAATAAAATGCATCAAATTATCTTTAATAATATATTGTAAAAGTCTAATACAATTATCTTTCCAACCTGTCATAAGTCCACCCACATTACCCCTAGTTGGAAGATAAGACCAATGACTGATATAAAGACCCCTTAAACATCTATAAAAGCTATAATCAGGGGGTTGTATTTTAGTTTCTGGTAATGAAAAAATGTCCACGTTACAACTAATGTATCTCAGGGTCAAAAACGATCTGATCTACTCTGATTCCTTACTTCTAATATTCCCGGTGTCTAACTGAATATCATCGAAATAAAACAAGAATTACTAGCTAAATACTACATATCGCTAGTGGATAAACTACTCGAAGAAAATATACTATATGTACTACCCAAAAGTGGATCCATACCTGAGTTGGAGCTATCGGAAGCTTCAGTGGCTGCTCGACGAAGACGAGCACTACTCTTTGTTGATCTACACGCCCTCGAACGAGATGAGTCCACACGTACTGCACGAAGACACAAACTTCTCCTTCTTAATCTACTTGGATAAGCAATTAAATCTATCTCCTCTCCGCACAATGTAGAATTAGCATCAACTATCAGATCTTCCATACGCCTAAGCGTAATTGCATTCTCAACACCCATATTTTCTACAGCCTAAACGCAAACAACATCCTGCTCAAAACACCTACTGTATTTACTGATTCCAACCAGATTAGTACTCATCTTATTGAACAAATCCATCTCTATAGAAAAACTGCACCTTTGATCAATTAGTCTATCACTTGCTTTCCTTTTCAAATAATTTAACAGAGATTTTAACCATTGCTTTAAGTTATTGTATACTATTAACGGCAAGTTTGTTTCTTCTTCCAATGCAATTGAAGAACCTACACTTAGTATATGCTAAATAAAAAATATATTTTATGCCTTTATCCCAACAAACTCAATTCTATCCTTAAGTACACACATCGTATTGCCTTTGAACTTGTACAACATCTTATCATCATGAATATTTAATGAGCAACTACCAATTGCAATATCGAATCCCATACATAGGACGATCACATTATCACCTACTGCCTTAGTCACATAATCCACATTTGAAGCACTAACCATGCTATCTCCATTCTCCCTATTGTCACCAATAGTATATACAACTAAGGCATTAGACGCAATATAACCTATTTCCTTAACCACATAATCACTAACATCATCCTTTGCATTATAGCCCACTGCCTTAACCCCATAAACCACATTTGGAGCACTAACCACATTATCGCCGTTCACCCTATTGTCACCAACATTATCCACATCTGTAGCATTAGTCACATTATATCCTACCGCCTCAACCACATAATCACCAGCGTTATCCACTATAGCAACATTGATCACATTAGCAACATTTTCCACCTTGGTACATGTAACAACCTGCATATTTTAAGATTGTATATTTAAATATTCTATTTAAATATAGCATCATTAGTCAGATTTTGGTCCGAAATGCTACTTTCTGCAAACGATCAAATTAGGACTTGGGACCACTTCCATTGAGTTCAAAATGACGTTTGCGATCTTTTTGAGTATAAACATTGATATATTTGGAGTTAGTAGAATTTTGCTACTTTTTCACTTTGGGTTTGGGTTTTAGCCCAACAACCTAACAAATAACCCTAACTCCTCTACTCTTCATCCATTTATTCATTATATTTCCTAACATTCAAGCTTTAGCAAAAATGGTGGAGGTGATTGGAAATTAAAATCCTAATCCTTAGTTCCGTTGCAAAATCCAAGTTCTAGCTCCAATACAAAGAGAGGCTATTGGTAAGCATCCTCTTCTTCTTGTCCAACTCATTCTCTCTTCAATTTCAAAAAATTCCTAAACCTAACTTAGGAAATGTTATTCTTTTGAGCTTATATTCAAGCTCCTTAGGTTGTGTTGAAGAGTGGTTGATCCTTCTTTACTTTCAAGCTTCTTCTTGCGTGTTTTTGTGTAAAAGGTGAGATTTTTATCTCACATCTAAATCTATAACTATCTTGATTGTTAGGTATGAATTCCTAACATCTTTACGTGTTCATTTGATTTTTATTTGGATTGATTAGGTGAATATTCCAATTTTTGGTGCTTTGAAAACAAAATCTATGAAAATCCTTATATGGATGATGGACATGTTGATCAGAATGTATTGGAGAGTCTTTAAGGTTGGGTAGTCGTTTGGCGTAAACCCCTCGTAATCATCACTCATCTGATTGCTTCCGATATAATTTGGCCATCATTGGCCAAGGGGAGATTACACTACACCATAGGTAGGATTTTGGCCCGGCCTTAGGCGGCACATTTGATACGGCTATAAGCCGTATCAAATTTTAATACGGCTTATAGCCGTATCTATATCATTTAATACGGCTGTAAGCCGTATTAACATTTGATACGGCTGTTAGCCGTATTAAAATCCGTGCCTCTTTTTGTGGGAAAATTTTCCCCAAAACGCACACCCTCCCTCCTTTTTTTTTTTATTTCCAGCGCTTTCATTTTCACCGTTCTATTTCACCCTTCAATGAATTCCACTGCACGCAACCTCCAAAACAAGAATTCATGAATATATTTAGGGGATTTTAGCTTCGTCTGCGGTTGGTTCAAAGGATTGGAGGAAACGAATTTTGGGCGTGGATGTTCAATTTGGATTTGGGTGGGTTCGCGTGAATTGGTTCGCAGTTTAAGGGTGTCGAGGTAAACATCAAAGTCTTTCAGTTTATACTTGTCATAATTTCACCTTTTTTTATTTTGTTGTATAATTATCGTTGGTGGGTATCCGTATTCTTAGGTTTTTCATACTCATTTGATGAATTAAAGAATATTATCTTGTTATCGCAAATCTTTCGAAGTGTTTTCGAGAGAAGTTGGGTGCCCATCTTGTGCACTGAACTGATTTGGTTATATTTGTTTACAAGTTTTTATGCTGTAACCATAATTTCTATTAACGAATGCCTCGAAGCTTGGTTAATGTTGTTATTTGTAAGATTGAGTTGCTGTATTTACAATCTATTTGGGAACAAATTTTACTACAACTACCTAAAATAGTTTAAAGTTACCATCTTTGGGATGAAAGAAACAGAAGAATTGCTAATACCAAACATATAAATAAACCAGAAAGAGAAAAATTTATTTAATCATAAATTACTTTTGTGATGAGTAAATCTAACGCCAGCACACAAAGAACTTATCAAAATAAACAGATCTTAAGATGATGGAGAATTCAACTAAATGATAATGGGTGAGGACTTTGCAAGAAAAAGAGTACTGCCGCTAATTTGGCAACAAAGATTTAGGGTTCTTTATTTTGGAGAGATAAGGCAGACTAAATACGTGGATACTGGAATGAATTTTGTTGTATTTTTGTTTCGGTCTAATTTGTAAATTAGTGTTGTGATATGAGAAATGATATATCCTTGCCTGTATGTGTATATACATACACACACACACACACTAGTATGAAGCCCGTGCCGATGGCGCGGATGCGAATTTTAATTTGTATATAAACTTGGATGTTGTTTGTTTTATGGATCAAAAGTTTTGTGTGTGTATATGCATATAAGTATGGAGTAGTTATATATTTTGTAATGCTTTTTGTATCCTTGCATAATTTACAGCTTGGTGCTAATATTGTATATGGTTCTGACATTGTATATGGTTTTGACATTGTTGTATAAGTGGATAAAATTATTGTTAATGGCGCAAGCCAAGTATCAGGAGAGGGGTAATGCATAGACATTACTCCGGTGCTACAAAATAGCGCCGTTGTAATGGCAAATTTTTTGGAAACAGTTTGGTGCTAATGTTGTATACTGTTCTGACATTGTTGTATAAGTTAATATCTAATACTGTCGTAAATTTATTGTTCTATCTACGTCGTGTAAAAATATATCAGTTGGGCCTGGCCCTTTTTGGTTTCTAGCCATCACTGCAGCCGAGTAAATGGCAGCCATTCTTCCCTTAACCGAGCTGAATATTAAACATATAAAAACAATTTGAAATAAAATCCTTACTTTACAAACAAAATATATTTCCCTTTTTTTCACTCCTCTTTTAATTTCCTTCCCTTTTCAAAATAATCCCATGACAAAAGAAATTGCATCTACTGACCTTCAAGCTGACATTTATGAAAAACTAGCCAAGTGTTATATTCGATTTTTCAAATTTATAAAATGTCGACTTTAAGGAAAATTTCCAAATTTTGAACATTTTTCAAATTAACGAGTTTTTCACTTAAAAGGCTTCTCAAACAAAATTAATTGGTTTAATGAACAACACTCAATTTAGTTAGTTTTAAGAACAAAAGATAAAATAAAGTATCATTTTCAACGACAGATTTTTTTAATTTATCATTTTCTGGTTTCAAAGACGTTATATTATTTTAGTGACAATAAAAAATAAAGTAGAAAATTTGTCTGGGCAAATGGAGCTTCTGATCAACATGGTGGGAAACATAGAACAAGGAGAACGCAACACACAACTCAATGCTTCTAAATTCGTTGTTTCTCAATCCCAGGATGCGACCAATGTGGTGAACAGTCAAAAATGTGAAATCCTCAACTCTGATCTAGACATAATAGCAACAGGTATTTATTAGTTGCATTTTATTCTTACTTGTTTTCAATGCATTTATTTTGTTGGATAGATCTAGACAATAAATTTTATTGCAATAGGTACTGTATGTCGAGATTATACATCGCCCAAAATCCATGGGAAATCTGTACCATCCACACATGAAAAAATGGTTTTGCACAATATACTACTACCATATGAGAGAACCAACAAAATAAATCATCAATTTACAGAGACCTTTGTTGATGTTGGAGTGGGTGGGTATGTGTGCCATCCGAAGATTATGATTCGATATCTTTAGCAGGTATGTGAGCTCATCCAAAAATTATTTATCTGGTTTTTGATTATATACCATCCAAAAATTATTTATCTTTAACATGCCATTCCTTAGTAGCAAAGTGTATGTCCATATCCAATATATCTTTCTTACAAGTATGGTGCAAGGATACATATGTGCACTATATACTAGTTAACATTTGAAAGCTAAAAGATTGCAAGGATACAAATTGCTGTTGTTTGGAGTAAGATGACAGGCAGAGTTTGATAGGGTTTGCGTTGTATGAGGTGAATGAGAATGTTGTTGTTTTGTGAATGAATGTTGACAAAGGAGTGTGATGAATTGGAAGTGAGGGGATTGATGTACTGGTGGCAGTGGCAGATGTTAGGTGACTAGACAGAGGAGTTATAGGCAGTAGAAGTGGTTATGGGAAGGACTGCAGTTTTGTATTGAGGTGCAGTTTTGTATTGCAGAAGTGGTATTGTAGAAGTGCGACAATGGTTTGAACTGGGTAGTTGAATGAAGTAATGCTAGTGATGGACTGATTGATTGGAAATTTGTGACTGCAAGTTTTTTTTGAATTTCTGTGCAGGTGAGTCAATGTTTGCAGTGTTGGCTGTATTTGCAATTTGAGGTTGTATATGCAGTGGCAATTTGAGTTGTATATGCAGTGTTGATTGTAACTGCAGCAATTTGAGGTGAATCAATTTTTGCGATTTGAGTTGTATGGAATTTGGAGTGGTATGTGAGATGAATGGTAGTGAATGGGTATGAGGAGAGGTCAGATGATGGATGTGACAGGGGAATGTCAGATGCACAGAAGGCAGATATGTCCGGTGTTGTATGCAAATATGTGAAATGCAATGAAATGGGATGTAGCGAAATGTTTGTGAGTTTATAAATTTGATGTGCAGTAGAGGGAAAGAAGTTTTGATGTGCAGTAGGCATAATAGACAGAAAGAAGTTTTGTAAGTTCAGAAATTTGTTGTGTAGTAAGGGGAAATGAATGTTTGTGAGTGTTAACAGAAGTGGGGGAAGTAGTGATCGCTAGCAGTGGATTTATAATGTTGATGCAGTGCAACAGAGGAGGAATGGTTCGGGGCAGTGGGTGGTGATTGGTTGAAAGCAGTAAGAACTGTTGCTTTCTTCTGCTCTATGCATGTTACACTCCAGCTATAGTCGAACTAGATTGATGTTATATAGGTTTTTACCTGAGCTGTTGATACCTTGTATTCTGTTAGTTTAAACTTATATTACTGATTCAATAATATTAAAAAAACCAGGGCTCGTTTTAGATGCCTTTTTACAGATAGTTGAAAGAGTCCGAGTCTGGGGGTAAGCTTGGTGATCTGGATGCATATGAGATTGAAGGAGGCGAAACAAAATCTGAAATACTTCAAAATCTTGCAGAGTTCCAGTTTTCTTGTGTATGCAACATGGAAGTTCATATTATATTTATTTTTGCTGAGAAAGTGCTATTGTATAAAACTTCAAAATCTTGCAGAGTTCCAGTTTTCTTGTTGTATATTATAACATATATGAGCAACATCTTTTCCAGTTATTTTGTATAATACTGCTATTGTATAATATTGACCATATTTTGTATAATACTCCTTCTATTGTAATCCATCTATTGCCGTATCTATTTCTGCTTTAAATACTGCTTCTATTGTATAATACTGCATCTATGCTATTGTAATTCACGGCTATGAGCTGTGTGAATTAGATACTGCTTTTATTGTATTATACTGCATCTACGGTATTGCAATTTATGGTCATGAGCTTTGTGAATTAGATATGGCTTATTGCTGTATCTATTACATCAATTAGATACGGTCAAAAGCCGTATCTAATTCATGTGCTTAGTATACGAAATAGATACGGCCATGGACCGTATCTAATTGGAGAATTAGATACGGCCATAGGCTGTATCTAATTGGAGAATTAGATACGGTCGATGGCCATATCTAACTAGAGAATTAGATACGGTCGATGGCCGTATCTAATTATTAAACACGCTTTCTTTTGATACGGCTAACGGCCGTGCCTAATTGTTTTAGATACGGCCCTAAGCACTGCCCAATTCGCCTTTCTGGTGTAGTGATATACCCAAAGCTTCAGTTTCAAACTTCTGAAACTAATGGTTCAGACGTCTGAATACTGTTCTGGGCAAAAAATTATTTCCCAGATCAGACATCTGAATTATCAATTTCAGACGTCTGAAATTGCTCAAGTCCAACCCGAGAGGAAATAGGCTAAAATTAGCCATTTTCAGACGTCTGAAATAATGATTCAGACGTCCGAATAGTGTTCTGGAAAACATTTATTTTCCAGATTCAGACATCTGAATCATTTATTTTAGACGTTTGAATCTACTTATCTTTGCCTAATTTGCCTAAGTTGTGTGGGTTTTCAATTTTAATCGATTCGTGTTGATCCGAATTATTGTTATAATTTATTATCGACTTTGATGACTTCTTTTCGGAATTTTTGAGAATATCCATTAGATGGATTCGATATCAACTTTTATGGCTTTGATTCACGCCTTCGAATGAGAATCTCTGGCGACTGATTGTTTCTACAATCATTTCTGTGATTTGTCACTTTAAAAATATAAAGGTTTTCTATACTAGTAGTAATATCAAAACCCTTTCATCAAAATGATTTCAACACTATTTTATTGCAAAGCTCGTTATTTAAAACTGTTTTCTTACCTATTATTATATACAAACCTTTACCTGACTCGTATGAGAAATCTAATTAAACGGCTTAGTAAAACAAGTGGTATGAAATGCTTGCGTTTACTTCGTCGGTTAATCCTTGGACTTGTTCGATTGAAACTCTTGTGACAACTTTCGAGTGGAGATCTACAATTTGTTCGTAAATATTTAAGTTAAGCCAGTGGTTGTGGGACATGAAGCTAAACTCATATATTTACTAGCTTAGTGTAATTGACACTTCTTGATGATCGATGATGATCATTTTGCGATTTAGACTAGCAATGTGCGATGTCTCTTTGTCTACGAGGGAGACTAAACCCCGTTCTGTGGAGCTTCGGCTCAAAATTGGTGGGGTAGCGACTCATGGTCTTCGGGCCGTTTTGTGGAGCTTCAGCTCAAAAATTAATGGTTAGCAACCATGGAATAGCGTTCCGTTTTGTGATACACGTGTTGGTGGGCTTTCATGCTCCCATTTTGTTATAGGCCTCCCCCTTTTTGTGATTTCTGGATTTCTATTGATGATTTCTGGAATTTGTGTTTCACCAATTTTTGTGATTTACATTGAAAAGTGTTACCAATATTTGTGCATTGGTGAATTCGTGTTCCACTAACTTTTCCGATTCGCTTTGACATATTAGTCAACATTTGTGGTATGGAGAAAGTGATGAAGAATATGACATTCTTTTTAGTGTCTTGAGATTTCTTGAGACATGGTATGATTTTAGTTATTGTTAAATGTATACTTTTCGTAGTATGACATTATTGTTATCATACGTTTTTATCATATCTCTTATTCTATCTCATTTTATTTGATATTTATAGTTAGACTGATCCATTTATTATTTTCTTATTAAATAATACTCGGGTCAGACCGAGATGTTATAGGTGCTTCTGCTTGACTCCTTATCTGGGATCATCATTATCTGACTATTGTCTAGCTACATTAGATTGATAGTTTTTGTTGTTATACATTCGAGATAGAGACTCCTTAAGTATACATATTCTTTTGTCTAGCACTTGTATCCATTCTTTTGTGTTATTGTGGATTTTTTTGACCACTACTCTGATGTACACTTTCATGTGTTATATTCATATCTATTTCCGCCTTTGTGATATGGATATCTGTGACTGATTTATGTTATGTTTATTTCTATATTTGTTTTCGAAGATATTATAGCCACCGTGTAGTAGTTTTGAGTTTGTATCGGTACGTCGGATTTCCTCTTGAAATGAAATGCATGTTATTCTATCTGACATATTAATCCTCGTATAAAGCAATTAAATGGATGGTCGCTCCTCTACAGCCTTATTCTTCATGCTAGTTGACGGCATTACTCTGTAATGTCCTTGGCTAGCGTGAGTATAGAGGTGGGGCGTCACAACTTGGTATCGGAGCCAGGCTTCGGAACAATATGAAATATTATAACAAGGATCATCGTCCTAAGTCCATCTTAGGAGTCGTGCCTTAGGATTTTATTCGAGTCATTGGACTATCCTATTTCTTTTGTGATGCCTTGTTTTACCAATTATTATTGTTTAATATTCATTTTGAGAATAACTTTTTCTTCTTCTTTCTTTCTTTCTTAAAGAAGAGAAATGGTTAGATCAAATCGTCCCAGTGCCAGACAATCTAGTGCTACTCCCCAGGATGGAGTATTTTTGTCTGCCCAGCAGCTTCTTGATCTTGTAAAGAATGCTCAAGCTACCGGACCCATTCAAGAGCCTACTCACCCTAAATCTGGGTTTGCACGCTTGTGCAGTGACTATACTAATTTGGGTGGGAAGCCATTCAGGGGTTCCGAGGGTGTTATTGAAGTCCAAGCTTGGCTTAGAACATGCGATCACATCTTTCCTCACATGAACCTTATTGATCTTCACTGAGTCCAAGTGGCTTCTAGTATGCTCCAAGAAAGAGCATTAGATTGATATGAGCTTCTTATTTCTGAAATCATTGAAGCAGATCTTACTTGGGAATAATTCCAGGAAAGATTCGAATCAAAGTTTGTGCCGGAAGCTGAAAAAGTGACTTTGGCCTGGCGTTTTATTGACCTTGTTCAAGGTGAATCTTCTGTGACGGAATCCGTCGCATCTTTCGAATCTCTTTCTAAATACGGGGTTGAATACATTAATACCCCATTGAAGAAAAATCAGAGATTTGTTTATGGCTTGAATAAAAATCTCAAGAAGCCATTATTTCTGAAATTGAAAGTTTCTTTTGACCAACTTATTGATATCGCTCTTCGACTTGAAGAGGCAGATAAGGAAAGTGATGTTGAAGTTGTGGGTGTCAAACCAAACTTCAACAACAAGAAGAAAAGGCCTAATAAGTTCAAAGGCCCTTATGCCAATAAGAAGGGGAAGCAAGCAACTCTTATGGAAAAGACTTCTACCTCTATTGGTGGGCAATGCTACAATTGTGGTTCTAAGGACCATTATGCAAATAAATGTTCAAGGCCCCTTGCTTGCCGCTATTGCAAAAGTTCGGATCATTATATATCCGCATGTCCCAAACTTCAAGGCAAGAAGGAGGGAAATCTAAATGTGGTGCAAACTCCTAGTAACACTTCTCATGGTCAAGGTATTTCTCATTCTATCCTTGATGGCATTATTATGTTTCGTGATCAACCAATTCGAGTTCTTTTTGATACGAGTGCGTCCCATTCTTTTATATCAAAAGAACTTGTTGATACTTTTTTTTAAGTGTTGTTGCTTTAATGACTTCTTTGAGAATTGCGAATCCGGTCGGTGGATCCGCAACACTCAGTTTGCTTTGTAGTGATGTCGAGATTTTTTTATGTGATTTTTATTTCCGAGCCGATTTGCATGTCATGCATTATTTAGGCTTCGTAATGATTTTGGGAGTGGATAGGCTTAACCATTATGAAGCTCAAATCCTATGTTCTGAGCGGACTATTCATCTCCGACATCCTCAGTCTGTTAAACGGGTTTCTATTGTTCTTAAAGATTCGGATTCCAACTTGACAGCATCTTTATATTCTTTAAATCCTCATGATGACGATAATGGTGATGAAGAAGATGTCAGTTCTCATATTCACGTTGTTCGTGAATTTTCCGACATATTTGAGTCCGTTTTAGGATTAGCACCTAAGCGAGCAATTGAGTTCAGAATTAATCTAATTCCTGGAGATTTACCTATTACTCGTCCTCCTTATCGCATGTCTAATAAATAAAATGAGGAGACGTGCAAACAATTATTCGAATTGGAAGAGATAGTTCCTCTCTTTGGGGAGCTTTTGATATTTTTGTGAAGAAATCTGATGGTACACGTAGGCTTTGCGTTGACTACCGCAAGCTTAATGATCTTATATCAAGAATAAACATCCCTTGCCTCGGATTGATGATTTATTTGATCAGCTTAGTGGTGCTAGAGTCTTTTCACAATTAGACTTAGCAACCGATTTTCATCAGCTTCGTATTGCAGACGATAGCATTCCTTTGACATTATTCTGTACTCGTTATTGATCGTATGAATGGCTTGTTATGCCATTTGGTTTAACGAATGCTCCGGCTTATTTCGTTGACCTTATGAATCGAGTTTTCAAAGACTTCCTCGACCGGTTTGTTCTCATCTTTATAGATGATATTCTTGTTTATTCTAAAACCGAGGAAGAGCATGAAAAACATCTTCGGATTGTGTTGGAAACTCTTAGGAGCAATCAATCGAAAGCAAAATTTTCTAAATGCCATTTTTGGCAATCTCGTGTGAAATTTCTTGGTCGCATCATTTCCGAATCTGGAATTTTCATGGATCCTTCAAAGATTGAAGCAATTCAAAATTGGAAGAGACCGGAGAGTGTGACGGAAATTCGTAGCTTTCTTGGATTGGTGGGTTATTACCCTCGGTTCATAAAGGACTTTTTTAAAATTTTCGTACCTCTTACTAGTTTGACAAAGAATGGAGTTAAATACATTTGGTCGAACAAATGTGAAGCTTCTTTTCAGAAATTAAAAGAACTCCTTTCTGATGCTCCTATTCTTGTGATTCCCGAAGGGAACCAAGATTTTATTTTTTACACCGATTCCATTCGTGTTGGTTTGGGAGCCATTCTTATGCAAAGGTATCATGTTATTGCTTATGCTTCTAGGCATTTAAAGCCAGCCGAAACCAGATATGCCACTCATGATTTAGAGCTCGCGGCTATTGTTTTCTTCCATCGAATTTGGCATCATTATTTTTTAGGAGAGAAATTTATTCTTTATACCGATCATAAATCTTTGGAGTATGTATTGTCTCAAAAGGAACTTAATTTGCGTCAACAACGTTGGCTCGAATTCCTTGCATCTTATGATCTTGATATTCTTTACACTCCCGGAAAGGGAAATCGCGTTGCTGATGCACTTAGTCGCAAGCAACAAGTGGTTGTTTCTATGATGATATCCAAAAGTAATGATCTCGAGACTTTATCCACTTGTGAGATTCGAGATTGTGAATCCGATTTATGTTCATCTTTTGTTCTATGTAGCCTTGAGGCTCATCCTTCTCTTTTAGACCGCATTCTTGAAGCTCAAAAGCTAGATCCCGAATTGGCTCTTCTTAGCCAAAATTTTAGGGATAAAATTGATATTGAAGGTTTGAAAGACTTTGATATTGATTCCCGTGGCGGTATTCGAAAATTTGGTAGACTTATCTTGCCAAATATTAGTGATCTGCATAAAGACATTTTAGAAGATTCCCATCGTTCTAAATTTACCATTCATCCCGGTAGTAGTAAAATGTACGGGGATATGAAGCGAATTTATTATTGGGATGGAATGAAATCCGATATTGTTAACTTTGTTAAGCGTTGCATGACTTGCCAACTCGTTAAGGCCGAGCATCAAAAGGCTCGGTGGGTTATTGCAACCTTTGGACATTCTGATTTGGAAGTGGGATCAAATTTCCATGGACTTTACTGACGGCCTTCCCCGTTCTCGTTCGGGTCATGATAGCCTATGGGTGATAGTTGATAGACTTACTAAATCCGCCCATTTTACTCCCGTTCGGTCCAACCAAACCGTACTACTTTTGGATAAACTCTTTATTAAAGAAATTATTAAATTACATGGAGTTCCTACTTCTATTGTTAGTGCCCATGATCCATTGTTTACTAGTGGATTTTGGAAGAGTCTTCAAAAAGCTTTGGGAACGAAGCTTAATTTTAGCACCGCTTATCAACCTCAGTCCGATGGACAAACCGAGTGTGTGAATCAAACTCTTGAAGATCTTCTTCGTGCTTGTGTTCTTGATTTTGCTGGAAGATGGGAAGATCATATTTCTCTTGTTGAGTTTTCCTATAATAATAGCTTCCAATCTAGTATTGGTATGGCACCTTTCGAAGCACTCTATGGAAGGCCATGCCGATCTCCTTCTTGTTGGCTTGAGGCCATTGAGAAGCTTGTTTTAGGTCCATACTTTATTCGTGATTCCATAGAAAAGATTGACCTTATCCGCCATAGGATGAAAGAAGCTCAAAGTAGGCAAAAATCCTATGTCATTAACTGAAGGAGGAAATTAGAACTTTCTATGGGAGATTTTGTGTTTATTCGTGTCTCACCTATGAAGGGTGTTGTGCATTTCAGTCGACCGGAAAATTAGCACCTCGATATATCGGTCCATTTCTCATCACCGAACGTATTGGTTTCGTGGCTTATTGCCATTTATTACCGACTCAATTTTCTGTTATTCATGACGTGTTTCACGTTTCTCAACTACGGAAATGCCTTCGAGATTCTGATTCTATTCTTGAGTCCGGTATTGTTGAAGAAATTAAAGTTTCACCTAATTTGACTTATGAGAAATATCCTATTCGAATCATTGCTACGGAGGTTAAACGCCTTCGAAATAAAGATGTTCCTCTTGTGAAAGTTCAATGGTCCTCAAATCCTAAGGATTGTTCTTGGGAATCTAGAGAATTCATCGAACGAACACATCCGGACTTACTCTCTCGTGCTCTGTGAGGTGAACTTCTTATTTCAAATTTCTTTTGTGTTGATATGCTTTTAGGGTTGTTATGTTTTGTTTTCTTCTTAAATATTGCGAGGACGCAATTTCTTTAAGGAGGGGAGTTTGTAACAACCCGCATATTTTACGATTGTATATTTAAATATTTTATTTAAATATAGCATCATTAGTCGGATTTTGGTCCGAAATACTACTTTTTGCAAACGATCAAATTAGGACTTGGGACCACTTCCATTGAGTTCAAAATGACGTTTGCGATCTTTTTGAGTATAAACGTTGATATGTTTGGAGTTTGTAGAATTTTGCTACTTTTTCACTTTGGGTTTGGGTTTGGGTTTTTGCCCAACAACCTAACAAATAACCCTAACTCCTCTACTCTTCATCCATTCATTCATTCTATTTTCTAACATTCAAGCTTTAGCAAAATTGGTGAAGGAGATTGGAAATTAAAATCCTAGGCCCTAGTTCCATTGTAAAATCCAAGTTCTAGCTCAAAATTCAAAGAGAGACTATTGGTAAGCATCATCTTCTTCTTATCCAACTCATTCTCTCTTCAATTTCAGAAAATTCCTAAACCTAACTTAGGAAGTTTTCTTCTTTTGAGCTTAGATTCAAGCTCCTTGGGTTGTGCTGAAGAGTGGTTGATCCTCCTTTACTTTCTAGCTTCTTCTTTCGTGTTTTTGTGTAAAAGGTGATATTTTTATCTCACATCTAAATCTATAACTATCTTGATTGTTAGGATGAATTCCTAACATCTTTGCATGTTCATTTGATTTTGATTTGGATTGATTTGGTGAATATTCTAATTTTTGGTGTTTTGAAAACAAAATCTATGAAAATCCTTAAGTGGATGATGGACATGTTGATCGGAATGTATTGGAGAGTCTTTAAGGTTGGGTAGTCGGTTGGCGTAAACCCCTCGTAATCGTCACTCATCCGATTGCTTCCGATATAATTTGTCCATCACTGGCCAAGGGGAGAATATACCCAAAGTTTCAGTTTCAAACTTCTAAAATTAATGGTTCATACGTCTGAATACTGTTCTGGGAAAAAATTTATTTCCCAGATCAGACGTCTGAATTATCAATTTCAGACGTCTGAAATTGCTCAAGTCCAACCCGAGAGGAAGTAGGCTAAAATTAGCCATTTTTAGACGTCTGAAATAATGATTCAGACGTCTGAATAGTGTTTTGGAAAACATTTATTTTCCAGATTCAGACATCTGAATCATTTATTTCAGACGTCTGAATCTGCTTACCTTTGCCTAATTTGCCTAAGTTGTGTGGGTTTCCAATTTTAATCGATTCGTGTTGATCCAAATTATTGTTATAATTTATTATCGACTTTGATGACTTCTTTTCGGAATTTTTGAGAATATCATTCGATGGATTCGATATCGATTTTTATGGCTTTGATTCACGCCTTCGAATGAGAATCTCTGGCGATTGATTGTTTCTGCAATCGTTTCTATGATTTGTCACTTTAAAAATATAAAGGTTTTCTATACTAGTAGTAAATATCAAAACCCTTTCATCAAAATGATTTCAACACTATTTTATTGCAAAGCTCGTTATTTAAAACCATTTTCCTACCTATTAGTATATACAAACCTTTACCTCACTCATATGAGAAATCTAATTAAACGGGTTAGTAAAACAAGTGGTATGAAACGCTTGCATTTACTTCGTCGGTTAATCCTTGGACTTGTTCGATTGAAATTCTTGTGACAACTTTCGAGTGGAGATCTACAATTTTTTCGTAAATATTTAAGTTAAGCTAGTGGTTGTGGGACATGAAGCTAAACTCATCTATTTACTAGCTTAGTGTAATTGACACTTCTTGATGATCGATGATGATCATTTTGTGATTTAGACTAGCAATGTGCGATGTCTCTTTGTCTACGAGAGAGACTAAACCCCGTTTCTGTGGAGCTTCGGCTCAAAATTGGTGGGGTTGCGACCCATGGTCTTTGGGCCATTTTGTGGAGCTTTGGCTTAAAAATTAATGGTTAGCAACCATGGAATAGCGTTCTGTTTTGTGATACACGTGTTGGTGGGCTTACATGCTCCCGTTTTGTGATAGGCCTTCCCCTTTTTGTGATTTCTGGATTTCTATTGATGATTTCTGGAATTTGTGTTCCACCAATTTTTGTGGTTTACATTGATAAGTTTTATCAATATTTGTGCATTGGTTAATTTGTGTTCCACTAACTTTTTCAATTGGCTTTGACATATTAGTCAACATTTGTGGTACGGAGAAAGTGATGAAGAATATGACATTCTTTTTAGTGTCTTGAGATTTCTTGAGATATAGTATGATTTTAGTTGTTTTCAAATGTATACTTTTCATAGTATAGCATTGTTGTTATCATACGTTTTTCTCATATCTCTTATTCTATCTCGTTTTATTTGATATTTATAGTTAGACTGATTCGTTTATTATTTTCTTACTAAATAATACTCGGGTCAGACCGAGATGTTACAAGTGCTTCTGGTTGACTCCTTATCTAGGATCATCATTATATGACTTTTGTCTAACTATATTAGATTGGTAGTTTTTGTTGTTATATATTCGAGATAGATACTCCTTAATGTATACATATTCTTTTGTCTAGCACTTGTATCCATTCTTTTGTGTTATTGTGGATATTTTTGACCACTACTCTGATGTACACTTTCATGTGTTATATTCATATCTATTTCCGCCTTTGTGATATGGATATCTATGACGGATTTATGTTATGCTTATTTCTATATTTGTTTTCGAAGATATTATAGTCACTGTGTATTAGTTTTTAGTTTGTATCGGTATGTCGGATTTCCTCTTGAAATGAAATGCATGTTATTCTATCTGGCATATTGGTCCTCGCATAAAGCAATTACACGGATGGTCGCTCCTCTACAGCCTTATTCTTCGTGCTAGTTGACGGCATTATTCTGTAGTGTCCTTGGCTAGCGTGAGTGTAGAGGTGGGGCGTCACAGTAAAAGTAACAATAATGGGAGGTTTGACCCCAAACGCCTCTCTGACCACCTCAGAATCATAAACAGTGCTGGTAATGACCACTTACCTATTGATACCACCACTGACATAATCAATCCCAGGTTCATTAACCACATTAACCCTTACAAAATTGAGAGAATTGAAGCACAACCATGTTTCATTCTCTAAGGCGATATCTTAAAAATCCTCATTAAAAAAACATCACTCTCACCATCACAGCATGAAGCATTTCCCATATTCATCTTCCATGCATCATTTTTCTTCTTTGAAATATAACCACGCTGCTTACTTTGAGTAACAATTATGTGTCTTCAGCACCCCCTAATTCGGTAGTCAGACCTTCTTCATCATCTAAGACTCCAATATCCACTACCAAATCAGAGGCCATGTCCCAACACTATCTTTTAAACCTCAAGAGATTGACCCAAACATTCCTAAACCGACCCAAACTGAGTTGACCACAACTCTTTACCATATTCTGCCTCTTTAGTGTCGTGGTTGAAATCGCTTAAAGCATCAAACATATTGTTTGTATGTATTTCAAAACATTTTTTAAATTTCAACTTGGCCTTAAACTTGCTAGTAGGAACAAAGATAGAACTTGAATAATTACCTATGCTATCAAGAGCAGGTGGAGCACGAGCATCAGATTGTAGGTTGTCGTGTGAATCAGGTTCCAAGTATGGATCAATAGTCCTCGACGATACTATAACAACCCAATTTTTTTAATAAATACTATAATTTATTTTATTTAAAACTTTGGTGTTTAATTATTTAAAATTTGAATTTTGAAATTTTTTCCCGAATGATGTTGGAATTGGTCATCAATTAATTGCCCAAATATAATAAATACAAACAATTTCTAGAATTTTAGATTTTGGGACAAACTTTGACTTTAATTGAAATTTTTAAAAATAAAATTTTAATTTCTAATCTTCTATTTAAAACTGTATATATTTATAACATTTGTTCTGCTTTTTGTTTCATTTAACTCTGATCTATACGTTGTAAATTGGGTAATATACAACGTTGTAAAAAGCAATTAATTTATACGTTTTATTTTATAGGTTTCTATGTCCATCTTCTTATTTATTTCCTATGGTGTTTATATAAACTTTACGTTATTTATTGAATTGTTTCTTTTACATATATCTTTATTAAATGGATATGAAACAAATCAATTAAGATACGTTACTTTGTTTTTAATTCTGGACATACGTTTCATTTTTATTTCCTGCCTTTATGTTGCCCACTCTTTTGATCTACTACCATAGACGTTCCTTGATTGTAGTCGTGTACTCTAAACCCTAGCCGCCTCTAACACTATCATTCACATGAAAAAAAAATCCCATCTTCATTTATCTCCAGGGAGAAACACTGTAAGTCCATGGCTTCTTTCTTTTACATTTTCTTTTATTTTTTTGTGTTTTCGTCATGGAATTCTTGGCCACCACCCCTATTCCGACCACCATCTCCTCTCCTCCTCCACCATGACCTACCATCACTTCTCCACTCACGGCCATGAAAGCCTAGACCCCAATATCCATCACTAAGTTAAGTTAAAACCCTAGCCGAGCCCAAAACTCCTCAAAATTGCTTGCCTTGTTCATTTCCATGTGTAGCCTACCCTTTTCCACCTTCCTTAAGCCATGACCGTGAGTACTTGACCCATACCTAAGCCTACATCACTCAAACCCACCATGGCCGAGCCTATGGGTGATGAGGCGGAGCCTATAAGGGTGGTAGCGAAGCCCACTTGATGATTTATTCCATTTGTTTCACTTTAATGCATTTTATCCTTTGATTTAAAAAAATTGTGTTGAATTTTGTTCTCATGGTTTAATCCATGTTGGTTTATGGAAAATCATATATTTATAATTGTTTAATTATTTGAATTACAAGATCTAAATTTGGTTGTTACCCCTTCTCAAATCTTGTCGTGCCTTCTCGTGCTTTTCGGTGTGTGGATCTTTCTGTTTTAATTGATCTCTAGCGTCTATAAGGTGAGTTATTCACTCTAGACAGTATATGCTTATATTATTGTGAAATGATGACAAGTGAATCTGTATAAGCTGATATATTATTCATATATATGCCTGTGATGTGATTTTATGATGTTTAATCCTGTTTATAAAATTTTTGTATCATCTAATATGAGAAGTTATATTTAACTATTCATTTTATTTCTGCATCTCACACTGCAAGTTCCCTTATCACTATGGGTTGAAATGACACATACCCGAATGGACTTTAGAATAAGGAAATACATTATGGGCTGAAATGATAGGCTCGAGTGATTTTTATTGCATTTATTTTCCTTGGGATTGCGGGTTTGAAATGATAGAACCCGGATTTTTTCTTTTTAATTTACGGATTAAAATGATATATTATCCGTATCACTTGACCTAAGTTAGAAAATATTATACAGACCCATGGTAATTTTTTAAAAAGCATTATTTTGAGTTATTAAGTATTTAAAATGTTAAATATGAAATTTTAGTAAAAATTGGATTAAATGATTTAAAGAAATTATGTAGTTATTTTCTATAAGTTAAGTGTGTAAATAAATAATTGAAAAAGTGTATTTTGAATATGCCTTAATTTGGAATTTGGAAATTTGGTTTGAATGGAAATTTAAGTTCGATAAATAAATGGAAATTAAATTTATTTAGGAGATAGGCATGATAAATAAAATATTAAGATATTGGTTGAAATAAAAGTTAAGAAATTTATAAAGTATTGACTCAACAAATGGATTTTATTCTAAAATGGATATTTATTAAAATGTTATTTTATTAAAATTTGTATGTTAAATAATATCCAAATAAAAATTTGTGAAAACTGGAATAAGTTGAATAAGTTAAAAATGAGAATATTTTTCGAAAAAGGGTATAACATAAATTATAGTGGTTAAGAAATGCTATAGAAATATGAACTATAGCTGGAAATACACTAAAAAAACCTATAACAGCATTTCTGAAGTGCTGTAATTCTGGAAATTTGCATTATGGCTGGAAATACACTAAAAAGACCTATAACAGCATTTCTGAAGTGCTGTAATTCTGCAAATTCGAACAATGGCGAGAAATACACTAAAAAGACCTATAACAGCATTTCTGAAGTGATGTACTTTCTAGAAATTGAATTATATGCTGAAATTACTAAGTTATCCTATAACAATATTTCTGAAATGCTGTAAAATTTTGAATTAAACTATGTTTTGATATATACTAAATATACCTACCGCAGCACTTTATAAATGCTGTAATTGCCGTGTTTTGAAATTTGCAATGTTTGAAATGTTGAAATTGAACGAATGGACTTAGAAATTGCTGAAATTTTGGAATTTGAATAATTGGGTTGGAAGGACAATTACTTCATATTAAAATGGTTTAAATGAATTATTTTGACATGAAATATAAACCACCTTTGAAATTTATAACCACGGGTAATAATAACGTTGGTTGTTAAAGAGACCGGGATCGGATATGGACATACTCTCTATCGATACCGAAAACCACTTTAACAACCGTGTACGCGGTGGAGATTCCAGAATGAAGTAGAATGGTGAGGACGTTCTATTGAGGTATGTACGTCGACCCGACTTCCATGAGTTGGCATAAGGTGGCTAAAACGGGAGCGATTCTTGGGCTAAGGAGGTTGCACCTCTTATCGGGCGCACTTCTTCGTTTGCCATTCTATTACTTTGTGATTGTTTGGTGCACATCTTTGACTTTGGGAATGTGTTTCGAGGTGGGCGATAGTAGTTGCTACGTGTGACCACCGATCCGGATGCGTAATTGGTATATCTCACATGGCATTGCCTAGTTGTGTCGTGTCACCTACCCTAGCGCGCCTTGTATGATTTTGATTTGTGTCGTACCTATGGAGTATCCTCTGGTAGCCTCCCGATCAGGAGGTATTACGGTACTGTGTAGACTACCGGCACTATTTATCTGTTAAGGGGAATATTGGATCACTCCTCAATGCTATTTTAAAGTAAGTTTATTTTACAAATAGACATTATTTTAATAGCGAATATTACTACATGGTAAATAGTTTAATAGATCCTTAGAGGATAGGCGGTCCCAAGCATCCTTTAAGTTACTTGTACCTTTATATTACAATTCACTTGAGTTGGTTTACATTATATAGGTATGTATGTCCTGGCTCGAGTGTTTGTGTTTATTTCAGTTTCAGTATTTCCATTTCAGCTCATGTATTAGAGACATATGTATTTGGGATTTCTACTATATTTGTTTCAGAACTGTATTTAATTTTCAGACTATGTATTTCGGTACTTGTTTTGCGACTGAGTTATAGTGGCTCCATGAACCACTATGTTTATTTTTATTTCCGCTGTGAGTTATTCTGATTTCATCTGTGATTGGTTTTATTTGCTCCAAATTATATTATAATCTACTGTTTTGAAGTATTCAAGTCATACATGTGTGGATTTACCATCGATTTGAATGGTCCAAAATAGTGGTCCGTTACATTTGGTATCAGAACTTTGATTTAGGCAAAGCCTGTGGAGCAAAAACTCATTAGAGATTGGGTAGAAATACCCTAGAATGAGTAAAATCAATCTTAGACTCCTTTCTTTGTGAGAGAACGTATTTTAAAGTATAAAATGATTTTTCAAAGGATTTAAGAAAGAGTATTTTGATATAATTTTTTTTAAAGCCAAATTTTCTTACCTGTCTTCTTTCTCTTATCCACCATTATAAGTAATGTCTTTTTTTAGGACCTTCGTCAAGTTGAATCTTATCTTATTTAATCTTGTCTTGTTCCTAGTCACCTTTGTCATAGAATTCATTCTTAATTTCTCAGGATGGATCGTAGGAATGCAAGAGGTAGGGGCCGTGATGTTGCCCCGGTCGGGTTCATTAAGCTTTGTAAGGAGTACACTGAGCTTGGTGGCACCAAGTTCATAGGATCTGAGAGCATTATAGAAGCTCAACAGTGGTTGAGAGACTTGGAGAGAATCTTCTCCGGTCTTGATATCACTAATGCCCAATAACGCCAGTTGGCGGCTTGGCAATTAAAAGGAGCAACTTTGGATTGGTGGCAATCGGTCACCACTGTCACCGCAGAGGCCGACATTTCTTGGGAACAATTTAGGTATCCTCTTCTGTTTGTCTCGAATTTGGTCCAACTCCTCCTTTTGAAATCTGTCTTATATCTCTTATCGTGCTTTAGGGATGCTTTTCTGGTGAAGTGGATGCCCGAGGCAGGGAAATCTCAGCTGTATCGGGAATTCATGGATCTGAAGCAAGGTGATATGTCTTTTGCTGAATATGAGAGGAAGTTCAATGAACTTTCTAAGTTTGGCCTTAATCTGATTGACACTCCTCTCAAGAAGAATGAGAAGTTCATTGCTGGTGCACGCCCGGAGTACCATAATCGCCTCATAGCCCACGTGCATAGTTCTTTCACCACTCTGATGGACATGGCCAATAGATATGAGAATCCTACGTCTAAGGATCATCCAGCTGCTCAGTCTGCTTCATCTCAGTCTTCCTCTGGAAATCCCAAGAAGAGTAAGCCCCACTTTCACCATCGACAGAGGAACCAGAACAGGGCTCCAGGGTTCGGATCATCTTCTTCATCTCAGAGACATTCGACCAATCTATCTGCCATTACTTGCTATAGATGTGATTAGAAGGGACATTATGCTAATAATTGTCCTACTTTGGGTGCTGCTACCACATTTGTCTGTAGCCTGGCCATTTCAAGAAGGACTGCCCTACTCAGAAGAAGGGCAAGTCATCAGGTATTTTTGCTATGACTTCTGCACCTTCTCCGACTCCACCTCCCGCACCTGTTCCTGCTCCTGCTCCTAGTGATAACCAAGGTACACTTCAGGGTACTTTTACTTTTTTTAAATCTCATGTTCGTGTTTTATTCGATACCGGAGCTTCCCATAGCTTTATTTCTTTGGATCTCTGTAACAAATTCGAGCATCGTCTTTTGCCCGAATTTACTTCTGTGACTTTGTGTGTTTCGAATCCTATTGGTGGTCCTACGAATCTTAGTAGGATTTGTAAGCAAATGAAGCTTCTACATATTGATCACCGTTTCACTGGTGATTTCTATGTTCTGGGTTTTGATGCTTTTGATCTATTGCTTGGGGGTGATTGGCTATTGAGGCATGATGCCCATATCTCTTGTAGTTCTCGAACTGTTTCCCTTGAGGATGATTTTGGTAATTCTTTGTGCTTCATTGTAGTTTTCCCCAGGATTTTGCTGGCAGTTTATTTATTCTCTTGATGCTTCTCCTGGTGATATCCATTCGACTCCTGTAGTCAAATTATTCCCCAACGTATTTGGTGAAGTCACTTCTTTACCTCCTAACCGGAAAATTGATTTCCGTATTGATCTTATTCCTGAAGCTCGACCTGTAGTTCTTCCACCCAGAAGAATGGCACCCCGTCCAATTAAGGAAGCAAATTAAGGAATTGTCCTCCAAGGGTCTAATGAGACCTAGCTACTCAGAATGGGGAGCACCAGTGGGTTTTTTCACTAAATTCGATGGTTCTTTAAGGATGTGTGTTGATTATAGGGAGCTGAACAAGCTCACTATGAAAAGCAGATATCATATGTCTCGCATTAATGATATGTTTGACCAGCTCTATGGAGCTACTGTTTTCTCTCAGCTTGATCTTGCCACAGGTTTCCACCAGCTCAGAGTTGCGAAGGAAAGCATTCCTAAGACTGCTTTTCGTACTGAGAATGGTTTTTATAAATGGTTAGTTATGCCTTTTGGTTTGACTAACGCTCATGCTTTCTTCGTTGACTTCATGAATCGGGTTTTTCATGAGGTGCTCAATAAGTTTGTTCTAGTCTTCGTTGATGATATCCTTGTTTTCTTCAAGTCTGAGGAAGAGCATAAATCCCATTTGAAATATGTTCTAGAGACTCTTCGAAATCACCAGTTGAAGGCTAAATTCTCTAAATTCCATTTCTGAAGAGATGAAGTCCGATTTCTCGGGCATATAGTTTCTAGTGATGGAGTTTTTGTTGATCCAGTCAAGATCGCTGCGATTAATGTAAGTCTTTTCCCTTCTTCTCCTTCCTTAATTTGATCTTTCTATCTCTTTTGTGGTCCTTATTTCTCCCTATTCTGTTACAGGATTGGGAAACTCCTAGAACTCCAACTGATATTCGTAGTTTTTTGGGCCTTGCCGGTTATTATCGGAGATTCATTGAGAATTTTGCTCGGATTTCTGCACCTCTCACTGCCTTAACTCGAAAGAATGCCAAGTTTTTATGGGACGTTAAGTGTGAAGCCGCATTCATTGAGTTGAAGAGTAAGCTTAGTTCCACACCAGTGCTTACCGTTCCGAATAGAAATGAGGGATTAACGGTATACGCTAATGCTTGTCGTAAGGGTTTGGGAGCTGCACTAATGCAAGATGGGAAGGTGATTGCTTATGCTAGTCGCCAGCTGAAGACCCATGAGGCCAATTATGCAACTCATGATCTTGATTTGCTTGTTGTTGTCTTTGTGTTGAAGCTTTGGAGGTATCATCTTTCGGGTGCTAAGTTTGAGCTCTTTACTGACCATTAGTCTTTGAAGTATATCTTCACCCAGAAGGATTTAAATCAAAGGCAAGTTAGGTGGCTTGAGTTCCTTGCTTCTTATAATCTTGACATTAGCTATACCCCTGGAAAAGCTAAGGTTGTAGCTGATGCTTTGAGTAGGAAGAAGGCTGCGTTGTGTCAGCTTGTTGTCTCTTCTTCTCCTCTAGTGAATCGTATCATGCCTAAGCAGGATGAGGATGTGATGCTTAGGAGTATGAAGGAGAATGTTTGTAGCAGAGTTGGTGGTAGTAGTTCGGATGATAGTGGAGCTCAGATCGATGATAGAGGGATTTTTAGGATTAATAATAGGATTTATGTCCCGAATATTGATGGATTGAGGCAGGAGTTACTTCGGGAACATCATCGATCCAGACTTTCTATTCATCCTGGTGTGTCAAAGATGTATTAGGACATGAAGAAGCTTTATTGGTGGGGAGGTATGAGGCGAGATATCTCTATCTTTGTTAGTAGATGTGCGACTTGTCAACAAGTCAAGGCAGATCATCAGAAGATCCCTGGTTTATTGCAGCCCCTTGAGATTCCCAATGGGAAATGGGAACAAGTTTTCATGGATTTTATTGATGGATTGCCTAGGTCTAGGAGGAGTAATGAGTGCATTTGGGTTATTGTGGATAGATTGACCAAATTAGCTCATTTTATTCCAGTCAAATCTACCCGTTCTGCTTCCAGACTGGCTGAGATCTATATGAAGGAGATTGACCGTCTTCACGGTGTCCCCCTCAGCATTGTTTGTGATCGAGACCCTATCTTTACCCGTCAGTTTTGGAAGGCCTTCCAAGAATCTTTGGGTACCCGTCTGAATCTGAGCACTGCTTAACGGTCAAACGGAAAGAGTGAACTAGATTATAAAGGAACTCCTTCGAGCTTGTGTTATGGACTATGGAGGATCTTGGAAAGATCATCTCCATCTTGTTGAATTCACCTATAACAATAGTTATCAGGTATAATCTCAGTCTTCTATTTTGATCTAATCCTAATCTTTTCTATCTCATCCCATCTTTGAACTCAGGCTAGTATTGAGATGTCTCCGTTTGCGGCTCTCCATGGAAGACCTTGTAGATCTCCTTCTTGCTGGATTGAATCCAGTAATCGTTTGGTTTTTGGTCTTGATATGATTTTGGAAGCTTCAGAGAAGGTTGAGATGATTAAGAGGAAGATGAGGATTGCTTAGGATAGGCAAAAGAAGTATGCTGGTCGACGTAAGAGGAGTTTGCTGTTGGTGATTTGGTTTTTCTTAAGGTCTCTCCCTTAAGGAATGTGATTCGGTTTGGTCGTAGAGGGAAGCTTGCTCGTAGGTTTGTTGGTCCCTTCCGTATCTTGGAAAGGATTGGTTATCTTGCTTATCATCTGGACTTGCCTGAGAAACTTTCTGAAGCACACAATGTATTCCACGTATCGCATCTTCGTCGTTATCTGCATGACCCATCTTTGGTTATCCAGCCTTCTGCTCTTGATAGTTTGGATATTGAGCCCAATCTGACTATTAAGAGGAAGCCACTTCGTATCGTCGATCGAGGTGTGAAACAGCTAAGAAGGAAATCTGTCAACCTGGTCAAAGTACAGTGGAGCACTGATGATCGGGATTGTACCTGGAAGACGTAGGAGAGCATGCGTGCTTTGAATCCGGAATTGTTTATTTCAGGTATTTTTACTTTGCTATCTTATCTTCCTTTGTTTTCCCTCTTTCGTTCCTTTTCTAGGACGAAAAGTTTTGAGGCGGGGAGAGTGTAACAACCCAAATTTTTTAATAAGTATTTTAATTCATTTTATTTAAAACTTTGGTGTTTAATTATTTAAAATATGAATTTTGGAAATTTTTCCCGAATGATGTTGGAATTGGTTATAAATTATTTGCCCAAATATAGTAAATATAAACAATTTTTGGAATTTTAGATTTTGGGTCAAACTTTGACTTTAATTGAAATTTTTAAAAATAAAATTTTAATTTCTAATCTTTTATTTAAAACCGTATATATTTATAACATTTGTTCTGCTTTTTGTTTCATTTAACTCCAATCTATACTTTGTAAATTGGGTAATATACAACGTCGTAAAAAGCATTTAATTTATACGTTTTATTTTATATGTTTCTATATCCATCTTCTTATTTATTTCCTATGGTATTTATATAAACTTTATGTTATTTATTGAATTGTTTCTTTTACATATATCTTTATTAAATGGATAGGAAACAAATCAATTAAGAAACGTTACTTTGTTTTTAATTCTGGACATACGTTTCATTTTTATTTCCTGCTTTTATATTGCCCAACCTTTTGATCTCCTACTATAGACGTTCCTTAATTGTAGCCGTGTACTCTAAACCCTAGCCGCCTCCAACACTATCATTCACATGAAGAAGAAAAATCTCATCTTCATTTGTCTCCAGGCAGAAACACTGTAAGTCCATGGCTTCTGTCTTTTAATTTTTCTTTTATTTTTCTTGTGTTTTCTTCATGGAATTCTCTGCCTCCACCCCTATTCCGACCACCATCTCCTCTCCTCCTCCACCATGACCTACCATCACTTCTCCACTCACGACCATGAAACCCTAGACCCCAATATCCATCACCAAGTCAAGTTAAAACCCTAGCCGAGCCCAAAACTTCTCAAAATTGCTTGCCTTGTTCATTTCCACGTGTAGCCTACCCTTTTCCACCTTCCTCAAGCCATGGCCGTGAGTATTTGACCCATACCCAAGCCTACATGACTCAAACCCACCATGGCTGAGCCTATGGGTGATGAGGCCGAGCCTATAAGGGTGGTAGCCAAGCCCACTTGATGATTTATTCCATTTGTTTCACTTTAATGCATTTTATCCTTTGATTTAATAAAAAAAATTGTGTTGAATTTTGTTCTCATGGTTTAATCCATATTGGTTTGTGGAAAATCATATATTTGTAATTGTTTATTTATTTGAATTACAAGATCTGAATTTGGTTGTTACCCTTTCCCAAATCTTGTCGTGCCTTCTCGTGCTTTTCGGTGTGTGGATCTTTCTGTTTTAATTGATCTCTTGCGTCTATAAGTTGAGTTATTCACTCTAGACAGTATATGATTATATTATTGTAAAATGATAACAAGTGAATCTGTATAAACTGATATATTATTCATATATATGCCTGTGATGTGATTTTATGATATTTAATCCTGTTTATAAATTGTTGTATCGTCTAATATGAGAAGTTATATTTAACTGTTCATTTTATTTCTGCATCTCACACTGCAAGTTCCCTTATCACTATGGGTTGAAATGATACATACCCAAACAGACTCTAGAATAAGGAAAAATCATTATAGGCTGAAACGACAAGCTCGAGTGATTTTATTGCATTTATTTTTCTTGGGATTGCGGGTTTGAAATGATAGAACCCGGATTTTTCTTTTTTAATTTACGGATTGAAATGATATATTATCCGTATCACTTGACCTAAGTTAGAAAATATTATACAGACCTGTGGTTATTTTTAAAAAAGTATTATTTTGAGGTACTAAGTATTTTGAAATATTAAATATGAAATTTTATTAAAAATTGGATTAAATGACGTAAAGAAACTGTATAGTTATTTTCTATAAGTTAAGTGTGTAAATAAATAATGGAAAAAGTGTATTTTGAATATGCCTCAATTTGGAATTTGGAAATTTGGTTTAAATGGAGATTTAAGTTAGATAAATAAATGGAAATTAAATTTATTTAGGAGATAGGCATGTTAAATAAAATATTAAGATATTGGTTGAAATAAAAGTTAAGAAATTTATAAAGTATTGACTCAACAAATGGATTTTATTCTAAATTGGATATTTATTAATAAAATGTTATTTTATTAAAATTTAAAAGTAAAATAATATCCAAATAACAATTTATGAAAAGTGGAATAGGTTGGATAAGTTAAAAATGAGAATATTGTTTTAAAAAGGGTATAACAGAAATTATAGCGGTTTAGAAATGCTATAGAAATATGAACTATGGCTGGAAATACACTAAAAAGACCTATAACAACATTTTTGAAGTGCTGTAATTCTGGAAATTTGCAGTATGGCTGGAAATACACTAAAAAGACCTATAACAGCATTTCTAAAGTGCTGTAAGTTCTAGAAACTGAATTATATGCTGAAATTACAAAGTTAACCTATAACAGCATTTCTGAAATGCTGAAAATTTCTTAATTGAACCATGTTTTGATACATACTAAATATACCTACCGCAGCACTTTATAAATGTTGTAGTTGCCGCTGTTTTGAAATTTGCAACGTTTGAAATGTTTAAATTGAACGAATGGACTTAGAAATTGCTAAAATTTTGGAATTTGAATAATTGGGTTGGAAGGACAATTACTTCATATTTAAATGGTTTAAATGAATTATTTTGACATGGAATATAAACCACCTTTGAAATTTATAACCATAGGTAATAATAACGTTGTTTGTTAAAGAGACCGGGATCGGATATGGACATACTCTCTGTCGATACCGAAAACCACTTTAACAACCGTGCACGTGATGGAGATTGCAGAATGAAGTAGGATGGTGGGGACGTTCTATTGAGGTATGTACGTGGACCCGACTCCCGTGATTTGGCATAAGGTGGCTAAAACAGGAGCGATTCTCGGGCTAAGTTGGTAGCACCTCTTATCGGACGCACTTCTTCATTTGCCATTCTATTACTTTGTGATTGTTTGGTGCGCACCTTTGATTTTGGGAGTGTGGTTCGAGGTGGGAGGTAGTAGCTGCTACGCGTTACCACCTGTCCGGATGCGTAACTGATATATTTACCCTGGCATTGCCTAGTTGTGCCGTGTCACCTACCCTAGCGAGCATTGTACGATTTTGATTTGCGTCGTACCTATGAAGTATCCTCTGGTAGCCTCCCGATCAAGAGGTATTACGGCACTGTATAGACTACTGGCACTATTTATGTGTTAAGGGGAATATTGGGTTACTTCTTAACGCTATTTTAAAGTAAGTTTATTTTACCAATAGACCTTATTATAATAGCGAATATTACTACATAGTAAATAGTTTAACGGATTCTTAGAGGATGGGCAGTTCCAAGCATCCTTTAAGTTACTTG
This sequence comes from Allium cepa, assembly GCA_030765085.1. Lineage (NCBI taxonomy): Eukaryota > Viridiplantae > Streptophyta > Magnoliopsida > Asparagales > Amaryllidaceae > Allium > Allium cepa. Next base: position 457,114,592 of record CM060940.1, on the reverse strand, counting down.
TACTTTTATATTACAGTTCACTTGAGTTGGTTTACATTGTATAAGTATGTATGTTCTGACTCGAGTGTTTGTGTTTATTTCTTACGCTCGGGTCAGCCTGAGTACCACAGCTTGGATCTATCTTCTGGAAGCTAGAGATTTCTGGAGTTACCTGCTTATTAAGTTGTCGTCTATTTCAGTTTCAGTATTTCCATTTCAGCTCATGTATTAGAGACATATGTATTTGGGATTCCTACTATATTTGTTCCAGAACTGTATTTAATTTTCAGACTATGTATTTTGGTACTTGTTTTGAGACTGAGTTATAGTGGCTCCATGAACCACTATGGTTATTTTTATTTCCGCTGTGAGTTATTCTGATTTCATCTGTGTCTGTGATTGGTTTTATTTGCTCCAAATTATATTACAATCTACTGTCTTGAAGTATTCAAGCCAGACATGTGTGGATTTATTGTCGATTTGAATGGTCCAAAATAGTGGTCCGCTACAGACACAACAACCGAGTGATTGGCATGACATCCGAGTCCAAGAACAATGCATCTAGATTGAATGGTAATGCCATGTCTAAAGTCGATCTAAATCATAGGCTCTCATCGAAGGGTTGTTTCCTAACTTGAAGACAAACTGATGACTCTTTTTTGCAGCCTGCTATTATGTCAGTTCGAAGTTGACTAGAGGCTGTTGCAAAGGAATTGGATGTTGTCAGCAGAGCTTCTAGTTTAGGGAGATAAGGGTGAGTTATTGAAAGGGGCAACGATGAACGGATATTAGTTTGCAGTTTAAGAAACTCAATAAGGAAGTTTAACTGAAGGTCTTTAAAGGTCTAAATGCAGCAGTCGGAGGAGATCTTATGCTCGATGATGAAGTGCTGTCGTTGACATCAATCGATGATGAAGACCGTTGAATGTTCCATGAGGCACAAAAGATTTGTTTGTGGTCTAGCTTGCCACAATAAAAACATCTAATCGGGTCTCGGCAAGTTGCTACGAGGTGCCCTATTGCACCACATCCAAAACATAGAGAGCGACGATATCGGGGCCGGATCCAATAAAGATTCAATTTTTGTAATGATTTCAGGTTACCGTAGTGTTTGATTTGGTGTAGACTTGGCTTTAGGGCTTTAGCAAATGTTCAAGGAGGAGGGGGGTTTAAAGGATCGAAGGAAATATTAGGGAGGTCTTCGGTGGGGAGAGGATTATAAGGGAAAGAAGGTGAAGAAAGTGGCTAATGGTAAAAAATGGCTGCTATATATATATATATATATATATATATATATATATATATATATATATATATATATGCATGTATAGTTTATGTATTGTGTATTGTAATGACGGAGGGTGAAAATATGACTAAGTTATAGGGATGTGAGGTTTGTTAAAAGAACATGAAAGTCTATCTAGTTAATTTTACTATCAAAAGTGTGATTTTGTGACAGACACATCGCCTATAATAAATACCTACGGTACACGCAAGGTTAGTCTAATTTTGTAGGGTAAGTCTTCCCAGCTAATTCACTTACCAGCACCTACGAATAGTCAGACTAATGTGAGAAATCACAGTTTGGTTTATGATTATAAGACAGATATCGCAGTACGGGTCTGCTTCTGAGTTGGGGAAATTAAGTGGTTGTTGTAGGGTCTACCATCTTCTTATTAAAGAAGTATTAAATGGTCGTGATTATTTTTAGGTGCCGTAATGGAAATCCCTGTAGGGGTCCGCTTTGGGGTTGAGGTATTAAATGGCTATGGTGAATTTCACCTCTTTATCATAAAAGAAGTATTAAGTAGCCTTATGAGATTTTTTACGGTGTCGTCTAGGGAGTGTTGAAGAGGGGTCTGTCCTGGGTTTAGGTATTAAATGATGGGTATCTACCTAGGGCATGTGTATTAAATGATTGGAGTTTGCTTATTTCCCATTAAAGTGGTATTAAGAGACTTAGGTGCTTTCTCTCGCATCGTTAGGCATGATTGACAGAGATGGGTCGTTAGACCCCATAGTTGCGTTGCACCCACATTAGAGTTATAAAGCTGGACTGGAAAAGGTCCTAGACCTACAATTAGAGATATGTAATTGAGTTGGACTAGAAGAGCCTTTGGCTTACAGTTGGAGGTATAGTTGACATGTTAAGTATAAGATGCATAACATATAATACTTATCTAAATAATACTGCCTAAATACTATTATGGTAAGACTAGAGATTTTCATCCATCAGACATTATTGTTCTGACTTCCTCCTCGTTACAACCCATAAGTTAGAGGGAACAATGCTAATGAAAAAGATGAAGGCGACATTGAAGATTTATGGCAATTTAGTTATTTATCTATGTTTTTGATCTATTCGGATGTACCCATATTTCAGACATGTCGATGTTTTATCTGAGCTATTATATTATGGATATTTTAGGGATGTTGTGTTTTTGAGATGTGCTTTTGATGAAATGGGTACATATTTTTGTTGTTAAATGTTGTCCCTTTCAATGTGACATTCTGAAAGCATAGATACATAGTTATGTATATTATTTATTGTATCGATTTTATCAACCAACAACCAACTTTAGCCTAAGATTTGTTGGGCTTTTATTAGGTCGAAAATAGGCCCATTCTACAGAGGTTTGTTATAGTTTCCGTCCTTCTTTGAAAATTCTTATCAAAGGATATTTTTTGTAATCTTGGTAGTGCTATGTTGTCCCAATTTTATGCACCGTTCATGGCATGCCAAAGTTTCAGCCAATTTACAATAGGTTTGTTTTGAAGTTTCACGACCTTTAGGAGAACTTGAAGACCCGTAGTACATACTTCTTTCCATCATTTTTAGAATTTTGTTACATTTTTATAAAAATATATGCTATGAGCATCTTCAGTTTGAATGAGCAGTGGAATGAGCGGTGGAAGAACGACGAACTGAAGAAGTACTATCCATATCAATATTAAGATAGACATTGAGGTCTGATTGAGAAAATTCATCCGACAGAGAAAGTAGAAAGGACTAGAAGGGCTGGAAGCCCAAGAATCATTCCATTGTGAATGTATGAGCTCATCTTCCTTAACGTTTTTTGGAGTGAGACTTGAAGCAGTGGTGTGAAAATTGGTTTGCACTTCATCCTCGGTTTCAGCAATAGGCAATTCAACCTCTCAAATATTTTTGATGTGGTGTAGGTGCATCTCTCCATTTAGAACTATACTACAAACGTCCTAAAAAATAAACAAATTTTTAAACAAGTGGTAGCAAAAATTATTTAATGAAGAAGGTGAAACACCTTCGCTCGATCCGACTAGTCGTTGACAACAGTGTTTCTCTGATAATCGTAGCCCGCTTTAGTTTGGTTTCGTAACTTCTTCCACTTTACGAAGTCCTTGTGATTGCTATAATGTTTGTTTTTGACAGTCGTTGCATTTAGCAGTTAAGAAGTCTTTTTACATGAGTTAACTTTATCAAAAAATTTGTGACTTATGTTTTAACTTTTTTTTGATTTGTGGAAAATTGTTTTGAATCGTTCAACATTCCGTCTAAACATCTTTTTTTTGTTTTGACGGCCGGTGCATCTAGCAATTAAGAACTCTTCTTACATGAGTGAAATTTATCAAAAATCTTTTGATGGGCTAATGTTTTAGCCTTTTTCCAATTTGGGGAAAATTCTTTCAAATGTTCGCATTTCAGTAAAACATTTATTTTTTGCTAGGGCTAGCAACAATGGAAGCCGTCGTTAGAAAATTACCAAGAAGAGAAGAATAAAATAAAAACGATAAAGAGAGTGTATAATTGGAGTCGGGATTTATCCAGGAAAATAGGACGTAAGAAATCGCGTCCAACGTATCATTGATTACAGTATCATTGACTACAGCCGAGGTCACATATACGTCCTGCTCTGTCGCTCCATTTTACAGCGGGAAAACTCTTACCGTATAAATCCAGACAAAACCGAATGTACTCCTGCCGAACATTTGTTCTTTAGGATTTTGAATTCCATGAACATACCCTTAGCGCTTAGTTCTTTTTAGGTCTGTCAATGAATACCCGAAAAATTTGAAATTCTTGTTCATCCACTTCCGAAAAACGGATATATATCCGATATCGAAAAAAGGGATGCGGAGGCAGATACAAAGACATGCGCATTCGAAAATTATCCGTCCGTTTTTTGTCAAAATTATAATTAAAATTATGCGTATTTTAGTGCATGAAAGATATTTGTTTATATTTTATAAAGTTAGTGTTTATATTATATGCACTTAATGCTTTTTAACTGCTTGAAACTATTTATTATCACCATATTTGTTAATTACACTTTTATAATTAATGAGACTGAAACATATTTATGTTAAACTAATTTTTTTTATATAATTTATTATTTATCGGTCGTTAGCGGATAAGAAAATTATCCAATATCCGTTCGTGTCCGCGGATGTAGATATTTCATATCCCAAAATGATTTCGAATGCGGATGTAGATATGACACTATCCGCATCCGATGACAGGGCTATTTCTTCCTTCGTCTTTTCAAAATGACTAGCAATCGGAATTTAATGTGTCAAATTTTACGTTGAAGGTGCCGCTCGCTTTTGTATAACAATAAATGAATAAAATACCAATAATCGATCACTTTGTACGTTTCATTGGAATATTCAGAATCCGGTCCACATAATAATGTTTTATATTCACCGTCTGTCGCCTTGAAGCATCGTGCATTTGCACACTATTCGTGCTGACGCAAGTGTGATTGCATGGGCATTGTGAATTGTGATAGCGTACGAACAGCCAGTTTATATAAATTATAATGACATTTCAGCTTTGGTTAGTCATATTATTCGTTGCCAGTGGTTGTTATATACTTGTTAGGTGATTGTTTACATGTTTGCTAATTCTTAATTACTTTATCTTGCTATCGGCATACTTTTATAACCCTATTTTCATTTGTCAAATTAAATATCGAGAAATCGATTAGATTCCTTATAATAAGTTGCTTGTGAATAATTGTATTTTGCTTTTTAGTCTTTACAGATAGTTCAAGTCTTTTTATATTTTTGTTTTATACATACGAATGATTTGTCAAAGTTGGCTTGTTGATTTTTTTTATTTTTTTATTTTCCCGTTTCTAAAACAAAAATGATTGATTGGGAATTAAATCCTTTTTGCTTGACAAAAATGCTTCTGGTACCTTCTTGTTGCTCTAGTTTGTTCCGAGTAAATTTGTTTTGTTTTGACCAATTCTTGTCTCAATTCAAATCCAAAACTAAACAAATACAAATCCAGATATTTGTACAATATTTCACCCTACAAACTTTGAGTAGTCATAGAGTACGCTTGTAACGAACAAAAGCAGAAAATCTGAACCGAACATTTTAATGGACCATTTGAACGGCAAATTTGAATTAACGAGGATATGTTTAGGGCTATGAACGAGACATTTGACGGAGAATTTAAGTTGTAATTTTTAATTTAATTGATTTATAATTTATTAACTATTAGTTTATCGTGTGATATAAGTTTAATAATTGCAAATAATAAAAACTAAATTACTCGATTTCTCAAATACATGAACAAAAACAAAACAAATAACTACAGACGACTACTATGGAACACAATCAACCGGTACATCATAAATCTGTGTATCTCATCATCAAGTAATGTTTCCACCATATTCAAGTTGGTGGAATTTCGTGAAAATTCTGAATAGTCTCTTACCGCTGAACGGATAAAGTAATAGAAGTATAGAATGATAACGTTGCCCAACGTTGGTGAAATTTTCTGTAACAACCCGCATATTTAACGATTTGATATTTAAATGTTTAATTTAAATATAACGTCGTTAGTCGGATTTTTGGTCCGAAAAGCTACTTTCTACAAATGGCCGAATTGGAAGTCGAAACTACCTCCATTGGTTACAAAATGGCGTTTGCGATATTTTTGAGTATAATCTTTGATATGTTTGGAGTTTGTGAAATTTTGACCCTTTTTCTATTGGGTTTTGGGTTTGGGTTCAGCCCACTAGTTAACTAATACCCTAACCCAACCCCTTCTCTTCATTCATCCTCATTTCATTTCATTTCTTAAGCTAGAACTGAAAATGGTGGAAGGGAAAGAGAAATAGAAATTTGCAAGCCCTGGTTTCCTCCTACAACTTGATTTCTTGCTCCAAATTCATAGAGAAGACATAGATAAGCTACTCTTCATCTCCTCTATCTCTTTCTCTCTTCAATTTCAGAAAGTTTTTCTAAACCTAACTTAGGAAAATGCTTGTTTGATCTTAGATTGAAGCTTGTCGGGTTGTAGTAGTGATTGTTGGTCTTCTTCTTGGGTTTTAGCTCCTTCATCTTCTTTGTTTCGGGTTAAAGGTGAGTTTTGAACTCACATCTACTTCTCTTGATTTCATTGAGGTTGGGTATGAATTCCTAGCACTTGTTCATATGCACTTGCTTTTAGTTGGATTGAATTAGTGAATACCCAAATTTTTAATGTTTTGGGTTCAATTCTTTAGAGATCCTAACTTTGATGTTTTGATCATGTTTTGGTGATGCATTGAAGTGCTTATAGGGCCGGGTAGCCGTTAGGCGTAAACCCCTAGCGTCCGTGCTCGTCGGGTTGAAAGTTGGGAGAGTTTGCACTTCATTTGTTATAAGTAGGAAATGCAGGAAATTGGGTTCAGTCGACTGGATTCTCTGTTCAGTCGACTGAGCTGAAGCCCGAAATTTTTCTGGACAATTTTCAGTCGACTGAACAGTGATTTCAGTCGACTGACCTGATCATGTTTTCCTGTTTTGCCTATTTATGTTCGTTTTGATTGGTTTTTCGGATTTTATCGATTCATGTTGGTTCTTAGTGGTTGTTATTGCCTCTTTGACTTTGATAACTTATTTTTGACTTCATCCACGGGTTTTTATAAAATAATCTCTCGAATCACATTTAAAAGCTCGTTTCTCCAATTTATAAATTCTATTTAAAACACGCACAATTTCGGACTTCGAGCGAAGTGGAAGGGTGATTAAATGGTTGGGCAAAACACGGACCATGAATCTGTGCGTTTATCTTTCCGATTAATCCCCGACCTATTCAATTGATCGGTTTGACCTTCGGGTTTGGTTTACTGAGGATATGAGGTGAACTTTGTACCGCTTTGAGTGTGAAATTAACTAACGGATAGTAAACCGTTTAGTGCGAACGAGTGGTTATGGGACTCACGTTACCACTTTTCGGATTCCTTTTTGAGAGTTATGACACATTCCGCCAGTTAGTGGTGTCCAGTACTGGGTCTCTGACCTTCACCACTACGGTCTGTTGCCTTCGGGTATGTGCCTTCGGGTTTGTTGCCCTTTAGTATCGCTTCCGATGTTGGTCGTTATGAGCAGCATAGGTGATATTGGGTTGCCCTTTAGTATCGCTTCCGATGTTGGTCGTTATGAGCCGCATGAATGATATTGGGTTTGGAGTCTTCGGGCTCATGGATCCTTGTTTGTACAGTACTGAGCTCGAGCAAATTTTCTGATGTTTCATTCATATGTATATTCCCAACGTAACGCCCTTCGATGTTGGTCATTATGAGCCACATGATGCGTAGCGTTTACCTTGTGGAACTTGTATACCTTGTTGGTATTTGTTATTGCCTTTTGGCTTGCTTTGGGATATTCTTATCCTTTGTTTCTATATGTCGCCGATGATATGAAGCTTGTTCTATATGATTCATCTTTTGTTGATGATTGTGTTATCTCTTTTAGAGATATTCGATATACTTTGTAACCTTGCAGGTTTATTGTTGTTCAGTTTATCTAACTAATTTGTTTAGCTAGACTGATCCGTGTATTTTATACTCGGGTCAGACCGAGTTGTTTCAGGTTAGGTGCTTTTGGACTTAGCCTATTTTGATTCCGCATGGACTACTCCGCTAGCTTCCTTTTGTCATAGCTTTTTGTATAGTCCTATTATGTTGTAACTCTGATATGTATTCTTTTGATTCGTCTGTATATTGTGGTTTGCTATACCACTTGGCATGTATTAGTTAGTATACTCTGTTATGTATCATATATGTGTATATGATGATCTGTTGTTCTGTGATGTATATTACATTTGAATTGTTATATTCTGTTCTGATAGATCCAACCACCTATGGTTTTGTTTTAAATATTCATTGGGTATGTTGACCTGCTTGGTATGACTCTTGTCGATGTATTCGATAGATAATTAGAGCAAGGCTATAGATGGTCGCTCCCAACCAGCCTTATTCTCCGTGTTAGCAGACGACATTACCCTGCAGTGTCCTTGGCTAGCGTGGGTATAGAGGTGGGGCGTCACAGCGGTGGTATCAGAGCTGAGTTCAGAACAAAGTATGACAAATACAGAATAGAGCACATATTACAGTACATCAAAGTATACAAGTGATCCAAACCTTTGAGTCATCGTGTCTCTTTATTCCATCAAGGTTAGATAGAATTTGGGGAATACGTCTAGGAATGCATTTTATTCCGTAGTATTCCGTAATGAAGTATCTACCTTGTGAATAATCTTGTTCTTATCTTACTTTCAGCGTATGGCTGGAAGAGGCAGGGGACGACGTTCGGATGCTGGGCAATCCAGTGGCACACATCCGGATGGCGTTTATATGTCTGCTGATCAGTTTTTGGAATTGTTTAGGAGCACTCAATCTCCAGTTCCTCCTCGAGTATCTCCACCTCGCAAATCTGCCTTTGCACGCTAGTGCAGTGATTTTGCTCATCTTGGAGGGAACCGTTTAAAGGCTCTGAATCCGTTCTTGAAGTCCAAGCTTGGCTTCGCACGTGCGAGCGTATCTTTTCTCGCATGGACCTTTTTGACCATGATAGAGTTCTTGTAACTTCTAGCTTATTACAAGAGCGTGCTCTTGATTGGTATGAACTTCTTGTAGCCGAGATTGATGAGTCTACTCTTTCTTGGACTCAGTTTCGGGGACGATTCGAACTCAAGTTCATTCCTGAATCTGAAAAAGTTTTATTGACCCGTCGCTTCCTTGAGTTGAAGCAAGGGAAATCTTCTGTTTCTGAGTATGTTGCATCATTGGAGGCTTTATCTCAGTATGGTCTTGAATTCATCAGCACTTCTTATAAGAAGAATTTGAAGTTTGTTTCTGGTCTTAAGAAATATCTTAAGAAGTCTTTGTTGCTCCAGCTTAAACTTTCTTTTGAGGAGTTGGTTGATTCGACACTTCATCTCGAGACCGTCGAGAAGGAGTGTGATAGTGATGTTGATGTTGAGGTTTCCAAGAACCCCAACAATAGGCCGTTTCCACTTCATAAGTCCAGGCCTTTTCCTTCTAAGAAGAAGAAGACTGGTGGTTCTAGTTCTCAGCCTCAGTCTCCTGGAACACCTTTCGTTCGAAAGTGTTTCAATTGTGGTTCTCCTGATCATATTATTCGAGCTTGTCCTAAGCCTCTCTTCTGCCGTTATTGTAAGAAGGAAGGTCATCATGTTTCAGCTTGCCCTACTGTTCCGGCTGGTGCTAAGTCTAGCAATCTTTATGCTATCAAGGCTTCTATAGGTCCCTCTCAGCCCAAAGGTATATCTCCATTCATTTTGGAAGGTTCTATTTTATTTTATGAACATAGTATTCGAGTTCTTTTTGGTACGGGTGCATCACATTCTTTCGTATCGAAAAAGCTCGTTGATGATTTATCTTTGGATGTTTCTTGTATGGTTACTTCTTTAAGGATTGCGAATCCTATTGGGGGATCCGCGACCCTTAGTTTGCTTTGTGATGATGTTGAGATTGTTTTATGTGGTTTTTCTTTTCGTGCGAATCTGCACGTTATTTCTTGTCTGGGATTTGATATGATTTTGGGAATGGACTGGCTAGTGAGATATGATGCCAGGATTATTTGTTCGGAGAGGATTTTGTATCTTCGACATCCGGATTCACCTACTCAGCTATCTCTTGTTCTTCGGGATGTGGATAATTCCGAAATGGCTTTATATTCTCTTGACTTGCGAGATGATGATGATATGTCTCATATTCCTGTTGCTTGTGACTTTTCTGATGTTTTTGAGCCTGTATCGGGTTTGCCACCCAAACGGGCAATTGAGTTCCGTATTGATCTCATTCCAGGCGCGCAGCCAGTTAGTCGTCCTCCCACGAGGATGTCTACAAAGGAAAATGAGGAACTCAAGAAGCAGCTTTTGGAGCTTGAGTCCAAGCAATTGATTCAGTCCAGTTTTTCTCCGTGGGGATGCGGTCGTCTTCGTGAAGAAGTCCGATGGAACTCTTAGGCTTTGCATTGACTATCGCAAGCTTAACGAGTTAACCATTAGGAATAGGTATCCATTGCCTAGGATCGATGATATGTTCGATCTATTGAGTGGTGCTAAGGTCTTTTCTCAGCTTGACCTTGCCACGGGTTTTCATCAGTTACGAGTCGCGGAGGATAACATACCTCTTACAGCTTTCCGCACTCGATATGGTTCTTTTGAGTGGCTCGTTATGCCGTTCGGTTTGACGAACGCTCCTGCTTTCTTTGTTGATCTCATGAATCGGGTATTCCGGGGATATCTCGACAAGTTCGTCCTTGTGTTCATTGATGATATCCTTATTTATTCTAAGTCTGAAGTCGAGCATGCTAATCACTTGAGAATTGTCTTGAGTACCCTCCGTCATCATCAACTTAGAGCCAAATTCTCCAAGTGCCATTTTTGGGAGAATAAGGTTAAGTTCTTAGGCCATGTTGTATCTTCCGATGGCATTTCTATCGATCCTTCAAAGATCGAAGCCATCCAGAATTGGAAGAGGCCCTAGAATGTGCATGAGATTCGTAGTTTCCTTGGATTGGCGGGTTATTACCGTCGGTTCATTAAGGATTTTTTCCGTGTTGTGCTTCCTCTCACCACCCTTACTCGGAAAGGCATTCGTTTTATTTGGTCCGACAAGTGTGAAGCTTCCTTTAAGACATTGAAGGAACTTCTCACTAATGCTCATATTCTTGTGGTTCCCGAGGGGAATCATGATCTTGTTGTCTACACCGATGCTTATGGTAGTGGTCTCGGTGCTGTTCTTATGTAGAAGGATCGGGTAGTTGCTTATGCTTCTAGGCAACTGCGTCCGAATGAAGTTCGCTATGCCACTCATGATCTTGAGTTAGCCGCCATTGTCTTCGCCTTGAAGATTTGGCGACACTATTTATTGGGCGAGCGCTTCATTCTCTATACCGATCATAAATCCTTGAAGTATTTATTCACTCAGAAGGAACTCAATATGAGACAACAACGTTGGCTCGAGTTTCTTGCTTCCTATGACTTTGATATCCAGTATACCCCTGGTAAGGGTAATCGTGTTGCAGATGCGCTTAGTCGCAAACATTCGGCTGTTATTTCTATGATGCTTGCCGAATGGAATATTCTTGAGACTCTATCTTTTTGTGAAATTCGGGATCGAGGTTCATCTTCTGATTCTCCTATTCTATTACTTAGTTTGGGAGCTCGACCTATTTTGTTGGATCGTATTGCCGATGCTCAGCGGCGTGATCCTGATTTGTTGCATCTTATTCAGCTTTGTGAGTCTGGATCCTGTGATGAGGCGTTGTGGGATTTCAGCACTGATTCTCATGGGTGTCTTCGCAAGAAGAACCGTCTTTTTGTGCCTTCTGATCTTGCACTTAGGCATGACATTCTTGATGACTGTCACCGCTCTAAGTATACCATTCATCCCGGCAGTAGGAAGATGTATGCCGATATGCATCGTCTTTATTATTAGGAAGGCAAGAAATGCGATGTGGCGAGTTATGTGAGCAATTGCATAACTTGTCAGCGTTTTAAGGCCGAGCATCAGCGTCCTTCTGGTCTTCTTCGGCCTCTTGAGATTCCATTGTGGAAATGAGATCAGATTTCTATGGATTTCATTGACGGCCTATCTCGTTCGAGATCGGGTCATTCTAGTATTTGGGTTATTGTTGATCGCCTCACTAAGTCTGCTCATTTTGTCCCTATTAAGTCTAATAGGACTGCTTCGCATTTGGCTAAGTTATATGTCAAGGAAATCGTGAGACTTCACGGTGTTCCTAGTTCTATTGTGAGTGACCGTGATCCTTTATTCAGGAGTCATTTTTGGAAGAGTCTTCAGCAAGCTTTGGGAACAAAGCTTAATTTTAGCACAGCTTATCATCCGCAGTCTGACGGACAGACTGAACGGGTGAATCGTATCTTGGAAGATCTTCTTCGTATTTGTATTTTTGATTTTGGTGGAAGTTGGGAGGATCACCTATCTCTTGTAGAATTCTCCTACAACAATAGTTTTCAATCTAGTATCGGTATGGCTCCTTTCGAAGCCTTATATGGAAGGCCATGTCGATCTCCTTCTTGTTGGTTGGAATCTGGAGAGAAGCTTATTCTTGGCCCGGATTTCGTGCGGGATTCTTCCGAGAAGATTGATCTTATTCGGTTGAGAATGAAAGAGGCAAAGAGTCTCCAGAAGTCCTACGCGGACAACCGTAGGAAGCCTCTCGAGTTCTCGATCGACGATCTTGTTTTTATTCGTGTTTCTCCTTTGAAAGGGGTTATGCGCTTCAGTACGACTGGAAAATTGGCTCCTTGTTATATAGGACCATTTTCTATTACTGAATGTATTGGCCCTATGGCTTATAGAGTTTCACTTCCTGCTTATTTATTGGGTATTCATGACGTGTTTCACGTCTCGCCACTTCAGAAGTGTCTTCGGGAGTCGGATTTTGTTATTGATTCTCCTGATTTGCTAGAGCTTGAGGTCTCACCGGACTTATCTATTGTGCAGCAGCCTATTCGCGTGCTTGACACGGAGGCGCGACACCTTCGGAACAAGGACGTGTCGCTCGTTAAAGTTCAATGGTCCGCTAATCCCAATGATTGTACTTGGGAAACCAGAGAATTCATCGAGCGATCTTATCCGAGGTTTCTATCTTAGCTTGTGAACGGTGAGTATGTCTTTTCATCTCAAGCTTATTCCCTTTTTCTTTTGAATGTTGTATGTATGTAGTTGTTACAAGTATCGTCTTACAGAATTGCGGGGACGCAATTCTGTAAGGAGGGGAGATCTGTAACAACCCGCATATTTAACGATTTGATATTTAAATGTTTAATTTAAATATAACGTCGTCAGTCAGATTTTTGGTCCGAAAAGCTACTTTCTGCAAATGGCCTAATTGGAACTCAAAACTGCCTCCATTGGTTCCAAAATGGCGTTTGCGATATTTTTGAGTATAATCTTTGATATGTTTGGAGTTTGTGAAATTTTGACCCTTTTTCTATTGGGTTTTGGGTTTGGGTTCAGCCCACTAGTTAACTAATACCCTAACCCAACCCCTTCTCTTCATTCATCCTCATTTCATTTTATTTCTTAAGCTAGAACTGAAAATGGTGGAAGGGAAAGAGAAATAGAAATTTGCAAGCCCTAGTTTCCTCCTACAACTTGATTTCTTGCTCCAAATTCATAGAGAAGACATAGGTAAGCTACTCTTCATCTCCTCTATCTCTTTCTCTCTTCAATTTCAGAAAGTTTTTCTAAACCTAGCTTAGGAAAATGCTTGTTTGATCTTAGATTGAAGCTTGTCGGGTTGTAGTAGTGATTGTTGGTCTTCTTCTTGGGTTTTAGCTCCTTCATCTTCATTGTTTCGGGTTAAAGGTGAGTTTTGAACTCACATCTACTTCTCTTGATTTCATTGAGGTTGGGTATGAATTCCTAGCACTTGTTCATATGCACTTGCTTTTAGTTGGATTGAATTAGTGAATACCCAAATTTTTAGTGTTTTGGGTTCAATTCTTTAGAGATCCTAACTTTGATGTTTTGATCATGTTTTGGTGATGCATTGAAGTGCTTATAGGGCCGGGTAGCCGTTAGGCGTAAACCCTAGCGTCCGTGCTCGTCCAGTTGAAAGTTGGGAGAGTTTGCACTTCATTTGTTATAAGTAGGAAATGCAGGAAATTGGGTTCAGTCGACTGGATTCTCTGTTCAGTCGACTGAGCCGAAGCCCGAAATTTTTCTGGACAATTTTCAGTCGACTGACCTGCTCCTGTTTTCCTGTTTTGCCTATTTATGTTCGTTTTGATTAGTTTTCCGGATTTTATCGATTCATGTTGGTTCTTAGTGGTTGTTATTGCCTCTTTGACTTTGATAACTTATTTTTGACTTCATCCACGGGTTTTCATAAAATAATCTCTCGAATCACATTTAAAATCTCGTTTCTCCAATTTATAAATTCTATTTAAAACACGCACAATTTCGCACTTCGAGCGAAGTGGAAGGGTGATTAAATGGTTGGGCAAAACACGGACCATGAATCTGTGCGTTTATCTTTTCGATTAATCCCCGACCTATTCAATTGATCGTTTTGACCTTCGGGTTTGGTTTACTGAGGATATGAGGTGAACTTTGTACCGCTTTGAGTGTGAAATTAACTAACGGATAGTAAACCGTTTAGTGCGAACGAGTGGTTATGGGACTCACGTTACCACTTTTCGGATTCCTTTTTGAGAGTTATGACACATTCCGCCAGTTAGTGGTGTCCAGTACTGGGTCTCTACCTTCACCACTACGGTCTGTTGCCTTCGGGTACGTGCCTTCGGGTTTGTTGCCCTTTAGTATCGCTTCCGATGTTGGTCGTTATGAGCGGCATGGGTGATATTGGGTTTCCCTTTAGTATCGCTTCCGATGTTGGTCGTTATGAGCCGCATGGGTGATATTGGGTTTGGAGTCTTCGGGCTCATGGATCCTTGTTTGTACAGTACTGAGCTCGAGCAAATTTTCTGATGTTTCATTCATATGTATATTCCCTAGGTATCGCCCTTCGATGTTGGTCATTATGAGCCACATGATGCATAGCGTTTACCTTGTGGAACTTGTATACCTTATTGGTATTTGTTATTGCCTTTTGGCTTGCTTTGGGATATTCTTATCCTTTGTTTCTATATGTTGCCGATGATATGAGGCTTGTTCTATATGATTCATCTTTTGTTGATGATTGTGTTATCTCTTTTAGAGATATTCGATATACTTTGCGACCTTGCAGGTTTATTGTTGTTCAGTTTATCTAACTGATTTGTTTAGCTAGACTGATCCGTGTATTTTATACTCGGGTCAGACCGAGTTGTTTCAGGTTAGGTGCTTTTGGACTTAGCCTATTTTGCTTCCGCATGGACTACTCCGCTAGCTTCATTTTGTCATAGCTTTTTGTGTAGTCCTATTTTGTTGTAACTCTGATATGTATTCTTTTGACTCGTCTGTATATTGTGGTTTGCTATACCACTTGGCATGTATTAGTTAGTATACTCTTTTATGTATCATATATGTGTATATGATGATCTGCTGTTCTATGATGTATATTACATTTGAATTGTTATATTCTGTTCTGATAGATCCAACCACCTATGGTTTTGTTTTAAATATTCATTGGGTATGTCGACCTGCTTGGTATGACTCTTGTCGATGTATTCGATAGATAATTAGAGCAAGGCTATAGATGGTCGCTCCCAACCAGCCTTATTCTCCGTGTTAGCAGACGGCATTACCCTGTAGTGTCCTTGGCTAGCGTGGGTATAGAGGTGGGACGTCACAGTCTGAACGAATGAGCACCCAATGACAGACCTCTTGGAGCTGCCATGCTCGATGTGTCTATATTACGTCTGGGTTGAACGGGTATAGTGTCACGGACCACCCAATTGGAGTACAAATCTGCATCGGCAGCAGTGAAAGGTTGAGCTAGGGGAGCAGAAGGTATTGAAAATTTGCAAGTACCATTTGTTATGCAACATCCAAAAAGCTTATCCAATTCTATGAATTTGAAGGGGGAATTTTTCCGAATCTCTTATATCTTATTGCAATGTTGTTCCACCACTCCTCGGAACCATCCAACTGATCGTTCTCTTCATTCCACGTCTCTTCTTTTATCTGCATAAGTTCGTCTCAATTAGTCCAAAAACGCTTCAGGTTGTTCCGTTTGTTCTTCATCTGTATGTCGTTCCACTGAGTAAGCTTCTTCTATCGTCCAGAAAGTCAAAGCACAAATTTAAGAAAAGTTCATCCCTTTTGAGTGTTAATGCAATGGTTGGAGAAAGTAGAAGCAGTGGCATAACCAGAAGAGTGTGCTATACTGAAAAAGGAAAACTGTAAAATCTAAGAAAAAAAATTTGAAAAAATATATGTTATAGATATGAAAAATTAAATGTAATAGCGGAAAAAAATAACCTGAATGTATACTTGAATGGTTCGGTAGAAATTAAGAAAAAGGGAGGGTTGGGGCTATTTGATGTTGGTATGGAAAATGCAGGGAGATGATGGTTAAATAGAAGGGGAGGGAGCCGAAATAATGCAACCATTGGAGTGAAACAATCCGACGCGTCCAACGCAAATGTATCTCTTCACTTCAACCGGTTCAACCTTTCATTTGTTGAAGTTGGAACGTTGAGGCGAACGACATTGGACTCGTCGTCAAAGCAAACGTGGTAAATTTTGGATGTGGTCCCTTAATTTGAGGTTGGTAACCCTCTATCATTTGCTGCTTCATGTTACCAAGTGAGAGAGTGCAGAATAAAGAATTCATGTCGCAATCTGGCTGTACGTACAAACAATAGTGCGTAATTAGCAACATTTCGCGAAATAGAAACTACAATGCAAATCTGAGCATACGCAAAAAAAATCAAAACAGTGAAATAAAGTTATAACTGCTGCAGATTTTATCTGCATGTCAGTTCAATCCCAAATGATGCTTAAAAGCATCTCCAGAAACACATTACCCCGAATGTACATTTTATTTACAATTCAAGTGGATTTAAACGTTGGTTAATAAACATAGATGATCTCTATAACATAAAGATCAAGTGTTCGAGGTCTATTTACTAGGGTACCATTCACGGTCAAAATTAACTGTGTAACCATTTCTGACAAGTCCCACGCGTCGGACGACCCAGCGTTTCAAATTCAAAAATGGAAAGTCGGACTCGTTGGGGTATACGTTCGCGTCAGACACGTCGTGTCTTTTCACTACAACGACCGACTCTTTTCAACTCCAACCCCCCGATCTGTACTCCCATTGGGTGACCGATGACACTACACCCGTTCAGCCTAGACGTGTTAGAGAGACCGAGCATGACAGCTCGAGCAGGTCTATCAGTGGACGATCGTTTGTTCGAACAGACTATTTCAACAACGCCGTACAACGTTGTTTTTCTATACCGTCTGTTGTTACACATGTTCAGCGGCAGGAGGTTACTCAAAATTTTCGCCAAGATTCCACAAATTTGGATGTGGTGGAAACGTTGACGGATAAGGAAGTGCATTTATGATGTACCACTTGACTTTATTTCGTAGTCATTATAACATATTGTTTTATGTTTGTTTACATATATTTGAGTTTAAAATGTAGTAATTTATTTTAATGAAAAATCGCGTAATGTATTTTTTAATATTTGCACTTACTAAACTCATATTACAGAATAAAAATAATAATTAATAAATTAAAATAATAACAAAACAAATAATTAATTAACTGCAAATCAATTAAATTACGAATCACAACTTAAATACTCCTTTCAAACAACTCGTCCGTAGCCTCAAACGTATTCCCCATTCACTCGAATGTCTCGCTCAAATGCCCCATTTCCTTTCGTCGCAAACACATCTTGGATGTTTAACTTTTAAATGCCTATAAAATAACCGTCAAATTTCAATGGTTTTATGACAGTTAGGTACCGTTCGCAGTCAAAATTTGGCACGTTAAAGTTAGAGACGTGTTGGACTCCCCATTGTTCCAAATCCCCTAAATGGAACGTTGAGCCAGTTTGAGCCAAAGGATATGTTCATGTTCGACGTGTTGGACGTGTCGTGACTTTTCCCCATAACGACCGAACCTTTTTGGCTCCATCCTCCTCTATAAATCAAGCTGCTCCACCCTATCTCCCCAATCAGCAGCAAAAATAGCCCACATTGAAGACCATGTAGCCAAAATTTCACTTATAAATACAGCAGACATGGCTTCGGAAAGGGGGCTTTTCGGTCTATTTCTCTTCATCTCCTACTTAGGCAACACTCTGCATTTTTATTTTAGAATTTTGGATTGTAACTATAATCAAACTTCAGTATAACAAAAAGGATTGTTCTGGAGTGAACGTAGGTCGGAATTAGCCGAACCACTATAAATCTTATCTCTCTTTACTTGCTTTCTTTTTAGTATTATTTATCTTCATATTAAATTCTCTACATTGAATACTATCTATGATATGAGATTGGACATTGCTGCGTTCACACAACTGGGTGTTGGTGGTCAGTTTTGACTCCAACAGGAATCATATGATGTAGATCTAATAATGATAATACGAATAAGTAAGCAATCAAAAAATATCTTAAAACAGATCCAAATCAAAATAACATGGTAAACATATATAACTAATTAAGATGGAGCAAGAGAGAATCTAATCTATCTGATCAAATAAACAAATACTCAAATCAGATAAAATATGTGATGGAACCAAATTATAAACAAGGTGAATGATGAATAAATAAAATTAAAATTATTACCTTAAGATGTTGCCAAGAGAATGCATCTTGAATAGTGATATCTCCATAGATCTACAATATCCTCATCATATCCTTGCAAGAGATAGATGAACCATTCTTTTTTTATTTGAAGTTGAAAGATTTTAGGAAATTTGACTATGTTTTTGGTTATGGAAAATTATGAGAGCAGAAAGAAAAAAAAGAATAAGAAAGAATGAATTGTATATACAGAATGAATTAAAGAATATATTTTATTTGAAAGAATGAAACTTTCCCATTCTTTCATTAAAATTTTCCTAATTAATTCCCTTGATTGTTTCTCCTTTTCTAATCCTTTCTTTACACGTGATATGTCATCAAATGACATAAAATTTCCGCAAATCATATCGTAAAATGACATAAAATTTCCATAAATCATGTCGTCATATGACTTTAAATTTCTATAAATTATTTCATGCAATTATCTTTAAATCACATTGCTATCGTACATTAATGTGCACTAATACAGCTTTTATAAATGCATTAAAATTATTACGAACAACTTCCAAACATCAAATAAATAATAATTAATATTTATCAAATATCAATTAATTTAATAAATTTACAACATTTTATAAATTAAATAAATCATACGGTTTTTTTAGAGAATTCATCATTACGGTTGAGCAATTTAAATGTGTAAATTTAGGTAGCAATTAATATCAAATTATTCGAATATTAATATTCACATGTCATTTAGCAGGTGTGCAAAATTTTGGCTGAATTTATCGCTTACACATCTTTTGATGAAATCTAATTTTACTTATTATAAGCGATACTCGATAGTGATAATTATTTACAGCAGTTCTCTTTGTCAAAACTATATCACGTTGGAATTTATGAAATTTGATAATCGTCAAAATTCCAATGTTGTCCACATTCAACTTTAAAATCTAAACACAAAGTCCCTGGTTCAGTAATAACAGTAATTATTAACCAAAGTGCTCTGGCCAGAGACTATGAGTTTGAGTTGACATCGGTTTACCATGATGCTAGCCTCATATAACCGAGAAGACGAATCCTCTCTTAAACAATGTTTCACTTCCAATCGACCCAATTATAATCGCTCGATGGACTTCGTACCACGATTTAATTATAATTAAAGCGGAGCTTCCACATTGAAGATTAACAGTATTCTCAAGTCAAGAGAATTGTGTCAATTAGTCACATCAATATTTTCTATTTCACCTTAGTAATATTAACCAATAGAAAACTATCGAGTGATTCATTTCATAGTTATCCAAAAACTATCAGTATGTTACCCATTGGTGCCTCCAATAACCATGAGTAGTACGCCACTTAATATTTGAAGAGTGTTACGTACTCAAGTCTCAACGGATACATCGGTATTCAATCTCGATGCATCTTGACTTGGAACATTTAAATGGTATATTTAGTTTTTATCGTGATAAATTACTTATGGTTACAATACTTTGTAACTTCTATCACAATACATGCCATTTATGTATTTTTTATAAATATACTTTTAATTAAATTAATTAATTAAAATAACCACATTATATCAAGTATATAATAGAAAGAAAACACATTTATTTCAAACAAGATAGGTTAATGAGTTAGATGTATGCAACAAATTATATAATTACCTCTAGAGCATACCCCTAACTCTATCAGTAGACTACCATTTCCCATGCATATGGATTGATTACCTTTGTACTCCTTGTTCCCAAAATTCAAAGTGCTCAAGTTGCTTATTATGCGATTAGTTGCTCCTAAGTCAGGATATCGACTTTCATCCAGTATATCCTCTGGTTTGGTGATCTCAGCTGTATTTAGGTGACAATTCTTGTACTTTCCGATCGATTCTTTGAATCTTGTTGCGTATTGGTCATATTTGCACTTGGATTGTTGTTTGGATTATAGTTTCTTTGGATGTTGTAGTTTTGTTGTGATGGTATAGTTTGCATCGAATCTGAAATAACATATGTTAGCTCCTTCTCCATATTTCTTACAGATTTGACATTTGATTCTATTGCTATTGTTCCATCTTCTCCCTCTTCCTCTGGACCAATTTGATTGATCACGCTTTTGACTACCGACTGTCTCATTCCTGTTGTCTTAGCTTCTCTCTTGATTCTTATTTCTGCTACTTGTCGTATAATTTACTGAGAAATTGAAATTGTTGCTTTTTTTTGTTCATGAGAAAAGAAGTGTAGAATGATCATACTGTAGGTTAGGACTGGATTTTTTGGATGATATTACCGCCACAGCTACTTTATAGTCATCATCCAATCCGCTCATTATAGATAAAATCTACTCTGTTTTAGAAACTCGATGACCTGCAACAGCTAATTGGTCACAGAGAGTCTTGGTCAAATACCCCCTCATAAATAAGTTTTCTTTCCTTAAGTTTGTCATTGTCTTTTATAATAATGCATAAGTCTTGCAGCAGATTGTGAGTCGAATACTTGTTCAATGGTTGACCATATTTCATGTGATGTCTTGCATCCTATTAGTTGTGGCAATATATTTTCACTTATTGTTGATAATAACCATGCACCGATTAGACTATCTTGCTTCTAATGGGTTATTGCTTCTAATGGGTTATGTAATCTTTGTTATTTACTAATTTTCTCTCATTATCTGCATTGTATTTAGGTAACCTAATATTAGCACGGTTAAAGGATGAGAATCTTGATTTTTTGATGACAGTCAAGGCGTAGTCAAACTTCAGATAATGAAATTGATTCTGACGAAGTTTTCGGGAAACCGTTTATTGCGTTTACTGCTGTTAGGCAGTCTTGGATTTTGATGGCATCGATACCATGTTCGAAACTGAAATAAAGCTTTGCAATAATATTGATATATGACTTGTGATTACATCACTTGCACATGCTTGTATCCGTATTTATAGAGTACAATTGGAAATAAATGAAACTTGGGCTATTTGATGCGTTCTGTATTATCTATCCGAATCCTTTATCTTTGCATCTATTCCAGTAATGTAGCCGCATGTTTCACATTATAATTTTTTTTTTTTTCATTTGTTTTATTTGGTATTGAAGAAAAACAGCAAATGAGGATTTTTAAGTTATTTGCAAGGGAGAAGACAAAAAAAAAAAAAACTCACTGTTGCCAGTTTGAAAAATGATCTGCATCAAGCAAATGGAATTTTGACTACACAAAGAACTTGAGAGATTGCAAATCCAGAACGATAGGGAAGAAAATCGTTAAAATAGAAATTGGAGGGGAATGAACCAACAATAATCATCAAATCTTGATTCTTCAACAAGCATAACTCCCAAAATACAAAGAATGCATCCACTTGCAAAAAAAGCAAAGCTAAATAAAGCGAAGGAAAAAAAGGAGAAGCTTTTCTGGATTATTTAACACATACATGGACTATATATTATAACGGAAGATTCAAATCGAGAGTGAATTTGCAATTGTCTTCAAGTCGGGCTTCCTTCCCACTCGTATTTACTACATGTGCAATTGCTGCTTTGGCAAAATCATCGGGTTCGAAGCTTGGTTTCCAGATTGATACTGCTGTTTCTGCTGTTTTGGCCTTTTTATTGCCTCTTTTCGGTTTCCAAATCTCCTTCATTGCTTTTACTCTGTCCATCAGCTCGTAGAACATCTCCACTTCCTTTTCTTCTTCGTTCATCTCTGCTACGTCAGTCGATCGCTTTGCACTGCATCTTCTATCGTCCGCCATTGATATCGGTTGCTCTTATGGAGCTGGGATCTGTATATATAGAAAAATATAAAAGAGTTGGTTTAAGTTTGAGTCTTTTTTTAATGCTTTTTCTTTTTGTATGGACCAATTAGCAAGTGGGGGCTTTAGGTTGATCGACTTACGATTACGACTGCAAGGTCAGTTATTCAATCAAACCCATGTGGCTGTGAGGTGGGAATAAAATGGTCGGCCTTTAACACATATATTTGACGAGGACGGCTTTTTTTTTTCATTCGCCTCAGCACTAACTTTCAATGTCGGATTTCAGTATCCACTTTAATTCTCAAAGCTGATATTTCCACATTACTTTCAACCTAAAGATGTCTTCTAAAGAAAAATAAATCGACAAATAAAAAAGTGGAAAAAAAAAGAAACACAACATAAATTGAAGGTGAAAAACAAAAACAACTCAATCGAGTAACATTCGATTGAAAAATCACAATGTTGCATTAAATTTACTTCGTTACATATACATCAATGGTATTGAAAAACGTGTACTCTTTTCACCAGACGTAATATCTAATAATAAATCTCAGTATCTAAGGCGTTATAAACTAAATAAAATATTAACAAAAGAATTATGATACGATAATATTTTAGGTATGTTATATCAAGATTTTCTTAGGAATTTTCCAATTGAAAGAAATGCTACACCACTATTTAATACTTTATAGTTGTACTATCAACCAGCAAAACTGCGTCCATTTTAATGGGTTTTCCTATAATACTGACCGTGACGCTGAAGGCTTCTCTGTCCATAATGTTAGATTAACACGGGGTAATCTTACCCCAAATGGGCATAGACGTTAACAAGTCTCTGTCCATTTTCAAAGAGTCAGACCACTTTCTCACTATGATGAGTTTTCCATTGTAAAAATATGATCCATTCTTCAATACTGAAGAGCAATCTTAAGAATCTTTGAATTTAACAAGAAAAAATCTATTCTCTCTTGTAAAAATTTCAAACTCACAAATCAGATTCCAAACTCTTTGAATATATGATTTAAAAAACAGGTAGTATGGTTTGGTACCCACTATATACACAAGAACAGAATTGTTTCATGCTTCAATTGCCCTTTTACATACCTCTTCTTTTAACAGACCATACTTTTTGTTGTTAATCTTGATTGGTACAATATGCTTTAGATTGCAATCTTTACCATTAGGTTCTTGAGGCTGATCAGCAACAATATCAGTTCAGGGTTTACGACCTTGTTCTCTATTCAGTGAGATGACTATCGGTTTTTTCTGTGGCGGAAACATTTCAACATTCTTTGCAGCATTGGTGGTCATCATCTGATCATCACGACCTCTTCTACTGTCTCTATTAAAAGTCAATTGCAACTCCTATGATTTCTCGGCCTTTTTGCTCTTTTGCTGTTTGAATTGGACCAATTTAAAACAATCTTTATCAATATTGATAACCCCTGATGGCTTTCTGATGTGAGAAGCCTTAGATGGTCTGATTAGACAAGAAGATTGGAAGAGATTTGAGGAAATATGACGAGGGAATTGATTTTCCCCATGGCTGAAAGGAAACCCTAGATTTCATTAGGGAAAATGGAGGGCAAGATTGATTTCTTCAGAGACATGCATTTTCATTAGTTATTTATATGAAATTGTTGCAAATAATAACATAGGTCACATGATAAATAAAATTAACAAGAACATTGAAGAATAAAATGAAACAGGGATGAAGGTTAAATGAAGCGGGGAGTGCGAGTAAAAAGAGGATTAAATGATCGTTTTGGATAATCAAGTGATGATGCCGGCCTTGCTTGACGTCTATGGCGTCAATAATAGGTTTTCACTCATTTTCTTTAATGGGCCATTTTCATGGTGTCCACCAATGGCACAAGAAGCTGATTTCAACTAAAAAAAATGACTGCGACAGTATTGATAACGTGGCACAGTTGAATTTCAAGTTGTACATCAATCATCAATTTTTTTTTTTTTTTTCTAAAAAAAAAGTTAAGTAGGGATGAGTGTAAGTTATCTTTTACGTTTTGTTGGAATATTCTTGATCCAGCTCACATGTGCATTGTCTATTCACGATCTGTCTCCTTAAAACATCGTCCATCTATGCTTACGTATGTGTGATTGCATAAGCAGCACTATGATAGCACGTGCATATCCAGTTTTATAATAATATATCTGAACTTTTGATTAGTCCTGCCAACTCTTCCTTCAGCACTTGTATAATTTTTCCCAAACTCTCAATTACGTTTTCTTCTGACGTAACATTTTGTATTCAACCTCTTAACAAAACAGTCCAAGACCACGGGTAAGCGACCGTATGTTTAAAATTATAAGTTTGAACGTTGACGTAGAGGGATTTAACACATATTCAGATTGGAGTATGTGTATGTGTATACATACAATAACATTATTAAAACTGGAGTAGCACAGAAATGCTGCAAAATAGAATGTCATTGTATGGATGTACGTGTACGCAGACAGCTCTACTAAAATAGTTTAGTTTTGGTACATATATTATTTTGGTACATGAAAGGAGGGAATACAATGTTTCCAACTATGAGTGGTTGAAAGGTAGGAGGTATCGTGGTGAAGTAACTCTTTACTTGTTTCTCTAGCTAGGCGTCGATATTTTTCTTGGAAATTGCAATGAAAAGAAGCGATGATGATAATCAATGTTAGATTCTGCAATGAGCAAATGCATATCTTTGCATTAAACTGAATCATATAAAGTAATAGAAAAATGAATACGCTTTTCTGGATTATTCGACGCATCGACTAAATACTACAGTGGAAGATTCAAATCGAGAGCGAGTTTACAATTGTTTTCATTACGGGCTTCCTTCTCATCCCTGCTTTCAACTGGGATTGCTGCTTTGGCAAAATCCTCGGGATCAAAACGTGGTTTCCAGATTGATAGTGCGGTTTCAGCTGTTTTGGCCTTTTTATTGCTTCATTTTGGTTTCCGCATCTCCTTCATTGCTTTTACTCTGTCGATCGGCTCGTAGAACATCTCCACTTCCTTATTCATTAAGAAAAGTTCTATTTAAAAAATCAGTATTTAAATATATTTACAATTATTGATTCATTGAAAAAAGATCTAATTTGGGTTTAAAATAATTATTCAAATATTTATATAAGTTGAAATATTCTCTAATTGATAACTTGATTATTTTAAAGTGAATTTTGCGATTAATAAGTGTTGACACCAAAAAAGAACATCAGCATCCAATAGAATCTAGTAAACATTAATGAAGAATGAGATTAAAACAGAGCAAAAATCATAAATGAACACATAAATTTTTATAGTGGTTCGGCAATCTTGGCCTACGTCCACACCATATTTTTATTGATCTTGCACTTGATTATGATTATAAGAATGTTTGGATCAACTCGGATTCATTAGTACAAGAATAAAAAATAAAAATGGAAGCACCTTGGTAGTAGAAAGAAGGATCCCTTTTCTAATGCCATGCTTGCAGTATTTATAGGGGAAGATGCACACGGATCGGGATGAAATTTTGGCAGAAGAATCTCCATGCCAAGACAAGGCTACACAATAATTTTGAGACCCACTGGGGCCCACAATAGGGATCAGTACTGATCCCTATTTTGGTCTCCAAATGGGGTACGATCCCTCTGGTGGGTCCCTTACGATGTTGGCTACTTGCCCTTCAAATTTTATGTCATTCCGTCTTATTGTTTGTGAGATATCTCGTTTTTCGTGAAGTTGTATTGGATGCATTCTCATTTCAGTCGATTCCTCTAGAGGGATAGGTATCGATCCCTACGATCTCCTCTGATTGGAGCGGGATCCCTAGGGGGTGTTTCCTATGTTGTAGTGTTCTTATACTCCAAGTTCATGTTGATAGCTTCTGTAGATTTTGAGTTATTAACCGATCATTGTCGCAATATGCAGTGAAAGCTGAATATGGCTGATCTCTTGCTTTATTCTCTTAAGTTTCTTATTAATAAATCACACTTATAATTTCATTAGTTAAGAAATGACCCTAATTAGTTTTCAAATCTCAATTCTCTTATCACTATAACCGCGACATTATTCTATTTAATTTATCTAATTAAATCTCTTGAATAATGTTATTTAAAATTAGGGACGTTACAATGCAGAAACAGGTTCAGAACTTAACTCAGCTTTGGGATTGCTAAGTTATGAAGGTTGTCCAGAAGGCATTGTCGCTAAATGCTCTGAACGTTTGGATCCCATATCAACTAAACTCGTAGATGGTCGAGATTAGGAAAATTTACTTGTCCCCCCCGTGCTAAGTTTAAACTAGTGTGGTGCATTGTTATGTAGTGCAGGGATGAACAATTCAAAATCAAAAGAAAAAGTAAATGACGAGATTTTGGATTCCGATCAAAGTGACCGTCATCATTAACCATCTCAACTAGTATTTAGATTGATCGATTGTGTAAGCTTTGGGATCGACCATCCTCATTCAAAGTGTGAAGTCCTTTATTAAAGTCTATATGTTAAGTTTTAGTTCATGTTATGAGTTCCAGGAGTTTGCGTTCAATTTCAAGTTCGATATTGGATATGCAAGTCTTGATGTTCTTTATCGTCATATGTTCAAGTTTGCTAAGATGTGATTGGTTTTAGTCATTCATATAAGTGAGTTTGGATTGGTTTGTTAAAGTGATTAAGTTCAGTTCAAAGCCTAGAATCAGCTAAAAGAATGACGATCCCCTATTATAAAAAAAGAAGAGGAGGGAGGGATTGGTTATAAGGATGTCGATACTTATGAATAATAAAAGAGAAAAGAAGAGAAGGTGAGAAAGGAGGGGGATCGGCTAATAGAAGAATGTCGATCCCTACATACATAAAAAAGGAAAAAGAAAAAGAAAAGAAAGAAGGGGTCGGTTACGAACCCCATGTGCATGCAACTATGCAAGCATATACATACAAATTATGAATTGCAATGGAATTGCATATAACTCAACGAAAATTGGCAATGACCCATGAGCATGCAAATGCATTCAAGAGCCAATGACAAAAACATGTACCTAAACATGCATGTGTATATTCTGAAAGTTCAATTAATTAAATCGACAAAAATTGAATTCAAACCTAAAGCTTTCCAGGTCGAGATTGGATCAGATAACCAAAGCTTACTAGTCCCGTAGAACCGGACATGGATATCAGCTGATGGAATATAATCCTGAATTTATATCAATGGAAGTCGACCAAGCGTAATGACGATCAAAAAGAGATACAACATTTTGGGGAAATAATTCGATGGAAGGATATCAACTACTCAGAAATCTGGATGGATTTCTTTTCGGCGACTCTAACCTACTTTGATTCAAAGCAACTCATGTTTAGCACAAGATACTTTGAGGGAAGTGTTCTCCGGCATTTTGACCCACCCATATTCGAACTGATTGGATAAGTCAGATTCGACTATCATCAAGGCTAGTAAGTCCAGCGTGATGATTATGAGGTCTAGAAGTCAAGTACAGGTGGTAATATGAAGCCGTGGTTAAACAGAATTAAGAGATATGTAATGCAAAATATTTAAAGTGTGGATGCTTAACATAGAGGAAGGATCGGCTATAACATCCTCCAACATAGGGACCGACATATTTTAGGAAGCAAGTGCAGTTCAATAGAAAATAACCAATATCTCAAGATCCATAAGTCCAATGCATATGAAACTTTGTGAGTAAGATCTGGGGACCCTACGGAGCCTACCCTAGGGATAACACCTCAAAAAGATGAGCAAGAGGTTTCGGCCAACTTCCCTCAATATGGATTGGTTAGAATCAGGAAACAAGTTACCTTGTAGTAAAGATCGAACAATAACTCAAGTTCTACTAATCCAATTGGCAAGAAACTTAGAGGCTAAGCATACTACAACATGGGAAACCTATCATAAGGATCGCACCACCAAATTCGTCCAAAATAGGGGTTGGTGTCGATCCCTATTCCTTGGGGCTTAGATCATGGGATACCTCTTATGGGTCTATATGGTTTTGGAGATCCTTCTGTCGAATTTTCAGGGAGATATTTCACCATCTTCGTCTATAAATACAGGCTTGGCTGTTCATTTTTTGGATTTTTAAACTCTTAGTTGCTTTGTACTCTATTGTAACTAAGGATTTTCATCTGATCCTATTGTACTCGATTTAAGAAGTGATTAATAAAACAACCTATTCAAAGTGAATGTAGGCAAATAATGCCGAACCACTATAAATCGCTGTGTCTCTGTTACTTGCCGTTTCTTATTTTTTTAATTGCATGGTTCCTCTGTTTTCATTTTATATTCTTCATTATTTTCCCTACAAATCTTCTATTTGGTGTTTACTGCAATTTTTGTGCAAACATATACGCTTAATACATATATTCTCTAATTCCCTCCTACATCGCATAAGTGTCGATTGCCCATAATAAATGGTCATTTTTATTCAAATTGAACAATCACTAAAGACTCTTATTTATTCCTTCTAATTCAACCTATTATGCCCACTTTAATTTTATATAAATGTCATAATAAATCCTTTAGCTAGTCCCGTCAAGTGCATTTATATCCACATTTAATTCCAGTAACTCCCTACTTACTGCACATTAGTTTCACTACTAAATTTAAAGTTACTATCTCTTTTCCATTTCAACCTCCTAGTCCTACGGTTTACTACGCTATTATTAACCACTCATCCTAACTATAACTAATAAGACTATTGACATATATTACGCTATATATATATTTTGTGTGTGTGTGTTTAATCAGTTTGTGCGGTTGTACATATTTGTGTATGTGTGTATTCCTACCTCTAACTCATTAACTCGATCATATGCTTAGGAATTCCAGAATATACACTATTTGTGCATTTTGTAAGGAATAGTTATTTCTACATTAAATATATTAGAGCCATTTTTCCCAAAAAGGATTGCTATTATAATCTTCCATAAACTTCCCAAAGGTGAGGCTTTTGCTCCATTTGAAATTACAAGGAACTATCTCTTTTCTTTTATTGAAATAGATAGTGAAAATTATGAAGAATAGCTTCCGTACTTTATATATCTCTTCTATTTTGGATACATTCCTTATTATTTAAAATGTACATGGCTGTGGAATTAGATAATTTATGAAAATTACACAGAAATAGATACAATTAAACATTACCCACGATGCTCCCAATAAATTAAAACGTCGAAATTAACATTCCAAGTCAAATTAGGGCAATCTAAATTAATACTAAAAATTCACAACCCAATTAGTATAAATCTAGAATAAATCTTGCAATCTTATCGACATGCTACTTTAGCAAATTTAGGGACCGATTTTCAAATTTCCATATTAGGGTGTAAATATCATTAATATTCCAATTACCTAACTTAAAAAATATGCAGGCGAGGTTTCAATTGAATAAGTTTTTCCTAAGCCTACAACTCCGTAGATCTTGCATAGGCATAATAACTAAATAATATTCAATGAGATAAATTTCAATGTTACTTAAATCATATAAGTTCCCATCGCCAACCTAACTTCCCAAATCTCTATATCTGAGTTCACCACTTTAACTTGACTCTTTTTCCTTTCCAATCCAAAAGATTATGTATAACAAGATATATGCATATTATTAGAATTACACATCTGAGAAGAAATTTGGGTTTGGGTTTAAGAGAAATATAGATTATAATTAAGAAATTTACTTTTTCCTACCGTATTGATTCGCTCCTGCTCTTCTTCTCGTTTATTTTCTGCCCTTCTCCGATATATATATATATATATATATATATATATATATATATATACACATATATATACACACACATATCATATAATATTTTATAATTGATAAAAATAGTGGAGAAGGAAAAAGGGCAGCGCTCCATTGCTTTGGTAAGAAAATATGAGAAAAAAGCGGGGACTATGCCAGTATTTATAGTTGCTCGAATAAATCGTATCCGTTAGATTTAAAACAATTATATCTGGGCCGTTCGACCAAGTTTTAAACCTAGCCGCCACGCTCATGATTGGACAACTAGTCATAGGCAATGATCAACCGCTAGTGGTGAATTGGTCATGCCTATAGCGTCGACCGGTAGGGTTCACGTAATTATATAATTTATTTCTTTTTATTTTTTAATTATTTTCGTTCTGAAAACTTCAAACATTGATAACTTATTCGTTTGAACTCTGTCTTAAAACTTTATTTACAAAAGTTTCTCAAAAATTCGCCATGAACACAATGGTGCAAGTATCATGGCCAAATTCTTATGTTTGTTTAAATTCTTTTTTAAAGCCTTATTATCTATTAATTATCATTAATGTTACATGGGGTTACATTCTTCCTCCTAAAAAAATTTCATCTCCGAAATTCCTCAAGAGGTAGATCATGTAACATAGTGCACAACCATTGTAAACTATTTAAACAATTAGTGTACAATCAATTTTGTAGTAAATGTGTATAAGTGCATCATAACATATATGATATGCATGCTGAATAATTTGAAATTGGCATCTCCCATATGAATGAATTATTTTTCAAGGAGATACTTTGTTGATAAAAAATGAAAGATAGAAAGGATACGGCTAGTAGATGCACCCAAAAAAAAACATAACAGCTATTACAACCAAAATTAGGCTATCTCACCCATATGCATCTAATTATACCCGACCCAGTGCGGGCTAAAAAATAAAACAGGTTACTTTAGTTAAAATAAGTGCCGAATGCTAATTCTTTGTCAATCGAATGGCCAAAGTAATCGAAGCTCAGCTTGGAACATATAGCAGTCCATCAGCTCCGTTCGCTAAACCTTTGTCAATCGCTGTTGTTAGATGAATTTGCACAAGGATTTGCTCTTGCATGAATTTTGATTTTGCCAGCAGTTGCTTAATGTGCATTAAAATCAACTTGCATTTGACCTCCTCTGGCCAACTTCTAGACTAAAAAACTTTCTGATTTCGTTCTTTCCATAAGTGTCATACCTTTGTTGTGAGAGTGTTGTCCTTCAAATCATTTTTCAAATTTCTTTGTTGACTTGTGTTCGCGTGACCCTCATTTATATAAAGAAGATCATGGTTGTTTGTAGTTGTCGATGGTAGAGGTAAATTGAATTGTAACTTGTCTCATATGGATTATGAGTATGCGCAATTAGAAAACAAACGTTTATATTCTGTGCAAAACAAACTACATGTAAAATTATCTATGTTTGCGATTGTTATAGTCAATCCTTGGTAAAGAGTCTATTTCGAATTGCTAAGTATGTTGTCCGCGAGATTTTTAGGGCACAAGAGCGATTCCATACCTTATTACTCCATTTAATTTGTTCACATTTTATTATGGATAGATCGCATGATGATCTAATTGAGAATTTGCCTCCATTATATACCCATTCCCATTCATCATTGCATGTGTTGCTATGTATTTTGATCTGCTGTATTGAGTTGCATATATTAGCTG
Source organism: Allium cepa (assembly GCA_030765085.1). Lineage (NCBI taxonomy): Eukaryota > Viridiplantae > Streptophyta > Magnoliopsida > Asparagales > Amaryllidaceae > Allium > Allium cepa. The sequence continues at coordinate 457,082,981 of CM060940.1, read as the reverse complement.
GTAAATTAGAGTTTGGGAAATCCCACTCCCCTTGGTTGATAATGCTGCTAACTTCTCTGTTTGGTGAAATGGTTTTTAATTATAAGTTATACGTTGTATTAGTTAAATGAATCATAATGAATTGAAATTCCATTTTATTTGATGTCGATGAATGAGAATGAAAATAAAGTTAATTAGACTTTGGAATTTTAGTGATATTTTAATTTATTGGAATATATGTTATTGCAAATGGATTTTTATATATTGTCAGGTTTATATTTAGTAAGAATGTGATGTTTGAAATAACAAGGAGCAAATATATGCCTTTAAAAGAAAGAGTTGCACAAAATAAAGATAGTTGCTATATTTTTGCTGTGTATTTCAATAAATAAGAAACAAATTTTTTGTAATTACAAACATCGCACAAACCAACTCTTTTGGACAAGATATGGAAATTTACCTCGTAACAGTTAACTGTTAAAGTTTAAATTCCAGTTTATTAAAATGTAGTAAATTCTAAAAGTGGAATACCGAGACAATACTGAAATCAAATGGTAGATAAAATGTAAACTAATGAAAAAGGTGGTTTGAGTGATATGCAAGAAAAAGAAGCTGGGAAATGAAATTGTTGTCTAGATCAAGTCTGATAATCGAATGAAATGGATTAATTTGCATAAAACAAGTAAATTGAATGATGCCTGGATAAAGTTTGATAATTAAATGACTTGAATAGAAATCCAAGGCTTAAATAATGAATGTAGTAACAGCGATATTGATGACTAAAAATGAGAGGCTATAAATAAATTTGATGAAGTAGAAGATAAACGCATAATAAGAACGACTAAGAATCGAACATAAAATATGTGAAGCAATAAGGAAAATGAAAGAAGAATTAATATACATGCGTTTGAAATATGTATATACGTAGCTTCGGATATGCGTTTATGATGGGTGTGAATTATATTGTCTCTTATAATTATAAATTGTTTGTCATAATTATAAATTGTCTCATGTAATTATAAATTGTCTGTTATTATTGTAGATTGTCTCTTATAATTATAAATTGCCTGTTATAATTATAAAGAATAAATAACTTAAGGTCGTTAGACTGGGTTGGGACGCTAAAAACATATCTAATCAATAGGACCTGTGGAAAGTATGCGCTTACATATAGCTGAAGGGTTTCCCTCAGGTTATGTGTGCTTGATACAAACCTCCATAATTACAGGCACCGAGCAGACCTTTTACGGGTAGCGAGACTCTACAAACACTAATGGTATGTTTCAAATTTGTCCGAGGATGGTATTGCCTTGATTGCACTAAGCAATCTGAATGGATGATGGGTGAGATCAGACTTATGCAACAGGGCACGTAAAAGGCTGGCGTGCATAGGTATCAAATGAGTTGCAACAGGGCGTGCAAAAGGCTGGTGTACGTGCATACCAAAAATAGGAGTGGAAGTTGCATATTTAGCGAGCTCATCACCCATCTTACGTAGTCAACGTGAAGTACAAGGTTACACCTAACTGGTCTCTGCCGCCTACAAGGATTGATTCAGTTTGGTTATGCATCGCTATAGTTATTTGTAAGTTTGTTTGATGGGGAAAGGCTAGTTAACCCACACAGAGGATCCTTCAAAACATGGTTAGGGTGGAGGTGCGTGGGGCCGGAGTTCACGATAAGAAGTAGACAATGGTGCACGGAAGGTTGGCGTACGTTGTGAAAAGTCCCCGAAGATTACATGGCTTCATGGACTAGAGGTCGTCGGTGCACACGGTAGGATTTCCTCAGGTGATACGATGTAGCGAGGCGATGGATCCTTACAAGGTGCTGAGCGATAAATACTAGTAAGGATAGTACCTAAGTCCATTGTTGGGCGATACACACACACACACACGGTGTAGATGAGTATGGATCATACGTAGAGATGTAGTCGTAATGACTAAGGATGAAGTCTAACATAACATAAATGGTGAACATTCGACATAAACTTCTGTTATGTATAAGATGTATAATTTACCGGTCACTAGAACGTTGTTCTGGCCACCTCCTCATTGCAACCCATAGGATTTAGAAGGGTAGGTACTAGTGTTGATTGTGAGCAGTTGTCTGCCTGAGGCTCTTTACATTTGAGAAGTCGATTTTTGGTCAGTAGTTATATTGATCTATTATATTATATTAGCTTATTTCCACTGTGATTTATTACCATTAGTGCTCTGATATGATTTCTCTTTGTAGAATACAAACCAACAATCCGTATTTTGATAGACTTGGATTTTCGGTTAGCGAAAAATCTAAGCCCACAGGAGTGCAGATTATCACATTTATGCTCTATTTGCTGCTATTCCATTCTTGGAGTCTCTTAATGATACTGTAAAGTAGGCGCTCTTGAAAACGACAATTAAAACAACTATCTATAATGAGATTGTATCCTCCTAAGGTGGTCCATGCATTATTAAATCTAAAAGGTTTACTCATACTACGATGAAAGTTGTTTGCAAAACTAATAAGCAGAGGAAAGTGATCATTAGTTGAATAATTAAACATAACAAATGTTCATGAGGGAAAATTTATTTAATAAATCAAGGTTGCCAAGAACCCTATCTAATCTACTATGAGTAGAAAAATTATTACCCCCTCTCGAAATGTAGAACTTACCAGTATGTTTCACCTTGCATAACCCCATATTTTAGGCGAAGTCTTGAAAATCCATATCTGCATTTTAATAGATTATTTGTTGTCACCCTCTCATTATTATTAAGAATGCAGTTGAAGTCGTCTGCAAGAACGCAAGACAAGGAGATATTTGCTGCCAAATCTAAGTGTTTCAGCCTTAACACTTAGTTAAGAAACATAGTTGTCCCAATCAGGATTGTCTGTTACGTCTTTATTAGCTGTACATTAAAAGTGAACGGAGGTTTGTATGTTCTTATATTTCACGGGTTTGCCTTGTTCTAGTTCTGCTACTGTCACCTTCTATTACTGTATGTGGTTCTGACTGATGTGCACAATAAGTTTCTATTGAAGCTGTAGTAGAGTGAATTCTAGAAGTGCATACTACCGCAACTCGGTGCATCTCACCTGTTGGTGGAATGGCTTGTGACATAGTATTTTTCCCCTAAGTGTCATTGTCGATATCCATTGCTGGTGCAGTTTCAATCTAAGGACGGTCATCCAACAATTCGTCTACAAGTGGGGTGTTAGCAGAATCATGGTCAGTTCTACTTTTGGAAAGAGCGTTTGGGTCAGCATTGGGATTGGAAGCACTGGGTTTGGCACTAATTCCTTCCTTATCCGCTTTGTCCTGAGAAGAGTGTAAATTATCAATGTGCTCATCTTGAATAAGAGAAGTCTGGGCTAGAATATTATTATAATGAGAAACATGCATTTGCTGAATTGTTTCTGGTGACTAAGCTTGATTATTATTATAATGTGGACTGTGAATTTGCTGAGTTGTTTCTGGTGTCACTAAAATGTTGTGCTCTGTCTGTGTATATTCCTTTGGATTTTGGTTGTTATGACGATTATCTTGTCGCACATTAACATTAGCTTATATATTCATATTGTTATTAATATCATTCACTTACACCTTTTCTTTGGGAATCTACTTTTTTGTAATTGTGCAAAATTTCTCTACATGGCCAAAGCAATGATATGACATATATTGGATTGGTTTCCATACTTAAATTACCTCTTACGACATAGTAGTATATCCTCCATTAATTATAGGAACAACGTCTAGGAAATTCGAATTAGAATCCACTTCTATTAGAACTCTAACATATAAAATCCGCATTATGCCTTTAGTAACTTTGTCGAGTATTATCGGTTTACCATTCAGTGAAGCTATGCTACCGATGCCTTCTTCGGACCAGAATTCAATGTCAAGTCCGGGAAATATAACCCAAATAGGGATAGGCCAATGGAAGCCACTAGTTAGTTTCATTTTTTAACACTACTTCTTCATCATAATTAAATGCCTATCATAGAAATAAGGGCCATTGGCTAAATGTTGTCACAATCCTCTGCATTGTCAAATTTAATGATATAAAGTCCACTTTCTCTCCAAAAAATTTGAAAATCTACTTTAGGTTTTCAAACACTAATGTTGTAGGTTCTAAAATAATGGTAATACAGTCTAGAACCTGCTATGTATAGCACAATTGAGTTAATCCAATTATCCTTGGCTTTGCTTTTTAAGCGCGTGTTTATTTAGTACCTTTGAGGTCATTAACAACATGAGTAGGAAGTATAGGATTGGCGTGAACGAAGAGACCTCATTTTCAACGACCACTGCACTCCAAGACTTTGGTATCTATGCGCGTTTAAGAGAAATTCTTATTCAAACCAAATCCTCTAGCTCTTGCTAACCTAGCTAGGTAAGAAAAGTCATGATCGGTGTGAAGGTTGAAATGCTGTTTTTTTTATTCGAATAGGTTTTGTTCATCTATGAGTTACTATTTTCCTGAGAGGAGGGATGCTCTAATCGCGACAATCTTTTAGAATTCACTAAAGTGTATCCGTCGGAGTCAACTTTTTTAGGAGACCAGAGGTGTTAGCCAATGTCTTGCTAGTCTGGGGGAGAGGTAGCGTTTAGATCTGGATCTAGTGAGGAGGATGAAGCGCCAGCCGCCATAGTAAAGATGGCTATAGGAAACCATAATATGAATGATTTTTTTAAAAACACTATGAAACTATGATGCAAACAACTTATATATACTGCAGTTCTATACGTATTGCAAGTGTTTAAAGATCAAAAATCCTTATTTTTCACACAACAGTTTCAACACTCGTACAAACAGGAGTATGGTTCAACCAATTTTACATCTAATCCCTACTATCGAATACGTAACACACAATTTCTAACATACAAAAATTTGAAAATCAAGTTTTCCTAAATCCATACTCCAATGTTGGGATAGGAATTTAGTGGGAAAATTTCACATTTCCACTCTTCCTTTGGTCGCCTATTCCGTTGTATTTTAGAACCTTCTCTTCTGCCTCTAAATCTATTCTAACATTTCCTAAGTACAATATGCATAAGGAAGCTTAGTTTTCATTTCCAAAACAAAATTATTCTTAACACGTGTTTTGTTCCTTATCAAGAAGGTATGGAAATAGTAATTCCAAATCTAAACAACATTTTCCCTTCTTGTTAACCCGCTTTTGAGCCAAAGCAGACTTCAATTGGACTTAGAAGATTAAAACAAGAATGAAAGGACTTGAAACTTGGCAAGCACACTTAGATGAAGGAAGGAAATAGCTCAGGAAAACTTTAACCAAAAACTCACTAAGAAAACAAATGGGCACCGACATGTTTTATACCAAATAGCTTTGGACAACTTAATTTTAGCCCATATTCCTCCATTACAACTTCACACGTGTCATAATACTTTACCCATATGTGTCAAGTAATTTTCATGGAATTGAAGAGCTATTTCATGGATTGAAGAGAGGACATTGAAGAAAGCATGATAACTCAAGTGGTGAAGGAACGATCACTGAAATCAGTCAACCATAGAAGAAAACAACATGGAATGTAAGAAAATAACATTAGAAAAATGATGCAAGAAAGTGCGAACTGATTTGAATTAAAGAACATGTCAGCACCGACATGTTTAAGTCGGTATCGAAATGTTTGGTTATCTCAGGAAGCTTTACAACTTGGTGCTTGAGTTTGAGCCGATGTCAAGATTCTGCTCTAAGTCGACATCTGACCCAACAAGACAATTTCCTCTATAAATACAAGCCTAGTTGCAACCAAAAGAGAAGCTAATCTCTCGACCATTGGAGATTTCTTCACATCTTACTTCTCCTCCACTAGAGTCACCTACAAAGCTACTATCTGTTGTTCTAGGATTTAGATAAGCAAATCTTTAGTACTAGTGACTCTAAAACTCTTTAGAAACATCATTGTAAATCTAAGCTTCACTAGATTATGGTCAGATCCGATATAATTAGTTGTAATCCAAAGAGAGAATAACAAATAAAAAGATTGAAGAGAACGTAGGCAGAAGATTTCACCAAACCACTTTAAAAGTGCGTCTTCTTTACTACTTTTCCCTTTACTTTACTAAAATTGTTTCATCTAATTTCTGGGTATTGATCTCACTAAGAACCAAGAGCTAGATCTAAATATTTAAAGCTTGAATCTTAGATTTGTAGAAGATGAAGAGGCTTAACACCAAATCTTAGGTTGAGGGAAGCCAACAAGATCAAGGGAATAAATAACTAGGAGGAGTCCTCAAATTCTCATCAATCTATCTATGTGACCATAAAAGAGTTGGATAAAATGATGAAAGAGATGCATAATGGACTAGTGACTATACAGTTGGAAATGCTAGAAGGATTCTTCTAAGGGATGGGACAACAAGGGATCGGTTTTGCTGTAGGGATTTAGAACCAAGGACAAGGAGCTAACGCATGAACATCTGGAGTTAAAGTGAAATAAACTAGAAAAATGGCCCTACAAGAAGAACAACTCGGCACCAACCTAAAGCCACTGGTACCAAGAGAACTATACTAAGGGGCAATGTTGGCGTGACCACTGGGATGTTGGAAATGGATAATGCTAGTGCTAGAAAGACAAATCAGAATGTCAATGAGAAATGACCGTAAGAGTATGTGCTAGAACCTTTCCTTAGGAATAGAGGACATAACGAAAATAGAGGAGCATTTCAAAATGCTAATGTCCAATAGGTGTGTTAGAGTGTATGTCGTAGTTCCTCCACATCACTAGTAGGAAGAATATCGCTTTTGGTCGAAGACCATCTTTGGACTACGAAAACCGAATTGCGAATATGGTAAGGAGGATAATTAGGGGTGGACCCTCAGATCTAAACTTAAAGGATGCAAACCGGAATCCATTCACTTCTAATATCCAGAATGCAAGGAATCCTTCCAATTTCAAGCTTCTGACACTGAAAATGTATGATGGAAAGTCAAATGTGACAGTTCATCTAATGAGATACATCCGACACATGGAGGAGTTGGGTGTTTCTGAGGAGGTAACGGGCCGGTGCTTCCCATTATTCTTAATGGACTTGTTGGTAATGTGGTTCAGACTGTTGGAGAATGGGTCCATTCACACGTGGAACAACTTTGTGAGTAAGTTATTGATCTAGTTCAGAGTTCATGTCTCACAACCAAAGAATTTGATGACTTATCAGGCGTGAAACAAAGGCCTGGAGAGACCTTGAGAAACTATTTGATAAGATTCAATGCCCCAACAGCAGCGGTCGATAAGCCGGTTTCATCAATAATCTTAATGGCAGCAGTATCTAGACTTGCGAACAAGTCCGACTTTAAAGTCGCACTGGAAAGGGATCCACCGGTGAATCTTGCATAATTCTATAATGAAGCAGAGAGATATTTGCATTAGGAAGATGCTAAAGCTAAGGATGTCGAAATAAATGTCGTGAATGACAAAGGGCTTTCTGGAGTAGGAAATAGAAAAGGCAAATGGAGAAGAAGAGTTAATGACGACTTTGGATAATCGAAATGACAAACGAGGAGCCAAAATTCTCTTCCTACGCCGATCTGACTGAGATCCCAAGAGGATATATCTCAACACTAGGAGGAAAATCCTATATTGAAAATCCATAAGGAGGGAACCTAATAATTAGGAGAAAATATCTAGAAATTTTTGCACCTTCGATGAGCTGGATGGACATGAAAGGAACGAGTGTCGACACATTCATGATCTGATAGAATAACTGGATTAAAACAACTAGCTGCAACGGTACGTGAGGAACTGAAGTACAATGGTTCATCCGAAGCAACCACCATCTACAAAAAATGCATCAAGCAACAACCAAGGACCTGGTTCAAGACTCAAAATACCATAAAGGGACGGTTATGTATCAAATTCGATTCCTTCACTCTGCTCTTTCTTACTTTGAACAATTAAGATGAAAATAACTTCAGACCGCTAATACTTGTACGAGGCCTAGATTGGTCTCTGGGCATGCTCTGAGTCGGATGTCTAGAATGACTATTTAGGATAATAATGACCTCGGACCACTTACACCTGTATGAGACTAGATTGGTCCCTAGGCATACTCTGAGTCAGAGGTCCGGATGGATAATTAGGATTTCTACCTGTTTGCTTTGATTCGATTGTCTAAATTTTGAAAAATCCAAATTGAATGTGATGACTGGTATTAATCACTTTAAGTCCCATATGGAGTGATGTGACTAGAATGCAGGATGCAAGTCCCCTCGTCGGAGAGTGAGCAGATGGACTTGTATGATATAGATCGCTTTAAGTCCCATCCGGAGAGATGGAATCAGAGTGCAGGCTGTAAGCCCTCTTGTCAAAGAGCGACTGGATAGGCTTGTACGAAAAGTAAGTTCCATCATCAAAGTGTAAATGGATGTGATTGCTTGGACATTGAGTTCCTTTTTCAGAGATCAAGCGAATTCAGCACGGATCCGGAGAGATCAAAATCCTTGATTAAGCGATAAACGATCCAAAGAGATCGAACTTTAGAATGAATAAAGGATTGATAAAAGCATTTGAACGCCTTGCACTTAGAATAAAATAGATAAATCCCGAATGAACATGGGATGATTTTGATACGTGATGTAATAGCTCCGGATGAAATAGGATATATGGTGATGTATAAACTACACTTAAGTAGAGGCTAGAGTCTTAGGCTATAACAGGTTTGGAACAACCTCTGATTTGCTAGAGAATCCGACGGAACTAGGCGATTCACTAACCTCGAAACAGCCGAAGGTTCAACTATCAAAGACAAATAACCTGAACTTGTTCTTGAGAAAAGCACATCTTACATTCAAAAGGCGTGCTTTGCGGGGCAAGTGTTAACCCGCTTTTGAGCAAAAGCTAACTTCAATTGGACTTAGAAGATTAAAGCGAGTATAAAACAACTTGAAAATTGGCAATTGCACTTAGATGAAGTAAGGAAATAGCTCGGGAAAATTTCAACCAAAGATACGCTAAGGAAACAAGTGGGCACCGACATGTTTTGTACCGACTTATTTTGGACGACTTGGTTTGAGCCCATATTCCTCCACTCCAACTTCACATGAGTTCTGATCTACCTTTCCCATGAGTGTCTATGTGATTTTCAAGGATTTGATGAGCTATTTCATAGATTGAAGAGAATGCATTGAAGAAAGTAAGATAACTCAATTGATGAAGGAAAGATCGTCAAAACCAACCAACCATCAAAGAAAGCAACATGAAATGCAACAAAATTAAGTTGCAAAAAGAATGCAGGAAAGTTCGAAGTGATTCAAACTAAGGAAACATGTCGGCACCGACATGTTTAAGTGGTATCGACATGTTTGGTTAACTCGGGAAGCTCTACAACTTGGCGCGTGACTTTGCGTCGATGTCTAGTCTCTGCTCCAAGTGGACTTATGAACCGCACGATCGTTTTCTCAATAAATACAAGCCTAGTTACAACCAAAAGAGGATCTGATCTCTCGACCATTCGAGACTTCTCTTCTTCTTCTTCTTCACATCTTACTTCTCCTCCATTAGAGTCACCTACGAACCTACTATTTGTTGTTCTTGGGCTAAGATAAGCAAATCTCAACTATTAGTGACTCTTAAACTCTTTAGAAATATCATTGTAAATTTAAGATCCACTAGATTATGGTTAGATCTGATATATTTAGTTGAAATCTAGAGAGAAAACAACTAAAAAAAGATTGAAGTGGACGTAGGTCGAAGACTATGCCGAACCACCATAAAATATGCCTTCGTTAATGCTTTTCTATTTACTTTACTTGAATTGTTGCTTTTATCTGATTTACAGGTGTTGATTCATTTTTTAGTCCACACTTATTATTCTCTATGTTTTGTATAATGTCACCCTTGTCAAATAGTAAAATACATACTCACTATCAGGTCGAGCCTGGCTACATTAAGCATGTGGATTTTAAAACCAGAAATTCTCCCATTTCCCAATAAAACCCTTTTTCCCCTTCCAAACAGACTTGCAAAATAGTTTGAAAAATCAAATTTAAAAAAACATTTGAACACTGTTTTCTTTTCTAATAAAATCAAATAGGTTGTGCCTTAATGAATGTATAAACAAAGGAAATTGAAAATAAGTAGGAGGAATATGGCATGCGTAAAATAGGAACATCGTTCATTCTAATACCCTAAAACCTTCCATTCTCTACTTCTTGTTCATTCTAACATTCACAAACAAAACTAAAAGAACCAAAGTGAAGCTTGACTAGCCGCGGTTAGGAAGAACCAAAAGAAGATAAGCTAGGAATCAAGTAGAAAGCTTGAAAATATTAATCAAAGAGCAAATCTCAACCATCTTAACACCAATTCAAGGTGAATAATTCGATTTACATGTCACTTTCGATAATGATTTTGGTTAAGGTTTGATCCAAATTATTTTGCAAATAACATGCCATGTTATGTTTGCTTATATGGATATATAAATGCTCGTCGATTTATATTGTTTTATATAATTTTATGATAAGTTTAGATTGGAAAAACCCATTAATTGACACCCAAATGACTTGCGTTTTTGATATATGGTTGAAAACATCATTTTAGGAGTGGGTTTCAAGTTTCTTAATTTTCTATGTTATTGTGGATTTATCATAAAATTTCTATGAAAGAAGATAGTTAAAATTGGGTTTAAATTATTTACAATAATTATATACTGATTTTGGGTCTAAAATTTAAAAATGTTGGGAAACATATTAAAAGTGAATTATGGTGTTTTTGGGGGAATTTTATTAAGTATTTTACTATGATTACAGAATTATTTAAGTTAAGAGACGTAAATGTTTTATCAAGGGGAAAGGCTAATTATTAAACATTTTTAATTAATAATTTTGAATTCGGTAGCTTTCTAGGAAAAGGATTTTGATAAAGTAATGGCAACCAGTTATGTTTTGACAAATAAGGCAAGTTAGGTGAAAATAAATTACTTTTAAATGCTAAAAATTAATTTTTCTTGGATTTACTACATCGCCACTTCCATCTGTTAGCTTTTGACACCATACCTCCACTAAAGAAGCCATTCAAAACCAACGCACATGGTATCAAGCAATTGATATGTAGTATATTGGAGAAATGTAGAAGGGACAATGTCGAAACCTTTCTTTTGAAGACGTAGGAGCTACTCTTATTAACTTTGAATTACTTCTGTTTATAAAGGATGCTTTTGAAGGGATTGTATTAGCTTTCGAATCAATCAACTTGCCCTTTTTTAGAAAAGAACTTTCGAAAGAGTTGTCGCCTTTTAGTTTTAAAAGGGGCTTTCAAAAGGATAGCTGCTTGGAACCTATTCGAAACCCATGCTTCCGCATTCATACCTTTCGAACTAGTAAGACCGCTTTTTTGTAGCCTTAAAACAATGTATTCGAAAGGGTGCTTTCGCTTTTGTACTTTAAAGCCGCCTTCTCAATGCTTTTGAAAGAGTACTGAAGCTACTTTCAAAACGGTTTTAGAGACATTGGTTTCGAAAGGGTAGGTTTCAAAACTATCCTTTTTAATGCTTTCGAAAGTGATGCTTTCACCTCTGTTCTTTTATGACCCTTAGCTAAATTAAATATTTAACCCAATGGTTTTGAAAGGGATAATTTTAAATGATTTCAAAGAAATGTTTCCACAAGCCTTTACTTGAACCTAATACTTTCGAAAGGTATATTAAAAGTGTTTCGAAAGATATGTTTTAAGTGTTTCAAAAGGAAAGTTCTTATGGTTTCGAAAGATAAGTTTAAATGGTTTAGAAAAAGGATGTCTAAGGTTTTAAATTATGCTTTCAAAAGGGTTATTTACAATGATTTCGAAAGGTATTGGTTAAGGTTTTAAACAAGGGTTTCGAAGGTGATGTCTTGGTTTTAAAGCCTAATGTTTTCTAAGTTAAAAGGGCTTTAACTTTTTTAAAGGGATAGATAACCCTATTGAATTAGGTTTTCATCAACATTATTTTGTGTAAAGCACATATCATAACAAAGGTATTTTTAATAAAGAAAAGGGTATATTTTCCTTGTCTAAGTATGATTTAAAAGAGTTAAATCAATTTGAAAGAAATGATTTCAAGAAAAAGTAGATGGGGTAGTTAACCCTAAGTTTATGACTCAAATGTTAGTAGACCATATGAGACTGGTATGGGGTCCCACCCTATACTTTAGCTGTTAGCCCCTAGCTAAAATAACTCCAAAATTCCAATGCGTAGGCTTTGTGATAGATAAGACTAAAAAGGTGTTATACACTAAAAGGAATATACAGAAAAAAGATAGGTTATTAGTGAGCCCACAAAACCATTAGGATCAGTAGACCCTAGGAGAAGTAAGATAAGGACAGACCGTCCAGTATTATGTCTAACAGAAGTTAGATTATTTATTATGTCTGGTAGGCCCGAGTCAGCTAATGGTTAATAATTAGCCAGATAAAACTATAATGTTGGATAAGAAGTCCATTGATTACCTAATTTATAAGCATATATGTTATTGCTCTTGCTATTACAATTAGTTTGATTGCAGGATTTTGATTTACAAAAGATATGCTTTTTAAAGGATATTAGTGAGGGGAAACCCATTCCGCTAAGCGGCATGTTCTAGCATAATATCAGAAAATCGAGATGTAATAGTATTATTCACACTAGGCTCTATGTCTGACTCGAAGTTTATGTTTACCTCTTAAACTCTCGGGGGCTTAAAATTTAATTTGAGTAGATTGAGAGTTGAGGTCTTTCAGGTTTAGCAGGTTGGACGAACAAGCCTACGAAAATGTGCAGGAGGAAAAAATAGCCATGTAGAAGCTGCTTTGTATTATTTTCGCTGTAATTTATTTATGCCTGGATCATCTAAGGGGCATCTTCATATTTCTCTCTTGGAGTAATTTGTAATAATATATTTGATCAAAACCTAGGAAAAGTTTTGGAATTATGTAATTGAATATGGAAAGTTGTTTTGGAATGTAATCAGAAAAGTTGTTCTTGAAATCTGCGATTTTATTTCACATTCATGTGCTTTTGATATTATTGATACCATTAACATTACCGTATTTTATCACCGGAAGTTAATACTATGGATGATGGTGGTATCTATAGCGTTTAGCTTCCGGCCTCAAGATAGGGGATGTTATAGGTACCGAGTCATTTAATACTTCAAATCCAAGGTGAACCATAGGTAAATTTTCCATACATGTATGCAAATGTATATCCCTTCCCTATGGGTCATATGGTTGGAGATGTCCCACATTACTAGTAAGTATACACCACTACTGGCAGCCTCTATGTGAAGGGCAAACATCTATTATGTAACTCTAACGACCTCGCATCCTAACCTATACTAACCAAAATAATCATCCTAAGCCTAAATGTTGGACTAGGCCCAATAAATCATGCTCATCCTAAATGTATAATTAATGCTATATAATTTCTTATTATGAAAATTATACCGCCTCCTTATATTTAATTCATATCTTATACACTTATTATGTATATTCTCTAATTCCCTCTTACGTCTCATAAATGTCAATTGTCCATAAAGTTCCATTATTATTCGAGTTGGACAATTAATAATGATAGTTATTTATTCGTTCTAAGTCAACCTATTATATCTATTCCAATTTCCATAAATGTCATATCACATTCTTTAACCAGTCTCATTAAATGCATTAATGTCTCAATTTAATTCCTATAATTCCTTATTAACTGCACATTTATTTCACTACTAATTTTGGAGTTACCATCTCTTTTCCATTTCAACCTCTAAGTCCTATGTTTTACTACATTATTAATAACTAGACGTCCTAATTATAACTAGCACAAATATTGACGTACATTACGCTATATATAATCCGTAGGCAAGGTTATAAATATTTATGTGTGTGTGTGTCATTAACTCCTATGCTTTTGAATTCTAGGACATACACTATTTGTGCATTCTGTAAGGAACATGTATTTCTAAATTTTATTATATTAGAGTCATCCTTCGCAAAAAGGATTACCATTATAACTTTCCATAAATAACTCAAAGGTGTGGCTTTTCCTCCGTTAAAAACTACAAGGAATTATCCCTTTCCTTTTATCAAAAAAGACAGTGCAAATTACAGAGAAGAACATCCATACTTTACACATCTCTTCCATTTTGGTTATATTCCTTATTATTTCAAACAAAGCACTTTTTATATATAGTAGTGGAATTAGATAATTTATGGAAATTACACGGTAACAGATATAACTAAATTATACCCACAATGCTCCCAATAAATTAAAATGTAGAAATTCACATTGTAAGTCAAATTAGGGCAATCTAAATTAATACTAACAATTTACAATCCAATTATCATAAATCTAAAATAAATCTTTCAATTTTATCAACATACTACTACCGCAAATTTAGTGATTGATTTCCAAATTTTCAGATTATGGTGCAAATGTCATTACGATTCCAATTACCTAACTTGCGAAAAATGTAGGCGAGATTTCTGTTGAGTAAGTTATTACTAAGCCTTCAATTTCGCAAATCTTGTATATGCATAATAATTAAATAAAATCCAATGCGATAAATTTCAATGTTATACATAAATCTTATAATTTCCCATTCACCTTCCTAGCTTTCCAAATCTCCAAATCAGAATTCAACCCTTTAACCTGACTCCTTTTCCTTTTTAATCCAAAAGAATATGTATAACAAGATATATACAAACTATTAAAATTTCAGAACTGAGAAGAGATTTGGCATTATGGGGAATATAGATTTATAATTATAAAATTTGTCTTTTTCCACAGTACTAATTCGCTCCTTCTCTTCATTTATTTTATTTACCGCCCTTCTATGATTTATATACATATAATATAATATTTTTCATTTAATAGAAATAGTAAAGAAGCAAAAATGGCAGAGCTCCGCTGTTTTTATCAGAAAATATGAAAAGAAACATGAGGGAATATGCCTGTATTTATAGGCATTCGAATCAGTCTTATTCATTAGATTTAAAATAATTAAATCTGGGCCGTTTGGCCAAGGTTTAATCATTGCAGTCATGCTAATGACTCGTCAACTGATCTTAGGCAATGGTCAACTACTAGGGGTCAACCGGTTGTGTCCATTGTATCGACCACTAGGGTCCATGTAAGTATATAATTTACTCATTTTTAATCATTTTAAATTATTTTCGTTTCTAAAACTTCAAATGCCGATAACTTCTTCGTTTGAACTTCGATCGCATAAATTTATGTATGAAAATTGCTCAAAACATCTCCAGGAGCACAATTTAAGTTTTGTGACCTAATTCTGACATTTGCACAAATTTTATTTTTGAGCCTTATTAGTTGTTTATTAATTACTGTGTAGGGTGTTATATTCTACCCCATTAAAAGAATTTTGTCCCCGAAATTTAGCTAGGGATGAATCAAGTAACATAGTATGCAACCATTCTAAACTAACCAACCAATTAATGTGCAACCAATTTCGCAGCCAAACATGTACAAGTGCACGGTGTATCACAACGTATATGATATGCATTCTGAATAATTCTAAATTAGTGCCTCCTATATGAATGCATTCTTTTATAAACATTTTGAAAATATGATGTACATAACTAATATATGCTGGTAGTTCTGTATGTGTGCAAGTCCTCAAAAATGAAAAAAACCTTGTTTTCCACACCACAATTTCCACACTCCTACGAGTTGGAATATGGTTCAATCGATTTTGCATCCAATCCCTACTATTCAATATTTAACTAACAATTTCTAACATCCAAAATTTAGACATCCAGTTTTCCTAAATCAATGCACCTATGTCCCAAGAGGAATTCAGATGGAAAATTTCACATTTCCACCCTTCTTTTAGATACAATTCTAGTGTACTTTAGAGCCTTCTGTTTTGCTTTCGAATCTTTTTCGACTTTTCCTAAGTACAATTTGCAAAAGGAAGCCTACTTTTGGATTTTCAAAACGAAATTATTCTAAACGCAAGTTTGGTTCCCTATAAACATGGTATGGAAATTCCAAAGCTAAAACAGATTTCTTCCATGCTATTCTCTATGTTATGTATACCGTTAACCTTGTTGGAAAGTAAAATTCATATTCACTAACACGTCGACCCTCCCTACGCTAAACATGTGGCATTTGAAAATCAGAAATTCTTTCGTTTCCCATTAATAACCTTTTTCACCTTTCAAAAAGACTTGCAAAATAGTTTGAAAAATCAAATTTCCAAAAGCATTTAAACACCATTTTCTTTTCAAAAGAACTTAAACCAAAATTTCCAAAATAATTTGAACAAATTTGTTTTGAAAGCATTTGAATCCACCTTTTTCTGAAAAATCAAGCCACATCTTAATGTAGTTGAGATTTGGTCAATGAGTTAATGCATCTGATTGACCCAAGCTTGCTCGGCAAATCCTAGATTTTATAAACCCTTCCTTTATTCGAAACAATGACATACAAGCTTATTTATAAATTTGGCTTTAAGGTAAAGGAATAATGATCCATAATTTCGCAACAACCTTTCCCTATCCTTCAATCGCTAAAATTTATTTTTCCAACGTTCTAAAGTTTTTGGGATTGAAGCATTCTTTATTTCTAGTTGCTAAATTAATTTCCCAATTCATTTTATGAACATCAAGCCTTAATTACTTTCATTTCTAGTTAAGTGTGCTAATGGGATTTCCTTCTTTACTATATTTCCTAATATATATAGCGGCCAACGCTCGTCCATAAAATCAATAAAGTAATAAAATAGGAACACATCTCATACCATTTTGTATGCTTTTCCAATATGCGAAGGAAGACAACTAGCAATAACAACCAAATAAACTAAAAGAAATATTTGTTGGAAGCTGCCCTTTATCATCAATAGATGTTAATGGTGTTGTGGCCCTATCACTCCTTACTCAATTAAAACGGACATTTATAATATGCTATTATACTATGACCGACGTGTCTTTACTTGCCTTCTTGGCTTCTAATAAATAAGTCACATCCATTACTTTAATTATTATAAACTATGCATTCTCACACTGCAGCGGATAAGAAATATAAACTATGCACATTTAGGATAACTCATCGAAAAATTGGCTTGGTGGAATAACTTTCCTACCACCTATCTTGCCTTTTTAAAGCATGAGTAAACCAACAACTTTTATGTGTGTTTGTCATCTAATTGCCCTCTTCTCCAATCATACTACTATCTTCTTTCAATCTATTTGCGTCGAAATTGGTCACAAACATCCAAACGTCGATGAAAGCACCCGTTTACAATCACAGATAGCAAGTATGTAAAGAATATAAATGTGAAGAACAATAAAATTAAAAAGGAAAGAAGTAGAAACACATGACTTATAGTGGTTCGACGTTGTAGCTTACTCCACTTTTAAGAGCTATTATTTTATTGATTATCACTACTGGTTATAAGAGTATAGATGATAGTAATCGAGTTACAATAGAGTTCTGCAGAGTAACGGTGTAGAAGAACCCAAAAGTCCCCTTTTCTGAAGGCCCAGGGATGCTATTTATAAGTGTTGGCTAAGAATATCTGTCTCAAACTTTGAAAGACTCCTTCTCTAACATAGGTGGGCCCACGTGATCGATCCCTGGTCATTTCGATTCGATCCATAATCGATACGAATGAGATTCGTATCGATCCAAGTTGGCAATCGACCTGGGATCGATCATAAACATTCTTGAGGTTGTACGCAAGCTCCTGTGAAAATTTAGTAGCATTTGGACTTGTAGATCTTGAGTTATGATCGATGCAAATTTGGATTTGCAAGGTATTGTCGAGCTCGTACCGATGTCGTTCGCATCGATATCTTCGTATCCATGCTAGCACGTGCGATCGCATGACATGGCGCTATCTTCTAGGATCAACCCTCTTTTTGTGCCGAGTGACTGAGTCCAACTCTCCTCTAGGCTTCATTCGTATCCATTAGTGTCACCTCGTTCATATCCTCTAATGTGCATCATTTCGTATCGATCTTATGGTGCTGGCTTTGTATCGATGAAAAGTGATAGTTTCATATCAATCATCTGGTTGATCGATACGAAGTATACATCAACATGATTGATACGAAGTAGATAAATGTGGGCTACTTCATATCGATGAAAAAGGTTGGGTTTTTCACCGATCTTGTGTCCTTGCTTTCGTATCGATCTAGTGGTTATTGGTTTATATCGATCGCTTGGCCGATCGATACAAAACATACATAAAAAGGAACGATACGAAAGCAAACAGTTGTGGAGGAAATAAAAGCTCCCCTTGCACTTTGCATCGATGCTCGGCTTGTAGCTTCGTATCGATCCATGGTTTATAGCCTAGTATCGATCATTTGACCGATCGATACAAAACGTATGAGAGGTTGATTGATACGAAGCTGGCGAATGTGGAAATAAATAGGTCAATACAAAGTGCACAACGATGATGGATCTGAAGCACATGGATACGAACAAGATGAACATGATGTTGATGGATACGAAGAGAATGGTCTTTGATCGAACTATGGCTTTGACTCGAAGCAATCATCTCCTTAACCCCTATTGGCGACTCGAAGCAGCTGCTATGGTGACTCGAAGTGGCTTGTTTCTCAAAGACCCAAAGTAGCCCTTCTGAAAACTCAGAGTAACATGCTTGGAAACCCGAAGCAAACCCAGGGACGACCCGAAGCAAACTCCAAGCAACTTGAAGCGACACAATCTTTGTTGAAACCATATTTTAAACATCTCGTGCGGTTTTTTTGTCAACTATGCTGTGTCTTGCGTGATTGATTGGGTTAAATCTGCCGATGTATTGCCTAGCCAAAAGGTGGGTTAACACTTTGCCCCCCCAAAACGTGCCTTGCGATAGGAAGGTGTGTTTTGTAGTGCCATAAGCTAGATGTTCATATCCTGTTAATGACTTGTAAAGAGATTGATAATCTTACCAGATCGCGAATGGAAATCATTCAAGATCATATGCTATTTGGGAGTGGTATGTGACCATTCGCGATCGGGTGTCGTTCAGGCGAATTGTGACTGTTCACGGTCGGATGCTGTTCGAGGCGAATTGTGACCATTTACGGTCAGGTGCCATTTGAGGCGAATTGTGTGTGCCCGGGAGGGACTTAAGATAATTAATGTCAGATTGTGTTCGAGTGAGTTTCTGAATAATTTATTATAGTGGTTTGTCGCCATCTCAGAGCATGCCTAGGGATCGTTCGCGATCTCATACATGTGTGAGTGACTTGGCCGTTATAGAATTATTAAAACCAAATATACATTCAAATCAGTCTTTCAACAAAAATGTCCAACAAAGTCAAATCCAGATGCAAAAAATAGAAAACAATACTGATGCGGTTGATAATTGTCTCAGAGCCTCCTGAGGATCGTTCGTGATCCCATACATGTGTAAGCGAGTTAAAAGCACTAGTGTGGACTTTGCGACTTATTCATCATTATTACAATTAGTTGATGACAAGATGATGCCTCGATCCTGAGCCATCCTTAGTTGTTATAGATGGTGGTCGTTCTTGTTCCGTCGTTGCTGCAGGCCTTCTCACATATTACAACAGCGTGCCATTTCAGATGTGCCCTTCTATCTCATCCCTCAAGTGTCCGCAATCATTCATACCATGGCTGCTTAACTCGTGGAATAAACAGTACTAGTCTAATTTCCTCTCATTGCCGGTCTGATCCCTCCTCATTGGCCTCCGGTAGGGAACGTGCCTCCTCGTGTCTTGGTAGGTTCGCTCTAAAGTTTTCACTCAGCTCTGAATAAGAGGTGAATCTCGGCTCTTTTCATGGCAGCTTTGGCTCGTAAACACTATTATCTGCCTTTCGTCTCCCTTTATCTTTGCCTGAATCCTTTTCAGGTGGATCTCCGCTTTTGACTGCATAAACATCAACTCCATCTCCTTTCTTTCTCTCAGCATTTTCATCCTCTTATCGCAGAAACCTTTCTGCCTCGTGGTATAATTCTCCAAGATCTATAGGTGGGTTCCTTGTCAATGATTCTTGAACTCTATGCCATCAGCTATGCCAGATACAACTGCCATCAAAACAATGGATGGATCGGGTCGATCCACCGATGTCACCGCTACGTTGAAACATGTTAAGAAGTTCCTCAAAGACTCTTCGGTCTTCTGCTTCAGTGTCGTCAGACTCATCACATTCTTAGGCCTCGAGATGTGAACCCTGAACTACCTCATAAACTTTTCAGTCAACCTGGTCCACGTTCCAATCGAACTGCTCTCCAATAGTCTAAACCATAATGCATCTATATCCGTGAGATACAGTGGAAAACATTTGGCCATGATCTCCTCTGATGCCTCCAGTACTTCCATATGCCGCATATACCTCGTCAGATGAACAACAAGGTCTGTCCTTCCATCATATATCTCCAATGTCGGTAGCTTGACATCTGGTGGATTTCTGGCCTACCTAATTATGGGAGCGAAGGGGCTCCTGTTAACTTCATCCAGACCTCTATTCACTAATCGACCTCTCATGGCTCATCTGACCATCTCCGCCATTCTATCACTGTCGTCAATCTATAGTCCTTGTCTGTTGCCTCCGAGCTGCCCCCAAAGTTTACAAGGGAATCCAAGAATCTCTTCTCTTGGAGAGGCGTTCATTCCTCTATCAATGCGATGCTGAACAGCTCCATCTGATATCCTACCCGAGGTTGGATCAACATGCTCTTGGGGAGTGCCCCCCAGCTTATGGGCTGCTCCTAATGGTCCTGCTCCATTCTAAATCCTGGTTGTTCCATGTTCCTGATCCCTATCTCCAGCACCCCTTTCAGCGGCGTTCTCTTGATTCTGCACTCTAGGTTGTCCAATTTGCTGGAGTAGGTTCTGCATCATCTCTTCTTGCCTTTTCAGTAGTCCATCCTGCATAGCTTCCATCATCATCTCCATCTCGTCTCAGGTGATGAAGACTGAGGCTTGATTTTATCCTGAGGAAGCCTCCTGACTTCCTTGCTACAGGCTTCTTTCTGCTCTTGGTCTCCTTGCAACTACTTTACCATTGATTTCCAGATCTAAGTCCTTAAGCCTTTAGATCCAAAATCCAAGCTATAGAATCCCTGAATGCTAGCCTGTCAGTGAAAGCACCAAAATGTTTGCGCCAAAATTGGTCACAAACACCAAACGTCGATGCAAGCACTCGTTTACAGTCATAGATCACAAATAGCAAGCACGTAAAGATATGAATGTGAAGAGCAATAAAAATTAAAAAGAAAAGCGGTAGAAACACACGATTTATAGTGGTTTGGCATTGTAGCCCACACACACTTTGAAGAGCTACTGTTTTATTGATTATCACTCGTTGGTAACAAGAGTGTAGATGATAGTAATCGAGTTACAATGGAGTTCTACAGAGTAACGGCGTAGAAAAACCCAAAAGTCTATTTTCTGAAGGCCCAGGGGTGCTATTTATTGGTGTTGGCTAAGAATATCTATCTCAAACTTCGAAGGACTCCTTCCCTAACATGGGTGGGCCAACGTGATTGTTCCCTAGTCGTTTCGACTCGATCCATGATCAATGCAAATGAGATTTGTATCGATCCAAATCTTACCCAATCGAGCCGGGATCGATCATGAACATTCCTGAGCTTATACGCAAGCTCCTGTGAAAATTTGGTAGCATTTGGACTTGTAGATCTTGAGTGTGGATTTGCAAGGCATTGTCGAGCTCGTATCGATGCCGTTCGCATCGATATCTTAATATCCATGCTAGCACGTGTTGATCACATAACGTGGCGCTATCTACTAGGATCAACCCTCTTTTTATGCCAAGTGACCGAGTCCAACACCTTCTTGGCTTCATTCGTATCCATTGGTGTCACCTTGTTCATATCCATCTAGTGTGCATCATTTCGTATCGATCTTCTGGTGCTGGCTTCGTATCGATGGGAAGTGATAGTTTCGTATCGATCATCTGGTCGATCGATTCGAAGTATACATCAACACGATCGATACGAAGTAGATAAATATGGGCTACTTCGTATCAATGCAAAAGGTTGGGTTTCACATCAATCATGTGTCCTTACTTTCGTATCGATCGAAAGGTCATTGGTTCGTATCGATCGCTTGGTCAATCGATACGAAACATACATAAAACGGATTGATATGAAAGCAAGCAGTTATGGAGGAAATAAATGGTCCCCTTGCACTTTGCATCGATGCTCCGCTTATAGCTTCGTATCGATCCATGGTTCATAGCCTCGTATCGATCATTTGACCGATCGTTACGTAACGTATGGGAGGTTGATCGATAAGAAGCTAGTGAGTGTAGAAATAAATAGGTCGATACAAAGTGCACAACGGTGATGGATCCAAAGCACATGGATACGAACTAAATGAACATGATGGATATGAAGCGAATGGTCTTTGATCGATCTGTGGCTTTGACTCAAAGTAATCATCTCCTTAACCCGAAGCAAACCAATTAGTGACTCGAAGCAGCTGCTGTAGTGACTCGAAGTGGCTTGTTTATCAAAGACTCAAAGCAGCCCTTCTGAAAACTCGAAGCAACATGCCCGGAAACCCGAAACAAACTCAGGGACGACCAAAAGCAAACTCCAAGCAACTTGAAGCGACTCAATCTTTGTTGAAACCATAATTTAAAAGTCTCGTACTGTTTGTTTTCGACTATGCTATGTCTTACGTAGTTGATTGGGTTAAATCCGCCGATGTAATGCCTTGCCAAAAGTCAAGTTAACATAATCAATATCTTTTGATTATATTCCCAAACTCAGTTATTTACCTTTTTTATCCTTGATCTTTCATGCGTTTATATCTTAGGACCCACAAAAGTGTACTTTAATACATTCCCCATTCCTTCGAGGGTTATTCCTATGGATATAACACATGTATAAACAAATATTCCTAGGTTAATTCCAATATTCCTTATAATCGACAGGGATCCCTCGTTGCTACTCTATAAGCATTCATAGCTATTTTATTCATATCATCAACCTTTAACCCAACTTACTTAGGCAGTCATCCGTATCTATTCCATATCAAAATTGGTTTGGTTTCACCATTCTTTAAAAAAATAAAACTTAACTTTCATGAAGTACTTAATCTGAAACATAAATCTTTGAAAATGTAAACTTAGAAATCTTTTTTTAAAGTTGCTTAGTTTGCCAAAGGAGGCATGAAAAATTACCCAATTTAGCAAACTTTCCCTTTTCAAAGAATTTCTTCAATAAGTATTTACTTCTTTTAAAAGTAGGACTTTTAAACTCAAAATATTTATCACATTTGCTTCCAAAATTTCAGTTGTCATACCAAACCATTTTTCAAAAACGCCTTCTATAAATTTATACGTTGAAAACAAGAGTAGATATGTGTTGTCCGGTCTTTTGATCTGGCTATATTCAAACCGATTGGACAAGTTAGACTCGACGATAGATAAGGCAAGCAGCCCAGAGAGGTGATCATGGAGAAAAGAGATCAAGCACATACAATAATATGAAACAATGATCAAGAGAGATCAAGCCATAGACTCTCTTGAATATTTTAAGTATGGATCAGTATCTCCCCTAGGTAGGAGATTGGTACCTATCCCTTCCCTTAGGCAGGAGATCGGATCACATCACAATGGTTATGAACAACATCAACCGACAGTTCAATTCAACAGGAGTTGATCGAACTAAAAACAAAAGTGCAACTATACAAACAACATTAGAAACATGAAGCTAGCATGGAGTGGGACCCATATGACTGATCGCAGCGCTCCACATGCTAGGAAGACCCGATCGGTGCTGATCCCTCATTGTTGGGAATTAGGCCTCGAAATTTTCTGGGTGACCTCTTCTACATCTGAAAATTCTACTGGCGAAATTTCAAGAGGACATACTGTCGTTTACCCTTATAAATACAGAGTTCTTAGTTCATTTAAGGAATCTTTGCATGGTTGTTTCCCTTATACTCCATTGCAATCAAGGATACTAATCTGATCCCCTCTGTACTCAGAATTCAAAGTGGTTAGTAAAGCAATTTTATGTAGGCAATCAATGCTAAACCACTATAAGTCTGCATGTTATTTTTGTTTAATTGTTTTCTAATTGTTTCCTCTATTTTAATTTTGACTTATTAATTTAATTCTCTACATTTACTCTACTATGTTTCTATGCTCACTTTTGGTGCAAATATTTTTGACCTTTCACTAAGAGCGAATTCTCAGCTTGATTGGATCTCATCATCTACCCATGGATTCTAGCTCTGGATTTCTACCGACAAATTTACATTTCTACCCAGATTTAGAAGATCTTATAGGAAACTTTTAGCCATGGTTAGAGGAAAGCCTACTATTTCCTGTGTTGTTAAATGCAATGAAGATACCAACGTTTAACAGGTTGACTAGAATATACAACCAACGGCTACAATGTCCTAAATTGTCCCGATTACTTCACAAAAGCTGACTTCGAAGTCCCGATGAAGGTATTGTTAGATAGCCTTTAGTATCTCAATTAGCAAATCCAGGCCAATATTGAATTGATGAACCAGTTAAAAGACCAGCGTGGGAAGATAAGGTAGGATCCTACTTCATACTCAGGATCAGAGAGCTTCTCATCATCTGACGACTATCATAGAAGGTGTAACGATCCAGAATTTGACCACTTTAAAATATAATATTTAGAATGATTTTAAATATAAAATATGAAAGGTTATATGATTCAAACAATATTAGATAGGATTTGGAAAGAGAAGTATACACAAAAATAGTAACATTTGCCTATAACGACAAAAGTGACAAAACGCTGATTTCAAAAAAGTATGTTTCAATGGTTAAATAAATCATCTTCATTAATTTACGAGTGTTTATATTTTTAAATAGAATTATAATTTTTTTTTTAAATTTGGTTTACAAAATAAATAGTTTAACTAAAACATCAAAATGTGACCGTAAAACATTTTGTCGAAAAACGACGTTTTGTCGATTAAAAGTTGTCGCAACATCGTCGCACCTTTATTTTCTTATATAGGAAAATATATTCAAATAGTATAAGTATTAATTAATTCACTAAATATGTTTTCTTTTACTAAATAAGATCGGAAAACTTCTAGAAGTCATTAGTAAAAGTAAGCAAGAATTAACCAAAGTAAGAAAAAGTAAACGTCAAATCACATCAAATCAAAACCAACATAATTATAATATTCTTTACTTAATCTTTAAGTGACTAAGACATAAAGCAAGGATGTGAAAGATGATATTAAGTATTGAAAAAGTAGAGTTTGCTTTAGGTTGAAGTAAGGTTAGTTTGGTAATTTGGTATGAGGTTATTTTGGTAAATTTACCACTTCTTTCTTTTTCTATAAATACCCACCTCCTTCTTCACTTTCATTCACACTTCTTCTTCTTCTTTTCTCAAGCTTCTTCATCTTCTTCCTCTTCTCTTTAATGGATTTC
Source organism: Allium cepa (assembly GCA_030765085.1). NCBI lineage: Eukaryota > Viridiplantae > Streptophyta > Magnoliopsida > Asparagales > Amaryllidaceae > Allium > Allium cepa. Next base: position 457,057,647 of record CM060940.1, on the reverse strand, counting down.
AAGCCATAGAGGAAAATTAGAAATAAATAATGTCAAATTTTTTTCAAAATATTCAAAAGAAATCAATTTCACTCTCTTCAAATCAAACTCATTTTTTCTCCATATTTTACCTCTTCTTCTTTCGGCCATAACTTCTTTAAACCATAACCAAAATGAAAAATTCTTTTTTTTTAAATCATGTATTTTTCCAGTGGCTACAAATTTAATGTTGACCATTTTGTCTCATTTTAAAGTTATCTATCTCAAAATTATACTTCTTTCCAATACATTTTCTGGCCCAGTTTTTAAGCCAGAGACTATGCCATTTTGTTTTGATCATAACTTGTTCATAACTGATCAAAATTAAAAAATTCTTTTATTAGAAACATATGAAATTCTAGTAGCTACAACTTTTATGTTGATAAAATTTTCCAGTTTTTAGGTTTGCTATACCCGAAACTCAATTCTTTGAAGTGCATTTTCGGACTTCATTTTTGTCAATTCGACGATACCTCTTCTTCATTCTATCATATCTCCCTCAAACCAACTTGGATTCAAATGATACTTTTTTATAAATTTAAGAGAAAACAATTTTTAACAACTTTTCAGTTAACAAGTTTTTTAAATTTGAGAGTAAGAAAGTCAAAAACAAGGGAGAAGATGACCTATTTTTGGGGTCTAATTTTGAGAATTCAAGTTCAAAGCTCTACAGCTTCTTCTCTATATTTTCGGCCAACCTCCATCTTAAGCCTCGACCAAGCTATTGGTAGGGAGAGGGTGTTGTTTGCTAGTGTTTAATGGATTATGTATTAATTAGTGAAGTGTTGGTTGACGAGAATGTTGGTAGGAAGTTAATAGCTTTGGTTTATGGTGAGAAACTCTATTTAGCATCTCTATTTATATATATACATGTTTGATGTTGTGTTATGATTGTTATGGATGCTTATATATGCTTTGATCATCAAGTATTGATTGTTTGATATGTTTGTTAAATTGTTTACCAAGTCACATTAATACACGTCGATAAGCACAAAGGAAACTATTTTCCTTTTGAAAATGAAAAGGTGTATATGGAATGCTTAAGCCTTTTGAAAATAGTTTAAAAATGAGTTAGAAATGTTTTATAAACATTTAAATATGTTTAAAGAAATAAAGGAAGAAATTATCTTGTATATTTTAAATATGTCCAAAACAATTTTCTAGAAAAAAATCGCGCTTTTGCAGTAAAGTGACCAAAGTTTAAAATTGATATTTTAAATGTTTTAAAAATATGAAATAAATCCTAAAAATCTTTTAAAATGTATTGAAAGAGATTAAAGTTGAAAATTTGGATTTCTAAATGATGTAAAAGTCGTTTTGAAGAATATAGCTTTTAAAACACTATTTGCAACACTTTCCGCAAGGCTTTTCGCAGTAGTTTGAAATAACTTTTGAAATGCTGTTTTTAAATTTAAAAATTCTTTCCTATATAATTTATGAATGATTTTAAAAGAATAATTAATTCATTTGAAGATGATTTGGAAGTTTTAATTAGAGTTTGAATAAATGGGAAAGAGAAATTGTTTATACCGCTTAAACAATAAGTGAAGGAGATTGAATATAATAACAAACTGAGTAATGCGGAAACGACTAGTACATTTATCTCGTCTATGAGATCTGGGAAGATAAAACGAGGTGTTTAACTAAAGTTAGGAATGGAGCAACCAGTTCCCTGAACTTACTTGGCCTATATTTTCTCTTCTTATGCGAGGGTTGGAACATATCGAAAGGAAAGTCTGGATGCTCTAAAAGATCATAATTAAGTTTTTCTAAGATAAAAGAAAAGAAATAAATTCTTTGAATTTATTATAAATGGTCTATATATAAGATTTATAAAATTGATATTTTATAAATAAAAGTTATGGAATTATAAAAGTGTTTTATAAATATTAAATGGGATTGTAATCAAATTTATATATGGGTTTGCAATTGAAATTTAGAAAAGAATTTATAATGGATTTTATAAATAATCAGGTTTGAAAGGAATGAATTTGTAAATAATATTTTTATAAGTAATTAAATTATAATTGGATTTTGACTTATAAGTGAGATATAAATGGAATTTGTTAGTAAAGAATTTTGTATATGGAAGTTTATAAAATATAAATGGAATTTATAAACACCGTTTTGTAAATCTGAAATCAATTTAAATCGATAAGTTAAATGTGAAAGTTTATTAAAGGAATTATATTCGCGATTTTGGATAGTGAATAATCCTTTAAATTAAATGGATGTTTAGGAAAGTGATATTATAAAAAGGGAATATTTTCCCTAAGTTAAAAGTTAAGAAAGAAAATCTTTGATTAAGACTTAATAAATGATTTGGAAAGGTTTTCCTAAGTAAAAGATAAAATGATTTAGAATTATTTTAGGATGTAAGAAAGGTTTAAATAAACCAAATGATGTGATAAATGAGGCTTAATGATTTCTTATACTCTTGAAAAGAAAATGGAATAAATCGAAAAGAATATATCTAACTAAGATATTTTATAAAAGATGAAGTAATCGATTGATGATTGGTATCCACATATGAACTTAACATCTTTTAAATCGATAATTGGCTCCGAAAGAACCAGGGTCGGATTTGGGAAATTCCTATCCAAAAACCACTTCGAACCAATGTACACGTTCGAACGTGAAGGCAGGTTGAAGACGATGATTATTGAAGACCGTGGATCTACATAGCGTGAGGACTGCTTGTTGATTTTCTCGGGGTCGCACCCATTATAGAGTTATATATAGCAGTGGTCTCCTCGTTGTGGAGATTTTTCGAATTGCAAGGACTACTCGCTACTAGTGGTAATAGGAGAGTGCCTACGGTTTGTCCTGTTCTTGGACAACTTGTATGGACGTTTGTCTGACATTACATTTCTAAAGATTATGCACATTGGTTTTTACAAACGTACATCAGTGGTGGTGGAGAAGGCAACTTCTCTTAGCTTAACACCCTCCTTGAGACGTACGAGCTCAAGGGTTGTATTTTTGTGGAAGGCAATTAGTAGTTAATGAAAATGACAATGTGGCATTCAAAGATGTGATATGTGCTGTGTGAAAAGGTAATCGTTTGCCTCAAGCCTCATCAAACCGGAAATGGACGAAACAGGGTTAGATGCAGTAGGGCTAAGTGGCTCATTCCCAATTAGGATATGGTCATCCTCTTCTAGATATATCTTTGCACGCTATGACGTCATGTATCTGATTATTGTGGTTTGTATGCTATGAGGGCCCTCGGATAAAGGTCGGTAACTACCAGGGGATGACATATTCGGTAGTATCTAGTTACAGAGGTAGGACGGTCTTGTGTTGGTAGAGGATCCTTTGTGATGGTCCTCGGGACATCCATCTAGAGGTGTACCCCTTCGGAAGGTAGTCCCTTCACCTAGTCATTTGTATGGAAATCCATTCTCCAATAAGAACCTTCGGACTTGATTGTAAACCTATTATGCTGGAATTTAATCAATGTAACAATTTTTGCTAAGATTAATAAGTTTATTTGCAAAGGTTTTCAAAGAATGTCATTAGAAATAATATCAAAGGTTTTGATGTAAAAGTGTTTTAGTTATCATAAGGTAAAAACCCGTCCGTGTTTATGTGTGGGCGTGGGCTTATGAGATACTCTTTATTTTCAAAGGATTTTTATTCAAAGGCTGATATATGACACTGTCATCTATTATTGAGTTTTTCTCACGCTGGTTTATCAAGTCTGATCCGGGTATTTTCAATACTCGGGTCAGATCCGAGTAGTTTCAGATTAGTCGAAGACGGTTGGAATTTGCAGATGAGAGCTGGAGATATTCATCGACGTATGAGCATATTCTATTATCCGCTGTAATTAGTGTATTTTGTTTAATGTTTGTCAGCAATTGTAAGGACAAATGTTTATAAATGTCCAAGCTGAATTCAGATTAGACTCTGATATATGTATTTAAAAGTTTTCCGCTGTAAAAATATTTGTTCAATATTATTTGTTATTCCATTCGAGTGAGATTCTTTTCTGTCTACTTTTCTTTTTTATCCTTAAAGGTCCGTCTTTTCATGCAATTTGAGTTAGACATGTGTGGTTCATTATCTATTCAAAGAGTACGGGAAAACGGGTCTTTACATTTGGTATCAGAGCTTTTGGTTAAGCGAACACCGAAGCCTGATAGGGGTAAGTCTCATCAGAGATAGGATTAGTAATATCCTAGGATGAGTAACTCATTAGAGATACGGTTAGTAACACCCTAGAATGAGTTATGAGAGTGTTATACATATGAGCGCGTAATTGTTAATTTTATAAAAATGGTTTTGTTTTAAAAAAAATGGTAAATGAAATAATTTTTCCTAGGATTATATTTTGTATATAAAGTATGTATTTGGAAAAGTTGTATAGTTAGAAATCAAGATTAGTGAAATTTAAATATGAACATCTTGTGATTAGAATTTCACGATTTGATTATAAGATGTTTCATAATGATCGATACGTAAGAAATCTAATAAGGTAATTAAGATCTTTAGTACTTGTTCCTAAATAATAAATTAAGAAATGATAATGTTAAGTTACTACCATAAATTAATCAATTGTTTAATTTAAAAGTTAGAGTACAAATATCTTGTGAATTAAGTTTCACGATTTGATTATAAGATGTTTGATAATAAGATTGGTTTAAGGAATGAACATATAAGATAAAAAAGTATTTAAATAATAGAAAATGATTGTGTAAAAAGGAAAATATAAAAGGAACGAAGTTTTAAAATTCGAGTAATTTAAAAGAATTGTTGTAATTTAAATAAAGTTAATGAATATAATATAAATTTATAACATGAATCTATAAAATAGGTTTTATAAAGTAATATCTAAAGGATTTTGAAAATGTTATTATTTCAAATAAAAAGAGGTATTTTATGATAACTAATTCGATTGGCTCTAAAATAAACAAAAAATGGACAAGAGATGTGTTCGGATGGTAAGCACTTCACTTAAGTATTACTCTTCTTGTTAAGAGGATATATGGTACTATTGGTAGTACCCAGTTCCTTGGTTTGTTTTAGAGTTACTTGATCTATATAATTTTCTTAAGTTAATGAAATAATATGAGCTATTGATTAGTAATCTTTATAAAAGTGTTTAAAGTAAAGATAAATATGGAATCGCTAATTGCTAAAATAAAGCGGAATTTCCGACGATTTTGGACAGTTGAAATTTTTTGAATCGCATCAAACTCAAAGCAAAGGAATTTATGGAATATTCTGGTAAAAGATAAACCATTGTGAAATACTCTGAGTAAATGAAATAAGATAAGGATAATTTATAAATCTGATTTATAAAGAAAAATAAAGATTTAAGAGTTAAGAGTATAAGGGTTTAAATATGGGTGGTTTTAAAATTTGTTTTTCAAAGCTAGAAAATAAACGATAGTACTAAAATAAGTTTTATAACTTATGAATTTGAGATAATAGTAAATTACAACAAAGTCTAAATTTGTTAGACAGACGGATTTAAGTAAAACTAATTCGGAATTTGGGATTTGTATATACTCTTAGGATGTAAAGTATATCATACAAATGTAGATTTAAGTCATGAACGATTAAGTAAAATAATGACTCCTCAGAAAGGTAATTATAACCTATAAAATGTTTTATTAATGAACTCTTGCATTAGAACTTAAGTCTTTAAAAGTGATTGATTTACATAAGTTATAAGATGTAATAAACTTAAGCAATAGATTTATGAAATGGTTCATAAATAATATTAGTGCTAAAGGAAATATACTGAGTTAAAAGACCGTGGGAAGACTTTTTTATAAAGATAAATTATCTTTTGAGTGAAAAATGGTTTCTTTGGAATATATTCCTTTAATAAAATATTTGGAAATAAATAATTAAAGGGATTATATTAGAAAACACCTTTATAAAGTGTTTTGAGCTTAGGATAAAAGTTTATGAATGTTTTGAGGGTTAATAAATACATATGTTATATGTAGATCATCTCATCACCTAATTTTGGTCTAAGATTCGAGTTCGGAACTTTGAGGTGTTTACACTGATCTAGAAAAATATTTATCACTCGATTCTTGACGACGAACATTGATGAGGATGTTTGGTTAGGTACTTTAGTTTTCTATCATGGTTGAGCACTATGCAAGGAAAGCAAAGGTTTCTGAGCAAAAAGCCTGATTAAAGTCCGCATTAGAGGATCGGGGGATCGATACTAGTTCGGAAATGAAGTTGTGTATTCGAATAGGAGATCGAATAAGATATTTCATACGGACGATCTGTGTATATTATATGGAATTAAGTTTAAAGATAAATGTTTTAGGTAAACTTTTGTTTGGGTAATTTCGAGGACGAAATTCTTTTAAGTAGGGGAGAATGTAACGATACGGAATTTGACCACTTTAAAATATAATATTTATAGTGATTTTAAATATAAAATATGCAAGGTTATATGATTCAAACAATATTAGATAGGATTTGGAAAGAGAAGTATACACAAAAATAGTAACATTTGCCTATAACGACAAAAGTCACAAAATGCTGTTTTCAGAAAAGTACGTTTCAATGGTTAAAGAAATTATCTTAATTATGAGTGTTTATATTTTTAAATAGCATTATACAAACTTATTTTTAAATTTCTTTACATAAATAAATAGTTTAACTAAAACGTCAAAATGTGACCGTAAAACATTTTGTTGAAAAACGACGTTTTGTCGATTAAAAGTTGTCGCAACGTCGCCGCATCTTTATTTTCTTATATGGAAAAATATATTCAAATAGTGTAAGTATCAATTAATTCACTAAATATATTTGCTTTTACTAAATAAGATTAGAAAACTTCTAGAAGTCATTAGTAAAAGTAAGTAAGATTTGACAAAAGTAAGAAAAGGTAAACATCAAATCACATCAAATCAAAGCCAACATAATTATGATATTCTTTACTTAATCTTTAAGTGACTAAGACATAAAGTAAGGATGTGAAAGATGATGTTAAATTTTGAAAAAATAGAGTTTTCTTTAGGTTGAAGTAAGGTTAGTTTGGTAATTTGGTAAGAGGTTATTTTGGTAAATTTACCACTTCTTTCTTTTTCTATAAATACCCACCTCCTTCTTCACTTTTATAATTTCTTCTTCTTCTTTTCTCAAGACTCTTCATTTCTTCCTCTTCTCTTTATTGGCTTTCAAGACATTAGAAAAAAAATTAGAAATATATAGTGTCCAAATATTTTCAAAATATTCAAAAGAAATCAATGTTCATTCTCTTCAAATCAAACTCATTTTTTCTCCATATTTTACCTCTTCTTCTTTTGGCCATAACTTCTTCAAAACTGAACCAAAATACAATTTTTTTATATCATGTATTTTTCCAGTGGCTACAAATTTAATCTTGACCACTTTGTCTCATTTTAAAGTTATCTATGTAAAAATTATACTTCTTTATAGTGCATTTTCTGGCCCAGTTTTTAATCCAGAGAATATGCCATTTTGTTTTGATCACAACAGATCAAAATTAAGAAATTATTCTTTTAGAAACATATGAAATTATAGTGGCTACAACTTTATTTTGATATCTTTTTCCTTTTTTGAGGTTTTCTATACGTGAAACTCAATTCTTTGAAGTGCTTTTTCGGGCTTCATTTTGGTCAATCCGACAATACCTCTTCTTCATTCTATCATATCTCCTTCGAACCTACTTGGATTCAAATGATTCATTTTTTTAAATTCAAGAGAAAAGAATTTTAAACAACTTTTTAGTTAACAGGTTTTTTAAATTTTGAGAGTAAGAGAGTCAAAACAAGAGAGAAAATGACCCATTTTTCGGGTCTAATTTTGAGAATTCAAGTTCAAAGCTGTACCGCTTCTTCTCTATATTTTCGGCCAACCTCCATTTTAAGCCTCGGCCAAGCTATTGGAAGGGAGAGGGTGTTGTTTTCTAGTGTTTAATGGATTAGGAATAAATTAATGAAGTGTTCGTTGATTAGAATGTTGGTAGAAAGTTAATCGCTTTGGTTTATGGTGAGAAACTCTATTTATCATCTCTATTTATATATATACATGTTTGATGTTATGTTATGATTGTTATGGATGCTTATATATGCTTTGATCATCAAGTATTGATTGTTTGATATGATTGTTAAATTGTTTTACCAAGTCACGTTCATACACGTTGATAAGCACAAATGAAATTACTTTTCTTTTGAAAATGAAATGGTGTATATGGAATGCTTAAACCTTTTGAAAATAGTTTTAGAATGAGTTAGAAATGTTTTATAAACATTTAAATATGTTTAAATAAATAAAGGAATAAAATCAAGATTTTATCTTGTATATTTTAAATATGTCCAAAACAATTTTCTAGAAAAAATCGCGCTTTTGCAGTAAAGTGACCAAAGTTTAAAATTGATATTTTAAATGTTTTAAAAATATGAAATAAATCCTAAAAATTTAAAATGTATTAAAAGAGATTTAAGTTGAAAATTTGGATTTCTAAATGATATAAAAGTCATTTTGAAGGATATAGCTTTTAAAACGCTATTTGTAACACTTTTCGCAAGGCTTTTCGCAGCAGTTTGAAATAACTTTTGAAATGCAGTTTTAAACTTAACAATTCCTTCCTATATAATTTGTGAATGATTTTAAAAGAATAGTTAAGTCCTTTAAAGATGATTTGGAAGTTTTAATGAGAGTTTGATTAAATAGGAAAGAGGAATTGTTTATACCGCTTAAACAATAAGTGAAGAAGATTGAATATAATAACAAACTGAGTAATGCGGAAATGACTAGTACATTTGTCCCGCGTATGAGATCTGGAAAGATAAAACAAGGTGTTTAACTAAGGTTAGGAATGGAGCAACCAGTGCCATGAACTTACCTCACCTATATTTTCTTTTCTTAGGCGAGGAGTGGAACATATCGAAAGGAAAGTCCGGATGCTCTAAAAGATCATAATTAAGTTTTTCTAAGATAAAAGAAAAGAAATAAATTCTTTGAATTTATTATAAATGGTCTATATATAAGATTTAAAAATTTATATTTTATCAATAAAAGTTATGGAATTATAAAAGTGTTTTATAAATATTAAATGGGATTGTAATCAAATTTATGTATGGGTTTGCAATTGAAATTTAGAAAAGAATTTATAATGGATTTTATAAATAATCAGATTTGAAAGGAATGAATTTGTAAATAAGAGTTTTATAAGTAATTAATTTATAATTGGATTTTGACTTATAAGTGAGATATGAATGGAATTTGTTAATAAAGAAATTTTGTATATGGAAGTTTATAAAATATAAATGGAATTTATAAACACCGTTTTATAAATCTGAAATCATTTTAAATTGATAAGTTAAATGTGAAAATTTATTAAAGGAATTATATTCATGATTTTGGACAGTGAATAATTCTTTAAATTAAATGGATGTTTTGGAAAGTGATATTATAAAAAGGGAATATTTTCCCTAAGTTAAAAGTTAAGAAAGAAAATCTTTGATTAAGATTTAATGAATGATTTGGAAAGGTTTTCCTAAGTAAAAGATAAAATGTTTTAGAATTATTCCAGGATGTAAGAAAGGTTTAAATAAACCAAATGATGTGATAAATGAGGCTTAATGATTTCTTATACTCTTTAAAAGAAAATGGAATAAATCGAAAAGAATATATCTAACAAAGATATTTTATAAAAGATGAAGTAATTGATTGATGATTGGTATCCACGTATGAACTTAACATCTTTTAAATCGATAATTGACTTCGAAGGAACCGGGGTCGGATTTGGGAAATTCCTATCCGTAAACCACTTCGAACCAATATATACGTTCGAACGTGAAGACATGTTGAAGACGATGATTATTGAAGACCATGGATCTTCATAGCGTGAGGACTGCTTGTTGATTTGCTCGGGGTCGCACCCATTACAGAGTTATATATAGCAGTATTCTCCTCGTTGTGAAGACTTTTCGAATTGCAAGGACTACTCGCTACCAGTGGTAGTAGAAGAGTGCCTTCGGTTTGTCCTGTTCCTGGACAACTTGTATGGACGTTTGTCTAACATTGCATTTCTAAACATTATGTACATCGGTTTTTACAAACGTTCATCAATGGTGGCGGAGAAGGCAACTTCTCTTAGCTTAATAGCCTCCTTGAGACGTACGAGCTCAAGGGTTGTATTTTTGTGAAAGGCAATTAGTAGTTAACGGAAATGACAATGTGACATTCGAAGATGTTATATGTGTTGTGCGAAAAGGTAATCGCTTGCCTCAAGCTTCATCAAACCGGAAATGACCGAAACAAGGTTAGATGCAGCTGGGCTAAGTGGGTCATTTCCAATTAGGATAGATCATCTTCTTCTAGATATATCTTTGCACGCTATGACGTCGTGTGTCTGATTATTGTGGTTTGTATGCTATGAAGGCCCTTGGATAAAGGTCGGCAACTACCGGGGGATGACATATTCGGTACTTTCTAGTTATAGAGGTAGCTGGTCTTGTGTTGGGAGAGGATCCTTTGTGATGGTCCTCGGGACATCCATCTAGAGGTGTACCCCTACGGAAGGTAGTCCATTCACCTGGTCATTTTTATGGAAATCCATTCTCCAATAAGAACCTTCGGACTTGATTGTAAACCTATTATGCTGGAATTTAATCAATGTAACAATTTCGGCTAAGATTATTAAGTTTATTTGAAAAGGTTTTCAAAGAATGTCAATAGAAATAATATCAAAGGTTTTGATATAAAAGTGTTTTAGTTATCATAAGGTAAAAACCCATCCGTGTTTATGTGTGGGCGTGGTCTTATGAGATACTCTTTCTTTTCAAAGGATTTTTATTCAAAGGCTGATATGTGACACTGTCATCTATTATTGAGTTTTTCTCACGCTGGTTTATCAAGCCTGATCTAGGTATTTTCAATACTCAGGTCAGATCCGGGTAGTTTCAGGATAGTCGAAGACGGTTGGAGTTTCCAGAGGAGACCTGGAGATATTCATCGACGTATGAGCATATTCTATTATCCGCTGTACTTAGTGTATTTTGTTTAATGTTTGTCAGCAATTGTAAGGACAGATGTTTATAACTGTCCAAACCGAATTTAGGTTAGACTATGGTATATGTATTTAAAAGTTTTCCGCTGTAAAAAATATCTGCTCAATATTATATGTTATTCCATTCGAGTGGGATTCTGCTCTCTACTTTTCTTTTTACCCTTAAAGATCCGTCTTTTCATGCAATTTGGATTAGACATGTATGGTTTATTGTCGATTCAAAGAGTATGGGAAAATGGGTCTTTACAGAAGGAGTCGACACAAGATGGGTGCATATGATGCTAGAATGTCATGGTCAAACAACACGATCGACTATCGCCAGAACGCACTAACCAGTACCAAATCCCTCAGGGGTATTAGCAATGAACCCTCGAGCCAAGGGGGAAATTTACCTGCTGAAGGAAGAATTAACACCGGACGCGCCATGACCAATCAAGGCGCTAGCGCTCATGCGAATGTGAATGAAACTTTGCTGAGCGACAATGATAGGATTGCTGTCCAAAGGGAACATCAAGAGCACACTGAGATAAGACGACGTAGTGCATCCCAAAGGTGTGAATCAGGCCTTTCACATGAGGTGGAACACGACCACTTCTAGGCATCGATTCTCTAGACCCTAGATCCGACGGCTTTGTTAAAACAGCTGGTGAAAGAAAGTCATGGCCTGACCAACGATGATTGGGATTCTCTAGGAGTCATACTCCATTCACTGGCAACATCCTACATACATAATATCCGTGGAGGTTTAATATGCCTATGATGCCTACTTATCCAGGAAAAACCAATCCTAAGAAGCATCTCATGAAGTACTAATGGCACGTGGACTCCGCTCGAGCTACCGATTGCAGTCAAATGTAGATTTTTCCTACTTTTATAGGAGGGGTTGCATCCATGTGGTTCACCAAGCTGCCACCATTGTTAATTTCTTCATTTAATAATTTAGCAAGGAAGTTCATGCAGTAATTCCACATGCACGCGGCCTGCCCCAAAGATGTCATGTCCCACTCCAACTAGATCCAGGCTTTAAAGGGGTCACTGAATGATTGTGTAGAAAGGTTTAATACTGCTATTACGGAAGTTAGTAATCCAAAATATGATGCAATACCGATGACACTGACTAACGGAGTTGAGCCTGATTCTAATTCTGGCGATTGATTGGCAGGAAGCCTCCTTCAACGTTGCATCATTTTTATGTGAAGGCATCTCAATACCTTAGGAAGGAGGAGGCGAAGCGGTCCAGGAAGAGAAATATTGCAAGCCCAAGCACCGAGAGAGTACAAACTAATATGGCAGTGAAAAAGTCCGAAGAGAGTTTCAAGAAAGTTGAAATTAATGTTCAAAACAAAGAAAAGGAGAGATGGTGATAGGAACCACGACCGAAGATGGGATTCTAGGAGGGATAAGCCAAGGATCCCAAGATTTGGCACCTATACGCTGTTGAACACGTCAGTAGATAACATCTACCTATCGAATTGTAATACTATGCAGTACAGAAAACCAGCTCTGAAAGAACCGATGGACAAGTAGAAACAAACAGGGAAGTACTATAGATTCCATGAAAGTTATGGCCATACCATGGACGAATGTCATCACTTCCATGATGTCATTGAAAATTTAATCCATGAAAGAAAGTTGTAGTAGTTTGTTAGAACCCTGTAGGATGCCGGGTAGGGAATGTTCGACCCCAACAGAGGACAAGCTCTACTTAGTGCTAACGAACCTAGACGGATGGGGGGAAGATTGGTCATTAACACTATTGCCGAAGGACCACATCCAGTTGAAAAAAGCTAGAGCAAGATGGTGCATTACATGAACGCTGGAAGACATGTTGATATTGAGTGCTACTTAAACACGGAGGATGGTGCTTTGGCAAAGCAGCAGAGAACCATGACTGATGATATCGTGTTTTGAAGTAGAAATGCAGATAAGGTAGAGGCCCTTACTATAGACCCAATGGTGATCTCAGCCATGATCGGCCCCGCCTTGGTGAGAAGGATTCAAATTGATTGATGAAGTTCTACTAATATCATTTTCAAGAAGGCATATGACTAAATTTACTGGATGCCAAAGACATGAAATCATGGAAGGCCCGTATCCATGGCTATAATGATATTGCTACAGAAACGTGGGCTATGTTGAGCTATTGGTGGAATTAGGAGATGGCAGTCGTAGGAGAGTGTGGATTCTGCCATTTGTCGTGTTGGATGTTTACTCTCCATACAATGCTTTTTTGGACCAACCGACCCTTGCTGGTTTCTTGGCAGCCATCGCTCCTTGGTGCTTAACACTCAAACCCCCGCTAGAGAATGGCGTTGGAATTATTCATGGAGATTAGACGAATGGTCATGCCTGCTATGTTGCTGAGTTGAGGAATGCTCAGTGAATGGAAAAAGGAAAGGATGCAGTGATATTTCTCTGCATCAAAACTAATGAAGCTTAGTAATCAGCATCCGAGCCTTGGCAAGGGCACCACATTCCGTTCTATAAAGATATGTACCCAAGAAATGTGGAAGAGGGACCCAAAAAACCCTAGTCTACACTCGTTGGACTTACAATTGATATCCGGTTAGCCAAACGACCCATTGTGGGTCCTGAAGATTAGATCTCAACTCAGCGCAACATTAATGAAAAAATTAGCTGGCTCTCTCTAGGCGAATCTTGATGTGTTCGTTTGAACCCATTATGACATCATGGGATCTCGCCAACCATCATGACCCATGCATTGAATATCGACCCAAGGCATGTCCCGATGAAATAGAAATGGCGCAGCATGGATCCAGGGAGATCTACTACGCTTAAGGAGGAGGTGGGTAAACTCAAGAATAATCAGTTTATCCACGATGCCCTCTACCCGAAATGGAAACCCAATCCTGTTCTCATGAGAAAGGATAATGGAAAATGGAGGACAAGCATTGCATACTCAGACCTGAATAAAGCATGCCAAGAGAATAGCTTTCCACTTCCAAGGTCAACCAGCTGGTAGACTGTGACGACCAGGAATTTCTAGATATTTGAAATTGAAATAATTAATTTGATTTTAAATATTTGTAAGTTAGTTTAATTTGAATTTCAAATATCACTGTTTATTTGGGTAATTAAATTTTTGAATTTAATAAGTGGAAATTGGATAAAATATTGAATCTTGATTTTTAAGCTGGTTAAAAATATTTCAAAGGCTTGGAAAATTTATATTTAAAATACGGGAGATAATAGAAGTTTTAAATTTGAGTTTGAAAATGTTTTGCTCGGTTTTAAAAGTATATCGTTTAAATCGACATTTAAAAATAGACCTACGAGGCATAGTCTCGGAATTCGACGAAACTAGTTCCATTGGATTTAGGTTAGACCGTGGCTTTTGCTCTGCCATTCGATTCGCGTTGATGATCGAAGAATAGGGGCCTTCGCGTTCATTCAATGACCGCGAATCATTTTCGATTTAAATGCTATAGGGACGAGGATTTGGAAGAGATTTCGAACTAATATCAAATCAACTGAAAGATTAGCGGGAGGGAGAGCGTCGCATGGGGGAGTGACCGTGGTGGTGCAACCGAGGGAGGCGTTGTCGACCACAGTAAGGGGAGGGTAAGGTCACAGGTTTGTAATGGTGGCCAATAGCGAGGTGGGCTGCTACATTTGGGTTTACCGATGTCGAATGGACGCCGTAGGCAGGGTTAGTTCGAGGTGAAGCATTGCAATCTATTTACTCGCTGTTTAAATTTGTTTAGTAATATATATATATGAATGTATATATTATAGGAATAAATTTACAGTAAGGTTTAAAACCTGTCCAGTTTATTTCGGTAATATATATATATATATATATATATATATATATATGTATATATGTATATATATTTAAGAATATATATAATACATCGGCTTATTGTTAAATTTAAAATATAGGCGGAGGAGAATATATATATATATATGTGTGTGTGTGTGTGTGTGTGTGTGTGTGTGTGCGCGCGCGCGCGTGTGCGTATGTATGTTACCGTGAGATGTATAAGAGCCATTCTATTTTTTTAATATATGTATTATGGTGACTAGCTTGTTGAATTATCTTATTCGATTATTTCAGTTACTAAAAATATTTTATTAAAAAAAATTAGTTTAAAATAAAATCATTGGTTAATTAAATTTATCAAATGGGAATTTAATTGTTTCGATTTATTCAAATAGTAATAAATCATATAATGTTATACAAGGTCTGAAATCTTGAAGATAACAAGCCGGTGTGGAAATGGGTTGCAAATTATAGTCAAAGGTGAGTTAATCTCACTCGTCTGGATTTTTATTTAAAATTTAAATAGTTATATTTAAATATTTGGTTGAATGATTGAATTGTAGGATGTGGTATATTATATATATATATATATATATATATATATATTGGAGTGATTGATTTTCCACATTATATAGCGGATGAGACCCTATGCGTCCCACATAATAGCAGATGACCCTTTATACCGCGATATTCCACCTCGAAGTAGATTTGGTATTTTATTTGATGACTAACATCTGTGGATACAAGGAAATAGGTTGGAGGGATCCAACTGGATTCCTCAACGTAGTAGAATTTATTTTTATAGTCTATGTTTTATTTGATAATCTGTGATGGATTATATTGATTATATATTGAGAATTGAAATTATTGAATGCTATGGTTTGACTGAACATATTTTGGGTATATTAAGATATCAAAAATAAAGATTGAATTTTTAATGGAAAATAAAATAGGAATTTTAAGAAAATAATTATAGAAAATTTGGATTAATTAAAGAATGAATTGGAAAAGAATAAAAGTTGATTTCGAAATTCTAATAAGTATATTTCGAGTATGGGAAAGGAGATTTTTGAATAATTAGGAATAAGTGAATTTTTAAACTTAAGTGATATTATTTAAAGTAATAAAGAATTTATTTTCAAATTCAAAGTTTAAATTTGTTTGGAAAAGAAAAAGAAGAAATTTGGAAAAGTATGAAATTGGCATTTCAGTTTAAATAAGTATTTAAATCATAATAAGGAAGTTAAATCTAAAATTTATGAGTTGAAATAAATTGGGTAAGTAAAGGAATTTATTTTTAAAGGGAATAGATTTGGAAATCGATTCAAAAATTGATTTAATGTTGAAACTAGGTTTTAAAAGGAGGATGAGATTATGGAATTTATAAACTGAGTTTATAAAGTGAAATAAGATATTAGTGGATATTTGAAAGTACAAATTCACGGTGAGAATTTATAAAGGAGTGGGTAATTTGTTTTAAATATAAATAGTGGTTTATTTTTAAAGGTGTGGAAAGGAAAGTGTACTTCCTTGGAAAGCCAGGTACATTTTCAAAGAAAGATTTCGAAGTATAAGTTAGAAGTTTTAAAATGGTTTTAAAAGAATGCTGCAGAAAGAAATTATTATTTAATGGTTTTAAAATTTTTTAGAAGTAAATATTTATTAAATTAATTATAATAGTAATCCTTTTAAAGGTTTAACTAGTATTATGTTTTACAAGATAATTATTTAATATTTATACCTTATAAAATAACTTTTATTTTAAATTAGTTTTGCTTAAGTTGTGCATAAGAAATTAGTACAAAATTCCATAACTAGTATTTTAAATAAAGCGTTTTAAGTAGTTTTGATTTTAAATATTTTTAAAGTATATATTTTTGAATAAAGTGTTTTAAGTAGTTTTTATTTTAAATCTTTTAAAGTATATATATTTTTGGATAAAGTGATTTAAATTATTTTAAAATCTGAAGTATTAAGACTTGGTGGTTTCCAGTAGAAATAAAACAATTGGGTGGAAATTTATTTCCACGAGAGAAAAAGCGACTTGAAAAATATTTTCAAAGGAATTAAAGTGTAGAAAATATCTTGCGAAGATATTTTGAAATAAATAATTTGGGAAATTATTAATGCCTGATGGTTGTTTGTGAATGTTATTTGATAGTTAAATAACCGACTATCAATATTGGACAATGCGCTGATCGTTTCGAAGAAACCGGGATCGAGATTAATTTTCAAAAAACCACTTCGATCAGATTTGAACTTTTTCGTGAGGAAGACAAAAGCTTGGAGTCGAAGATGGAGCAGTGAAGTGCAAGGGCTAATCGCTACTAATTCTGAGGGCGATTCCAAAATAGATGTAGTAGGAGTAGTGCCTTCGATTCCGTTCGGACCCAGAACGGACTTGTATGGACAATTCTTTTAAAACATTGTCACAAGGACAATGAGCATTCTAAGTGAATTGTGCTAAAAAGGTAACGCATAGCCTCGAGCCTCATCAATCGAGAATGGCTAAAACAGGAGAGGTGCAAACAAGGCTAAGTGGCTAGCAATCAATTAGGGTAAGGTCACCCCTGTCTAGATGTCCCTTTATTTCGGCTGTGTGGGCGGTTGTTGATTCCAACCGCGGGGTGAACTTATTCGGACTATCCAGTAAGGGGTAACTCCAGTCTTGTGATGTAGGAGATCAGGGTGGATCCTTGGTGCAGTGATCTAGACCACGTACTGTGACGGGCGGTACCCTGGATTCCCTGCCGTTGATGGAAATCCATTCTCCCTACGTGCCTTTACGGTTTTGTTTGTATACCTATTATCTGGAATTTAATGAATGTAACAATTTTGGCTATTTGAATAAGTATTTGTATATAGACACTACTATAATATCAGAGGATTTTATAAGAAATGTTTTGGTTATCATAAGGTAAAAACCCGACAGGTTTATTTGTGGCGTGGTCTTACGAGATACCTTTGATTTCAAAGGATTTTGAAAACTTTAATAATCCAATTGAATGTGTTTTCTCACGCTGGCTTTCCAGACTGACTCGGGTGTTATTTAACTATAATCCTCGGGTCAGACCGAGTATTATAGAGTACATATTCTGAATGGACTGCTGTCGAGTTCAGGAGATGAGCTGGACGGCGAGATGTGTCACACATATTTGATGAATATTCCGCTGTATTTGATTAACTGCATAGTCAGTTTTGTGAGGACAGGTTATGATAACTATCCAATTGTGCGCTATAAATTTTGTTGTACTCTGATAATGTAATGTATAAACAGATATAGTTCTCTGTTTAAAGATTAGTCATAATCTATTATATATTGTTCCGCTGCGATTGTGAGATTCTGATATTGTTTTCTATTTCTTCTTCTACCTTTTTCTTCTATAACCATAATGATTCAGTTTTCCGGCATTCGACGCATTTGATATTGTGGACGTATTGATGTGGATTTTCAGGCGTCGAATAATCGAGTCACTACAGTTGGTATCAGAGCCAGGTTAAGCGAGAACCCTTGCTTTAGTGGGGATTACTCATTGGAATAAAGTTCGTAGTACTCTAGAATGAGATTGGGTGTATTAATAGATATGAGAGCGTATTTGTTAAATAATATATAAATTGTTTTTATATTGTGTTGGCTTATCGGTCGAGTGTTTATAAATTTTGGTCGGTGCAGTCTGGCCAATTGAATCGATAGGGATTTCTAAGCTCTTAAACAAGATAAACCGATACGATATTATTTTTTAAAAAGTGGGCAGATGAAATAATTTTGCCCAAATTATTTTGTATATAAAGGAAATAATTTTCCGTAAATTATTATAGTATATGGTTGCTTGGTTGTTAGGAAATAATAATATTAAGTTATTATCATTATTGTTATGGTAATTGAAATAAGGAAATAATGGTATAACCAAAGATTTGGAGATAAATTCATTTAACAAATGAAACATATAAATGTGAATTATAATGTGATTTATAATTAAAATGAGATAAAATTCCAGAGTAATGTTTGAATATGAGTTGAAAGGATGTGGAATTTGAAAATTTAATTCCTTTTGAGTTTGAAAATGATTTTCGAATGTTTTGGAGAAATAATAGTAGTAATATTTTGGAAATTAATTTGAATTGAATTTGGAATCTGGTGGGATTTGGTATTTAAAATATTTTAAAGGGTTTTAAAGAGATAAAGCATTAAATTCTTTTCGGTCGTTGGAAAATAACGTCGGTGATGACTACAGCATCATCGATGTTCATTTTCGAGTTTCCAGGAGAGGAATTGCTGCTAAATTGTTTTAAACTGGAGTGATTGCAAAACTAAGTTTGGTTTTAAAGTTCAGGAGATAATTTGATACCAAAGTATTTTGGATATAATTGATTTCAAAAATGCTTTTGAAATATGAGTAATTGTTTAAAATATTCTGGAGTTGGTTTAATGTGACGACCCGCCGTTCTGACCGCCTCTAGTCGGTAATTAAACCAACTAGAAACGTTCAAATGACGGATTGTTATTTAGTTTATAACATTTAAACAGAATCAGTCATAGAATCACAGAAACAATAATATATATCATAAATGAACTTTCTTTTATATACAAATATCAGATTTATACAATGAATTACATTTAATACAGCGGAATATACATATATCTTTTTAAAGTACAAGAAAATTTTTCTGAAATGCTTTAGTGAAGTGCTTTCCCCTCTCTCTCTAACTTCGCTGCGAGAAAATCTCCAAGCTGTAAAAATACTCGGTCTGACCCGAGCGTTTTATGCAGAACACAAAAACACTCGAGTAAGGATTAATCTTTATTCAAGTAAATAAATTTGCAATGAACTGAATTAAAATGGTAACAGTGAGACATCGACTACAAGCCCAAGTCAAGATGGGCAACAGTGCATAGGAAGGCATATATGAACATGAAGACTGACATACTTAATGCATGAAAAAAAAATGTGCACAGGCCAGAGACAACACTCAGGCCAAATGAAAACAAACTACTGAATCAAGTGACCAACTAGAAGTTCGAGGCAGTAGTGTTCATGAATACAACTACAACTACAAAGGTTCAAGGCTGAGACAAACCCAATGCACCAATGCAACAGCATACAAGGTGCAGACAACTCAACTCAACAGTAATGCATGCTACAACAACAGAGACCACGGCTACTACACAACACAGCAGCAATCAAGATGGTGGCAAATGTATACAAGTGATACATGAACCAGAACACAAATCCAGTTACAACAATGAGTTCGACAATGTCAAAAGCAAACAAATGCAACAATCAAATCAACTGAATACATGGAAGTATGACAGTAAAACTCAAAGCAGTGCACAAGTTAACATGACTTATCTTTCCTCTTATATATATTTATACAAGCATATGCACTCAGTTCATTTTTTTTAAAGCTTGTTGGTGCTTATTTAATTCCAGAGGAGATAAAATTCATTCATTTTTTTTTGACCAGAAACCTTTTTCATTTACATGCTTAAGCTTAAAATCAAATGTAAATGATATCTTCGTTTATCTACAGGCACATACAGGCATACTGCTACATATAGATACATACAGGCACAAATATTCAAGCATATTCACATGCAATCATTCATGAGGCTTGTGCTTGATTTATTACTTGGACATGAGGTAAGTTTAAACAAAAGGACCCAACTTATTAACTGAAACATCATGTATGACCAACATAGTGCAACAGTGAAGCACTGAATAGTATGCAGACCAGAAACACTAAGTCAAATGCAACAGAATGGAATGCAACTACAAGTGCAACAGTCAAGTCCAAATGCATCAATGAGGAAACTGCAGTGGACATGTATACAACAGAGGAAACCATGATCAAGTCCAAATATAGTGCCACAACTTGTAACAAGGGTATGGAAATTTACAGAAAGGTTGGACTTACATTTTTTTCAGTAAAGAAAGAAAATTTCAAAACATACTTAGTTTGTTACTAAACATGGTGCAAGTTTAAGGCAGAAAACCAGAGATTAAAATATACACAGTCCACATGCAATGCAAAATATTCATTCATATATCTAGGATGCAATACAACTTTAACTCCCTACATCTCAGCAACCAAAGATTAAACTTAATTTGAAAATTGTTTAGAACAAAACAAACTTAATTTGAAAATTGTTTAGAACAAAACATTACAGGTTTTAAAACTTAAGTCATGAACAAACAGCAACCATGATACTCAACAGTATATAAATACTTGTATAAATTCATAGAAATTGCCAGAAAGCTCATATACACACAAACAATTTGTTTCAGTAATATCATGCATCCAGATTTGTTTTTTTTAGATTTAGAAAGATGATGTTACACTATTACAAACATCTTTTGTTTAGAGATCAAGACCTAACATTGATTATAGGGGGAGATATTTAATTTAGACTAAGGGATTAAACCTGTAATCCAACAGTATAAGGTATATTTGCATATGTACAGGCAGGAATAGTTATTTTTATGTAAATGTATACATACAAGCATACTGAACAAACACTCATCATGGCATACTTCAAAATCAAGCACAGTTAACCAAAACATTCAAATTTAGGGTCTTAAAGGAAAGGGTTTGCTCACATTCATGATTGAAGACAAGAGGAACATAGAGCTCCTGTATGTGTATCAGAGGTATAAATTGTGATGTACCCAGGCATATGCATGAATTTCAGAGCAATTCATATCAACATTCTAACACATATCATAGCATATGCAACCTTATTCACAAACAAAACATCAATTCTACTTGCATGCAAACAGGACATATGTAAGGTTAAGGTTTTGCTCACAGTATATATTTTTTCTATCTTGAAACTGTATAACATAACAGAGGTTGCATATATATACATATACACCAGCATGCATCCATCACAATATAAATAAATTACATCCACACAGGCAAACAGGCATTTTAACAAGAGAACAGCATTTATCACTGCATATAACATAGATTTGGATAGGTTTTGCTCCCAGTTATTTTCAGAACTAAGGTATTCATTTTTTTTTACTACATTTACTTAGACAACTTAAAACTGACAGGTAAAAGAGGAAGTGATTTGGGGTTTTGAAATTGCTTGCATCTGAGAACAAGAATAGGGGGTTTTACAGACACATACAAACAACACACATGAACAGAAGTTCAAACAAGCACATGCAAACAAAATTTTCCTCATCTAGATTCAAAGATCCATCACATGCAGCAAAAAAAAACAAGTCAAGTTTTAATAGCATCTGTTCTCATCAGATTTTTAAATGATAGCATCTGTCCTCATCAGTTTAAAAACAAATTTTAAATAGCATTTGTTCTTATCAGTTCAAATTCAAGCAATCGAGCAAATGATAGCAAATAACACCCAACAAACATACATGCAGAGACTTATCTGGTCTTATCAGTTTAAATTAAATTAACCGAGCAAATGATAACAAATAACACCCCAAATCATAGCATGCAACCAAGCACCCAATTCAAACAAATTTAAGAACTTGAATAAAAATTAATCGTGAGAAAACTCACTGTTGCTAGCCTGGGTGAAAGACGGCGCAGCCAAACAACGACGAACTCGACCAACCGAGGAGCACGCGAGCGATGAAATTGAAGCAGAGACGAAAGCCTTAATTTGGAAGCGAAGAGAAGCGAACGATTGTGGCCGCCATTTTTTTTTATTCTCGTTTGATTTTGTTAGGTTAGGGTTACGAATCGAATGGAGAAATGAGGGAATGGGTATACTTAATCATGACACCAATATCAAATGTGGGCCGGCCAAAATTTTCAAAGCCCAAACAACAATCAACAAATTTTCCTCTTATATTTTTATTTTAAATTTCAATGGGTTTTATTATTACTTTGCTTTGTTATGTTTTTGTTTAAATTATGTTGTTAAAATTTCTCCAATGTAGTTACATAATATTTTTCAAAATTCATAAATATGTTGTTTAAATTTTTACTATGTGTATTTATTCATCTATTTGTATTGATTAAAATTTTATTCCTTTTTACTTTAAAGAAAAGAAAGATGTTATTTAAAAACTAACCACCCATTTATAAATTTACATAAATAAAAATCCTTGTATCCAATATTATTTTTCTAAGTCATTAGTTTGAATTAAAAATACAAATTCAATATTCAATTTCAACTCCAAAGTCAAATTTAAATTTTTATTCAACTTTGTATAGATTAAATTTTAATATTTAATCGCCAAATTCACAGTTATATTAGGAATTCAATTTAAATTATCATTCAAATATTTAAAATTAATTAAATATTTTCAATTTAAATTGTTCAAAAATTCAGTGCCGTTACAATCTCCCCTCCTTAAAAGAATTTCGTCCCGAAATTACAAGTACGGAAAAAATGATTGTTAAAATTTCACTAATATTTATACCCTACTGAATTTTATTAAGTTTGAAACTTATTAAAAATAAATAAATAAGTATAGGATTCATTCTATTTGTTTTGTCTCATTAGCTTTGTTAATTAACTCATTTGCTCATCATTTTCTACAATCAAGGCGCAAAAGTCCTTTACTAAAATTTTCGACTTACAAAACTCAAATTTTAAATTTTAAATTCTTCATATTAGAGATTTACATAATATATATCTTTTCCAAAGCTGTGGACTTTCAAAACATTTCAAAGATCCTTTTCCTTAGTTCATTAGGTTGGAATTTATGTTACTTTAGTTTCAGATTATTGATTTTCTATTTAAAGTTTGAAAATACTTGCTAACTCGAAATTTAACAAGTCTATTGTCGTTCTTAAAGACATTAGGCATACGCTAGCCAGGCACAGGACTAAAAATCTCCAAGTACTAAATATACTTGCTTCAATTCCCAGTGAAAATACTTAAAAATTCTTTTAAAAAATGGATATGGAAAGCACGTTCCCCCATGGATCACAGTTTACCCGGCGGTTCCGCTACTATCCCAGTAGAATCGCTTGTAACTGTAGATTTCTCATCTCTTGAATTTTGCCATGGTTGTTGCCATAGGTCGCGGTCCACACGGCGGTTACGCTACTATCCCAGTAGAATCGCTCGTGACCGTAGGCATCTCGCCCCTCGAATTTCACTTTGGCATCTAGATTGCAGTTTACTCAGCGGTTGCGCCACTATCCCAGTGGAATCGCTTGTAACTGTAGGCATCTCGCCCCTCAAATTACGCTAGTCACTCCAAATAATGGAAAACAAATGGCCAATCCAACTAATGGAAAACAAATGGCCAATCCAACTAATGGAAATCAAATGGTCAATCCAACTAATGGAAATCAAATGGTCAATCCAACTAATGGAAATCAAATGGTCAATCCAACTAATGGAATTCTACGTAGCTACGATTTTCAAATGGACACTCATCTCGAGTTCCAACAACCTTCACAAATTTTAAATGGAATGTACTTTTCCATATCCTCAATTCGGAAAACATAATATCATACATACATATATAATATTTCATTTCACAATTCGTACATATCATACTCATGTACTTACATAAGTTTTCCATAACAATTACCTTCCAAACTAATGGTTTTCGAATTTATCGTATTCTCATATATACGTTCTGAAAACCTCAATATCTAATACCCATAACAAATAGAGGATTCACAAATTTTCCATTTCATTATCCATTTAAAATTTTCCTCTAAGTCGATTTGGAATTTTAAGGTTATCACAAACCTAATTCATATTCATAATTCAATTTATTATCGACTTCACACTCGATTTGGATTTCATGTTACATCGTCAATTCTCAACACATAATTGATGTCTATCGATATATAACCTCTAAGCTCGTACGTCTCAGAGAAGGGTGTTAAGCTAAGAGAATAAATTCTCCGCCACCAACAGATATATATTTAATAGAGATCAGTTGCTATGTCATCAATTCACAATGTTAGACATACAATCCAAATCAACCATTCAATTTCAAGTTGAACTAATTGTTCAAATTTCCCAAAAATATCTACACAAGATATATATAATTTTTTTTCCACACTTAACCATTTGAAAACAAATTTCAAATCATTTTTTTCACCTTTCGATCTTTGAAAACAAATTTCAAAGCGATTTCCTTAAACGGAAATATTTCCAAATATTTATCCATTTTAACTTAAAATGGCTCATTAAAATCAATCAAATAAATCCTTACCGATTTATTTTAAACTTACGTTCCAAATCCGTAAATTTATTTTCACACTTCAAAAATAAATCAATGTTTATTTTTAACGAATTTCCCTTTCTTTTATAAATTCCATAGTGAATTTACATTTCCAAAATATCTATGAATATACGATTTTCAAATCGATTTCAAATATTCATTTTCAATTTATCTTTAAAAGATAAAATCTCAAAACATTCACTTCGTATTGGAAAACATTTTCCATACTTATTCAATAATAAGTAATTCACAAATCCATTTATTTTCAACACTTTGAAAATATTCGATATACTTAAACCAAAATCAAGTATATATTTCACTCTTTAAGGAAATCATTCTTTTAAACACATTTATTTGGGTCAAAACGAATGTTGCATAAAACATCGTTACGATGACCCAAAATCACTAGTATAGGGATTCGAATTTAAGATAGATATATAAATCCCAATACTATATAAAAAACATTTCCTTTCGAAAACCATTTATTATAACAACAGTGTTATAGTCCACCATTTCCTTTTATTTCTCTCGAAAACGTCTATTTCAACAATGAATGTTGAAATCTATGATTTCGATTCTTATCACATTTTAAAACAACTTGAAATGGATTAACTTCACTTTCTGCACATTCAAATTCAAATTCATCACTGAATCTATTAAATCTATTATGGATTTTCATGTTGACAAATTTTAATTTGAAATCTAAATCTCATTTGAATTTTGCATTTGCTTTCTATTTCCAAAATAGTCAACTAGTTCTTTAGTATACCATTCATCGACTTGGTTCCATTAAATTTATATCTCCATATTAACTATTTTAGACATTAGTCTAAACTTGAAATATAAGCTTTACATCAAAACTTGTTTTATTCATACAGTTAAGTCGACAATTAAATTTCCTATCAAAATTTGCAATCCTCGTTAGCAAAGGTCGGATCATTCAATCATTTTCCCAAGACATAACTG
Source organism: Allium cepa (assembly GCA_030765085.1). Lineage (NCBI taxonomy): Eukaryota > Viridiplantae > Streptophyta > Magnoliopsida > Asparagales > Amaryllidaceae > Allium > Allium cepa. The sequence goes on along the minus strand of CM060940.1, from coordinate 457,031,690 downwards.
ATTTATTTAATAATATATTCACTGTCCCAAAATTGTGAATATACTTCGTTAACCAATTTCACCATTTCTACCCATTTTATTCTAAAAGATTATCCACTGTCCAAAATCGTGGATAAAATTCCCAACCAACTTTTATTTTCACAATATTTAACTTAAAGAATAATTCGCTGTCCAAAATTACGAATATATCTCCTTTAACAACTTTTATGTTTCATTTATGAAATTCAATTGGTTTCAAATTTATAAACAATCTTTACAAATTCCACTTCTATTCATAAAACTTCGATTTATAATCTCCTTTATTAATTCAATTCAATTTATATAACTCAGTTATATACCAAAAGTCCATATTATAAGTTAAATACTTATAATCCATTTATTTACTAAATCGTTCTTCACAACATTTGAAATCAATTTTTCAAAAGAATTCAGAATCAAATTTCCAAGTTATAGTTCAATAATTCTCTTGGTTATAACCAAATCGACATATCATTTTTTATTTCCCAATTACTTCGGAGATATTCAAAATATTTGGTTTAAACCAATTTAAACCAATTCATTAATTCACTTAACTTATATTTCACTTTCCGTAAATCTCAACAATTCGATAATGAGTTTTCGAACGATCGGGACTCAAATCTAAGGAGACCTCACCGAAGAGAAACTATCGCAAACCTAAATTTAGAGAGGGGAATCTCCGAAAATGATTCTAACTTTCAAAATACCTTCTATTTTAAAGAAAACAATTTTATACTTCTTTAGATTTGAAAAATGCTTTCTTTAAAGTGATTCTAGTAACTATTCATATTAAACGCCATAAACTAAGCTTTGTATAAACCAAAGCTCTGATACCACTTTGTGACGACCCGCCGTTCTGACCGCCTCTAGTCGGTAATTAAACCAACTAGAAACGTTCAAATGACGGATTGTTATTTAGTTTATAACATTTAAACAGAATCAGTCAAAGAATCACAGAAACAATAATATATATCATAAATGAACTTTCTTTTATATACAAATATCAGATTTATACAATGAATTACATTTAATACAGCGGAATAGACATATATCTTTTTAAAGTACAAGAAAAATTTTCTGAAAAGCTTTAGTGAAGTGCTTTCCCCTCTCTCTCTAACTTCGCTGCGAGAAAATCTCCAAGCTGTAAAAATACTCGGTCTGACCCGAGCGTTTTATGCAAAACACAAAAACACTCGAGTCAGGATTAATCTTTATTCAAGTAAATAAATTTGCAATGAACTGAATTAAAATGGTAACAGTGAGACATCGACTACAAGCCCAAGTCAAGATGGGCTACAGGATGCATTCAAGCCCAAAACCAGGCAACAGTGCATAGGAAGGCATATATGAACATGAAGACTGACGTACTTAATGCATGAAAAAAAAATGTGCACAGGCCAGAGACAACACTCAAGCCAAATGAAAACAAACTACTGAATCAAGTGACCAACCAGAAGTTCGAGGCAGTAGTGTTCATGAATACAACTACAACTACAAAGGTTCAAGGTTGAGACAAACCCAATGCACCAATGCAACAACATACAAGGTGCAGACAACTCAACTCAACAGCAATGCATGCTACAACAACAGAGACCACGGCTACTACACAACACAGCAGCAATCAAGATGGTGGCAAATGTATACAAGTGATACATGAACCAGAACACAAATCCAGTTACAACAATGAGTTCGACAATGTCAAAAGCAAACAAATGCAACAATCAACTCAACTGAATACATGGAAGTATGACAGTAAAACTCAAAGCAGTGCACAAGTTAACAGGACTCATCTTTCCTCTTATATATATTTATACAAGCATATGCACTCAGTTCTTTTTTTTTTAAGCTTGTTGGTGCTTATTTAATTCCAGAGGAGATATAATTCATTCATTTTTTTTTGATCTGAAACCTTTTTCATTTACATGCTTAAGCTTAAAATCAAATGTAAATGATATCTTCGTTTATCTACAGGCACATACATGCATACTACTACATATAGATACATACAGGCACAAATATTCAAGCATATTCACATGCAATCATTCATGAGGCTTGTTCTTGATTTATTACTTGGACATGAGGTAAGTTTAAACAAAAGGACCCAACTTATTAACTGAAACATCATGTATGACCAACATAGTGCAACAGTGAAGCACTGAATAGTATGCAGACCAGAAACACTAAGTCAAATGCAACAGAATGGAATGCAACTACAAGTGCAACAGTCAAGTCAAAATGCATCAATGAGGAAACTGCAGTGGACATGTATACAACAGAGGAAACAATGATCAAGTCCAAATATAGTGCCACAACTTGTAACAAGGGTATGGAAATTTACAGAAAGGTTGGACTTACATTTTTTTCAGTAAAGAAAGAAAATTTCAAAACTTACTTAGTTTGTTACTAAACATGGTGCAAGTTTAAGGCACAAAACCAGAGATTAAAATATACACAGTCCACATGCAAAGCAAAATATACATTCATATATCTAGGATGCAATACAACTTTAACTCCCTACATCTCAGCAACCAAAGATTAAACTTAATTTGAAAATTGTTTAGAACAAAACAAACTTAATTTGAAAATTGTTTAGAACAAAACAAAACTTAATTTGAAAATTGTTTAGAACAAAACATTACAGGTTTTAAAACTTAAGTCATGAACAAACAGCAACCATGATACTCAACAGTATATAAATACTTGTATTAATTCATAGAAATTGCCAGAAAGCTCATATACACACAAACAATTTGTTTCAGTAATATCATGCATCCAGATTTGTTTTTTTTTTTAGATTTAGAAAGATGATGTTACACTATTACAAACATCTTTTGTTTAGAGATCAAGACCTAACATTGATTATAGGAGGAGATATTTAATTTAGACTAAGGGATTAAACCTGTAATCCAAAAGTATAAGGTATATTTGCATATGTACAGGCAGGAATAGTTATTTTTATGTAAATGTATACATACAAGCATACTGAACAAACACTCATCATGGCATACTTCAAAGTCAAGCACAGTTAACCAAAACATTCAAATTTAGGGTCTTAAAGGAAGGGGTTTGCTCACATTCATCATTGAAGACAAGAGGAACATAGAGCTCCTGTATGTGTATCAGAGGTATAAATTGTGATGTACCCAGGCATATGCATGAATTTCAGAGCAATTCATATCAACATTCTAACACATATCATAGCATATGCAACCTTATTCACAAACAAAACATCAATTCTACTTGCATGCAAACAGGACATATGTAAGGTTAAGGTTTTGCTCACAGTATATATTATTTCTTTCTTGAAACTTTATAACATAACAGAGGTTGCATATATATACATATACACCAGCATGCACCCATCACAATATAAATAAATTACATCCACACAGGCAAACAGGCATTTTAACAAGAGAACAGCATTTATCACTGCATATAACATAGATTTGGATAGGTTTTGCGTCTAGTTATTTTCAGAACTAAGGTATTCATTTTTTTTACTACATTTACTTAGACAACTTAAAACTGACAGGTAAAAGAGGAAGTGATTTGGGGTTTTGAATTTGCTTGCATCTGAGAACAAGAATAGGGGGTTTTACAGACACATACAAACAACACACATGAACAGAAGTTCAAACAAGCACATGCAAACAAAATTTTCCTCATCTAGATTCAAAGATCCATCACATACAGCAAAAACAAAACAAGTCAAGTTTTAATAGCATCTGTTCTCATCAGATTTTTAAATGATAGCATCTGTCCTCATCAGTTTAAAAACAAATTTTAAATAGCATTTGTTCTTATCAGTTCAAATTCAAGCAATCGAGCAAATGATAGCAAATAACACCCAACAAACATACATGCAGAGACTTATCTGGTCTTATCAGTTTAAATTAAATTAACCAAGCAAATGATAACAAATAACACCCTAAATCATAGCATGCAACCAAGCACCCAATTCAAACAAATTTAAGAACTTGAAAAAAAATTAATCGTGAGAAAACTCACTGTTGCTAGCCTGGGTGAAAGAGTGTACAGCCAAACAACGACGAACTCGACCAACCGAGGAGTACGCGAGCGAAGAAATTGAAGCAGAGACGAAAGCCTTAATTTGGAAGCGAAGAGAAGCGAACGATTGTGGCCGCCATTTTTTTTATTCTCGTTTGATTTTGTTAGGTTAGGGTTACGAATCGAATGGAGAAATGAGGGAATGGGTATACTTAATCACGACACCAATATCAAATGTGGGCCGGCCAAAATTTTCAAAGCCCAAACAACAATCAACAAATTTTCCTCTTATATTTTTATTTTAAATTTCAATGGGTTTTATTATTACTTTGCTTTGTTATGTTTTTGTTTAAATTATGTTGTTAAAATTTCTCCAATGTAGTTACATAATATTTTTCAAAATTCATAAATATGTTGTTTAAATTTTTACTATGTGTATTTATTCATCTATTTGTATTGATTAAAATTTTATTCCTTTTTACTTTAAAGAAAAGAAAGATGTTATTTAAAAACTAACCACCCATTTATAAATTTACATAAATAAAAATCCTTGTATCCAATATTATTTTTCTAAGTCATTAGTTTGAATTAAAAATACAAATTCAATATTCAATTTCAACTCCAAAGTCAAATTTAAATTTTTATTCAACTTTGTATAGATTAAATTTTAATATTTAATCGCCAAATTCATAGTTATATTAGGAATTCAATTTAAATTATCATTCAAATATTTAAAATTAATTAAATATTTTCAATTTAAATTGTTCAAAAATTCAGGGCCGTTACATTTAAAATATTTACAAAATATAACTAAGTTTGATAATTTATAAAAATTTGAAATTTGTGGAATAAGATTCGACTTGAAAGGGTTAAATAAAAGGAAGTGTGACTAGAGAATAAAGTTCGAAAGTTAAGACAATCAAATGAAGTAAACTAAAGAAGGTTAGTAAATGGAATGGAAATAAATTGAAAACTTATAGAAATTTAAAATTTAAAATTTAAATAAAGTCTAATTTGCATTTGTAAGTAAATAGACAAATGAATTTGCATTTGTAAGTAAATAGGATTGAAACTGAATATTGGGAATTAATTTGAAATATGTGTAATGGAAGTTAGTCAAGATTTGACTAAATAAAATAAAGAACTGAAATAGAATTAGTGAATAAACTAATTGATTCAAGCAGGTAAGCAAATGAATTGGAATTGTATATTGGATGATATTTAAATTCAAATGTGTAAAATAAAGTGAAGTTATAGAATTAATTCGAAGTGAACCAAAATAATCAAAGTTTGGAAATATTTTTTTTTTGAGATTTAAAATAAATTAGTAAGTGGAACTAATTTAAAATAATGATATAAACTAGTTGTTAATGGAAGATAGTTGATAAAATTCAATATTCAGAGTTTGAACATGAATTGAATTCAAGTAGAATTGAAAATGAAAATCTGAATGAAAATTGGGAAAAAGTACTGAGATTTGAAATTACTTAGTAAATTGAAGCAAATTGAATCTATATGGAATTGGAATCCAAATTGATTAAATGTAGATAAAAACCAAGTGGTAAAGTGAAAGTAATAATATAAGAGTATATAAGATGCTTATATTAAACTTAAGAAAAGTTAAGGGTGAAAGTTCTTAAGTAAAGTTGGTATTGAAATATACTAAGCTAATAATTGGATAACAATTAAACTGGAAGTTGTAAAATGGGAAAATTGTAAATAAGTGGATAGAAATCATAATGAATGTGAATAAGGAGAAAAATTAATTTAGTTAATAATCAAATGAGATAAATACGTAGGATATACGTATATCATTTTATTCGCATAGCCATTTTATCCAGATTCGAGCACAGAATCTCGAGGTAGTTCTACCGTTCCGAGTTGGGATTTTTCACTTGATTTTCGACAATGAACCCTGGATATGGATTTTTGGTTGATTCTGTAAATTCTCTATCATAGTTATCACTATGCAAGGAGAATGACGGTTTCTGATCAAGAAACCAGATCTGAGTCCGCACTAGAAAGTCGGATGAACGATACTTGTTCGAAAATGAAATTGTGTGATCGAGCGAGCAATCGGATTTGGAATTGCGTACGGATGATATAAGTGCATCGTACGGGCTAAAGTGAAGAAAATTTGAAAATTTTGAAAAGAAATGAATAAAATGAATTTGGATTCTATGATTTGGAATGATTGCTAAGTAAGATATACAGGTGTTTTAAAGGCAAGTGATGAATTGGGATTTTTGATTCCAGAAGACAAATTGAATTGTTCGATAGAAGGTATGTGTTTAAATTTCTGTATGAAATTTGATGATTTTCTGGTCTAGCCACTGGGCTTTTTGTTTTCTTTTGAAATTTAAGGGCCCGTAGAGGCATTTTGTAGTTGTACCGAGCTAGTCGCGCAAAGAAGACGCTGACGAAATTTTTCGAAAATTTAGAGAGTTAGAAAATTTTGAAGAAATTTTGATAATTTAAAATTTGGTTCTGAATTAAAATTTGAATGGTTGTGTAAGTAATATTGTTGGAATTTATGGACAAGTTTAGGAAGTTAGTAAAAGTGATCGTGTCTTTAACAAAAATTGTTTTGGAAAGTTGAAACTGTTGGTTTGGGAAGCCATTAAAAACTATTTGATTTTAGAAAAAATAGTTAACGGGTTGTGGAATATTCCTCTTAACTAGTAATTTCGGGGACGAAATTCTTTTAAAGGGAGAGGAATGTGGTAACCTGGAATTTCTGGATATTTGAAATTGAAATATTTAATTTGATTTTAAATATTTGAAAGTTAGTTTAATTTGAATTTCAAATATCACTGTTTATTTAGGTAATTAAATTTTTGGATTTAATAAGTGGAAACTGGATAAAATATTGAATTTTGATTTTTAAGCTAGTTAAAAATATTTCAAAGGCTTATAAAATTTATATTTGTAATACGGGAGATAATAGAAGTTTTAAAATTGAGTTTGAAAATGTTTTGCTCAGTTTTAAAAGTATATCGTTTAAATCGATATTTAAAAATAGCCCTCCGAGGCACAGCCTCAGAATTTAACGAAACTAGTTCCATTGGATCCATAATAGTGTATTATTATCGGATTTCAATTTTCATAGCATTTAGAGTTGTCGTGTGTTACGGTAGATAAACGCGCTGAAATCTATATCGAAATTTTAATATAATAACCGGGTCCAAAAAACTATCTTCTCCATACGATCGAATTAGGATTCGAAACCTTTTCCATTTCGCTCGAAATAAGGGTTTAACATTATAAACGCCTAACGGCACGCCTTGATTGGAGATTGAGACTATGAGTTGCGGAATCGGGACAATTTGAATTTAAATTTAAATATAAGTAATATAATTTCATTTGAAACACTATTGCAAGTCTATGCAAATACGTAGAGGAAAATTTTTGCACGTGTCCTACCCAATAAACACGCGCCTCCTATTGTCCCATCGTTTCTCTTTTTGTTTTCACGCGCCTTCTCAAAAAAGAAATTCAGCAACCGAGCCTTTTTCTTTTAAAATTGAATCTTATTTCATCGAATGAAAATCAAACACTTTGAAGAAAAAAATGGCAGATTAATCCAATTCGCGTTCTTTTTTTATTTTCTCCTTTAATTGCCAAGCCCTTCAAAATCCCTAGATCCTTCATTTTCTAAAGCAAATCAACCGTGGCATTTTTCTCTGCCATTCGATTCGCGCCGATGATCGAAGAATAGGGGGCTTCAGGTCATTCAATGACCGCGAATCGATTTCGATTTAATAGCTTTAGGGCCGAGGCTTTGGAAGAGATTTCAAACCAATATCAAATAAACCGAAGGATTAGTGGGAGAGAGAGTGTCGCATGGGGGAAGCGATCGTGGTGGAGCAATCGAGGGAGGCATCATTGACAACAGTAAGGGGAGAGTTATGTCGCAGGTTCGCAGTGGTGGCCAAGGCGAGGTGGGTTGCTGCATTTGGGTTCACCGATGTCGGAAGGAGGACGCAGGCTAGGTTGAGTTCGAGGTGAGGCATTGCAATCTATTTTCTCGCTATTTAAATTTGTTTAATAATACATATATGAATGTATACATTATAGGAAGAGATTTACAATAAGGTTTAAAACCTGTCCAGTATATTTCTATTATACATATATATATATATATATATATGTATATATAAGTTAGAATATATATATTACATCAGCTTGTTGTTAAATTCAAAATATAGGCAGAGGAGAAAAAATATATATGTATGTTGCAGTGATATGTATAAGAGCCATTCTATTTTTTTTAATATATGTATTAAGGTGACTAGCTTGTTAAATTAACATATTTAATTATTTTAGTTACTAAAAATATTTTATTAAAAAGAAATTAGTTTAAAATAAAAGCATTGGTTAATTAAATTTATCAAATGGGAATTTAATTGTTTCAATTTATTCAAATATTAATAAATCATATAATGTTATACAAGGTCCGAAATCTTGAAGAAAACAAGCCGGTACGGAAATGGGTTGCAAATTATAGTTAAAGGTGAGTTAATGTCACTCATCTGGATTTTTATTTAAAATTTAAATAGTTAAATTTAAATATTTGGTTGAATGATTGAATTGATTAGATGTGGTATATTATATATATATATATATATATATATATATATATTGGAATGATTGATTTACCGCATTATATAGCGGATGAGACCCTATGCGCCCCGTATAATAGCGAATGACCCTTTATATCGTGATATTCCACCTCGAAGTGGAATTGGTATTTTATTTGATGACTAACATCTGTGGATGCAGGGAAATAGGTTGGAGGGATCCAACTGAATTCCTCAAAGTAGTGGAATTTATTTTTAAAGTCCATGTTTTATTTGATAATCTGTGATGGATTATATTGATTATATTTTGGGAATTGAAATTATTGAATGCTATGGTTTGACTGAATATGTTTTGGGTATATTGAGATATTAAAAATAAAGATTGAATTTTTAAAGGAAAATAAAATAGGAATTTTAAGTAAATAATTATTGAAAATTTGGATTAATTAAAGAATGAATTGGAAAAGAATAAAAGTTGATTTTGAAATTCTAATAAGTAAATTCCGAGTATAGGAAAGGAGATTTTTGAATAATTAGGAATAAATGAATTTTTAAACTAAAGTGATATTATTTAAAGGAATAAAGAATTTAGTTTCAAGTTCAAAGTTTAAATTTGTTTGGAAAAGAAAAAGAAGAAATTTGGAAAAGTATGAAATCGTTATTTCAGTTTAAATAAGTTTTTAAATCATAGTAAGGTAGTTAAATCTAAAATTTATGGGTTGAAATAAATTGGGTTAGTAAAGGAATTTATTTTTAAATGGAATAGATTTGGAAATCGATTTAAAAATCGATTTAATGTTGAAACTAGGTTTTAAAAGAAGGATGAGACTATGGAATTTATGAACTGGATTTATAAAGTGAAATAAGATATCAGTGGATATTTGGAAGTATAAATTTATGGTGGGAGTTTATAAAGGAATGGGTAATTTATTTTAAAAACAAATAATGGTTTATTTTTAAAGGTGTGGAACGGAAAGTGTACTTCCCTGGAAAACCAAGTATATTTTCAAAGAAAGATTTCCAAGTATAAGTTAGAAGTTTTAAAATGGTTTTAAAAGAATGTTGTTGAAAGAAATTATTATTTGATGGTTTGTAATTTTTTTTAAAAGTAAATATTTATTAAATTAATTATAATGGTAATCATTTTAATGATTTAACTAGTATTATGTTTTAAAAGATAATTATTAAATATTTATACCTTATAGAGTAACTTTTATTTTAAATTAGTTTTCTCTTAAGTTATACATAATAAATTAGTATAAAATTCCATAACTAGTATTTTAAATAAAGTGTTTTAAGTAGTTTTTATTTTAAATATTATTAAAGTATATATTTTTAAATAAAGTGTTTTAAGTTGTTTTTATTTTAAATGTTCTAAAATATATATATTTTTGGATAAAGTGATTTAAATTATTTTAAATTCTAACGTATTAAGACTTGGTGGTTTCCAGTGGAAATAAAACAATTGGGTGGAAATTTATTCCCACAAGAGAAAATGCGATTTGAAAAATATTTTCATAGGAATTAAAGTGTAGAAAATACCTTGCGAAGATATTTTGAAATAAATAATTCGGGAATTTATTAATGCCTGATGGTTGTTTGTGAATGTTATTTGATAGTTAAATAACCGACTATCAATATTGGACAATGCGTTGATCGTTTCAAAGAGACCGGGATCGAGATTAATTTCCCGAAAACCACTTCGATCCGGTTTGAACGTTTTCGTGAGGAAGACAAGAGCTTGAAGTTGAAGATGGAGCAGTGAAGTGCAAGGGCTAATCGCTACTAATCCTGAGGGTGATTCCAAAATGGACGCAGTATGAGTAGTTCCTTCGGTTCCGTTCGGACCCAGAACGGATTTGTGTGGACGAATGCTTTCAGAACATTGTCAGGAGGACGATGAGCATTCTAAGTGAATTGTGCTAAAAAAGGCAACGCATAGCCTCAAGCCTCATCAACCAGGAATTGCTAAAATAGGGGAGGTGCACACAAGGCTAAGTGGCTAGTAACCAATTAGGGTAAGGTCACCCGTCTAGATGTCCTTTTATTTCGGCTGTATGGACAGTTGCTGATCCCAACCGTGGGGTAAACTTATTCGAACTATCCAGTAAGGGGTAGCTTCGGTCTTGTGATGCAAAGGATCAGGGTGGATCCTCGGTACGGTGATCTAGACCATATACTGGGACAGGCGGTACCCTAGTAGCCCTGCTATTGATGGAAATCCATTCTCCCTATGTGCCTTTACGTTTTTGTTTGTATACCTATTAGCTGGAATTTAATGAATGTAACAATTTAGGCTATTCAAATAAGTTTTTGTATATAGACACTACTATAATATCAGAGGATTTTATAAGAAATGTTTTGGTTATTGTAAGGTAAAAGCCCGTCATGTTTATTTGAAGCACGGTCTTAGGAGATACCTTTGATTTCAAAGGATTTTGAAAACTTTAATAATCCAATTGAGTGTGTTTTCTCACGCTGGTTTTCCAGACTGACTCGGGCAATATTTAACTATAATGCTCGGGTCAAACCAAGTATTATAGAGTACATATTCTGGATGGACTGCTATAGATTTTAGGAGACGAGCTGGATGTCGAGACGTACCACACGTATTTGATAAATATTTTGCTGTATTTGATTTACTACATAGTTAGTTTTGTGAGGACAGGTTATGATAACTGTCCAGTTGTGTGCTATAAATTTTGTTGTACTCTGATGATGTAATGTATAAACATATATAGTTCTTTGTTTAAAGATTAGTCATTTATCTATTATATATTATTCCGCTGCGATTGTGAGATTCTGATATTGTTTTCTATTTCTTCTTCTACCTCTTTCTTCTATAATCCTAATGATTCAGTTTTTTGGCATTCGATTGTTTGGCATTTGATACTGAGGACGTATTGATGTCGATTTTCGAGCGTCAAAAAATCAGGTCGTTACATAGACACAACCGTCGGACATGAACTGCTTTTGTTTATGGATGCGTGCTCCAATTACAATCAGATCTAAATGCACATCCAAGACCAGGAACACATCAATTTCATTACCGTTCTCAGATTATACTACTACATTGTGACACCTTTTGGACTGAAAACCGTTGGAGCTACTTATCGAAGACTGGTCAACTGGATGTTTAAAGGCCAGATCGGATGATTAATGGAAGTACATGTGGATGATATGCTCGTGAAGTCATGAGGATCAAATGACCACATTGATGATTTGGAAGAGATGTATAGTGTTATCCGATGATATGGAATGAAACTCAACTCCTTGAAGTGCTTTTTCGGCATTGCTTAGGGAAGTTCATGGATTTCATTGTTAACTCTCGTGGAATTGAGGCCAATCCCAAGAAGATTCGAATAATAAGAGATATCTGAACACCATAAATTGTTAAGCAGGTATAAAGACAAAATGGAAAGGTCGCCGCCCTAAGGCGTTTTATCTCCAAAGCGACTAATAAGTGCATTCCTTTCTTCGACTTGATCGGTAGAGGGAAGCGGAACTTCGAATGGATGCAGGACTGCACAGATGCATTCCAAGATCTCGAAAATCACTTAGAGATTCCCCCATCTCGTTCAAGCCACTAGATCATGAAGACTTGTACATTTACTTAGTGGTGTCGGTACATGCCACACTGTGACGCTGCATAAAGAGAATCAAATCCAAAAACTAGTATACTATGTTAGCAAGCGATTGACGGATGTTGAATTTTTTTTCCAAAATTGGAGAAGCTTGCATATTGCCTATTAATTGCCACACTGAGACACTTGGAAGGTTACTAAAATGGAACATTGAATTGGGCTAGTTCGATAGTACTTGTCTCCCATGGAGAGCCATCTAAGGACAAGCATTTGCAGACTTCAAAGTTGAATTCACTTCACAAGATGACTCTTCTAAGAGCAATGGAGAATCTACCATTCAATGGAAGATGTTCACGGGTGGAGCATCCAATAATCGGTGTTCTGCCATCGGAGTCGTGCTAGTGACTTATAAGGAATGCTCGATCTGCGACACTCTTAAAATCAACTTCTTTACGACAAATAACGTACATGCACATACTCGGTAAAGAGCTGGGAGTAAATGCTTTATAAATTTTTGGTGATTCCCAGTTTGTAGTGTGCCAAGTCAGGGGAGAATATCACACCAAAGGAGTGCGACTTGCTCCTTAGCTCAACCAAGTTCAAGAATTGTTAACTGATTTTGAGCATTACACTATTCCATGTATCCTCAAAGAATAGAATGAGAAAGCCGACTCACTGACCAAGCTGGCCGATTCTAGGGATGCATAACAAATGGGCTTGATCCTAGTTGAAATACTTAACGCTTTGATTATTGACCAAATGAAGACTGATTGGGTCTTAGAGACGGAGCCCGAGAAGAAGTCGTGGAAGATTCTTATCAAAGATTATTTGCAAAGGGGAATTCTTCCTGAACGAAGGAATGAGAAATGACATTTCATTCATAAAGCTTCACGATACATCCTTCAAGAAGTAATCATATACATGAAGGGTTTTTCTATTCCCCTACTTCGGTGCATCTCTAACGATGAAATCAAGCGAGTGTTAAAAGAAGTCCATAAAGGAGAATGTGGCGATCACACTGGGAGGGAGGGGGGCAAGCCTTGGCGAAGAAGATACTTCGCTATGGTTATTACTGGCCAACTGTCAATCAAGATGTAGCTGATTAAGCTAGACGATGCGATACGTGCCAGATATTTGCAATAATTCTGAGAGCCCCACCAACATAGATTAGGTCATTTGCTACATAGGACATTGAAATTATTGTCTCCATATCGATTTCAAAAGGTGGAGTGAAGTACAACATAGTCGACTAACTCACTAAATGGGTTGAAACTGAACCTTTGGCTGCAATCACGATGAAGAAAGTAATCAACTTTGTTTTTTGATATCATCTGTCGTTTTGGTCTCCCCAAAAAAGCATAACTGACAACGGGACCCAATTCAATAGTGTTGAATTCAAAGACTTATGCCATCGGCTTCGTATTGAGAAAGGATTTACGACAATTACTCACCCACAAGCAAATGGTCAGGTTAATGCTGTTAATAAAATCATAAATTCCATTTTGAAGAAGCGTTTGGATAAGGCTAGAGGAAAGTGGGTTGATGAACTTTCATTAGCACTATGGGCATATATAACCAAGAATAAGTCCGCAACTAGCGACACTCCATTAGCCCATGCCTACGACTTTGAAGCCGTGATTCCCATAGAACTTGATGTCCCTTCTCGTTGAGTGACTTACTACAACCCCAGAACAAGTTGAGATCTCCTTTTGGAATCTCTAGACATAGTCGATGAGAAGCGCGAAGAAGCTAAGTTGAGGGCAACCGCATACCGACACCGAGTCACCCGATACTATAATGTCAAAGTCTGAGCTAGGACTTTAGAAACTGGCTAACTTATTCTAAGATGGATCTTTCCTAGCCACACTAACATGGGACCGAGATGGGAAGGACCAAATGTCTTTAATCAGAAGCTTGGAGATGGAACTTTTAAGGTAATGACTGTTGATGGTAATACACTCCCTAGCGCATGGAATAGCGAGTATGATGCTATTTCACTTGATTTTATTTCATTCATTTGTTTTTCATCCAAAATTTTATTCTGCATTTAAGGGCCATGTAATAAGACAGACTATGTCGTTTTCTCTTTCAGTTGGCAATTAAACTTGAAGTTTCTTTTATATATGTGAATTGTTTGTATGTAATATGAAAATTGTGAGATGCGGCCGAGTTACATCTATGTACATTTAATATAGATCAACAAGTACCCTACGTCTACTGCCAACCGATTTCTCAGGTCCGTGATCGAATTGATTGGAATGAATGTGACTTGACCGCTCATGTGTTAAATCCTGCCTACGATTCGATAGGCTAAGTAAAAAAAGGAAGGATGTGATTTGACCATCTGTTATCTAGCTTCGGCGCCCGATTCGATGAGAGAGATATAAAGTAAAATTGGACGAGATACAATCGACCACTTTCAACTTTTGCCCTTGACTTAGGGGCAAAGGAATTAACTAAGAAAAATGTGATTTGACCATTTATAGGAACAACTCCAATCTCAAGAGTGTGAGCTCGAGTATAAACATCAAAGGGGTGTGATTAACCATCGATCAATTAACTTTAATCTTTAGAGTGTGGATAAGAGTATAAACAAATGAATGAGCGCGACTCGACCATTCATTCACCAACTATAACTTGAAACCGATAGTAGCAATAAACCCTCATAATGGATAGGATCCGTCCGTTAATGTACTAACTCCGCCAACCAGAGACTAAGTTAGGACTTCAATCAATTAACCACTGAATACGTTAGCTTAACACGGTGGCTCATGCCTTATGTTTGATATAGCTTAAGGACATGATCAAAAGGAGGCCTTGAGATGAATTTACCGGATTGATGCCCGAAAAAATGGGTGATCGAATGACATACAACTTAAACAACGAGCGATAAATTACAAGTACATTGAATGGAAGATGTAATAGCTCGACCACTTAAGAAAATTCACAAAAAAGTTAAACTGAAACAAAAGAAGTTTTTATTCATAAGCAAAAGGTTGGAAAGCTAAGTACAAGTTTGTTCTCAGAACTAGCAACCAAAAGTGGGGGCCATATACGCACAATTACGGCCAACAAAAAAGAAACCAGCTGACTAGTTATACATAATCCAGGCCGATTCATTTGCTATTCCTTTTCCCTTTTGGGCTTCTTCAGGGTAGGCTCACTAGAGCCCTCACCCTTGCCTTTTATCTTTCACCTTCTCTAACCTTGCCAACCATAGATGAAATACTTTTAGAGACTGAAATGGAAGCGGTCTTACTTTGGGATACGAAAGGGTCAACCTTTTCGGGGATGATAACGCTAGGTAGTATGACTTGGAGTGGGGTGATATCAACCTTAGCACACTCCCTCTTTACATACTTGTCTAGCTCCTCCTTACCAATGCACTTCTTCAACCTATTTTTATCTGTATGCTCAAAAGCATGGGTCACCACGACATCCATCCCATCCTAGGCATGTTGATCATCGTTTTTTCCTTCACTCAAAGCCCTTATAATTTCAGCATCAGGGCTGGGAGTCTTGATGTATTGGATGATCGAGACCTCTGTGAGGTGGCGACCATTGTAGACTCCGCGATCGATGCCTACTTTTCTAGGATGGCTTCACCGCCAGAAGCATGTGCGAATGCCGACAGACCTACAATTTCACAAAGTTCAATGGGCGAGCTTGTGACTTTCGTGTGCAAAATGTATACTTTCTCAAACATCGGGAAGGTGAGAGATATACCTTCCCCTGATTGACCTTCGATCAAAGCTAGAGTGCCACCTTCAAGAATTGAAGATACCCCAAAAAACTTGTGGATTTCAGGATGGTTTAGATCGTAGCCTATATCTTTTTCAAGGGCATGAGAAGATAAGGCACTGGTTGCATGGCTTGTAAAAAGGTCTTGAGAGCCAGACCTGGAGGCTTCATCGCCATCCTTCCCCTTCTCGATGATCGCTAGATCATGGAGTAAACTAAGTCGAGCAGCCCTGAGTTCGTCAAATTCTTCATCGTGTAAGATTTCACGCATAAGCTACTCCTCGTCAACCTCGATGTCATTGAGAGACTTCTTCTTCAAATCCACAATATAGACCCAAGCTTTGACTAGTGACTCAGGATATCTCTCTCTAAGGAAGTGAAGGTTGTGGTTCATGAGGACATTTGCATTGTAGTATATCAACAGAGGATCAAAATCCCCCTTTATCCTTGTCAGCAAGCCTCGACGGTTTCCTCACAATATCTTTGTGACTATAGTTGAGCCTCAAGCTTCTCTTATTTTTCCCTCTCAAGCTCCTCCTCAAGCTATCAAATATGGAGGGCTAAATTATCATTTTCTTTTTCCCACGCATCCTTCTTCTTTTATGGATTATATTTTTCAAGGGCTAAAGTGCCACTACAACGAACAACGGTATCCAGTTCAACTTGGTGCACTTTCATCAAACATTTTACTGCTTCGGAAGATTCGCTGGCTCTTTTCTCAACATTGGCCAGCTTTTCATCCCCTTGACTTCTCCATCCAAGCGTTTGATGATATTATTGTCATGAATCGCTTCGAGAGTTAAGCGATTGATCTCATGCTTTCTTTCCATTGACACTTCATATATCCTCTCAACTGTATGTTAAATTGTGCCATGCTGGGCATAGACACCATTGACATAAGAGAGCAACATGTCCTTCACCTCTAGAGGAATCTAATGCAAAGGAGGAACAAATTTGAATTCATCAAAGCATATCTTAGGAAATGTGGCCTTAAGCTCGACCATCTTTTCTGTAGCAGTGGCATCGAGAGTAATTGGAGCTTAGAGGGACTATTTGCCATGCCTATGAGAAGATATATCAAGACATCCTATGCTAAGCTAGCATTAAGTAGATCGCTAGGTGCCAGAAGAACTCGGATGTTGCTTAAGTAGTGCAACCAAAGTAGGTATGCAAGGTTATGACTTTCTACTACTATAGACGGCAGGATGTGGATCAGTGCCCTTATGTTGAAAAGACTGAGACTTTGACTTATGTATGGATAACGAATCCTTAGAATGTTGGCTTTTGTCCCGGTCTTACCTTTTGTCATGGCCTACTCTCTCGGCCATGTCTTCGACTGGAGTTTGGGCCTCGATTGGGCCCGTAAAAAGGAGACCGAGAATATGGTGATTTTTTCAACCGATCTTAGTTACGAGAGCGTCCCGTAGAACCTACGAATAAAAAGAAGTTGTGTAAGCACGACTAGAATTAAAGATGGATAGGTGTCGTATGGTGCAGTGCACGTGATCGTGAGTGTCCAAGTGTCTCCCCGATAGACCATGTATTGGGCTTTGCTAGCCGAAGTAATCTCCCCCATGCTAGTAGGAGGAATGTCAGCACCAATTTAGATAGGAGAGTCGGACGCCCCAAGGCATAAGTTAACAAAATCATAACTCCCGACACCATCTTGTAATGGGATGTCCAATAATCCCTCAAATAAATTTTCTAGAGGCAAAGAAGTAGATTGAACTCCAGCAGTGGTAGTTGGCTTAGGCTGCTTTGCAACTTGGCCTTTGCAAGCTTGTAAACAAGCCTCTTTCTTCTTCTCTTCTACATGGCGGGAAACCATGTGTCTTGGAAGGATTAGACTACAAGCTCATGGCTTGAACTCACATCATCATGACCGAGCTCATTAGCATCGCCCTTTACTTCGCCTTCCTCGATGACATCCTGAGCCTCCTTGACTAGGGGCATGAACAATGCCTCTTCCCCCTCTCACTTCGTCATCAGCATCCCCCGTTAGCTCGATTCTACTACCCTCTTCAACCAAGCTGAATGGAAAGAGGCACTCATCAGTAATTAGGGATCTAATATCTCTATCTTTCGAAGATATATTCCTTAGCTCAGTAACTGCCCCTGAATAACTATCATCGATAGGACGTGGATAATGACCTGTAAGATTTAGAGAACTGCTCAGTTTGAAATACGACTTGAATAAAAGCACTCAAGATTGAGAAAAATGACACTCACGTCCTTCCAGCCATCGTCCCATAAAGCCAAGCGGGTAATGCACATATAAACACTCATTCTTGAAAGCACTTAGCTTATTTCAAGCACCAGTCATAACTTGATAATTACAGATTGACTCAAGAAATGTATCTGATAGGCTTTCCTCTCAACGCTTGAAATTAAAGATGATTCGAATATCCTCTAGAGCTGTTTCACGATATAAGAATTTAAGGAATATCATGTATGTACAGTGAAGAAATGCATAGCTGTTCAGATGTGGCAGGAACGAAGCCGATCTTAATTGATGTAACATTCTTCGGATGAATGGGTTGAAAGGTGGAACACAACCTGCCTAGCACATGTCTGTTTCAAGCTATATTCCTACCGGTGGCTAGTGAGCTCTATCGTTGTAAGTCAGGACTCGTACATTGTTATACATTATCCCATGTTTAATGCAAATTGTATGGAGAGAAACCTCGTCAATTCTTGAAGCCATAAAATCTTTTGGGTTCTCTAAAAATATAGCATCTTCTAATGTGTCAGGAGCTGGTTCATCTTCTACTTCTAGATTCATAGGAATTTCAAGCACTTATTGAGAGGTTTTATGCTGTTCTGATTGATTTCCCAGAGTGTGCCAATTAAATACTGTTGCGGACCTTGACTCAGCATCAAAATTGCTGTGCGAAGTAATCTGTTTAGTAGTCACAACAGCTAAACGCTCCTAGTGTCTGGAACTCATAGCTATCAAACTTAGTAGATAATCGTTAGTGGAAAAAGAAATCTGTTCCCTGATGTGATGTAGTGTTGTGCATTATAGTGACAAACAATTCAGAATCAAAATGATAGTTGTGACGAGACCTTGGGATTCGACGGGAGTGACTGTCGTCACTGGATGTCCCAACCGGCTTTGACGTCAATGGTTGTGGATATCTCATAAGCACTGGGATCGGTTACGAGCATTTTGGAGTATAGTATTTACATTCAAGTCCAAGTTCTATGCATTTGTTCGCGAGTCCAAGTATTCAAGTCTAGATGATTTTGTGTGCATGTGTTCAACTTATAAGTCACGTCTTATTGCAACTTCATATGGTTAGTTATGCGACTGTTTAAGTTTAAACACTCATGTTCAACTCAAGGAAAAATGGTTCAGTCCCCCTAGACGAGATCTCTCACATAAGTGGCCTCGCCTTATCATATTTTGAACCTCATATGCCAATAGTCGTTCTGCCGAATCCAATCACACCGATCCCTCCATTTCAGCAATTAACCGACCCATCATTCTGATCAACCCTTCCATATCATAGACAATCCCTCCACGTTGTACCATAACCGAACCCTTCAATTTCATCATCCCAGTTCCATTACCCCATAACACAATTGATCCTTACGTTTTATGGCAACCGCATCACTAATATACCAACAAACGACCCCTATGCGCACTCCATCTCACGTCTCCTTACATCATCACCGCCCTGTCCTTCCACAACCATTAGCAAAGTTTCGATATCCCATCATCTCGTCGCATCAAAAACCCTCCTATATATAAATCAAATGCAAAGGAGGGTCAAGGGTTGAAGAAAAAGATGAGTGCGATTCAGGTTAAAGCTTGTATCCAAAATTGAATTAACGAGATCGGAAGGGTTGCAATTTGGGGGTAATGGCGAGGGCTTTTAGCAAGATGGAAGATGGAGTCACATAGAGGATTAGATGAATTAGTGGGAGATGCAATGAAAATAATGAGCTCGATTAATGGCAAAGAGAAGGAAGGTATGTTCGATTTGGTAGGCAATAAGAAGAATGAGCAAGTGAGGGAGAGGAGGAGACAAGTGCAGGATATATACCAGTACGGCCCACTTCCACAAAGCCTCAAATCAGCCAAGTGTTTGTAAGCGAAGAGATCGGTACGATCCCCCTGCTGGGGGGATTGGTACCAAACCCCTTTTTTCCAAAAATATATATGGAAAAGTGTAAGGAAAATATATTCGAACTACTTGGAATCGGCAATGACCTATATGTGTGTAAACATGTTCGGGAGTCGATGACAAAATATGTATATAAACATGTGTGCGTCCTCAACATTCAATTTGTTGAATCAATGGAAATCGAATTATTATCTGAGAACTATAGAGAGAAAGTACGAATCCAAATAATCGAGGCCTGCTAACTCAATTGATAAGTGCAATGGAACCCAGTAAAGATAAAGACTGGGGATGACATTCTGGATTTATACTGATATCGACCAAGCATTGCAACAAACAAATAGGGATACAGCTCTTCAAAACGACAATTCATTGAAAGGATAACAATTATTCAGGAAACTGAATGGAATCCTTCCAGTGAATTTAACTTGCTTCGATTCAGAGCACTCCATGTTTGAAATTGGACATACTTTGGGAGGCAAGTGTTACCCGGCTGTTTGACCTGGCTATATTCAGACTGTTTGGGCAAGTTAGACTCGATGATAGATATGGCGAACAGCCCAGAGAGGTGATCGTGGAGTCTAAAGATCAAGCACATACAACAATTTGAAAACAACGATCAAGCAAGATAAAAAGATAGACTCTCTGAAATATTCTATGTATGGATTAGTACCTCTACTAGGCGGGGGATCGGACATATCCATCCTCTAGGCGGGGATCAGATCACATAACAATGGTCATTAACAACATCAACTAATAGTTTAATTCAACGTGAATCAAATGATCTAAATCATGAAGGCAATTATGCAAACAACTTTGAAAACATGAAGCTAGCATGGAGTGGGATCCGCACGTCCGATCGCAGCACGTTACGTGGCAACGAAGCCCGATTGGTGCCGATCCCTCGGTATTGGAAATTGGGCCTCGAAAATTTATAGGTGACCTCGTCAACATTTGGAGAATAAGCTGGTGAAATTTCAAAAGGATATTCGATCGTTTATCCTTATAAATACATAGTACATTTTTCATTTCAGGGATCTTTACGCTGTTGTTCAGCTGTAATAAAGGATTCTGATCTGATCCCCTCTATAGTAAGAATTCAAAGTGGTTAATAAACCAATTTCATCAAAGTGGACGTAGGCAATCAATGCCGAACCATTATAAATCTATGTGTTAATGTTTTTTTTCTTATTTTCTACTTGTTTTCTCTATTTTAATGTTGATTTCTTCATTTATTTCTCTACATTTACTCTTCTCGGTATTTGTGCCAGCTTTTGGTGCAAACAATAAGAGTAAGTTAAATCTTATTATTTTGCTACTATTCATGTTATTTCTGCTTTCAACCTTAGCAAAGATTTTAATAGCACACGAGTGGAACTTCTAAAAGATATACACAATTATTGCATATATTCATGGAAATTGTTCATTCTTCCGACGATTTTCCTCTAACTTCCTACATTGTTCCTAACTAGATTACTAACATAAATTCCTAATATCGCTCCTTTTTAGATTTCCGAATATTACTACCGTTAAAATTTCTCATACCTAATTTTCTTTCAAGTGGTCCTTGTTACATAGATCTTTTCTTCTTTTATTGTTTTCCACATCGACTCATTGCTATTCGTTCGCCCACTGCTTTAGTCACTGGTTTTGCTTCAGTAACATAAAAAGATATATGTACTGATCTATTTCAGTTGTTTTTCTTTTTATTTACCTTATACAAGAATAATCTTCATGTCTTCACTATCGACATTATTACCCTCCTACTCTCTTTACCTCATTTCAATAAAGTATCATTTCCTAGTCTTGGGTCTCTCCGCATACATTTTTGAGTAATTTCGGTTCGAACTAGATCCTCCAACTCTGGTTAAACAAGCTAGGCCAGGAAAGTCATGATTGGTATGAAGGCTGAAAGGTTGTTCATGTCGTTCGAATAGGTTTTGTTCAACCATACATTACTATTTTCTTAAGGAGAGAGACACTCTAATCACTTCCATCTTCTGGAAGTCACTTAAGTGAATCCATCGGAGTCAACCTTGTCAGGAGGCCGGAGAATTGGCCAATGTCTTGCTAGTATGGGGGAGCGGTAGCGTTTGGATCTGGATCTAATGAGGAGGATGAAGCATCAGCGCCAAAGGAAAGATGGCTACAGGATACCTTGATAGGATTGAATTCTTTTTAAACATTTTGAAAATATGATGCGAACAACTTATATATAATGCAGTTTTATGCGTATGCAAGTATTTAAAGATAAAAAATCCTTGTTTTTCACACAATAGTTACACACTCCAACGAGGAGGAATACAGTTCAACCAATTTTGCATCCATTCCCTACTGTTCAATAACTATTACACAATTTCTAACATCCAAAATTTTGGATATCCCGCTTTTCCAAATCTATACTCCTATGCTGGAATAGGAACTTAGATGGAAAATTTTAAATTTCCATCTTTCTTTTTGATATCTATCCCATTGTATTTTAAACCTTCTCTTATGCCCCCAAATCTTTTCCAGTGATTCCCAAGTACAATTTGCATAAGGATGCTTATTTTTGGTATTTCCAAAATGGAATTATTCTAAATGCAAATATTTTTCTCTATCAACAAGGTGTGGAAACAGGAATTCCAAAGCTAAAATAGCATTTTCCCTTATTATTCTCTGTGTTTTGTATACTTTCACCGTTGTCGGTCGGTAAAATTCAAATTCAATATCACGTCGACCCTCCCAATGCTAGGCATAAGGCATTTGAAAATAAGAAATTCTTTCATTTCCCATTAAAAACCGTTTTCCCTTTCCAAACTGACTTGCAAAATAGTTTGAAAAATCAAATTTTCAAAAATAATTAAATACAATTTTCTTTTCAGAAGCACTTGAGCAAAGAAATTTAAAAGCATTTAAATCCCACTTCTTTTAAAACAAATCAAGCCACTTCATAACATAATTGGGATTCGATCAATGAGTTAATGCACATGATTGACCCTTGCTTGCAGGGTAAATATATGATTTTATAAACCCTTACTTTACTTTGAAACAACAACAGGAAAGCTTATATTAAAATTTTAGCTTTTATGTTGTAGGTATAATGACCGGTGAGTCCACAACAACTTTTCTCTGTCCTCCGCTTGCTAAAATTTGTTTTTTTTTTCAAAAATCTAAATTTTTTAGGATTCAAGCATTGTTTATTTCTAGTTTCTAACTTAATTTCCAAATTCATGTTATAAATTTCTAGCTTTAATTACATTCATCACTGGCTAAGTGTCCTTATGATATTTTCTTATTTATTATGTTTCCTAATTTATATAGCAGTCAAAGCTCACTCAAAAAATCCACACAGCAACAAAATAGGAACACATCCCATACCATTTTTCATGCTTTGTCGATAGCCGAAGGGAGACAACTGGCGATTAATAACCAATAACCTAAAAGAAACAATTATTGAAAGCCGCCCTTCAACATCAACTGGTGTTAATGATGTAGTGGCCTAATCACTCTATTCTCAATTAAAATGGACATTTATAGTATGTCATTCCACTATGACCTACATGTGTTAGCTCACCTTCTTGGCATCTAACAAATAATTTCCATCCATTACTTTAATTATTACAACCAACTAATGGATTAATTGTGCATTGCTATATAGAATTGGTAAGAAATATAAACTATGCACACTTAGACTAACTCATCAAAATTTTGCTTAGTGGAATAACTTTCCTACCACCTGTCTTGCCTTCTTAATCCATGAGTAAAAATCACTTATGTGTGTTTGTCATCTCATTGCCCTCTTCTCCCATCATACTACTGTCTTCTTTCAAACAAGATCTCTTGATAGCATTCCTAAACTTTGGTATTTGCCTTTTTTATCCTTGATCTTTCATGTGTTTATATCCAAAGACTCACAAAAGTGTACTTTAATACCATTCCCTATTCCTTTGAGGGCCATTCAGATGGATTTCATATATATCTAATCAAACATTTCTAGGTTCATTCCGATATTTCTTCTAATCAACAGGGATCCATTGTTGGTACCCTATGAGCATTCGTGGCTATTTATTCATAGCCCTTACCTTTAATCCATCTTACCTAAGTAGTCAACCCAATCTACTCTATATCAAAAAAAAAAAAATTGGTTTTCACCACTCTTTGAAAAATTGAAACTTTATACTCATGAAGTACTTAATCCAAAACATTTATCTTTGAAAACATAAAATTAAAAACCATTTTCAAAAGTTGCTAGGTTTCCAAAAGGAACCATGAGAAATCTCCTGTTCTAACAAACTTTTTCTTATTGAAGAATTTCTACAATAGGGATTCACTTCTTTTAAAAGTGGGATTTTTAAACAAAAAGCATTTATCACTTTTGCTTCCAATAACCAATTATCGTACCAATCCACTTTTCAAAAACTTCTTCTATAACTTTAAAAATGAAAACTGGAGTAGATAAAGATAACTTTCATTTTATTATTTTCCTACTACTCATGTTGTTTCTGCTTTCAAACTTAGTGGAGATTCTAATAGCACATAAAGGAGACTTATAAATGATATGTGACTTATTGCACATATTCATGAAAATGGTCAATTCTTCGAATGCTTTGCCTGCAGTTTTTACATCTTTCCTAGCTAGATTACTAACATCAATTCCAAATGTCGTTCCTATTTAAATTTCTACTATCTAAATTTCCTTCAAGTGGCATCTCCTTACATGACTCTTTTCCTCTTTTATTGTTTTCCCCATCTACTCATTGCATTGTGTTTGCCTACTACTTTAGTCATTGGGAATTTTTTTCATTAACATTAAAAGATATATGTGTAGATCGATTTTAGTTGTTTTTCTTCGTATTTTCCTTATACGGAAATATTCTTCCTATCTTCACTATCTGGCATTCTTACCCTTCTTCTTTATTTAACCGCATTTCAATAAAGTACCATTTCCATTTATCCACCCATTGGAGAAAGAATTTTTTAAAACTTTCGAACTTAGAAAATAGTGAAATATCATCAAGCCAAATATACAATCTCTTATTCATTCATTCCAAAAGTGAAAAATCCCATTATCAAATATCTTTAAATCAAAACTTTTTGACTCCATAAATTTGAAATCAATAATTTCAAAACTTCCTTGCTTTTCAAAACAGCTTCCTAAAAGACCTTTGAAAAACTATTCAAAACATTTCAAGAAACTTTCAAAAATATTTTTGTCAAATTCTTTCATATGGGATTAGAATCAAAAATGGACTCTTATTTGCCCTTTCTTCCGGACTTTCCATCTTTTCTACTCATTCTTAACTCGTCTTCATCAAATGTCCATCTATCATCTTGTCGTGATTAATGCACATCTTCTTGTGGGAACTTGCTCAGTCCTTTATCATGCGTTGCTTCCGGATGCTCGTAATATATAGGTTCTTACTCCCCATCTATAGGATGAAATGTACGTCTTCAATCGACAATCCATCAAAATCAACAGTCATAAGGCTGTCTAGGCCTAGCAAAGGAGTCAAGTACCATCCGGCTTCCGGGGTCCTTCTATATGTAGCGATCATGCGAATCTTTGTCAATGCCTTGCAGTATAACCAACAATCTGTAGGATAAACGAGGTAGGTGTTTAATTTTAACTCCATTCATCATTCCACAGTTTCCATATCCATCTTTTAAGAATATGGTCGCAACTACTTCTATAGTCAGAATTCATAGAGTTTGGCTATAATATATAATTATAAGTAAAAATACAAATATATTCTCTCACCGCATCCTAATCCCTATGGTCAACTAACCTAAGCACGGATACCAAATGCAACAATTCGTACCTTAATGGGTCGAACTTTCAATCAAATCGAGACCTAAGTCCATTAGGATATAGATCGTTGATTTTGGTAACCCGTGACAAATATAGTATATCAAAAGGCTATCTACATAAACTCACAGTGGAATAGAAAAATAATAAAATATATGTTGGCCATGGCTATTACCTTGGAATCAATATTATTCCTTTCGTATCCGATTGCTTTGCTAGCACCAAGCATGAATGAGAAGACTACAGCATGTCCCTTTAAATCTACCACGTGGGTTGTAATGAGGAGAGGATCAGAACAATGTTTTGGTGACTGGAAAGTTATATACATTATCCATAACACTAATTTATGCTGATTGATTTCTATTTAAGTGTTATGTCCATTATTTATGGTCATTCTGTGTAATTCCATCTTCGCGTATGCATAACTAACCTTTCTCTGAGGTATAACTATATATATGCGCCTATATACATATATAAATAAACATTTTACCACCCAAAAGAAAACCTATGGCCACTTAATACTTCTTAAATAAGGAGGAGGCAAAACCAACAACCATTTAATACCTCCACTTCGTAGCGACCTCTATAATGTAAATGCCATTCAACCGGTTCTATGAAAAGAGATCGGTGACCCCTAGACATAGCTTAATTGTTTAGTTACCATATTACTAACACATCTCAAAGACTTATTTAAGGCTTAACAAGCCTACCTCCAACAAATGAACAACTAATTAAATAATCAAGCTTTTGTGTATCCTATACAGATTATATACTAGTAAGAAGCGAAATCCATCAGGGCATAACCCAAGTCTTTGCTAACGATCGCTCGAGACCGCTGGTATTCATAGGCTTTATGACAGCCCTACTACTAAATACTAATACAACAACAATATCGACATTGCCTATCGACCTCGAAGAGCCTAAATCCCTTTTAGACCAACCTAATGTAAGTCAAAGAAAACATCCATTCTAGTTACTAAATACCTTTTGTTAGAAATGAAGCATACCTCATTTCCCCATTAGATACCTTCGTAGTTTATTTAAAACTTCTTATATGGGAAGGAGGCATACCAAACGGCCATTAATAGCTTCCACTCCGAAGTAAACCCCTTGACATCCCTAAATTTACCAAGTCGTTTAATGCTTCAAATCCGAGGTGAATCCTTGGTATATTTTTGCCTTCCTATACGAAAACATATATCCTTTCCTAACGGGTCCAATGGTTGGAGATGTCTCATATCAGTAGTGAGTATGCGCAACTGCTGGTAGCCTCTAAGTGAAAGGCAAACTTCTGTTGTGTAACTCTAATGACCTTGCATCCCAGTCCCTAAAAAACCGAACCAATCATTCTAAGCCGAAATGATGGGCTGAACCCACTAATTCACACTCTTAAACGTATAATTAAGGATATATAATTTCCTATTATGAAATTTATACCGCCTCTTAGCATTTAATTCCTAGCTTATATGCTAATTATGCATATTCTCTGCTTCCCTCTTACGTGTCAGAAATGTCAATTGTCCGTAATAAAAGGTCATTATTATTCAAACTGGACAATCACTAATAACATTTATTTATTCGTGCTAATTAAACCATTATGCATATTCCATTTCCCTATAAATGTTAAATTAAAGCCATTAACCGGTCTCATTAAACACATTTATGTCCCTATTTAATTTCTGTAACTCCCGATTAATTGCATATTTATTTCACTACTAATTTTGGGATTACTTTCTCTTTACCATTTTAACATCCTAATCCATGGTTCACTAAGCTATTAATAAATAGTAGTCCTACTTATAACTAATATGAATACTGGCGTATAGTGTGCTGAATGTGTGTGTGTATATATTTGTGTATGTGTGTATTTAACCAGCAGGAGTAGTTATATGTATTGATATGCATGTGTGTATTCCTATCTCTAGCTCAATAACTCACATGCATAGGAATTCCAGAACAAACATTATTTATCCATTCTGTAAGGAATATTTATTTCTACATTTTAATATCTTAGAGCTATCCTTTCTAAAAATGATTACCATAATGAAATTCCATAAATTACCCAAAGACGAGATTTATTTTCTCTGTTTGAAACTACAGGGAATTTTATATTTCTATTGAAATAGACTATACAAACCATGGAAAAGAACATCCGTACTTTACACATCTCTTTCATTTTTCGTATATTCCTTATTATTTCAGCGACGCGCTTTTTATATTTAGTTGTGGAGCTAGATAATTTATGAAATTACACAGAAATAGATACAACTAAATTGTGCCCAGAACGCTTCCAATAAATTAAAAAAAATAAATTCACATTCCAATCAAATTAAGGCAATCTAAATTAATAATGTTACTCAATAAATTCGCCTTCCGCCTAAGCTAGAGAGTCTTAAACAAAAGATGCTAAAGAAAGAATTCAGAACAGACCTTCCAAAGAGATCGAAGGGATGCAGCTAGCAAAATGAGATGGCTCAAGGTCTTTTAAGAAGACAGAAGGTATTATCTTGCAACGTTTAAGAAGTTCTTACCCTCCGAAGGAGGCTAACCAGCGGAAGCAAGGGCATACGACCCTACGACAACCTTTTCGAAAGCATAATAAGCCTTTCGGGCCAGATAATACACCTGCAGGATACCTTTCGATGGTACTGAAAGGTTTGGGTAAAATCAACATCCATATATCAACAGAAAACAAACTTCCACCATCATTTAGGAAAAATGCAACTTTCGACAGTAATCTAGTAGGAAAAGCAACGTTCCGACAAAGCCAAAGGGTTCATAAAATCTAGAAAATCTCGGGTACCTTTGGAAGGTTCATATGCCGTACATACGACAAATCTTCTGGGAAGGGCAACATGTTTCTAAACACAAATGAAGGGAAAGACCCTTCGGCAACATTCAGGAGTCCATGATGATGCACAATAAACAAACCTTCCATCAACAACGAGAGGCCTACAACCATGTACAAGATGCAGCCTTTCGGCGAAACTGAATGGTTTGTAACTGCATAAAAGAGGAAACCTTCCATTCCCGACGAAGGCATAAGGCCGGAGGGAGTGCCACCTGCATCTATAAATAAGACCCAAGGAGTCCTGTTTTGGGGGTGGATTTTTCCTCATTCTCACCTTGTAACCTCTTAATTGCAGCACTGTAACCCTAATTTAGTACTGATGTGGGAAACCTAATAAAAATAAAAGTTTATACGAGGATCTAATGGAAGTCTTCAGTTTTCTAAATTTACTCTACAGTTTACCTTAATTTCTGTTGGTTAAAATCTATTTTACAGGTACGGCCTCTCCGAAAGATCCTTGTCAACAAGGATAGTGATTTTACCTCTTGAATAATCTTTGTAACCCTTCGGAGACCCCAAATCATCTTCTCAAGCCCTTTAGTCAGAAGGGAAGTTTGCTTGAATCATATTCCATAAAACCTTTCAGAATCATAAAATCTATAGGTTGAACCTATAGACGAGAGTTAAAATCCGTCATGTCTGAGAACCTTAGCAACCTTCCGAACCCTGAACAATTACCTTCCAAACCTTTCAGCGAAAACCTAGATCAACTGCCTATAAATGCCTGAACAAGGGAATTTTATCAGGGTCTGGAAAGTAGTTCCCGGGAGAAGTCTTATAAAGGATAAATTGAATCAAGGATCAATTCATACAAATTCAGCAAGGACGGAAGGTCTCTTTGAAATTAGTACCTAAGCCACCATGACGTCTTTGGAAAATCGGATTTAGAGTTTAGTCCCAAGTGGAGATATATTAGCAATTTTATTGGATATCATTCTTTCAGAATAGTCCGACCTACCTTCATCACTTGAGATACACATTGAATTTTGAATTGAACATTTAAAGGCCTTTTTGAAGATCTTTCTTCCTATCACTTTACAATAACTTCATTTACTAGAATTTTTTAGGGGTGTTGACCATAAATTTGGTTAACATTTTTGGCGCTAGAAGGAGGACCTCGAACCTCTGACTTGTTTGATTCCCGACATTACAATCCCATGATTCTCATCGAGCTAGTTTCACATTAAAGTCACTTGTTACCGATTAGATTATGGCTAAAAAATTCAAGAGGTCCGAACAAGGGTCTTCTGAACCACATCTCATAAAGCTTTCTTATGTAAATATCGATAACTCTAATCAAGATAAGGAACATAGGTTAAGGCTTGAAGCCTTGAAGATTATAAACAAAAAGAAGGTGGAATCATATGACCTTGAAAAATGGAGCTTGAACCCCTTTTATATGGACGGATCCCGGTTTTTGCACTTGGAAAAAGAATAAAGGAAAGTGAGAACATTTTTAATCGAATGAGGAGAACTACGGAGTCATATTCCCAGGGAACTATCTTAGGAAAGGGGGACAAAGGATTATGATTATTTCACGAACAAACGGAGTAAGATCATAAGCGAGGCCTACCACCCAAGGGAAAACTATGAGCATTTGGGGAAATTCGCAGTTGAAGAAATAAGATAGATAAAAGAACTGCCCGGCGGAAATATAAGAATTACAAAGGAGCATCTAACCAAAACTCTAGGATTGAAAGGAAAGCTTTTGAAGGAGAAACAATGTTGCAATGAAAAGGAAGCCTATCGCTCGAGAAGAAGTATTTGAACCTGGCTACAAAAGAGTTAGATGCCTGTCAAAAATGACTCAAACATCAATACTTCTTGGAGAATACATTCTTACAACGTCAATCGAGGACATCAATATTAGAACCAAAGAGGAAGTGCACTATTGCCTCTTAATGTAAAATGCTAGGGTTTTAGAGAATGTCTAAAGGAGTATATTGCAACTTCCATCTCATGAACGGACATGATACTGACCAATGCCAAGTACTTAGAAAAATGGTCCTACACTTTCTAAAACAAGAAAAGCTGAAATAATTTGTAAGGGATTGATCATGTCATGAATTAAAGACTCTATTCTCAAAATAACGAATGTCCACATGATCGGAAGAAGAATTCTCCTTAAACTTTGACTACCTAAAAAGGTAGGCTACCAATAATGGTAGAAAGCCCTTGGTCGCGCCAAGATGGCCAGTTCAAGGCACCTCTTGGAGGGAGGGCGTAAGCCTTTATCCATGCCAAAACCATAAATGGCAAGGTTAAAGCAGCACAAGCCCTTATCCACATCACGATATGGCCAGGATAAGGCACCTCCTGGAGGGAGGACAGGTAATCCCTTGGCCCCCCATGCTATGGCCTGGCCAAGGTACCGAACAGGCCCTTAATCGTGTCATGTTATGGCCAGATTAAGGCGCCTCTTGGAGGGAGGTCGGGTAAGTCCTCGGGCCCTACTTGAGAATAAGCTAGCCGAGCGCACCGAAAACCTGGACGAAATGTTCGGTGGACTAAGAAAATTCCATGCCTAAAATAGGCACCGCCAGAAATCGGCATAGCTTAAAATAGCAACCACCAAAAGATCGGTAATATCAAAGATGACAAACAACTTGAAATAGGATCTGCTTAAATAAGCAGAAAATCAGACAAAAGAGTCCCCGCCTAAAATAGGCCAAAAACAAATGACAAATGGGAAAAGAAAACTCGCGGTCGAGAAAGAAAAAGCATGCATGGCATCCTCAAAGCCTAAAGATGGCACATTCAATAGATAGAATCAGAAAAGAATTCTCGAGCTTCTGCCAGACCGGTGTTCTGGTCTTCCATTACTAATTATCAAAAATGATATTCTGGTCTTCTATAATTAATTACCAGAAATGATATTCTGGTCTTCTATTGCAAATTACCAGAAATGGTATTCCGGGCCCTATTATTAATTACTAGAAATGAAATCTTGGACTTCTATTATTAATTTCCAAAAATAGGATTCGCGACTTCTATCATTAAATATCTAAAATTATGTTCAGGACATCTACTATCGAATACCAGAAAAGGATATTCTGATCTTCTATTTTTTATTATCAGAAGTGGTTATTTTGGATTTCCATTATCGGCACTGAATTAGATTGATGGCCATCTGTTACTCATTATTAAGATGTACACTCCTGTTCTTTTTTAACATTTATTACCAGAGATGACATTCTGGTCATTTATTATCTGTAGAAAATGATATTCTACCCTTCCATTATTAATGGTACCTTGGACTTCTATTACCAGAAATGATATCCTGGAAGTAGCATTCTAGTCTTCTATCACATATTACCGAGAATGGTAGTTCGGTCTTTTATTACTCATCGCCAGGCTAAGTCCCTAACCCTTCATTATTAACTGTTAAATATGGTATACTAAACTTCAATTACCTAAATTCCAAGATAGGTTTTCTTGTCTTCTAATACTAAATACCAGGGTGAATTCTTAGTCTTCTACTAATTATCAAGTGCCGCATTGGGTATTCCAGACCTTTGTTATCTAATTACCACATACGGTTTTCCTGACTTTTACTATTAATTCCAAATTGGAGATCCTAGTATCTTATCAGCAAATATGAATTTCTGTCCTTATGATGACCATTATTGGAAACGATATGGTAGGTTTCTATTACTTATCATCAAGGAAAGGCATTTCAGCCTTCTAACTCTCTATCGCCTATTATCAGAATATACCAAAAAGCGACTGCCAATTATCTCAATATTTTCTAATACTTGAATCTAGGTCCGACGATATCTTGTAAAACTTTATCATTAATGTTGCTAAGACTAGTGGTTATTGAAGGCCCCAATCGGAGTGCACAATCTTTGGGTTCATATTTATCTCAAGTAATTTGACCCGAGTCAAGGAATGATATTGGAAGAAGATAACTGCCAAAAGAGTCTCCTAGTGGAAACTTCCGACCTTCTTTATTCTCAGATCTCCTAAATAATGAAAAATGAATTCAAAAACCACCTTATAAAGATCTCAGTCATAAATGTCCTATCAAGGTCTTCATTGGGTAAATATTAAATTTCGATGATTATGTATAGCCTAACATTAACTATTCTCAGGAATGCCAAATAGGTGAAGGAAGCTAAATCCGCATTCGTCCCTTATTATGGATAAAGATGGGACCTTGATATTTTTAATGAATAAATTTTCATACAATTGCTATAATGATTTGCTAATCTAGGCAACTGATGTCTTCCAGATAAGATTGTTAATTTTATGCTAATAATTAAAGAATACTATGCGCTACATGTTTATCAGGAAATGTAGGATGACAAAGAATCTAGATTCGCTTAATCAAAAAAGGAGTCAAGGATTGGGATGAAAAGTTTGGAGACACATCAATCTCTAAGAGGCATATCCAAATCAAAGATAAATAAGGGTAAACAAAATAACGAGACAGGTAGCATGTATAACATTACAAGTATTACATTATGCTGCATAGCATTACCAAGGTATGGAAAACACATCTTATGTATAAATTGAGATACTCGTGACTTTACCAATCATACTAGCAAAAGACATTGATATTATAGTATTGACAGTTGAAATTGAGATACCAAATAGGGATTCTATAGATTTGCATTGAACCCGACTATCTTTAGATTTTATTTCCAAGCTATCTATCTTTTCATGAAGCTTAATCATTTCAAGTCAAGATTTATACAAGTAACACCACTAACGAAATGCTTTAAAACTTCAATATTTCAGCCTCCCTCTTTTTTAAAGATTTAATTTCAAAATCTCAATTTCCATAAAGAATTTTTGAATATTGAAACATTAGAGCTTAAAAATTAAAGAAGTTTTGAACTTTGTCCGAGGTATATTCTTAACTTATCCAGAATCATTATGAACTCTAAAGAAGGAGCTTCAGAAGGAAAAACTAATCTTGTTTAAGTCTCCCATATCAACAAGCAAAACAAATCCCTTTATTTTGACAATAAGAACACATATTAGAGTATGTTTATTGTCAAAACTTATTGTTTATAATATGATACAATGACCTTGTCTAGAATGGTAGCTAGTGTGTGTTTGCTAATTTCATCTCTCGGTTAGAAGGGTATTATATTGTATCTATCAATCAACATCGAATAAAATATCCTTATTTTCTTTAAAAGGAATTTCCCTCCACCTTCGAAGGAAACCAGGTGAGAAGTGGGGGTGTTCCATGTACAAAAACCATTTATCCTAGGGCAACCAATATTAGGTCATTTTGGAAGGAGGCCTTCATCTATATACCATGTTAACTAGGTTGGCATATTAAGGAGACATGATTTAAAGATATAGTTCAGAATAACATAGTTTAAACAAGCGAAATAAAATACATACTAAGAAATATATATATTCATGGAATAAATACTTGACACCCATTTATAGTTGCTCCCCCAATTCATATGAAATGGACTTACAAAAAAATTTAAGAACAAACTTATACTTATATTGCCTGCGCCATTTAAGGATTTTTTTCACAAACGGTCTAATTCAAAGCAAATTATGACATGCACCAAGATTTAGGCTAAGTCCTAATTTACATGAAAATAGAAATACAAAAGTAAAACTCCTACTGAAATTTACCCAAATACTATATTTTCAAAGCTAAATGTTAAAAGTGCAATTTACATAAAAACTGCCAAAGTGTCTCTATTAACTTTTCATCTAGTGGAAGGTTAAGAGTTCACCATTCTTTCTCAAAAAGCGCCAAATCATAGCCTTCATTTGCTGAATTTCATCAAATAAGGCTTAACCAACAATTGTTTTTGAATTAAAAGATAAAACGATAATCATATAAAAAAGCAAAAAACCATTAATGAAGATCTGTAGAGAGCAAAAGAATGTCTTATCTTTTGCACTAGAATCGCTGACACGGTCCATTCGTCCTCCTTCCTCTCTCACTTCTAATTTTTATTATACAGGCATTTATTTCTAAAAAACAAAAAAAAAGAAAAGAAAAAAAAAGCATCAATGGCCGCTTGCAACCTCCATAAAATTCATCCTGATTTTATTAATGTGGAAGCGCCACACTATTGCTGCTGCTTTGCATTAGGCTTATTAGACCCGTCGTATGAGGCGAAAGAGGTCAATAGCACATAATAAAACAACATGGATCACTACAACCTAATTTCCCTAATCCACATGTAAAGGCAACATACTCCTTACTTTTCAATCTGGCTATAAACGCATTCTAGATGGATTTGGCCATCTAGGATGTTTCTGAAGAAAACCCTGTGTTAATAACTTACTCTCCTTATCAACCCAAATGGATTAAACA
This sequence comes from Allium cepa, assembly GCA_030765085.1. Classification (NCBI taxonomy): domain Eukaryota; kingdom Viridiplantae; phylum Streptophyta; class Magnoliopsida; order Asparagales; family Amaryllidaceae; genus Allium; species Allium cepa. The sequence continues at coordinate 456,996,692 of CM060940.1, read as the reverse complement.
CATCGTAATCGACCCCGTCGATTTAGTTCCGAACCTTCCGGCTTTTCCAAATGGGCTGTAGGGAAAAGGGGGAAAGAAATCATCTTACTGCTTTGGACCCCTTCGATGATCAATTCTAGGATGCTAGTGTAATTTTGAATATGTACATATTAACAAATAATTTTGAAAAGTGTAATGTGAAATAATATCTATATGTGTGAACATTTAGATGTTTTATAGTTGAATTTCTTAAGCTATATCACACAGATGAAAAGTGCTTATGTATTTGTTACTTGGTTATATGGTGTTCTGATGAACAGAAAGGAGTCAGAAGGCTTAGGACTTCTAAATTTAAATAAAGGCTTGTTGTCGGAAGGCTAAACATTAAGCTATCTAGAACTTTCGCAAATAAGGGAAGATTGAAGTTGGAATACCTTCCGGATCCTCCGGAAGGTTTAGTGATGCAACTTTCATTCCTTTCAAAAAAATCACCCATGGTTGCCAAAATGACATTTAAATGGATCTCGGGTCATACTATTAATGTGATACTAAGTGCAGTTTCAAATCTTACTGTAATAAATAATGATGAATGAATAAGTAGGAAAGATAGCTTGAGAATTTTGAATCAGGTTTAAGAAATATCCTCCTTGTTTAAGGATGGTTGGATTATTTGACAAGGACTTTTTTACTTGTGATTGGAATTTACATTTACAGGAAAATGAGGCTTAGAGAGGATGACTTGAAAAATCAAGAGCATCCCTTCGAGTAAGGGGTGAGGGCAAATGTTGCTCGATAAATTCGCCTTCCACCTAAGCCAAAGAGTCCTAAACAAAAGTGGGTAGAGAAAGAATTCAGAGCAAACCTTCCAAAGAGATCGAAGGGATGCAGCTTGCAAAATGAGACGGCTCAAGGTCTTCTGAGAAGACAGACGGTATTATCCTGCAATGTCTAAGAAGTTCTTACCCTCCGGAGGAGGCAAACAACCCGAAGCAAGGGCATACGACCCTACGACAACCTTTTCGAAAGCATAATAAGCCATCCGGGCCAGATAATACACCTGCATTATTCCTTTCGATGGTACCCAAAGGTTTGGGTAAAAGAAACATCTATAAGTCAATAGAAAACATCCTTCCGCCATCATGCAAGAAAAATCCAACTCTCGGCAGTAATCAAGTAGGAAAAGCAACTTTCCGACAAACCTAAGGGCTTTACAAAAGTTAGAAACCCTTCGGCACCTTCAGAAGGTTCATATGCCATATAGATGAAAAATCTTTCGGCAAGGGCAACAGGTTCCTAAAAATAAATGAAGGAAAAGACTCTTTAGCAGCATTCAACGGTCCATGATGATGCGCAATAAACAAACCTTCCGTCAATAATGAGAGGCCTGCATCCATGTACAAGAAGCAGCCTTTTGGCAAGACTCAAGGGGTCCTGTTTTGGGGGGGGGGGGTAGTTTTTCTCATTCTCACCGTGTAATCTCTTAATTGTAGCTCTGTAACACTAATTGAGTGCTGATTTGGGAAATCAAATAGAAGTTTATTCAAGGATCTGAGGGAAGTCTTCAATTTTTTAAATTTACTCTATAGTACCTTAATTTCTGTTGGTTAAAATCTATTTTACAAGAACGACCCCCCGAAAGATCCTTCTTAACAAGGATAGTGATTATACCTCTTGAATTATCTTTTAACCCTTCAGAGACCCCAAATCATCTTCTCAAACCCTTCGGTCATAAGGGAAGTTTGCTTGAATCATATTCCATAAAACCTTCTAGAATCATAAAATCTGTAGGTTGAACCTTTCGACGAGAGTTGTAATCCATCACATCTGAGAACCTTAGCAACCTTCAGGGCCTTGAAAAATTACCTTCCAAACCTTTGAGCAGAAACCCAGTCAACTATAAAAACCTAAACAAGGAAATTTTATCTTCGTCTGGAAAGTATTTCCTTGGACAAGTATTATAAAGGTTCAATTGAATCAAGGATCAATTCATGTAAGTTCAGTAAGGATGGAAGGTCTCTTTGAAATTAGTAGCTAAGCCACCATGACATCTTTGGAAAGTCGGATTTAAATTTATTCCCAAGTAGAGATATATTAGCAATTTTATTAAATATCATTCTTTCAGAATATTTCGGCCTACTCTCATTACTTGAGATACACACCAAATTTTCAATCAAACATTCAAAGGCCTTTTTTAAGATCTTGCTTCCTATCACTTTACAATAACTTCATTTGCAGGAATTTTTTGGGGATATTGACCATAAATTTGGTTAAAAAATAATAACAATTTACAATCCAATTATCATAAATCTGGCATAAATCTTGTAATCTTGTCATCATTCAGCTTTAATAAATTTTTGGATTGATTTCCAAATTTACAGATTGGGGTGTAAATACCATTTCTATTCCAATTACCCAACTTACAGAATATGTTGGTGAGATTTCAATTGAATAAGTTCTTCCTAAGCCTATAACTCCATAGATCTTGCACATGCATAATAATTGAATAATATTCAATATATATAAATTTCAATATTAAACATAAATCATATAATTTCTCATTCGCCTTCCTAGCTTTCTAAATCTCCAAATCTGAATCCATCATCTTAATTTGATTCCTTTCCAATCCAATGGAACATGTAAAATAATATATATACACATACTATTAAATTTATAGATCTGAGAAGAGATTTGGGATTAAGGAGAATATAGATTTATAATTATGAAATTTATCTTTTTTGCAGTATCGATTCGGTCCTTTTCTACTCTTATATTTTATGACCTTCTCCAATTTATATATATGTGCAAAAAAAAAAATGGCAAACACCTCCACTCCATTTGTTGTAAAGCTGTGAATAAGGGATGTATAACACAGTTATTATATTTGTATTATGGCCGACTTTTAGAAAGCAGATCATGTATAGGTTATGCAGAAAGTAAATTGTAGTAAAGGAAAGAACACAAAGATTTATAGTGGTTGGTCAAAATGTGCTTGCATCTATTATTTCATTATTCTTTACATAGATTTTATGTACAATGCTTGGGGTACCAAATCTGATGATCTAATGCTCAATAGAAAGTAAGACGTATACCAAAGAAATCTGTTTGAGTACTTCTGTTCAGTTATGCCCTCCTATTTCCATTCGATTGTTCCTACTAGGCTATTCTTATTTAGTTTTTCATGTTTAGGTGTTCTTGTTAGCCTATTCTTGTTTGGTTAACCCTGCTAGGCCGATCCTGGATTTATCTGACTTGTCCGCCATTACTGTTGTAACGTTGGCTCTCCAAAGTTCCCTGCCATTGTTGTTAAAAGGTTGGGTATTTATAGGAGTGAAGGCATGAAGAGGTCGGACGGATAAAATAGACGATTACCTTATATAAAATGCTTAGTTCGGTTATTTCCATATATAGAAGATACGCTTCAGAACTTCATTATATTCAAGATTGCCTTTCCGTGCATGCTCTGCTCGAACCTATGGTAATTAGCTCGAGGGTAGTTAGCTCGGTGGTTATGTCATAGTTCAGCGGTGCCGAGTTCGGCAGTAGTCTACCAAATACTTTCTACATAACCTATACATGACCTACTTTATGAAAGTCAATCATAATGCAATTATAACAACTGTTTTTATATCTTGTATCCACAGCTCATAACAAATCAATTGGAGAATTTTTTCCATTGCTTATGCAAACAATATACGTATAACATAATATTTTATAATTAGTAGAACTAGTAGAGAAGGAACATAGTAGAGCTCCACCGCTTTGATCAAAAAATATGAGAAGAAAAGTGGGGAGTAATGCTAGTATTTATAGGAGCTCTAATCAATCATATCCATTAGATTTAAAATACTTAAGTCTGGGCCATTCACCCAAAGTTCAACCCTAGCCTCCATGCTCATAACCGATCAACCAGTCATAGGTAGTGGTCAACCGATAGAGGTCGACTAGTCATACTCATGGTGTCGACTTGTAGGGTCCATGCAATTATATAATTTATTCCTTTTTAATTTTTCGTGTTCTAAAATTTCAAACATTGATAACTTCTTCATTTTAACTCCGATCGCAAAACTTTGCATGTGAAAGTTGCTCAGAAAATCAACACGAACACAATGGCGTAAGTTTCATAACCAAATTCCAAAATTTTCTCAAAATTTATTTTTGATCCTTATTAATTTTTTATTAATTAATTTTAGTTTTATAGGGTGTTACAAATGGAGAAAAGGATAATTAGATGGAAAGCATACATAAATGATATTAGTTGACCCAAGGTTAAAGAAGGCAAGATAGACGATATTAAATCTACCCCATCAAACCAATTTTTCAATGTGTTATTTCAAATGTGCATAGTTTATAATTCTTACCTACAATATTATGGGAATGCGTAGTTTATACTATATTTGAGTGTGATAATTAAAGTAATGGATGTACCTTATTTACTAGAGTCTAAGGAGGTAAGTTATGACATGTGGGTTATAGCTGAATGTTATACTAGAAATGTCTATCTTAATTGAGAAAGAAGTGATATGGTCACAACATCATTAATACGAGTTAATGTTGAAGGGCTGCTTCCAACAATTGTTTCATTTAGGATATTTAGGTTGTGATCGCTAGTTTTCTCTATTTGGGTCTAAAAACCATACAATATGATACGAGATATGTTCTTATTTTATTACTCTGTTAATTTTCTGTATGAGCTTTGATTGCTATATATTTAGAAAACGGTGCAAATAAAGAATTCTCATAAGGTCACTTAACTAACGATGAAATTGACTAAGGCTAGAAGTTCATAAAATAAATTAGGAAATTAAATTAGCAACTAAAAATAAAGAATGCTTTAGTCTCATAAACTTTAGAATTTTGGAAAAAATAAATTTTAGCAAGTGAAGGACAGCATAGTGTTGTTGCAAAACCATAGGACACTATCGATATTCCTTTAAAGCAAAAATTAGTAAATATGCTCATGTCTTGTTTGTTGTTTTGAAATAAAAAGAAAGGTTTTCGAAATCCAAGATTAAATACATAATGATAGGTTCGATTATATGCATTAACTCATTGACTCAATCCAAATTCGTTAAGATGTGGCTTTTTTGAAGAGAAATGAGCGATTCTCTGTGCGAAGAAGAGAAATCATGTAATTTTATTCCTTACTTAAAAAAGAGCTACCATAAGCATGGTAGGTGGCCCTTCTCCATGAAACCATATAAATAAAATAGGAAAAAGCTCTCCAAGAAAAAAACCTAGGAAAAAGCCAAAGAATATTTAAGAGACTGCCAAGATGACCTAAAGAAGGTGCAAAAGTCCCAATTGTATATTGATACTTAGCTCATCTAGTGAATGTGGATGTCTGACCAGAACTGCCTAACTCGGTAGCTAGAATTGTAAAAACTCAGCAGACAACGTAAGGCTTAAACATATTTATAGGGAATTCTATTTGGGCGCACAATATAAACACAAAATGGGACACATGAGATATTGACTATATGTGCTTTTGTGTATGTGTGTGTCTTATTTTGTGCCCCAATAGTCGCTCCATATATGGTTATATATGCGTGCGTGCGTGCGTGCACATGTGTATTTTTGTGTGTGTGCAAGTCAAATACACACACAAACAGATACACACACACACACATGTGTGTGTGTGTGTATATGTATGTATGTATCTATGTATATATGCAAGTGGAGACGAAAGATTATGAATGAGATACAGTATCTATGGTGAGTCAGATTGTTCATCTGTGTTTTCCTTTAGTAGGGTGATGGTTATGGCATAATTATTTCTACTGTTAACAATGATTTTCTTCCATAACCATATGGGATTTTACCTTTTTGAGGAATTTCTCAAAGCCGGTGCTATTAGCTAATTCATAGTTTTTTGTTCAAAATCAAATTATAACATAATAAAGTGGTTATATAAGTAAAGTTCCTATTGTAAAAGTACTACCATCATTGAAAATCTTTGATTTCTGTCAAACAAATAGTACCAATGTGATAGTGAAAATAAAGTCGAATAAGAATCACATACTAGGAGTAAAGTAAAATCTCAATTTAGAGAAATAAGACTCAAAAGTAAGATTATTTGGGATAATTTAGAAATCACAATTATAAGAGTGTGTTGAAGCGTAAAACCTAGTAAACTAACACTCATAGTATAAATAAGCAATTATTTCTGGATTCATGCTGCGGAAAATACATTTTTTTATCAATGTGTGCATTGTCTTTTTAAGTTTGATAGTATTAAGTTTCCCATTTAAAATTAACCACATGTGTGACTCATATTTAGGGGGTGCATTCGCTTTCCATATAAATCTAAAAGATTAGATTTAGTACCTAAGAAACTTAGGAATTTGTAAAATGAATAAGATGTATAGTTATTATTCCTATCTCGACATCAAATTTTGGATATCGTTATTAGTGTCCATGTTATGTAGTTCACATAGAAGTGGAAACTGGTAAAAAGTAGTTCTTCTAGTGCACGATTAAAGTCGAAGTCCTAAGGAATGCTCGAATTAGATCTATATATTTCTAAGATGGGTATATTTTTAAAATTACAAATATCGTAAAGTTCGTAAGTTCAACTTTAAGAGGAATAAGAGAGATCCAGCAATCATGCTATAACGATGTGTTATTCCAGAGTGCATTATGTTACCAATACCTTGTTTAAAAATATCCAAGCCTTTTAAAGATGATCTCCAAAAGTGTGACAAGTTATTGTGGTTGCTAGACGCTAAATTATGCAAGTTAAGAGAACCTCCATAATATTGAGTAGAAGTTATTCCTTTCCAAATTGAGTTTCATTATGAGCATTGAACTTTCACAACCATCTCCCATATAGAGAAACATTGAGGTTATGAAGATTGATTATCCCTAATCATTCTTCGTCTTTCGGTTTACAAACTGATTCCCAACAGATGAGATACTTGAAACTACTACCAGGGTCGTCTTCAACCTATAAAAAATCTCTTATAATACTATCCATTTTACCGATCACCAATTTTGGAAAGATATAAAAACAAATCCAGTAAAGTGGTTGGGCTGAAAAAATAAAGTTGATTAGAACCACCCAACCCGCCCTTCACAAAAATTTGCCATTCCAACTACTTAGTTTTTTGCTAATTCTATCGATAATAGTTAACCAGTCATCATGCCTAAGTTTGGTTGGTCTTATTAAGAACCCTATGTAATCAATGGGAATGTTCATCCTGTTGCCCTTAAAAGTGGGGGCAACCTGACTCTCTACATTACAAATGTCATTTAGCACTAAAACCGAACTTTTACCAAAACTAATTTTTAGACAAGATTGTTACTCGAAGTTATACAAAATAAACATAAAAGCTATAATATGGCGAGGGAACGGCGAAGTAAAGAGCATGGTGTCGTTCGCACACTGGGGGATGGAGATACCATGACTCATAACCTCATCTCCAATCCTACCCGTAACACCCTATGTTTTTACATTAATTAAATAAAAATGGAAATTAATAAAGCGAAAAAATGATGAAAAATAGAATTTTATAAATGTTGGAATTTTTCCACGAAACTTATGCCATTGGATTCATAGCGATTTTTCGATCAATATTCATATATATACTTTTTCAATCGAAATTAAAATAAAAAGGTTATTAGTGTTTGAATTTTCGCAGTTGGAAGTAATTATATATGTAATTAAGTAAATAATTTATAATAAATTAATGATCGACTACCACCATTAAAGTTAATGGTTAAAAAAATTTATCAATGCAGGAGATAACATTAATTGAGTGCTAAAGGAAACAAATCAAGCAGAAATCAAACGAGATCGAAACACACCAAAATTCATGTGTAAGATCGACCGAGACCTATCCATAGTCAACCGTGCGCGATTGACCTAGGCTTGGAGGCGGCTGTAAAAGGAGGTTATGTGGCCCAGATCTAGTTCCGTTCTCATCTAACAGTTAGCACTAACTTGAACCTCTATAAATTAGGACCTGGCGCTTCACTTCCAACTTATTATTTTTCTAACGAGCATGGAAGCTTTGCCATTTTCTATTCTCTTCCAAAATTTCTAAATACAGAGTCACATATCTAGATAGCATGTATACACTTTGGAAAAGAATAAAGAATAGGAAATAGGTTCAAATCAGATTGCCACATCAAAAGTAAACTTTTAGATCTGGTTCTAGTTAACAAATCTAAATCCAAATCTCTTCTCTCTAATTCAATCTCTAATAAATATGTATAAATATTGTCTGTGTATCCAAAAAGGAAGTTAAAAAGTGGAGAGTACATGTAATAGGGTCAAAAAATATAGAGATTTTGAAGAACTAATTAAATATGAGAGGCAATATTATATATTTGAATATGATACTAGATTATGTCGTTGTGGATTTATTCCTTTATGCCCGAGTCTGATAATTTTATTTCAAATGAATTCACATATATGAAATGTTGAAGACTGTAAACTTGCCTATAAGTTTGTAGTGATAATTACAGTAGCATAATGATTAGTTTTAATTCTACTATTACATAATAATTAGTTTTATTTTTGTAATTACGTAATGATAAGATTTAATTTTGTAATTGCGAAATAAATTTAATTATCAGTTTAATGTCTGATTTATTGACTGAAAACATAATGAATTGAAATTCCATTTCATTGATGTTGATGAATGAGACTAAAAATAGAGCTAGCTAGGCTTTTGGGATTTTAATAAGATTTTAATTTATTGGAATGTATGTTATTAAAAGTGGATTTCCATATGTTATCAAATTCAAACTTTACAAAAGTGCAATGTTTGAAATGATAAATAATCAATATATAATTATAAAAGGAAAGAGATGTATAAAATAGAGATTATTACTTCATTTTAACTATCTATTTCAATAAATGAAAGAGAATTTCTTATAATTACAAACATCGCACGAATCACCTGTTTAGGATAAGATATGGAAATTTACCATGTAACGGTTAAATTGTTACAGTTTGATTCCAATTTATTAAACTATAATAAACTCCGAAAGTGGAATATTGAAATAAGAATGTAGCTCAAAGGTCAATAAAATGGAAACTAATGAAAAGGTAAGTCCGGATTATAGGCAAGAAAAAGAAATAAGAATTGGAATAGAAATAAAAGGCTGAACTAATGAATGTTGTAACAACGATTTTGATGTCTGATTTTGAGAAGCGGTAATGTAATTAATGAAATAAAAGGTTAATACATAGTAAGACCGAAGACTTAAAGTCGAACATAAAAGTTGTTGAGGCAATAAAGAAAATAAAAGAAGAATAAGTATACATAAGTCTGAAATATGTATATAAGTAGCCTCAGATATGCATTTATAATGGGTGAAATAATTATAAATTGTCTATTATAATTATAATGGGCTAATGTCTGAAGGTTGTTAGACTGGGTTGGGATGCTAAAAACATACCCGACCGATAGGACCCTTGATGAATGTATGATTTCGTACTAGAGGGTACCCCTAGGTCTGGACTGTGCCTATTGCCTTGATTATAAATTTTCTATTATAATTATGACGAGTGCCGAGTCAAATTAGGTTGACTTCAAAATTTTTAAGTGGGGGTATTACCTGGATTGCACTAGACAATTTAAATGGATGGTGAGTGAGATCAGACTTATGAAACGTGGCACGTAAAGTCTAGTGTTCCTAGGTACCAAAATGAGTTGCAATAAGTGTACGTAAAAGGATGGCATACTAGCATACTGTAAACTAGGGTAGGAGTTGCATATTTCTCGAGCTCGACATCGATCTCTTGCATTCAACGGGAAGGATATGGTTATGCCTAGCTGATCTCGTCTGCCTAAAAAGATTAGTTCAATTGAGTTATGCGGCGCTACAATTGTTTGTTAGTTTATTTGATAGGGAAAGGCTAGTTAACCCATACAAAGATTCCTTCGAAAAATAGATGGGGTGTTGATGCATGGAGCCTATAAACCACAAGGTATGCAAAAGGCTGTCATACATGATGAAAATTCCCTGAAGCATCAGGTCCTTATGGACTGGAAATTCTCGGTGCATACAGTAGAATTTCCTCGATGATACGATGGATCTTTACGAGGTGCTGAGCGATTTATACTAGTCGGGATAGTATCGAGATCCATTAGTAGACTTTAAGTGTGCGTGTGTGTCTATATATATATATATGTATATTTACCTATATAGACATAGATCTATAGGTGTATATGTAGTAATGGAGTTGTAGGGACTGGTAATAAAATCTAACATAACATGAAATAGTAAACAATTGGCATAAGACAGTATTATGTATGAGATTTATAATTTACCGGTAACTAGAATGTTGTTCTGGCCCCTTCTTCATTTCAACCAATAAGATTTAGAAGGGCGGTTACTGGTATTGATTTGGAGTAGTTGTCTAACTGAGGCTCTTGACATTTGAGATGTCGATTTTTGGTCAGTAAATATATTGATCTATTATATTTTTATATTTCTGCTTTAAGTTATTACCAGTTAACCCAAAAAATGGATCAACACCCTGGATTGAGTGTGAAAGCACCAGCCTTATTTATCAAGGCAAATAAAATTGAAAGAGAAATTGATACGATTAATTTGATATTGAAATTTAATATATGAAATAGAGTGAATAATTGAAATTTGATTTAATATGATTCAAATTGGTTTCCAAAGTGAATGTAAGTTATATTGGGATTATAATAGAGTTAATAAGAATTTAATAATTTGAATTTATTGGATAATTGAATAACGGGTTTAATATGATTAAAAATGATTTGTAAAATTTTATTTTATCATATTAAAGTATGAATGATGTTGTAGAACTTTTAAAATCGAATTAAAAGTAAATTTGTGAAAATTGAATATTTTAATATTTAATTATCGACTGGAAAATAGCCAATTTTCGAACAGTCTTAGAATTGGACGAAACCAGTTCCATTGGATCCGTAATAGTTTGTTATTATCCGATTTCAATTTTCGTAGCAATCAGAGTCGTCGTTTGACCGTGGCAGCTCGAAACGCGTTGAAATTGTGTTGATATTAATTTGGCGAGTTAGAATAGTCATTTTTCAAACGGTCTCGGATTTCGACAAAACTAGTTTCATCGGATCCGTAACGTGATATTATTGTAAGGTTTCAAATTTCGTGTCAATCGGAATTACCGTTTGTCCGGGGCGAGCCAAAACGCATAGAAATTCGTTTAAATCAATTTAATTCAAATTGATCGTTTATCGCTATAACTCTCACTTACGATCGAATTAGCTTCCGAAACCTATTCCATTGTGTCCGGAACGTGGGATAAACCCTAGAAACGCCGGTCACCGCGCGTAAATCGGAGTTCGGAAATTTGAAGTGAATAGTGTTTTTCGTTGAACTTCTATAAAAGGAATCCTTCACCGTTCATTTTCTAAAACCCTTATCTCTAATACCTAGCCGCCACTATTGAACCCACGGCCAGAAACTTCCCGTCTTCTTCCCCTCCGATCTCCCAATCCGTCGACAATTGGGGAAAACTTTCAACTACAAAGTTGTAGAGGAAGATGAGAACTTCGATGTGAACGGTGGAGATCGTCTAATTCGCAACGAGGTGGGGGCTACGGGCCCGCGTTCACCATCAGGTCGCGCACGGTAATCAAGGTGTTGGTGGTGCTATGGGGGTGCGGTCGGAGGCTGGAGGTAGCTCAGGCGAAGGCGCACGCAATGAAGCTCGTTGATTGTCCTGAAGTTGATCGTGGAGGCCGCGATTTGGAGCCCTAGTTGGCTTGGATGGGTTCCTTGTATCGTGTATTACCTGGAGCAAGCATCGCGTGATGGAAGAAGGGGGGGGGGGGGGCATCGGCCTTGATGCGTGCCTGGCAAAAATCCAACGGCCCAGAATGGATTTGGTATAAAAATTAATTTATGTTGTAATTTTATAATTAAAAATTCGCGTAACTTCGAAAATTCATATCTTTTACATACGAGGTCGGATTCAGACGAAACTTTTTGCGTTGGAATCGTATGGACGAGCTCTATGCGATGCAACTGGATTGGAATCATTTTGAGCTAGAGAAAATTTTGGATAAAATCGAACGTCGTTCGATTTGATTTAAAATCGTAAAATCAAGGTGAGTGTTTTATAACGCTCACACCGCACTAAATATCTTTATGCTAGTTAAATTTGATATTATGAAGTGTTATGATTTTATTTGTCGTTGTTTGATAAAAATTTAATTGTCATATAGCTTGTCATTTGAATTAACCGTTGAAAAATTAAATGGACAGTTAAATTGAAATCAAAATTGAATTGCGATTAAATTACCTGACATTGATAACTATGAAACTGCCATGAATTGTATTGGTTATTGGATGATGTATTTTGATGGATGCTATTGGTTGATAAGTGAATGTTTGGATGTTTATTTGCTTATATAGATCCTGTTATGCATACATATGATACTGTGATTTAATTTAAGTAATATATACTCATCCCTGACATTTAATTGAAATAAAAATTACATGGCCATATGATAGAAAATTATATACGGACACCGAATTGGCTAAATTAATAATTTTAAAAATCGTCGATTTGAAATTTGTTTAAATGTTTTGATTTAAAAGTTATAAATAGAAATCAATTTATTGAAATTGAATTTATCGAAAATTTGAGTTTGGAATGTTGAAATTAATTTTGGTTAAAAGAAATTGTTAAAAAAAATCAAGTGGAGACTTTGGAATTTAAAATCAGGATATGATTGAATTTCGAAATTGATTTGTTTAAAGATTTGACCTAAATTCGAGCTTTGAATATTACTAAGTAAAAGTGATATAAAAATGATATTTTGAAATCGAGCTTGGAATTGAACCATATTTGAAATTTGGATTTAAACTTGAATATAGATGGAAAATTTGTTAAGTGTTATAAATGGATATTTTGGAAAACCAAGCTCTAAATCGATATAAATTGAAATTGAATTAATAGAAAGCGAATATAAAATTGACTAAATTTGAAGTCAAAGTTGACATTGATTTGAATTGAAATCGAAATTGAATCGGTAGAATGGAAATTGAAATTGATTTGAATTGGGAAGTTATAAATTGAAATGGATTGGTTTCGAAGCTGTTTATTTTGTTTTCCAAATTACTCAGGATATAAACCATTATGAATACTTAAACTATTTTAATCTATTTTAAATCTACTTAACCCAATTTAAATTATTTTGAACTAATTTATCTATTTTAAATCCATTTTAAGACTTTAAGTATTTTTAACTAGTTTTAATTATTTAAACTACTTAAAACTATTTTCTAAAATTTCAAGCTGGTTAATAAGGTGAAATGTTTATGTTTAAATCTTGAATTTGAATACGAATTGGATTAAATGAAGTTGCAACCTAAATTGAAATTTGAATTGATTTTGAAATCGAAATGAGATATCGATGCGGAAAAAGGATTTTGAAACGGAATCTTACATTTGAACAGATACGATGATATTTGAAATGGATTTGATTTTTGAAGCGAACAAGATATTTTGATATCAATTATGATCGATTTGAAATGTAAAAGAGCCAACGGTGTAATAATACGTAGTTATTAAAGAGACCGGGATCGGATATGGACATACTCTCTGTCGATACCGAACATCACTTTAATAACTATTATACGCGGAGTGTTGATCCAGAATGAAGTGGATGATTTGGTGAACGCGTTGACTGAAGAAAGAGAACGATATTGGATGTCCCCTGACATGACTAAAACAGGAGCCGCGCCGGGCCATTGAGGTTCGCCACCCCTAGCGGACACGCTTCTTCGATACCATATCTATTACATTTGTGATGCGATTTGGGTGCACCCCTTGATTTCGGAGTGTTGTTTCGCGGTGTTGGGGTGGCTGCTGGCTATGCCCAACATCAGTCCGGATCACGCAACTACTAGTATCCTAGTTGGTATCGCCTCATGTACCTTGTCATACTGATTATCCTATTCGCGACCACTACGTTTTGATTTGTACCTTGAGTATATGGATTGCCCTCTGGTGACTTCCGGTTTTGGGGAAACTACGGTCTTGTATATGCTTTTGGGAATATAAAATGTGTTAAGGGGGATTATGGTAACACCTTAACGCTATTTTGATACTTTATATTACTGATAGGCATTATCTACTTAGCGTATATTACTACATAGTAGATAGTTTCACGGATCCTTGAGAGATGGAAAATCCCGTAACATCTCTTAAGTTATTGCACGCACGTTGACACTGGATAGGAGATGTCAAACCCCGTAAACATCTCTGACGCCGTTACAATCATATTTATTTACGATTGATTAAACTTACATAAGGATATTTTAGTCCTGACTCGAGTGTTTTGTCTTTTCATTACGCTCGGGTCAGTCCTGAGTTTTTCAGATTTTGAAGATCTATCCTGGAGGATGAAGACGAAGATTTGGTATACTATTACTATTATTACCCTTGCATCATGTTATCTGCTGCATTATTTAATTGTTTTGTTGTATATGTATAAACTCTAATAAATGTTGTATAAATAATTGTCAAAGTATAGTAGACAGCTTCATGAACTGTTTATTTGACTATTATATTTTATCGTTCCGCTGCGAGATTCTGTGTTGTTTCATTTCCTTTATTTCTTTTTCTTTTCTTTTCTTATTTACCCCAATAACCATCTGCCCTTTTGAATGGTTTGGAATCGACATGTGGATTTGATCGTCGGTTTAAACTATCCAAAAAGGCGGGTCGTTATAGTTGGTATCAGAGCTTTGGTTTAGCGATAAACCTTGGCTCTAGTGGGGAATAACTCATTGAAATAGAGGTAAACTATATGAATGAGTTGAGTGTATATGAGAGAGCGTACTTGTTATTTGATATAAAATGGTTTTATATTGTGTTAACTTTGTTCCGTTGAGTATTTATGAATTCTGGTCGATACTTGGGACGCCAAGGCGTCGATAGGAATTTCTAAACACTCGAATAGGACAAACCAACACAATATCATTTTGGAATATATTTTATATAAAAGAATTATTCGAATATTTATTCATTTTGATTGAATTGATTGTTAGGAGATGATAATATTAGATTATTATCGTTATTGTTTGATCAGTCAATATTTACAACAATTGATTAAATAACAATGGATTTAGGAAAATGAAATCTTGTAAGCACAATTGATAATGAATATAAATGAATTTTAACTTGGATTTGGGAATTTAAATTCCGGTGTTTGAAATTGACTTACAAGAATTTGAAAAATATAATATGAGTATTATATGATTGTACAATTGAGTTGAAATTGTTTTCGAGGGATTTTCTTTTTATGATAAGTGTTATATTCCCTTCTCTTGACGCTAGAAAATGATTTCGGTGATGAGTGCACGCATCATCGACGTTTATTTTCGAGGGTCCGAGTGGGGGAGACCACTTAATCGCTTGTCTAAACCATGTTTTGATTCAAATTTTATTTTATTTTGTATTCTCTATAGTATGATTTGATATATAAATTATATAAGTATATATTACTTCAAAACTTGATTTGAAATGAAACCGGGATTGGAATTCTTAAGTCCTTTAATAATTAATGATTTTTTTTAAAATGATTGAAATGAATTTAGACTTGAATCATTAAGGAACTTCTGAATTGTGAAATGAGAAATGAACCAAATAGCTAAGTGAAAATATCAATTGAAGTAGAAACCCTTAGAATTAGGAAATTATGAACTTAAAATAAAATTGAAACTGTAAAACTCGCATAGTATTAAATTTCATTCTATAGCATAGATATAACTTACCAAAATATTTAAGAAGTTCAAAAATGTTATATAAATTGTTAATTGGATAATATACAAGTATAGGTTTGAATAATGAAATATGCATTTAATTAATGGTTTGCAAATATAAAAAAAAGTTGTTAGTAAATAATTGGAATTTAAATTAACATTTAAAGGTGATTCACAATTATGTTAATAAAAAATGTAAATACTATATGTGAATGTAAATGCGAAATTAAATTATAGTGAAATTTAAGTAATGACTTAAGAATTAATTAATTGAAAATCCAACTTTAAATGAAAAGAGGTTGTATGTTGTTTAACTACATTCTATTTGCATAACTATAACTTACCAAATACTTAAAAGGTTTAAAATGCTAATAAGGATAAGTAGAGAAATAATATACCAGTGTGAGAATGAATAATAAAATGTGAAGATCTATTGATAGTTGTAAATATAGAGAAATTTAAGCTGTAAAATGAATAATATATATAAGTGAATGAATAAAATTTAAAATTAATGAAAAAATAAAATTGGTAAATGGAAACTAATTAAATTTGAATATAACTAAATGTCAATAAACTTGGAAGTGTATGAAATTAAAAAAAATTGACTTGGAAATGTATAATTGATTTTGTGTAGATTCTGGATGGTTGTTAATGTTTGATATGCATTGGTTGTTAGATGGATGAAAATTGATTAAGTAGAATTCATTAGTGTTAATGGAATTGAATAACCTGAATAAAATATTAAATAATAAAATTCAAATTTGAAGCAAAGTGAAATTAAATATAATTGAATTCAATTTAAATTGAAGCAAATTGACTTGAATTTAAAATGTGAATGAAACAAACTTGAATAAATCGGAAACAAATTGAATGTAAACCTATTGCATGGATGAATAAGAAAATAAATGACTTTGTGTTTATGATTGTTCTTTAGAAAAATTTGAAGTGATGGTTTGTACTTTGAAAAATAAAAGCAAATTTTTGGGAAAAATCCAAAATTGTCCAATATATGCTGAAACGAAAACAACCATAATTTTTAAATAGCTGAACGGAATTCGACGATCTTGGACTTTTCGGAAAGCTTAGAAATTATAGCACAACTTTTGTTTAGATAACTTGAGAAAATTCCTTCGGCTACTAGGTTAAAAACTTGAATGTTACTCGCTGTCCTGTGTAAAAATAAGTAAAATCAGTAGTATATACCCTTAGTATTTTCGCCATATCTTTTGACTAGTTTATCGGATTTTGATGATCTTGCACTTTCTAGAAAGCTAAGAACTTAAGCTAAAACTTTTGTTTTATGTGTTTTGTGTTTTAATGTCGTTTAGAAGGTCGAAAACGTGGGTGAACGTTGCGGACTTGCGCAATTCATTGCCCAGGCTGAGGCATATACTCTAAGTAAAACAGCCATAATTTTTGAAAATATGGTCCGAATTCGATGATTTTGGATATTCCGGAAAGCCTGAAATGAATGCAACAACTTTTGGGTAGATTCTGTTGCCGAATTTTATCGTTTAGGCATCCTAAAACTAAGATTTGTTTGCTGTCCTGAAATTGGAATCTCAGTTTTGAAGCTAAATATGTTATATATATGTTGTGTAGGCTAAGTATATCGATCTATCTTTATATGCATGGTTCTAACTTAGTTATTGAGTATTTAGTAGGTGCGGATTGCGCTTGCTTCGCATTTGGAGCTCGCTTTCGCGCTATATTAGCCGTATATGCTCGCTAACATTATATAAGGTACATATCTCGGATTACATACCGTACTTTTACACTTTTTCCCTGCGGGATGCCTCATCACTTGATGAGATGTATATTTGTGATATATATACTGTCATTTTTTTGCCCGATCGACCCGCGCAAAGGAGACTCTGCCGAAATTTTCCGTAAAATCCGGGCGTTAGAAAAATTTTCAAGTTTTAAATTTTTTTACAACTTGTTTTGATTACTAATTTTTAAAGTAAGGAAGCCGTTCGGAGTAACTTAGTGGAAGCGTAGTTATGACTTTATAAATGAAATTTCATTGTTTTATAAGTTGGTAACTTTGAATAAAATATATCTAATGTTGAATTCTATACTTAGTTCCTTTTCCCTTCGTTTTCCTTTTCGGGGATGAAAAGTTTTGAGTGGGGGAGAGTGTAACGACCCGTAAATTTTCGATAATTTAAATAGCTAATTTAAAAGATTTCGTGATTTAGTGTTAGAAAAAAAATTGTAATTCGTTTGGAATAATAATAACTGGAATGAATTGCAACAATAATTATCCAAGTAATGAAAAATAAAAGCTACTTAGTGAATGCCTTTACAATCAATAGTTGAATAGGATAATAAATGTTGAATTCATTAAGTATAATAGAGTAATTGATTGATAAGTAAAATCTATTTAAAATCAAACATTGAATATTGAACAGGTAAATTGTTTAAATTTAATATTTAAAACTTATTGAATGATTGAATAACTATAAATGAAAATAGTATTCTAAATTGCGAATTGGTTTTAAAAGTTGAATCTTATAAGTTCGATTTCAATATTTCAAAAGATAATGAATTATTGGATAAGCGAAATTGTTTAAATTTAATATTTGGGATTTATTGAATAATTTAATAAAGGGAATTGAATAACCGTATAATGGAAAGAGTTGTTCCATAATTTTAATTCGTTTCAAAAGTTAAAATTTACGAGTTCGTTTGAATATTTCAAAAGATAGTGATTTAAGAATAATCAAATTTGTATAAATTTAATATTACAAATGTTTGAATAATTAAATTCCGAATTTGATACGATTAATTTGATATTGAAATTTAATATATTAAATAGAGTGAATAATTGAAATTTGATTTAATATGATTCAAATTGGTTTCCAAAGTGAATGTAAGTTATATTGGGATTATAATAGAGTTAATAAGAATTTAATAATTTGAATTTATTGGATAATTGAATAATGGGTTTAATATGATTAAAAATGATTTGTAAAATTTTATTTTATCATATTAAAGTATGAATGATGTTGTAGAACTTTTAAAATCGAATTAAAAGTAAATTTGTGAAAATTGAATATTTTAATATTTAATTATCGACTGGAAAATAGCCAATTTTCGAACAGTCTTAGAATTGGACGAAACCAGTTCCATTGGATCCGTAATAGTTAGTTATTATCGGATTTCAATTTTCGAAGCAATCGGAGTCGTCGTTTGACCGTGGCAGCTCGAAATGCGTTGAAATTGTTTTAATATTAATTTGGCGAGTTAAAATAGTCATTTTTCAAACGGTCTCGGATTTCGACGAAACTAGTTTCATCGGATCCGTAACGTGATATTATTGTAAGGTTTCAAATTTCGTGTCAATCGGAATTACCGTTTGTCCGGGGCGAGCCAAAACGCATAGAAATTCGTTTAAATCGATTTAATTCAAATTGATCGTTTATCGCTATAACTCTCACTTACGATCGAATTAGCTTCCGAAACCTATTCCATTGTTTCCGGAACGCGGGATAAACCCTAGAAACGCCGGTCACCGTGCGTAAATCGGAGTTCGGAAATTTGAAGTGAATAGTGTTTTTCGTTGAAATTCTATAAAAGGAATCCTTCACCGTTCATTTTCTAAAACCCTTATCTCTAATACCTAGCCGCCACTATTGAACCCACGGCCAAAAACTTCCCGTCTTCTTCCCCTTCAATCTCCCAATCCGTCGACAATTGGGGAAAACTTTCAACTACAAAGTTGTATAGGAAGATGAGAACTTCGATGTGAACGGTGGAGATCGTCTAATTCGCAACGAGGTGGGGGTTATGGGCCCGCGTTAACCATCAGGTCGCGCACGGTAATCAGGTGTTGGTGGCGCTATGGGGGTGCGGTCGGAGGCTGGAGGTAGCTCAGGCGAAGGCGCACGCAATGAAGCTCGTTGATCGTCCTGAAGTTGATCGTGGAGGCCGCGATTTGGAGCCCTAGTTGGCTTGGATGGGTTCCTTGTATCGTGTATTACCTGGAGCAAGCATCGCATGATGGAAGAAGTGGGGGGGGGGGCATCAGCCTTGATGCGTGCCTGGCAAAAATCCAACGACCCAGAATGGATTTGGTATAAAAATTAATTTATGTTGTAATTTTATAACTAAAAATTCGCGTAACTTTGAAAATTCATATCTTTCACATACGAGGTCGGATTCAGACGAAACTTTTTGCGTTGGAATCGTATGGACGAGCTCTACGCGATGCAACTGGATTGGAATCATTTGGAGCTAGAGAAAATTTTGGATAAAGTCGAACGTCGTTCGATTTGATTTAAAATCGTAAAATCAAGGTGAGTGTTTTATAGTGCTCACACCGCACTAAATATCTTTATGCTAGTTAAATTTGATATTATGAAGTGTTATGATTTTATTTATCATTGTTTGATAAAAATTTAACTGTCATATAGCTTGACATTTGAATTAACCGTTGAAAAATTAAATGGACAGTTAAATTGAAATCAAAATTGAATTGCGATTAAATTACCTGACATTGATAACTATGAAACTGCTATGAATTGTATTGGTTATTGGATGATGTATTTTGATGGATGCTATTGGTTGATAAGTGAATGTTTGGATGTTTATTTGCTTATATAGATCTTGTTATGCATACATATGATACTGTGATTTAATTTAAGTAATATATACTCATCCTGACATTTAATTGAAATAAAAATTACTTGGCCATAGGATAGAAAATTATATACGGACACCGAATTGGCTAAATTAATAATTTTAAAAATCGTCGATTTGAAATCTGTTTAAATGTTTTGATTTAAAAGTTATAAATAGAAATCAATTTATAGAAATCGAATTTATCGAAAATTTGAGTTTGGAATGTTGAAATTAATTTTGGTTAAAAGAAATTGTTAAAAAAAATTAAGTGGAGACTTTGGAATTTAAAATCAGGATATGATTGAATTTCGAAATTGATTTGTTTAAAGATTTAACCTAAATTCAAGCTTTGAATATTACTAAGTAAAAGTGATATAAAATTGATATTTTGAAATCGAGCTTGAAATTGAACCATATTTGAAATTTGGATTTAAACTTGAATATAGATGGAAAATTTGTTAAGTGTTATAAATGGATATTTTGGAAAACCAAGCTCTAAATCGATATAAATTGAAATTGAATTAATAGAAAGCGAATATAAAATTGAATAAATTTGAAGTCAAAGTTGACATTGATTTGAATTGAAATCGAAATTGAATCGGTAGAATGGAAATTGAAATTGATTTGAATTGGGAAGTTATAAATTGAAATGGATTGGTTTCGAAGCTGTTTATTTTGTTTTCCAAATTACTCAGGATATAAACCATTTTGAATACTTAAAATATTTTAATCTATTTTAAATCTACTTAACCCAATTTAAATTATTTTAAACCAATTTATCTATTTTAAATCCATTTTAAGACTTTAAGTATTTTTAACTAGTTTTAATTATTTAAACTACTTTTAAACTACTTAAAACTATTTTCTAAAATTTCAAGCTGGTTAATAAGGTGAAATGTTTATGTTTAAATCTTGAATTTGAATACGAATTGGATTAAATGAAGTTGCAACCTAAATTGAAATTCAAATTGATTTTGAAATCGAAATGAGATATCGATGCGGAAAAAGGATTTTGAAACGGAATCTTACATTTGAATAGATACGATGATATTTGAAATGGATTTGATTTTTGAAGCGAACAAGATATTTTGATATCAATTATGATCGATTTGAAATGTAAAAGAGCCAACGGTGTAATAATACGTAGTTATTAAAGAGACCGGGATTGGATATGGACATACTCTCTGTCGATACCGAACACCACTTTAATAACTATTATACGCGGAGTGTTGATCCAGAATGAAGTGGATGATTTGGTGAATGCGTTGACTGAAGAAAGAGAACGATATTGGATGACCCCTGACATGACTAAAACAGGAGCCGCGCCGGGCCATTGAGGTTCGCCACCTCTAGCGGACACGCTTCTTCGATACCATATCTATTACATTTGTGATGCGATTTGGGTGCACCCCTTGATTTCGGAGTGTTGTTTCGCGGTGTTGGGGTGGCTGCTGGCTATGCCCAACATCAGTCCGGATCACGCAACTACTAGTGTCCTAGTTGGTATCGCCTCATGTACCTTGTCATACTGATTATCCTATTCGCGATCACTACGTTTTGATTTGTACCTTGAGTATATGGATTGCCCTCTGGTGACTTCCGGTTTTGGGGAAACTACGGTCTTGTATATGCTTTTGGGAATATAAAATGTGTTAAGGGGGATTATGGTAACGCCTTAACGCTATTTTGATACTTTATATTACCGATAGGCATTATCTACTTAGCGTATATTACTACATAGTAGATAGTTTCACGGATCCTTGAGAGATGGAAAATCCCGTAACATCTCTTAAGTTATTGCACGCACGTTGACACTGGATAGGAGATGTCAAACCCCGTATACATCTCTGACGCCGTTACACTAATATTTATTTACGATTGATTAAACTTACATGAGGATATTTTAGTCCTGACTCGAGTGTTTTGTCTTTTCATTACGCTCAGGTCAGTCCTGAGTTTTTCAGATTTTGAAGATCTGTTCTGGAGGATGAAGACGAAGATTTGGTATACTATTACTATTATTACCCTTGCATCATGTTATCTGCTGCATTATTTAATTGTTCTATTGTACATGTATAAACTCTGATAAATGTTGTATAAATAATTGTCAAAGTATTGTAGACAGCTTCATGAACTGTTTATTTGACTATTATATTTTATCGTTCCGCTGCGAGATTCTGTGTTGTTTCATTTCCTTTATTTCTCTTTCTTTTCTTTTCTTATTTACCCCAATAACCATCTGCCCTTTTGAATGGTTTGGAATCGACATGTGAATTTGATCGTCGGTTTAAACTATCCAAAAAGGCGGGTCGTTATATATATCGTAGAAAAAGTAAAGGGACAATATATTTTTATAGTGGTTCGGCTGTTAACGAAGCCTACATCCACTTTATAATTTTTATTGATCAACTACAGTTACAAAGGAGTTTTGGTTACAATACTTTATTTTCTTTCCTAAGTTAATCAAGCCACCGTTGTTAGTGACAACCAGAAGGATTTCAGCTGCCCTTACCTTATTTGTGGATTACAATAAAAGGATCTAAGCTTAGTATTTGGATCGGCGATGATCCAACTGAGTATGATCGGCGGTGATCCAAACCCTTAGCTTATTTTTGAATCTCTTCTTCTGGGTCGTAGGTGATCTTACCGTAACTCACTCAATATTTAACCAAATGACATGAAACTTCATACATGCAATACATGAGTAGTAGAGCCTCCAAATAAGATCTCATGAGGTCGAGTCCATACTAGGTGTGTCGGACCTAATCTGCCAAACTAGCCCAATTTGGAGGAAATCCATCCATAGCTCGCTCGATATTTATCGGTACCAATTGAACTTTGCAGGTACCTTCTAGAGAGTGTGTGGGGCCCGTACAATGAATCGCATGTGGTGGGGCCTATCCTAGTTGGATCGGATCCGATCTAAACTTGGGATCGGTATCGATCCAAATTGGCTTGGCCAATTAAGTTGATTTTGGTGTGAGGCTTCTTTTATATCTTTTAAGTGTTCCCTCCAAATTTCAAGTCAATATGAGTCAGTATGAGTTCTGTAGGTCCATTTTAAGTTGTGGTTCAAAAGCGGGTAAACATTTGAACTGATCAAATGAGTCTTCATTTCTTGACTTAGGTTGCTCGAAATATTACCAAACTTGATAGGTGAGCTTAACATAGGTATAGGGTCACAATGAAAAAGGTTTGGAGATCCTATGATTCAATAATTCGGATCGGTACCGGCCCAATTTGATCGGATTGGCGTCGATCCGAATATATTGCTTATTTACGGTGAATTTTTTTGAGGGCCAACCTCTTGCTCTTTTAAGCGCTTTGGTCATGTATCAAATCATTCGAGCTTAATTTGGATGTTCTAACTCTTATTGAATTCTGATAGGTTAAAAATCAGTTAACAATTTCCCCTTGGAGTATGCTTTCATTGAATACAAGTTGTGCTCTGGGATTGATTATATCTGGGTTTCCATTTCAAGGAGCATTGTGGATCATCATAAACTATCCCGAGAAGTTATTTGCGACGTGTCGGTTAGCCATTCAGCTTCTTGTGCCGATCTTCATCGCTCATGATTACAAAGCAATCTTAACTTGATAATCATTGGAATGCACACATACATCTGGTAGAACTTGTCGGAGAAGTTTGGGGCAGTTTAGATGTAGAATTTCAGGTTCGTACCGATCCACTCGGATCCGATTGGTACTGACTTGAATATTTAGCAAGAAAATCTTTAGCTTACTTAAGTGCATAATCGACCCGATCTTAAACACTTTACTTCATTTTGTTTTTCTTCAAATGAGGGTGCATCATTCTAGAGCCAGTCTTGCTTTCCATCTTCACCTGTCTCTTTTCGAGGACATGGCTAAGCTTTTATCGTCGTTTGAATTCTAACGTGATGATTTATTCCAAAATTGGATATAGTGGATGATTCCATCATGATACTTTTCCCATTTCTATACTTCTAGTGATCTTGAAAAGAAATGCTTCCCTCATCGCTCCGGATGAAGGCTCCATCATCATTTCTCAACAATAACGAGCGAGTTTCAAGAAAGATAATCTTAACGTATGACGTGACTATTTGTTCTTGCATAAGTAAGCTATCTACGTAGGATTGTCCATTTGTGGTGCTCGAGACACTGGGCCCACTCTATACAGATAACGTATTCACAATTTTGAATGCCAATTTGCTGTTCAAAATGACTTTCTGGTTATCCAATCTTTAGTCTAGCAGCGGAGCTTCCACTCCTCTAGGAGCTATATCCATTACAGCTTAGGTTTCACCCTTTACTTCCCTTCTTTCGGGATGATTGAGTATGGCTAAATTAATAGGTTGCGCTTGTAGAGTTGTAGTTGAAATTCGATCAGGCATAGCTTCAATCTCTGAAAACTACTGCATGAGTTATTCTATAGCGAATATCCTTCCTTTATGATTTTTTGAATTCAATCTGAACACTAACTTCTGTCTCTGAGGACTATTGGCTTAAATCCATGATTTTGAGTAATTGCTTTTTCTAGAACTATGCGGTAGCTTGGTATGGCCAGTTCCGTGATTGTTCTTGTTTCTGTTCAGTTGAACCAATATGCTTTAATAGACTAGGTCTCCTGAGCAATTTGATTGCCGAACTTTGATTGACACGATAGCTCCTATCTTCAAGAACTAGGGACTTTATTGCTTGATCCCAAAATCTGAGTTTTGTAATGATGTTGGTATGCATTAGAAAGATGCATTTTCGACATCTTTTGCTAAATTAAATTTTTTTGAGTCCAGCGTTAAGATCCTATTCATGTATTGGTTTCTATCTTCGAAAACTCATGTATGGATGACTCAACTCTATGGATTTTTCCTTGATGTTGTGGATCTTTGAATAACATAAGATTCTAGAAGATATAATTAAAGGCTCGATAAAGCTTTTGCTTCTATTTTTGAAAGCCGATGTATTGATAGTTTCATTTTATGGGTCGCTTCTCAGCATCACCAATCTTCGGCGATGGCATATTCCGGCAAGATAGGACCAAATAATCTAGTTTGACCATACGTTGGTCATCAATCCTTCTCATTATCGCCAGACTCTGAGCGATGGTTAATTTTTGATAATTGAATCCTTCATTTCCCTTGCTGGCAATTTGCTTTTAGAAATGTCTATTTGGCAGAATGAAATTATTATCTAACCAACTTCGTGGTTTGGACTGAGGATTTGTGTGCCTATCCCTATTTGCGGGACTAGCTGTTTTGAACACACATATTTAGACGCTTGCAAGAGATGGATTGGTATGGAAGAATTGCTTAATCCCCCCTCGTCTGGCTCTTAATCCCATTCTGGAATTGAGGAAGTTCGAGGATTTTATTTTCAACCTTCATGATTGTTCTCGCTTGTCCTTAGCCATGAATGCTTTTTTTTAGTTGCTGATGTCTTCACGAAAGTTTTGTTCATATGTCAACTCCTGTCTTTGGGAATTGATAAACTAGCTGCTTGGTACTAAGCAACATTTCCTCGAGGCTGCCTATTTTTCGGCTGCCTAAATCCTTTCTAAGTTGAACTCTGGAAATTTAGTTGTGCACCATCTTTCATCCTTAGAAATTAGCACACGAGAAAATCAATCCTGGAATTTCCTTTCTACGCAGCATTATTCTCGTGCAGTGGCTGATTCCTGCGATGTCAGGTTGAACCATCTGATTGACCTATGAAAGGTTATGTCCTATCGTTGCCTTTCTTTAGGCAATTTTAGCTTTCTAAAAACATGGGTAGAACTTAATTGAGAACCAAGTTTTATCTCCGAAAGTTAGTGAATTGATGGTTCACTATGTTGAGTGTTTCGCATTGACGGTTCACTATGGCGAGTATTTCTCATTAACCCAATAGATTAAAGTTTCCCTGGCATTACCGAGGCAACACCGGAACTTAGTGGATAAAAAATATTCTCGGCATTGTCGAGGCAATGTCGGTGCATGGGGAATAGAAAGTTTTCCAGCATTGTTGGGGCAACACTAGTACTTAGGAAATAGAAAGTTTCCCGACATTGCCGGAGCAACATCGGTACATAGGAAGTAGAAAGTTTACCGACATTGCTGGGGAACTCTAGTACATATGAAGCGAGAAAAGGCATCGACGTTGTAGGGGCAACACTGACACCCGAGAGGTTGGATTGTAGAAGTTTCGGCCTTAAGAAGCTAGCACTTCAATGGTAGGACTGTAGAAGTTTTTTCTTAGTGGCGTCTATCTTTGGGCAGTGTTAAAGTCATGTTGGTAAGGATTAAATCATTCATTTGATCCTGTAGAGTTGAATAGATTCCTTTTAATCCTATATGGTTGTTTTCTTAACGTTGCTTAACTCCGGGGTTTGCCATTTTCTAAATGGATGAGAGTCCCAGGTGTCTCTATTACCCATCTTTTTTTATAACCGTCAAGTGCTTCCTTTGGCAGTATAAGGTTATTGTTTAACCAATTTCATGGTTGTTCTTTGTGTAGGGCCAAATTTCCATTGGTCGATTTTTGTTGCGAACTAGCATCCATTTAAGGAACCTATTATTCCCAAGTGGTAAATTCTGAGCATTTATAAAAGATTAGATGTTGTGGGGTAAGTCATTACATTGCCCCTAGTATGGTTGCAATCTTCCCATCGTAATCGTGGATCAGACGAGTTCGGTATTGTTTGTCTTGAGTTATGAAAACTAACTTTGCGTGTTCCACACAAAATGTGCTCTGTGACGTTGTTACGAATATCTATCTTACTCATTGGTTCCAATCTTTGGGAATTGATGGTTTAGCTTCTCAATTCTAAGTGTTCTCTCCTTATCATTGTCATTCTTCGGAGAACAGCTGGTTTTCCGCAAGCAGGAATCAAGGTATCTGATCGATCCCTACATGGGTGATTGCACCAAGCAAGGCTAAAGTCCAAGCCACAATGAATCAATGACGATCGAGAGTTATCCTTCCTGAGGTTGCTAGTCTCTAACGGTGTCAGATATATGAAAGATGAGTTATTCCCTCTAGGTGTTGCCAATCTTTAGGCTACGCTGGATTTTTGTAAGTTGGGGTTTTAGTACTCTGTCAAGCACCTGCTTCTATCATTGGAAGCTGGTGCATCGATGACTTGATTCCGAGAACGTCTTCCATCATCGTCTATCTTTGGTCAACGGTAAGTTCCTCCTTTTATCGCCTATTTCCAAGCGGGGATGAATTTTAAGGTGTTCGAGACGGTCTGGAGTTGTCGGTTTTGCTGAAGAAAAATATCGATGTCTAGCAGGTTGGACCAGTTTCCCTTTTTAATTCCACAGTCGTTCAGCGTACTATACTGCTTAGTTCTGTTATGATTACCGAAATTCTTCTTTTGGCATAATAGAACCATGGGGTGATTTTTTTGTCCTGACCAAGTGTTAGTGCATTGTGTGTCCCTAGTCCATGGGGTTGATTACTCTGAACACTCGATGCGAGACTGGAGGTTCTGGGCGGCTCTTTGGATGCCATGACTTGAATGTCTTAACTTTAGACATTTTGGTCAAAGATCGTAATTCTTTATCGAAATCTTGTTTAGGAACATTATGGCATTGCCAGAGCAATGTTTGTACTTTTGGGTGGTATGGATCGTTCCAATTAATCCTGCAATGAACAAATTTCACGGTGTTGTCAAGACAACACTGATACATAGAGAATTTTGATGGCCCGGTGATGATGCCTGAGAAACATTGAGCAGTGTTAGCAGCTTATGAGATGTGGGTTTATGAGAGTACACGACTTAAGAGATGTGCAACTTCTGGGGCCGGCTTGCGAAATGCACTACTTATGGGATCGATACGACCCATCGATCCAGGACGGTTTGGAACTTTTCAACGTTTCCAATCTTTGGGTAATGTTAGAAGCTCATGCTTCAAGACCATGGTTCCATGACTTAAGAAGTGATGCGTGGCTTATAGGTGGCGTAGCTTATGAGAATGCACGACTTATGGGATGCGTGGCTTTTAGAGGTGCACGGGTAACAAAATGCATGGCTAATAGGATCGATACAACTCATTGATCCGAAATGGTTTGGAACTTCTCGACATTGCCAATCTTTAGGTAACGTGAGGAGTTCATGCTTTAGGAGCGTAGTTCTATAGCTCAAGAAGTGATGTGTGAGGGTTTAGGACTTCCTGGTGTTGCTAGAGCAACACCTGTTCTTAGAAAGTTGGGATCGAGATTTCCCGTCGATCGAGCGGTTTGAGTCAATTCACTTTCTTTGACTCGACGAGTAGATGGAGCATACTCGGAGGTGGTTTGATAGGTCCAAGCAGTTAAACAACGATTTTCCAGTTGATTTGACCCCTTCTACTTAGTAGGTTGCTTACATGAACATAATTTTATTGGTTCAAGGAGCTATGCATTTTTGGTTTGGATAACCATGGCTTGGATGATCCTTCCATGTTTCGTGAAGATGTTAATGTCCAAATAGATCAAGTTGCATGGTGGAGAGATCTACAGCTGACCGCATGAAGATGGATATGAAGAAAGAGCGTGTGGTTCTTCAGGGCAAGACTCTTAGCTCCCGGTCCAAACTGCCTTCAGGGGCTTTTCAAATGGCATAAGAGGAACCGGTTACCTAGAGCGGTAAAATGGGAGTTGGGAAGAAGTGGGCAAGTATTATGCTAGCATTTCGTTTTTTGCACTAGCTAGGTAGTTAAGTCCAGAGTTGTCAAAATGCCAGAATTTTTGATCGGGCATAGAAGAACTGTAGTATGAATAGTCTCGGCCTTCCTTGTGGCTATTCAAGTATGTGCAGTGCCTCCATGCCGCAGGACTATTTGCGTGCTTGAACTGTACCTAGGGTTTCTCGACAACTTGTCGGGTTGCCCCCTGTCCAGTGGGTGCGATAATGCCTCCTAGATGATTAAAGCATGGGAAAGCCTATATCTTTGGAGACGTATATATTAGGGATCCGAGATTATTGGTTCTCCCGAGTGCCGAATCTTGGCTTCATTTGACTCTGCCTCGGATTAATCAGGAGGTCGATTCAGTTTTGGTTTAGTTTTTTTAAGCGGCTTTAAATCTATGGAATTTGGCAATTTTTTCTTCTTCGGTCATTAAAAGTGATTCTGTTGATTCTACGGAGTGGCTGATGTGATTGTCGATTCATAGCCCCGATGCGTGGTTTCACTGACTTCGGGGAGTTCTGGATCAGATCACCACCAATATGTCGGTTTGCCTTCATGATGCTTTAGTTCATGAAGGACTTTCACGTTCACGAAGGGTTTTTATGGTCAAATGTCCGATGACTAAACGGCCTTAGAGCGATAATTCATTAACTCCACGAGGAATTTTGGTCGAATATCCGACGACCAGATGGCCTTGGGGCAATAATTCATCGACTCTAAGAGGAATTTCGATCGGATGTCCGACAACTAGATGGCCTTGGAGTGATGATTCATCGACTCTAAGAGGAATTTTTCTTGGATGTCCGATGACCAGACGACCTTGGAACGATGATTCATCGACTCCAAGAAGACTTTCAGGGGTTGGCTTGCAGGAACACTTATCGGTTCCTAGATGGTTGGATCTATTTTCTTGATGATCCTTTAGATAAGCCTTCTTGACGCTATCAAAGCAATTCCAGTTCTTAGAATAAGGTATCGATATGACCCATCGATCCAGCGGTTAGTAAGCCTGTGCTTTTCATTCATAGTTCATGGGCATAGAATTGTTTCCATTTCCATGTTGTCTATGATGCCTCTACTATCCGGCAAGGCTCGTTTGGAAAGGAAAGTGGATAGGGACAGCTGAGAAGGCATTGCTTTAGGTCTTTGCCTCATTCCTTAGAAGCTTGCTAGCCAGCGTGTTATTTGAAAATCATCCTTTCGTCAGTTAGCCGGGGCACTACTCTACTAGGTCATAACGTCCTTGCTTTGGTTGAAAGTCCCTATGGTCTTGTAGCTCCTTTACCGTATGGTGTACTCTTTGGCAAATTGCCGTGTTTGCCTTCGGCCAATTGCACTACCTATAGTCCCTAGAACCGGTTTGCCTTCCCATAGAATTCTTCTATGATTGTAGGTTGTTTCACCCATTAATGATTCCTAAGGGCCCTACAGTAGACTGCATCCGTCGCCCTCGCTTAGCCCATATGCCAGTTATATGAATGATATATGCATAGTTTTCTAAAGCCTGAACGATTGGAATTGCCGACCGAATGGCAAATCATTTAGGATGGGGTCACAGATCAGTGCGATCCCCAACATTTTTCAAATAGGGTGATATCTGTGTGGGATGTTAAGGAAGGCCTCATCAGGCTTCATTCCAGATTTCAAGGAATTAGGAATTTTTATGTTCGAGTTATGGGCAAAAGAAGATGGATCAGCGTTGACGGATTGATGGTATTTTACTTGGAGTCTGACCCGAGGAAATTTCCCATTTTCTTGGATTCAATACATGGTTCACTTGGAGTCACGACATTTGAAGTGCTGGGTTGGTGACTAAAGGTACTTGGAGTCATTTGCATGTTTACTTAGAGAAATTCTTGGTTTTACCCGAGTCAGATTTTAGGCCAGAATTTCTGGGTTTGCTTCGAGTCAAATGGGCAATTGCCCTAGTTTGACTTCGAGTCAAGGCCCCTAAAATCTGCTTTGAGTCAAATTAGAGATTACCCAAGTTCGACTTTGAGTCAACCCTAAAGTGAGTTTTTCAACGATGTTTTCAACGGTTTTTGATGATTTTCGATGAGACCACTTATGATTCAATGATGGGACTTCCATGATGGGATTGGAGGCCAGTCAGTTGAGGGTGATCGCAATCTACAACGGGAGATTGGTCCAATAATTGATCCCTGTTTATATCATATCTCCTTGGTTTTCATGCCTCTGAGAGTACCGTTTGAGTAGTAGTTTCTCGTTCATTACTTGGCACTATGCTATTGCACAGGTTTGGATGTTGGAGCACTTCTAGTAAATAGGCTGATCTATCATTTATAACTGATCTCTGTGTTCTCTACTACTTCATCAACAGGTCACAAGGAGGTAACAATGGCCTTTTTCTTCCTAGGAGGCTTTGTAGTTAGTTTCATGTAGGATTTTTCCAAGTCTGAATATATAGGAAACTTCGTAGATAGAAATCTGGATCTTACCATATGGATATTGGAATCCAAAGTAGATGGTGGTGTAACATCCCCTTACTTGGAGGCCTAAAACTAACGACTACAGATGCTACAGTCATCCATAGTTATAATACTTGGCGACCAATTATGGTGATGTTACATACATTGATACACAAAAACACACGAATATGGAAAAAATTTAAAACATAAAACTAGATGACGTTGCATTTCAAAACATTTCTTATTCATTAAATAATCCCACAATTATTAGCCATGTTCAGAAAAAATATATTTATTACAACATACGCAAAGAGCAACATATGAAGATGCTCCCTTGGATGATTAGAGTATATATAGGCAATTTAACAACTTTGCCATTACAAAAAACACATCAAAATTAAAATAAAAGCAAACTCTAGATAGCTAGCATGCCGCCTGCATGTCTTCGGAAGCTTTATTCGTCCAATGAGGTACCTGAAAACCTCAACTGTTAAACTACTCAAAATTAATCTATCACCCGAGAGCTTAAGGGGGAAAACATAAACTTCGAGTCAGACATAAAGCCTGGTATGTATAATGATCTACCATCTCAAACCATTTAGATATCTAGCGAGACCACGTCGCTTATGGAACGGTTTCCCCTCACTAGCATCTTAAAACGTTTATAAAACTATATAAAGTGCTCCTACATCCACAATGGTTCAAAAAATTCAAAACAATTTGATACGGTGATATGTAAAACAAACGAATCAATTCTAGATTATCCATCCTCATTCATTTTGACTATCTGTCTCAATTATAGCTTCTAGGATTACTATTAACCTAATAGTTTCCATAAGCTGACTAATAAACAGTAAAATGTTTAAGGACTACCTGGCCAATTACATAGTTTTCATGGGATCACTAAGAACCTATTGGTAACTCCATTATCTTTGCTCTTATCCTAGTTTTCATGGGCTGAATAGGAACCTATAGGCGACTCCAATATATTTTCTTCTTGTCCTAGTTTTCATGGGCTGATTAGGAACCTACTGACATCTGTCAATATCTCAGTCCGGGTATAGTTTTCATGGGTTCACTATAAACCGATTGGCCCCTGCCAATATCAAATCATAGCTTTCATGGGCTAACTATGAACTTACTTTCTAACATCTTCATTTATACATAGTTTTCATGGGCTTACTATGAACCTATTGGCCCCAGCCACTATTTTTCCTATACACGGTTTTAATGGGCTAACTGAGAACCTATTGGCTCCTGCCAATATCTTCCTCTAATAGTTTAGCATCCTGTATTCTGGTCTTCCTGACCTCCTTGATAAAATTCTACCCATTTAGGAGTTAACTTAATTTATATTCACTCCTGGGTCAACCTAGTTGGTTATTCAGCCCTTCCTCAAAATACAGTTATGGGTTCATTACAATGTGAATAGATACATATATGAAGAAGTAAACAGTAAATCTTGGTTAATCCCTTTGACCTTTTAAACCAAAGAAAACTTCTTCAAAAACTCCTTTTTAAAACACTTTATTTAATTATGCCATGGTTTTCTTTTAAAATGAGATTGGTTTATTTGCCTTGAAAACCAAGGCTTTCAATACCTTCTAAATCTTGTTTCCGAACTCACTGGATAACCTCCTTCGAAAGCATATAAATATCTTTTCAAAACATTAAGCCCCTACCTTTTGAAACACTTTAAAACCTCTCTTTTGAAACCTTTCAAAAGTACTAAAGTATTACTTAATATCTTTTAGAAGCATCGCTACGAAACCATTGAAAGTACCCTTTTCGAAACCTTTGGAGGTATCCCTTTCGAAAGCATTGAAAGTCTCATTTCGAAACCATTGGAAGCCCCCTTTTGAAACCATTGGGTTAATATAAATCTATCATTTGGGTCAAAGTATATCTAAATGAAAGTATCTCTTTCAAAACCATTTTTTTCATATACTGGGGAAAACTTGATTGCGTCGGCACCATTCCTTTCGAAACCTTCAAATCACTTAAACAAAACATTGAAGGATAGCATCGAAACCCCCTTTCGAAGCCACTGTCTTTGAAGCTCTAGACCCTTTCAAAAGAGTTTAGGAAGTGGCTTAGAACATCTTTAATATGAAACTACCCTTCGAAGGCATTGATGACTTCAATATACTTAAAAGGCAAAAGAATGACAACATAGCATCGACTAGGTCGAAACCCTTCTTTCGAAAGCATTATTGTTTGAGTAAAGAAACCATTCGAAAGCTTATTATTTAAAACATTAGATGGAAACCCCTTCGAAAACTTTTAGTAAACCTCTTTCAAAAACATATGCTTCGACTCCTTTAAAGGCTTTAATAAAACAAAGGCAGGTGCTTCTCTTTTTAAAACAAACAAAGGTATCGACCCCATCGGAAGTAATGCTTTCGACACCATGCCTTCCACTTTTCCTCCAATCTGCTACGTACCATCTAAGTGATACCTTATGTATTTGTTTCGGCTTAGTGGGGTTTCAACTTGATTGAAGGTGCAAGCTCTGAGTTGAAAGGTACTTCTATTAGAGGCGAAACTAGCTTTTCTGAGTAAAAGCTGATTAATGCCACTTAGAGCAAATTTTTATCTAACTAACCCGCCACGTGTAAACCTGTGATTGGTTACCTCAACTTTTCAAATTCTTTACTAATATAAATGCCACTACATGTCAGATCTAAATTAAGATTAATTTAGCAAATAAGCCCTTCCATTAAAAAATCAATATTGCAAATAAGTCCTTCATCTAAAATAATTTAATTTGCATAGTAAATCACTTCCGAAAAATCCTCAAAAATTAAAGAAATTCACTTTCATCATGCTATCTAACAACTCAAAATTTCAGACCCAAATTCTCAATATAATTTTTGAAATAAATTTATAAACCCAATTAACCATATTTTCCTTTGAAAATTCATAGTAATCTTTCCATAGCTTGGAAAATGATAAAAATTAAAAACAAACTCCAAAATCCAGTTTTTACATAACACAAAATTTTTCCATGGCATTCAAGAATCAGTTTCATTCGATTTTGCCTTACAACTGCCTAAAACCTCATTTAAACAATCTTGTCTAAATTAAGAAATTTGTAATTCAAGCATATCATCAACCAAATCATCATAAAAATGAATTTAATATTAAACCCGAAAATATATGATTATAAAACAAAACAGAGATGGTATAACTTATTATTCACCTCGATTAAGATAGGGAGATTGGATTGAGATTGGGGTTTATTCCCCTAGCTTTTATCCTTAGCTTTACTTTGATTTCTCTTCTCTTTTCTCTTTGATTATGGCCGGCTCCTCTTCTTTTACATTTTTATTGTTGTTTTCAAAATGACATGAATGGGAAATGAAATGGTAAGGAATGAGAATATACAAGGTTATGGGGTTACGTGTGACTAATTCCCATTATACCCTTATATAGATTAATTAACTTAAAAACCATTCTCTAGCCCATTTATTAGTTAATTATTTATTAGTTAATTGAGCACGGCCTTAATTATATTTATTCAAATCTCAATCCCTTTATCACTTAAATTTAACATTACTCTATTTAATTTATCTAATTAAATCTTTCGAATAATGTTATCAAAAATTAAGGGTGATACAAGCTCCCCTCCTTAAAGAATTTAGTCCTCGAAATTCAGCAAGGCCTAAATACTAAACATAAAAATCATTTGTAACGATACCTAATAACCATACCAGTCTGCTTGACTTGGAATTATCTATATAAATATAATATAGATATACCCTCAAAGAAGATCGGGATAAATATCTCAAATCTTTTCATTTGTCTCCCAAGTACAGTCCTTCTCGTTGTCGCTCTTCTGAACTTTCACCAACTTGACTCTCTTGTTCCTCAATCATTTCTCCTCTCTCGTAACAACCCGAACTGGTTGTCTGACAAAAGTCAAATTAGGCTTTACTACTAAATCTTCCAACCCTGTCGGAGGAATAGTAGCCTCTAGATCACGCATATACTTGCGAAGATGAGATACATGAAATACATTATGGAAACCTGCCATACTGCTCGGAAACTCTACTCTATATGCGAGCTTTCCAATCCTCTATATATTTGGAATGGACCAATATATCTCAGTGCCAACTTCCCTGACTTCTCGAACCGTACCACACACTTCATCGATAATACTTTAAAGAAAACCATGTCTCCAACTGAAAACTCTACGCCTTTACGCCTCTTATCTATGTAACACTTTTGTCTGGATTGAGCTTCCTTCATCCTTTTTCGGATCAACTCAATCTTCTCTTATGCCTCCCTAACCAAATCTAGACCTAAGACTAATCTGTCTCCAGTCTCCACTCTCCAACCAACATGCTGGTGATTTGCATGGCCTACTATACAAAGCTTCAAAAGGCATCATTCCTATACAAGTCAGATAACTATTATTATAGGAAAACTCAACCAAATGCATGTGGTCTTCCCAAGATCCACCGAGTACCTTATTGACTCTCTCTGTCTGTCCGTCTGTCTATGGGTAATATGCAGTACTCATCTTGAGCTTTGTTCCTAACACATCATGTAGAATCTTTCAGAATTCGCTGGTAAACAAAACATGTCTATCACTGACTATGCTAGTAGGAACTCCATGTAGTCTAACTATGTTCTTCATGAACAAATTTGCAAAAATAGGTGCCGTCCTGGTTGACTTTACTGGAATGAAATGGGCACTCTTGGTCAACCAATCCAAAATAACATATACACTTTCATTTTCTCTATTTGACCTTGGCAACCCCATCTATATGATCCATGAATACCGAATCCCATTTCCAAACTGGAATCTCTAAAGGCTGAAGCAACCCACTTGGCTTCTAATGTTCGGCTTTCACTTGTTGACATTTTGCACACTATCTATCCCATAAGCCAACACCCCTCTTTGTACCCTCCTAATAAAAGCCCCTCTTTATATCTTGGTCCCTCCAAAATGAATCTTAAACTTGGATCGATGACATTCTCTAAGAACTTCATTCCTCAAGTTCTCAACATCTGGAATACATAATCATCCCTTATTTCTCAACCATCCTCTGTGGTCAAAACAAAAATCTTTTGGATCATCGATCTCAGTTCCAACCTCAAGCCTTCTGATCTTCTCGTCTAATAATGGATCCTCCTTCTGCCTAGAAATAATTCTCTCGATCAATACTGGTCGAACTTCTAAACAGGACATCATGGAAGCACTCTGACTAGAACTAGAAGTCGATCTTAACTGCACACTACAAGTAGTCAAAGCTTCCAAATCCTTCCATTCTACCAACATAACTAACACCATATTCTGATGTCTTCTGCTAAGAGCATCCGCTACTTTATTACTTTTCCAGGCGTATACTCTATACCAAAATCATAAGCAACCAAAAAACTCCAGCCACCTCTACTGTCTCATATTCAACTCCTTCTGAAAGAACAAGTATCTTAAAGACTTATGATCTATGTATATCTCAAATATCTCCCCTAAGAGATAATGTCTCCAAATCTTTAATGCAAAGACTACCGCAGCCAACTCCAAATCACGAGTATGATACCTCACTTCATGCGGTCTAAGTTGTCTGGATGTGTAGGTAATAACCTTACCCTTCTACATCAACATAGCTCCTAACCCAGTCCCACATGCATTCATATACACCACCAACCCTTGGTTTCCATCTAGAACTACTAACACTGGTGCATTCATCAACAAATGCTTTAACTTAGGGAATGCTTCTACACATTTGTTGGACCAGACAAACTTCACATCCTTTCTAGTTAGCTTAGTGAAAGGCGCTGCTATCGTCGAGAAATCCTTAACGAATCTCCGGTAATGGCCAGTAAGTCTAAGAAAACTTCTAATCTTGGTCACCATCTCTGGTCTCTTCCAATTATTAACAGCTTCGATCTAATCTGGATAGACTGACAAACCTTTCTCTAAAACCACGTGACCAAGAAACTTAACCTCTTTCTTCCAAAAGTGACACTTAGAAAACTTCGCCTTTGGCTAATGCTGCCTCAGCATCTCGAGCTTAACCCTAAGGTGATCTTCATGCTCTCTTTCATATTTAGAGTACCCCAAAATGTCAGCTATAAACACCAACATGAATTTGTCCAAATACTCTCAGAAGAATCAGTTCATCAAATCTATAAAGAAAGCAGGTGCATTCGTCAACCCAAATGGCATTACTAACAACTCATATGAAACATATCTAGTTCGAAATGCTATCAAAGTAATGTTGTCCTCTTCCACTCTTAGCTGATGGAAACTCGTTTCCAAATCCAACTGGTAAAACACTCTGGCTCCACACAACTGATCAAATAGATTAACATTCCAACAAAGGATACTCATTCTGGATCGTCCTCTTGTTCAGCTTACATAGTCGATATACAACCTAAACGACCCATCTGGTTTCTTCACGAATACCGTGACCGCTCCCTAAGGCGAACTGCTTGGTCTAATAAAATTCCTACCTTCTCGATCCACTAGCTGCACCTTCAATTCCTTCATCTCAGTTGGTGTCATCCTGCTCGGTAGTTTGCTCACAGGTTCAGCTCCTGGCACAAGATCTTTTCAAAACCCAATAGCTCATCTCGGTAGTAGCCCGGTAACCGATTCAAAGCCATCTGCAAACTCTCTTCCTATTCGAACCTGACTTAGCTTTTCTCCCACTTCCATTGCTCTTAATAAAGCACAACTACTCTAGTCAGCATTATCTACTGAGAATATTATTCGGTTATGACTATCAGGATGTCTTAGTGATATCTCTCCATCTTGGAAAACTATCCTAGCCTCATACCTTCTCAACTAATTCATTCCTAAAATGATTTTGAAATCTACGAAATTGAAAACATACAGTCTAAATGCAAATTTATGACATAACAAATCAAGTTCTAAATGGTCGTATCTCATCCCTTGAGTTGCATAACATCCTATTGGATTCGTAACTCTTAAGGAAGTAAGAATGTATGTTGGTTCTAAGCATAACCTATCAACCAAACATTGTGATATAAATGAATGTGATGCACCGGTATCAAACAGTATCCTAATCGGTATACTCTGAATCAAAAAAGTACCTTCCATCACAATCTTTCCTTTTTCATTTGCAGTTGGCTCAGCAGATGATCCAACAGCAAAACCTTTCCCTTATCTGTCCTAACTGGTTCTAGACATTGGTTCTTATAATGCCCAACCTGGTCACGGTTAAAGAACTTTACATTTTTTATCTGCAACCTTCTTTCCCTTTCCCAATCGGCAATCATTTGCAAAATAACCCTTCTTGTCACACTTGTAGCAAACAAAATGAGCCTTTGCCTTCTTGGCAGCATCTCCTTTTCGGACTCCCTTCTTCTTAAAGAACTTTCTATTCTTTCCCTGAGGACATTAGGCCTCAACTGGCTTCTCCCTAGCACAAACAGCAAGCATCTCCTCATGGTGAATTTCTATCTCCACAACCGCATTACAAGGAATAAAGATATGTGTCAGGGTCACCTTAGCAAGCTCACGCCTCAATCACTGAATGAACCTCTCATTCCTTCTGATGTCAATGTCTATAGTAGCATACCCATATCGAGATAGCTCATCAAACTTAGTGGCATACTCGATATCTGACATCTCTCCTTGAAATAGATCCATAAACATTCTCATCAATGCTGACTTAGCAACCTCGGATATCTATTCAAATCTCCTCTGAATTTAGGCCAAGTCAACTCTTCTTCAGAACCCCGATAGTAACACTATATCACCAATGAAGTGCCGACTCTTGCAACTGTCTAGAGGCCAACCTTCGCTTCTGCTCATCATCTAAACCCAGATCGGCAAAGATATGCTCATAATGCAACAACCAACTCTCTACTTTTATGGCATCCTCCGTTCCCATAAACTGTTTCCCACCAAGGCTAATTTAGTCTCTGCTCAACTTAGCATAGTTATTCCTAACTAGAGCCATAGGATTAACTACTCCAATATTTCTAGCAACTCCAGCAGCGACTCATGCTTTCATCACATTGACAAACAATTGATACATCGCCCCCAGATCTACTGGTGGATTTCAAGCAACCAAGTTGGCATCAACATTTTTGTTAGAATTAGCCTGTCGACCTTGGTTCCTCCTGTATTAGGTCAAACGTTTCTGTTGGTTGCGGTGCTTCCTCCGCCGAGATTTCCACATTCGTTTCTTACTTCCATATCTTCTTTCTCGTAAACCTGCATACGAGCCTTAGTAAAGATACAGAAGAACAGTCTAAGAGATAGGGAAATACGAACTTACATATATATATACACACATATGTATATCGATATATCAAATACAATTACATAACTATTACGTTAGCCCAAACCCCGATCATATTTCTAATTCATTGGATTATGTTTTAAAACGTTTTTAGGTTTAGCTTTTATTTTAAAGTTTCATAAGCCTATGCTTCGATAATAACTTGTAACATCCCCTTACATATGCTACGGATGCTACAGTCATCCATGGTTATTAATCCTCGGCGACCAATTATGGCGATGCTAGATACATTGATACACAGAAACATATAAATGTGGAATTTTTTTAAAACATCAAACAAGATAACATTTCATTTCAAAACATTTTCAATTCATTACATAATCCCACAATCGTTAGCCACGTTAAGAGAAAATATATTTTTTACAACATACGCCAAAAGCGACATGTGAAGACGCCCCTTTGGATGATCAGAGTATATACAGACAATTTAACAACTTTTCCATTACTAACAACATAGGGGAATTAAAATAAAATAGAACTCTAGATGGCTATCTTGCCTCCTCGTGTCTCTGGAAGCTTTATTCATCTAATGAGGTACCAGAAAACCTCAACGCTCAAACTACTTAAAATCAATTGAGTACCCTAAAGTTTAAGTGGAAATACATAAACTTTGAGTCAAACATAAAGCCTAGTAAGAATAATAATCTACCATCTCAAACCATTTAGATATCTAGTGAGACCAAGCTGCTTAGCGGAATGAGGTTTCCTCTCACTAGTATCTTAAAACCTTTATAAAACCATATATTGTGCTCCTGCATCCACAATGGTTAAAAAATTTCAAAATAATATGATATGATGATATATAAAACAAATGAACCAATTCTGGATTACCCATCCCCATTCATTTGACTATCTATCTCAATTATACTTTTTAGTATTACTATTAACCTAATCGTTTTCATAGGCTAACTAATAACCGATGAAATGTTTAAGGACTCCCTGTCCAATTACACAGTTTTCATGGGATCACTAAGAACCTATTGGTAACTCCAATACCATTAATATCTTTTCTTCTTAACCTAGTTTTCATGGACTGACTAGGAACCTATTGACATCTGTCAGTATCTTAGTCCGGATATAGTTCTCATAGGTTCACTAAAACCTATTGGCCCCTGCCAATATCAAATCATAGTTTTCATAGGCTAACTATAAACCTGTCTTTCTGACATCTTCATTTATACATAGTTTTTAGGATTACTATGAACCTATTGGCCCTTGCCAATATCTTTTCCTATACACAGTCTTCATGGGCTTACTGAGAACCTATTGGCCCCTGACAATATCTTCCTTTAATAGTTTAGCATCCCGTATTTTGGTCTTTTTGACCTCCTAGAAGCAATTCTACTCATTTAGTAGTTAATTTAATTTATATCTACTATTGAGTCAACCTGGCTGGTTATTCTGCCCTTTCTCAAAATACAGTTATGGGTTCATTACATTGTGAATACACACACACACACACACACACACACACACACACACACGAAGAAGTAAACACAAAAATTTGGTTAATCCCTTTAACCTTTTAAACCAAAGAAAACTTCTTCAAAAACTCTTTTTCAAAATACATTATTTATTTATACCATGGTTTTCTTTTAAAATGAGATTGGGTTATTCGCTTTGATAACTAAGGCTTTTGAAACCTTCCAAATCTTGCTTTTAACCTCATTAGGTAACTTCCTTCGAAAGCATATAAACCTCTTTCAAAACATTGGGCTCCTACCTTTTGAAACACTATAAAACCTCTCTTTCGAAACCTTTCGAATGTAACAAAGTATTACTTATTATCTTTTAGAAGCATATCGAAACCATTAAAAGTACCACTTTCGAAACCTTTGGAAGTATCTCTTCCGAAACCATTGAAAGTCCCCTTTTCGAAACCAT
Source organism: Allium cepa (assembly GCA_030765085.1). Lineage (NCBI taxonomy): Eukaryota > Viridiplantae > Streptophyta > Magnoliopsida > Asparagales > Amaryllidaceae > Allium > Allium cepa. The sequence continues at coordinate 456,955,121 of CM060940.1, read as the reverse complement.
TAGGTTTATATAAAAATATCATTTGGGTCAAAGTGAATCTATGTGACGCCCCACCTCTATACCCACGCTAGCCAAGAACACTACGGTGTAATGCTGTCAACTAGCACGGAGAATAAGGCTGTTGAGGAGCGACCATCTGTATAATTGCTTTGTGCGAGTACCAATATGCCAGATAAAAATATAACTTTTCATCTCAAGAGGAAATCTTACATACCGACACAAACTCAAAGCTAGTACACAGTGGCTATAAAGGCCTTCGGAAATAAATATAGAAATAAACATAACACAAATCAGTCACAGGCAATTCATATCACAAAGGCGGAAATAGATATGAATATTACACATAAAAGTGTATATCAGAGTAGTGGTCAAATAAGATCCACGACATCACAAAAGAATAGATACAAGTGCTAGACAAAAGAATACATCTATGAGTCTATATCTCAAGTGTATACAACAAAATAAACTACTAATCTAAGTAGTTTGCCCAAAAGTCAGAGTAATGAATCCCAGGGGAGAAGTCAAACAGAAGCACCTGTAACATCTTGGTCTGACCCGAGTATTATTTCATAAGAAAATTATAAACGGATCAGTCTAGCTATAAATATCAGATGACATGATATAACATAAAAGATATGGCATAAACATAATATCCATAATGGCATACTACTATAAGCATGTAAATGATAATCAACAAAAGATTAGTCAATATCACAAGAATCTTCTCAAAGATCCAAAGAGGGCATCATACCCTAAACCTGTACTCATAACAAGTCAATGATATAAATTCTAGAAATCAACACACGAAATCCATAAATCACAAAAAGGTATGTGTGAGTGGAATCACACAAGTGGTGTCTAGGCTAACCGAAAAGGTATGTGTGAATGGAATCACACAAGTGGTGTCTAGCCTAACCAAAAAGCAAAAAGGTATGTGTGAATGGAATCACACAAATGGTGTCTAGGCTAACCGAAAAGGTATGTGTGAATGGAATCACACAAGTGGTGTCTAGCCTAACCAAAAAGCAAAAAGGTACGTGTGAATGGAATCACACAAATGGTGTCTAGGCTAACCGAAAAGGTATGTGTGAATGGAATCACACAAGTGGTGTCTAGCATAACCAAAAAGCAAAAAGGTATGTGTGAATGGAATCACACAAATGGTGTCTAGGCTAACCAAAAAGGTATGTGTGAATGGAATCACACAAGTGGTGTCTAGCCTAACCTCGCAAACAAAGAGACATCGCACATTGCTAGTCTAAACCATAAAGATGATCGTCATGATCAACGAGAAGTGTCAATTACAATAAGCTAGTAAATATATGAGCTTAGCTTCATGTCCCATAACCACTAGCTTAACCTAAATATTTACGAACAAATTGTAGATCTCCACTAGAAAATTGTCACAAGAGTTTCAATCGAACAAGTCCAAGAATTAACCGACAAAGTAAACGCAAGCGTTTCATACCACTCATTTTACTAAGTCGTTTAATTAGATTTCTCATACGAGTGAGGTAAAGGCTTGTATATACTAATAGATTGGAAAACGGTTTAAGAAAACGAGCTTTGTAATAAAATAGTGTTGAAATCATTTGAAGAAAGAGTTTTGATATTTACTACTAGTATAGAAAACCTTTATATTTTTAAAGTGACAAATCACGAAGAAGATTGCAGGAACAATCAATCACTAAGATTCACATTCGAAAACGTGAATAAAATCCAAAGAAATCGATACCGAATCCATCGAAATAGATTTTCCAAGAATTCCCAAAGAAAAATAAGTCATCAAAGTCAATAACAAATGATAACAACAAAAGGGAGACAACACGAATCGATTAAAGTTGGATATTCAAACGAATTAGCAATATAGGCTAATCTGGCAAATAGTAGCAGGTCGGTCGACCGGACTCCCTGAGTCGGTCGACCGAACCATAGGTTGGAAGTGCTCGGGGCACCAGGTCGGTCGACCGGCCCAGGGGGCTAGGTCGGCCGAAGCCTGTAACCAGCACTTCCAAACAGAGGTAGGAAGTGCCTGGACTACAGGTCGGTCGACCGACCCAGGGGGCTCGGTCGGCCGAACCTGTATACTTGCACTTCATACGCTATTTCAAAGGAGGTGCAAATCCCGACCAAATTGCAATCGCACGAGCAACGGCGCTAAGGGTTTATGCCAATCGACTACCCGGCCCTATAAGCTCCTCGATGCATCACCAAAAACATGTTCAAACATCAAAGTTAGGATTTTTAACGAATTGAACTCAAAACACTAAAAATTGGAATATTCACAAAAGCAATCCAAATCAAAATCCAATGCACTTGAATAAGTGTTAGGAATTCATACCTAACAATAGAAGAGAATTATAAGCATAGATGTGAGATTAAAAATCTCACCTTTGAACCCAAATTAATGAAGAAAATGCTATGAAGCAATGGCAAGAACAAGCACTCTTCAATTCCAACTCAAGAAGCTTGATTCTCAACTCAAAAGAAGAACATTCCTAAATTTAGGTTTAGCAAATTTCAGAAACCAAAGAGAGAATGAGTTGGAGAAGAAGAAGGAGATGCTTACCAATGGGTTCTCATAGATTTTGGAGCAAGAACTTGGATTTTGCTATGGAACTAGGGCTTGGAGTTCTAATTCCCATTCTCTTCCACCATTTTTGCTTGAGCTTGAGTGTTTTAATTAAAGAGGAGAAGTTATGAAGAGAAGGGGTTGGACTGAGCTAATAAGGGTGCAGTCCAAACCAAAGTCATAAGCGGGAAAAAGTAGTAAAAATCAACTTTCTCCAAACATATCGAAGCTTATACTCAAAAAGGTCGCAAACGTCATTTTGAACTCAATGGGAGTGTTCTCGAGTCCCAATTCGACTGTTTGCACAAAGTAGCTTTTCGGACCAAAATCCAATGAACGGTGAAATATTTAAATAAAATATTTAAATATATAATCGATAAATATGCGGGTTGTTACAGACTCCCCTCCTTAAAGAAATTGCGTCCTCGCAATAATTAAGAAGGAAATATAAGAAGTAACAACCATAGAAGCATATTAACACAAAAGAAAATTTGAATCAAGAAGTTCACCATAAAGAGCACGAAGGAGTAAATCCGAAAGTTTTCGTTCGATGAATTCTCAAGATTTCACATGAGAAATCGTTAGGATTTGAGAACCATTGAACTTCTATCAAAAAGAATATTTTTATATCGAAGGCGCTCAACCTCCAAAGAAATGATGCGAATGGAATGTTGCTCAAAAGTCAAATTTGGTGAAACTTCAATCCCCTCAATAACACCGGGCTCAAGAATAAAAATTCGGAATCCCTAAGGCATTTCCGTAGTAGAAAGACGTGAGAAAATGTCATGAATATCAGAAAACTGAGCTGGTGCAACGACGTAGTATAATAACAGTACGCCATAGAAACTAGAAACTCAAATAATTTGGAACACCGACGTAGTACAAAAACGGTACGTCCAATGAATCAAAAGCAAAGACATTGATGTAGTGCAAACGGTACATCCAATGAATCAAAAGCAAAGACATTGATGTAGTACAAACGGTACATCCAATGAATCCAAAAAGAAAAGACATTGATGTAGTACAAATGGTACATCCAATGAATCCAAAGCAAAGACATTGATGTAGTACAAACGGTACATCCAATGAATCAAAGACACTGATGTAGTACAAACCGTACATCCAATGAATCCAAAAAGAAAAGACATTGATGTAGTACAAACGGTACATCCAATGAATCAAATAGCAAAGACATTGATGCAGTACAAACGGTACATCCAACGAATCCAAAAAGAAAAGACATTGATGTAGTACAAACGGTACATCCAATGAATCAAATAAGACGGAACATCGATGTAGTATAATAACAGTACATCCGATGAACCGAACACCATAAAAGAACATCGGACACTAGTCCATAAAAGGAATGAGATAAAACTCAATAAAACGAAGTGTACCAAAACGTCCGATGAACTTGATGAAAAGATAATTCCATTCAGACATCATCAAAGAATCAACCACTTGTTGCTTATGACAAAGCGCATTGGCAACACGATTTCCCTTCCAGGAATAAAAAGAATATCAAGATCATAAGATGTCAGGAACTCGAGTCAACATGGAGTTCCATATGAGAAAATAATTATTCCAAAGATTTATGATCGAGGTAGAGAACAAATTTCTCCCCCAAAAATGATGATGCTAAATTCCAAAAGTAAAAACAATAGCCGTGAACACTAGATCATGAGTAGCATATCTAGTCTCGATAAGCTATAATGGTTTAGAAGCACAAGTGATAGCACGTTCTCCTTTGCAAGAGAACGGCATTCAAATCAATACGACTAGTATCGGTACAAATAGCAAAGTCTTGGTTCCCCTTCAGGAATCACAAGAATAAAAGTATCGAAAAGAAAGAATTTCTTTTAAATAATCTTCTTTCCTGAAAAGTTAAAACTTTCAAAATTACATTTATCTTTATGTAATTATCTTTCTAGAAATTTTTTTACGTTTTACAAGTCAATACATCGTGTCTGATTGTCACATCAAAGCGTTTAGGAAATTCCTATCGATAACGTTGATCAAGCGCATCGACCAAAATTCTTAAAGCACTCAACGGGCAATACAATCACAAAATCATCTTTTATAGGATAAATAAATCTCTTAAAAAGTTTTAAGAATATTCTTTGTTCGTTTCAAGAACAAAATCCAGTTTTACTTATAAATAAATCTTATGAAAAAGATTTACAAAATTTTAAATTACTATTTTCATCCAAAATCAGTAAATACAAGAATAGTCTCATCGAAATATTCATAGAATATTCGATTTATAAAATGGATGAAATAAGCTGGACAATTTGAATGACATAATAAGTCATTCATAAGAATCATAACGAGTGCGGAATGCGGTAAGTGGAATGCTAATTTCCGCAACTCGTAGCAAACGAAAACCGGTGGTAAAGTCAAACTGAAAAGACCTTAACACCACACAAAAGATTTCTTAGGTGATAATCCTAAGACAAGCTCAAAGATTCCGGAAAATTTCTCTAACTACATGAATGAGAGAAATAACACTTTCCTTACGAATGGGCTTAAGGAATAAAATGATGCCATCAAGTTGGAATCAAAATCATAAAGGAAAAATAGAAATCTGCTTAACAGATTGAAAATGTCGAAGATGAATAGTCCACTCGAAAAATAGGATATGGGCTTCACAATGATTAAGCCGATCCTTTCAAAAAAATCAATTCCGAAGCCTAAGTAAAAATATCGGCTCAGAAAGAAAAGTCTCATAAAATAATTTCGACATCAATAAAAAGCAAATTGAGTGTTGCGGATCTACCATCCGGATTCACAATCCTCAAAGAAGTCATCAAGCCCAAAACATTTTCAAAGAAAAAGAATCAACAAGTTCTTTTGATATAAAATAATGAGATACAAATCAACAAGGACTTGAAAAGAATATTCACAAGACAAACAAAATCAAGGATTGAATGAGAAATACCTTGGCCACGAGATGTGTTGCCAAGGGCTTGAGCCACATTCAACTTTCCCTCCCTCCTGCCTTCACGTTTGAGGCATTGATGGATGAAATGATCTGGGCTCTTACAATAGCGACACGATTTGGGCTTTGAGCACTTATTAGCAAAATGATCCCCAGATCCACAGTTGAAGCATCTCGCACAACTAGGAGAAGGAGCCTTTGCAGCAGGCGTTGCTTGCTTACCCTTTTTGTTGGGATAAGGGCCTTGCAATTCGTTGGGTCTCTTTTTGTTGTTGAAGTTGGGTTTGGAAGCTGCTATTTCAACATCACTTTCTTTATCAGTCTCTTCAAGACGAAGAGCGATATCGACGAGTTGATCAAATGCGACTTCTAGCTTCAGGAGTAGTGGCTTCTTAAGATTTTTATTTAGGCCATAAACGAACCTCTCATTCTTCTTCAATGGGGTGTTGATGTATTCAACCCCATATTTGGAAAGCGACTCGAAGGATGCGATGTAATCAGTCACAGAGGATTGACCTTGAACAAGGTCTATAAAACGTCGAGCCAAGGTTACTTTCCCAGCTTCTGGTACAAACTTTAACTCGAAGCGTCCCTGAAATTGCTCCCAGGTGAGATCCGCTTCATTAATTTCTGAAACAAGGAGTTCGTACCAGTCCAATGCTCTCTCCTGGAGCATGCTGGAAGCCACCTGAACGCGGTGGAGATCGATAAGGTTCATGCGAGAAAAGATTCGATCGCATGATTTTAACCAGGCCTGTACCTCGATGATAGTTTCCGAACCTTTGAATGGCTTCCCACCCAAATTAGTGTAATCGCTGCACAAGCGTGCAAATCCCGACTTTGGGTGAGTAGGTTCCGGGTTAGCTCCAGCTGCTTGAGCATTTGTAACGAGGTCAAGGAGTTGCTGGGTAGTCATAAAAACTCCATCTTGGGGAGTTGCACTAGATTGACCGGCGCTGGGACGGCCATGCCTAACCATTTCTCTTCTTTAAGAAAGAAAGAAAGAAGAGGAAAAAGTTATTCTCAGAATAAATTTCAATCAAACTTGATTGATAAAATAAGGAATCATAAAGAAAATAGGATGAATCGGTACGAAGACACGAATTAAATCCTAAAGCACGACTCCTAAGATGGACTTAGGACGATGATCCTTGTTATAATATTCCATATTGTTCCGAAGTTTGGCTCTGATACCAAGCTGTGACGCCCCACCTCTATACCCACGCTAGCCAAGAACACTAAGGTGTAATGCTGTCAACTAGCATGGAGAATAAGGCTGTTGAGGAGCGACCATCTGTATAATTGCTTTGTGCGAGTACCAATATGCCAGATAAAAATATAACTTTTCATCTCAAGAGGAAATCCGACATACCGACACAAACTCAAAGCTACTACACAGTGGCTGTAAAGGCCTTCGGAAACAAAGATAGAAATAAACATAACACAAATCAGTCACATGCAATTCATATCACAAAGGCGGAAATAGATATGAATATTACACATAAAAGTGTATATCAGAGTAGTGGTCAAATAAGATCCACGACATCACAAAAGAATAGATACAAGTGCTAGACAAAAGAATACATCTATGAGTCTATATCTCAAGTGTATACAACAAAATAAACTACTAATCTAAGGAGTTTGCCCAAAAGTCAGAGTAATGAATCCCAGGGGAGAAGTCAAGCAGAAGCACCTGTAACATCTCGGTCTGACCCGAGTATTAATTCATAAGAAAATAATAAACGGATCGGTCTAGCTATAAATATCAGATGACATGATATAACGTAAAAGATATGGCATAAACATAATATCCATAACGGCATACTACGATAAGCATGTAAATGATAATCAACAAAAGATTAATCAATATCACAAGAATCTTCTCAAAGATCCAAAGAGGGCATCATACCCTAAACCTGTACTCATAACAAGTCAATGATATAAATTCCAAAAATCAACACACGAAATCCAGAAATCACAAAAAGGTATGTGTGAGTGGAATCACACAAGTGGTGTCTTGGCTAACCGAAAAGGTATGTGTGAATGGAATCACACAAGTGGTGTCTAGCCTAACCAAAAAGTAAAAAGGTATGTGTGAATGGAATCACACAAATGGTGTCTAGGCTAACCGAAAAGGTATGTGTGAATGGAATCACACAAGTGGTGTCTAGCCTAACCAAAAAGCAAAAAGCTATGTGTGAATGGAATCACACAAATGGTGTCTAGGCTAACCGAAAAGGTATGTGTGAATGGAATCACACAAGTGGTGTCTAGCCTAACCAAAAAGCAAAAAGGTATGTGTGAATGGAATCACACAAATGGTGTCTAGGCTAACCGAAAAGGTATGTGTGAATGGAATCACATAAGTGGTGTCTAGCCTAACCTCGCAAACAAAGAGACATCGCACATTGCTAGTCTAAACCATAAAGATGATCGTCATGATCAACGAGAAGTGTCAATTACAATAAGCTAGTGAATATATGAGCTTAGCTTCATGTCCCATAACCACTAGCTTAACTTAAATATTTATGAACAAATTGTAGATCTCCACTAGAAAATTGTCACAAGAGTTTCAATCGAACAAGTCCAAGAATTAATCGACAAAGTAAACGCAAGCGTTTCATACCACTCGTTTTACTAAGTCGTTTAATTAGATTTCTCATACGAGTGAGGTAAAGGCTTGTATATACTAATAGATTGGAAAACGGTTTAAGAAAACGAGCTTTGTAATAAAATAGTGTTGAAATCATTTGAAGAAAGAGTTTTGATATTTACTACTAGTATAGAAAACCTTTATATTTTTAAAGTGTCAAATCACGAAGAAGATTGTAGGAACAATCAATCACTAAGATTCAAATTCGAAAACGTGAATAAAATCCAAAGAAATCGATACCGAATCCATCGAAATGGATTTTCCAAGAATTCTCAAAGAAAAATAAGTCATCAAAGTCAATAACAAATGATAACAACAAAAGGGAGAAAACACGAATCGATTAAAGTTGGATATTCAAACGAATTAGCAATATAGGCTAATCCGGCAAATAGTAGCAGGTCGGTCGACCGGACTCCCTGAGTCGGTCGACCGAACCATAGGTTGGAAGTGCTCGGGGCACCAGGTCGGTCGATCGGCCCAGGGGGCTCGGTCGGCCGAAGCCTGTAACCAGCACTTCCAAACAGAGGCAGGAAGTGCCTGGACTACAGGTCGGTCGACCGGCCCAGGGGGCTCGGTCGGTCGAAGCCTGTAACCAGTACTTCCAAACAGAGGAAGGAAGTGCCTGGACTACAGGTCGGTCGACCGGCCCAAGGGGCTCGGTCGGCCGAACCTGTATACTTGCACTTCCTACCCTATTTCAAAGGAGGTGCAAATCCCGACCAAATTGCAATCGCACGAGCAACGGCGCTAAGGGTTTATGCCAATCGACTACCCGGCCCTATAAGCTCCTCGATGCATCACCAAAAACATGTTCAAACATCAAAGTTAGGATTTTTAACGAATTGAACTCAAAACACTAAAAATTGGAATATTCACAA